>WOXC01002360.1:0-600000 GCA_011680675.1 Gymnobelideus leadbeateri | reverse complement strand
TTTCAGTACCTCACCTTTCCTCACCAACCCTCAATATTCAATCAGTTGCTAAATCTTTTTTTGTGTGTGGGGGAGGGCAATTGGGGTTAAGTGACTTGCCCAAGGTCACATGGTTAGTTTTTGTGCTAAGTGTCTGAGGTTGGATTTGAACTCAGGTCCTCCTGACTCCAGGACTGGTGCTCTATTTACTGTGCCACCTAGCTGCCCCTAATCAGTTGCTAAATCTTACTACTTTGACCTTCACAATATCTTTCATATCTGGTTCCTTATTTCTATTCATTATAGCTACCACATTAACTCCTAAACTATGTCAGTGACCTCCCAATTGGTCTCTGCCCATTCTGACCAATCCACCACATAGCCACCAAAGTGGTCTTCCTTAGTACGGCACCCTAGTCCATTACCTGAGGACAGTAAAGTCCCTTACTTAATAAATTCAAGTGAATTCTTCCCCATTGCCTCCTGCATAAAATATAAGCTCTGACTATTAAATTTTAATCTTCCCAACCTGTCCCCAAATTATTTTTCTAGCATCATTATGCTTTGTTCACCTTCCTGAAACCCATACCTCACCAAACAGATATCTTTGTTTCTCACTCAGTACTTAATCTTATCCATGCTTTTCATGTCTGGAATGCACTCCCTCCTGACTTCAACCATATAGAATTCCTCATGTCCTTTAAGAGAGCTGCTCAAACACCATCTTCTAGGAGAACTCTTTCCTCATCTGCCCCTGCCCCTGCCCTGAACTCTTTGTATCCTCCTTCCCAAAATACCTCACATTAATTTGTTTTTATTCCTTTTATACACGTACTTATATATTTACATATTTTCTCCTCAAATAAAATGTAAGCTCTTTGAAATAATGGCTTATTATTTTATCATCTTATTTCCAGTGCCTAGTACAATATAGTTACTTCATTGCATGTTAATTAATTGGTTGATTAAAGAAACCATGGGCAAGTAATTTCCTCTCCCTGGGACTTAGTTTCACCATTTGTAAAATGAGGGGTTACAATAGACAATTTCTAACATCCTTTCTACCCTAATCCCCTGTGGTTTTATGTAAACGTACCTGACCTACTATATCTGACCCAACGAAACCCTCTGGCCTGTGCTTTATGTCCCAATTAGCCATAGGCTATGATTATGCCAATCTCCTTTCTCCCTTTCACCTCTACTTTCTATTGCTTCCTCTGGGAATAGTAGTCCTATCTATACTACAATTCCCTTTGAGAAAAGGGAATGTCAGCTGTCTCCCCGATGATTCTAGTCACTAGTTCTGTGACTTCAGAAACTAATATACCTTTCTTTGGCCTCCACATCCTTCAATGTGTTATCTTCAGCTTCTAAACTATAAATGCCTTGCTTTTTTGTAATTATATTCCCAGTGCCTGATGCATTACTTGACACATAAGGACATACTTCGTGTTTTTCATTTATTCATTCATTTCAGCTCTAAATATAAGATCCTCTATCATCTCAGGTTTAACTCAAGCTACCTAGATTTTGGAATAGTTTCTGGAAGATTTTTTCTAAAAAAAGACATTCAATCAAATAAATAAATCAATAGTATGAGAAATCTGAGAAGTATTTTTGTTCCATTTTTCATCTGAAGTGCTTGTAAGAAAATTGTCCTTGAGCTAATAGCACTTTTGAAGGATTTGCTTTAATCCCAGAACTGTGATGATTAGCAGTCTATGTAACCAAGTATCAATTGCCACTTTTTACTATTTGACAATCAATGTATTTCACTGATCTTAAATTATCTGTAAACTGGTTAGCAACTAGATAGAAAAACAAGGTTTGTTTTTTATTTTAATCTCTTTAGCTTCTTTAGACATGAAAAAGTTTTCTCAGCCAGAAAGGGAATAGATATCGCCTGGGATTATACTAAAACTGGAAGGCTAGAGGTGAAAAAGGAGATGTCAGATTCAGATTAACTTCTAAGAGGGGACGAGCCAGTTTGCTGAAGGCAACTGGCCATTGTAGAAATGGAGGAGGAGAAAATGTCAGATTTGGCCCAGGTTCACTATTGGAAAGAGAGCCTTAAATGTCTATTCTATTTCTTTCTATTCTGACTTAAAAGAAAAAAAAAAGATCAAATGGATAGGGGATGGCAGAGAGAGAGCAGAATAAGATACTTGTCCCTGGGCCATACTGGGTCTAACAGAAGGCAGTCTTAGATAAGGGTGTTAGCTTAGGTGCTGGGGAAGGCACCTAATTAAAGACTTTATTCCTAGAGGAAGTAGGCAGCAAAGGCAGGGGTTTTCAAGGGAGAGTCAGTGAAATACTGTGGCTGCCAACCCACATAAGAGCCTAAACAGCTGGAGGCCATTTATTGGCAATACTTCCAGCAGAGGGCTGCAGGCCCTGGACTGAACACAGCACGGAGTGATAAAGTTCATTAGGGGGTTTTTTGATTCTGGTGGCAAGACAAATGAATAAGATTGTAACAAGCCTGGGAACAGTAAGAGCATTTAATTAGAAAGAGACATTTTCATCTTTGGTCTTTGTGTTTGTTTCCCAAAAAACTTGACCAAGATATTTGTTTCTGGTATAAAATACTAGCTAGATAAGAAAAAAACTTAAAACTATATTTTGACACTAAGGTACTTTATTGAAATCGGGACTGATCTGTCCTCCATTCTCTAGATCCCTTTTCTTGGAAGAGAAGTAGGCTAATGATGTGTTGTCGGTTGAATAATGAGAGCAAAAGATGGAAGAATGGTCTCTATTTCAGTCAGTCAATAAATAACAAAATATTAGGGATAGGAGTGGGGGAGGGGAAGCCAACACACTGGATGATAGAATCAGGATCCAAAAAAGATATGACAGGCACAAGTAATAAGCATCATCTAAAAGGATGAAAATTAATAGGAATAAATCAATCGTTTTAAACTTGGGCTTATTTGACAGAAGACTATAGAGGCTGATGTAGTAGGGATGTGACCTGTCTGGTAGGCAGGAAATAAAAAACAATGGTATTCTAGTCAAGTAGTGACTTTCTCCTTTTCCTTTCTTGCTACTTCCAGTCGTGTTAGGGAATGTATAAGGAGACTGACAAAAATTACTTTTTCTCCTACTAGTGTCCCTCTGACCTAATCCCTCTGGTGCCACAGTAGAGAAAGCCCTGGAACTCAAGACAAGAAGATCTGGTCTCAAATCCAACCTGAGGTACTTACCAGCTGTGTGACCTTGGGCAAGTCTTTCTTTGCCTCAGTTTCCTCAACTGTTAAATGGGGATAATAATAGTACCTACCTCACAGGATTGAGGTTGGCACAGTTCCCTTTGCAGAGTAAGTTCTAAATAAATGCCTGTTCTTTCCTCCTTCCCCATACACAGCTCCTCTAAGGGTCAAAGGCAAAATTTAAGTTTTTGCATGCCAAATCTAATACCAGAGTTTATAGTAGCTTTAGAAATTGATTTTGAATTGAGAACATCCTACCTATTAGTAATAAAAATCTACCTTCTTAGTCCAATTACAGGACTCTCCACAGTTCCCTTTTTCTGTGCCCTCTTATACTGTCCAGAGTTGATGGTAATTGACCTAAGAGATTTTTTTTTAACAAAAGACTATAAGAAAAGGAGGTGTCAGTCATAATAGGTATTTAATAAATATTTGCTGTTAAAATCAATAATTAAGGTACTAGAAGCCTCTTAAGAGTGAAAAAATTCAGAGGAGACTCAGTAAGATAGAAAAGTGACTCTGAGAGTTGTTTGGAAGTACTGGGATATTTGGCCTAAAGGAGAAAAGGCTTCAAAGGAATTGATGTTGTTTTTCAGTCATTTGTGGCCTCATTTGTAGTTTGCTTGGCAAAAATACTGGAGTGGTTTGCTTTGTCCTTCTCCAACTTCTTTTACAAATGAGGAAGTCAAGGCAAAAAGTCATTAAGTGAATTGTCAAGGGTCACACAGCTAGTAAGTATCTGTAACCAGATCTGAATTCAGGAAAATGAGTCTCCCTGACTGTCCTACCTAGCTGCCAATCAGAGGTTAAATATTAAAAGGTTTGTCATCTAAGGAGGAATTAGACTTGTTTTCATTGGTTCCAGAAGAAGTAAATAGGGTCAATAGGTACAAAATACAGAGTAAAATTTTGGTTCAGTCTAAAAAAAGTAGAAATGTTAAAAAAAAACAAAAAGGAATGGGCTTTCTTATAAGGTAGTAAGTCTCTTGTTCCTAAAGGTCTTCAAGTGGAGGCCTGTTTCCAGGAATATTATAGAGAGTAGTCATATTTCCAACATGGTGTGAATAGATTATTTTTTTCAACTTCTTTTACCTTTCAGTAGTAAAAATACATGATTCTACTCCTTCTAAACCTTTAAGCATTGATGGGAATGCTAGGTATAGTCTAAGTACTACTTGACAAATACTTGATTGATTAATCCCCTACATTATGCCTTTCGCTTCCAAGTTGCTTAGATTATTCCATCTCCATTTCTACCCTAATAGTATTTGCCAGTTCATTCAATCAAGATATTTAAATACTCTCAAACAACATTGTTTCATGTCTATCTTAATCATTCTAGTATGTGAGCAATTCATACATTCTAGGCAGGGTGTTTGGTGAATTCTTGATCGGACTATTTACATCATCTCCAATGTTGAATATTTCTTAAGCTGAATAGTAAAAGTTTTCATTTCAGATTCAACCAATGTAATTTTGACATTTTAACTTCTGTATTTTTTTCTTCTGAGTAATATGTGAAATATATCCAAATAAAAATAAGCATTTTTTTACCCGTTAGTGTTTTTTTCTTCAGAAAAGAGAAAATCTAAAAGTATAGCATTTAATTGGCCTTAGTTCTACAAGGACATATACATTGCCTTTTCAAGCGGTGGCTCCCAATCTAAATTCCCTCTGCTCAGTATGATATTGCCAAGGCAAATTCATCTCCCAATAGCAATCAAAATATTGGTAAAGAAATAAATTGGAATAGTTTCTTGACTATATGGAGAGAATGACTGAAGTGTGGTGGGGTACTGGTTGCACAAGTATTTTGCTAAGCAGTCTGCTTTCTATTGGGTCAGCTAAAGGTAACTGATCATAATGCTTTTACAGTAAGAGATGGAAGAAATTTTATAAGTCCTTTAATCTAAACTCATCATTCTAAAGATGAAGAAACTGAGAAAGTTTAAGTGACTTGTACAAGGTCACACACATAGTATGTAGCATTCATTGCATTTAAATTCACTTCCTTTAATTCCAAATCTAATCCCCTTTCCCACTATTCTATGCTACTTGCTAAATTTTCAGAAGCTACTGCTACTAGCACTTTGTAGAAACAAAGAATCAGATCTCCTAAAAACAGATTTTGTTGCCTGGGGCTCAAGCATAGTCTACTTCTTCAAGTGATGTTTGCAAAGGAATGGAATAATAGCCAATGTTTAAATGAAGAGGGATGAAGGAGCTCATGGAATAAGATTTAGGTAAAGGTCGTGGGGTAAAGAAATTGAGTGTGTAGAAAGCTGGAGTGGAGACTAAAGATATATTCCTGCTTCAGTTAGTTTTTTTTTTTTCTCTCTCAGTGTATGAAAATGAATATAAAGTTTTCAAACCAAGCACAAAAGAGAAAAATGAATTATCTAAAGGCAGAGTCATATAAGTTTGTTGCAAATGAAGGCTGCATCCAAATGAATAAAGAAACAGAGGGTTTTATCCAGTGCTTACTATTTGCCAGGTACTGTGCCAAGTGCTCAGAATATAAATACAAATGATTAAGATCATCTTCTTTCCTCAATGAGTTTAATGTGGAAAGAAGACAGATTTAGGAAACATAGCAATTTGAGTGGGGGAGGGAATTGACAAGTTTGGGGGATGATCCAGTCTGGTAATGGCTGAAAGGCCCCTGCTCTGGGAGAAATAATGTAAAAACTCACCTATCAGAGTCCAGGATGCAGGGACAAAATCTGAATTCTAGTGTGGAAGGAGGATAAAAGGTATGATGGGAATGTAGTGTAGGAATTATGGTTTGGAAATAGACAATCAATAATCTCTCTGTTGGGGCAAATATCACCCCCACTAAGTGATGATTGATGGATTCAGGACCTGTTCTGCTTGGCCATTGAAGCAGAATTAAAAGCAATATGTGGTCTTTTCAAAGGACATTTAGTTTTGAAATGTGAGAGAAGGAGAGAGGGTAGAAAATAAACTGCTTGATTCTTCATTCTGTGGCATAGATATGACCATGTTCAAAAAGGCTATGCAAGTACTAGAAGTTTCTAGCATGCTATAAAGGGAGGTCAGGTTCAGTCTGGTTACAGATTACGTCTTGCTTCTAAGGACCAGCCTACATGAGTACAGGGAAACGCAACAGTGATAAATTAGCTGGTGATAAATTCTTAGACCCTGGCAAACCACGACACAAGAAAACTAGAAAATGGCATTTGGTGTTTGTGCCCTCTTTTTCTACTTCAGTGACAGCAACAAAATGGCAGAAGGTGCTAAGAACCACTGTTTCTAGAAAATAAAATTGCGTTCAATGGAGGGAAAAACATGCTAAAATTAGAAATGCCCAAAAGTAGAATGAACACAGGTAAGTAGTGCATTCTCACCAATGGTGTGCTGAGGCCAGCTCATATTAGCTCACAAGAGTCAATTGTTAAGTTTTCAGAAATAGCATTTATACCTCAAAAATTGGATAATGCTACAAATCAGGGTGTTTTAGAATTGTTTTGAAGATTGTCAAGATTTCTAAAAGTGATAAAAAAGTATAAATAGTACAGGTTAAACTTAAAAGAGCCGATTGTTAAGCGTTTACTAGCAGACCCCGGGTTCTCTCTCACTGGAGATCTTCAAGCAATCCCAGAAAACTTTTTTTTGAGAGAGGAAACTTGGTTCATTGGATGAAAATCTGGACTTAGAGTAAGATGTGGCTTAAACTCTTGCCTCTGAAACTTATAAATAGCTCTTAGTCTTAATTTCTTCATCTGAAAGATAAGTCTAATAATTGACACCAACATCATAGGATTGTTTTGAGGATTAAATGAGCTAATACATATAGAGCTGTTGATGTTTATTTGTTGCATTTTGCAGCTCTTAAAGTGCTATATAACTTATGGGGAAGGAACCAAGATGGGAGAGTAAAGGTCTTAGTTGAACTCTGTCAAAATTTCCTTCCAAATGACTTTAAAATAAGGCTTCAGATTGAATTCTAGAGTGGCAAACCAACAAAAGGTCAGAGTGAGACATTCTTCCAGCCCAAGACAATTTAGTAGATTGGAAAGAAAGATCTATGGCACAAGGATAGAGTCTGTCTCAGAGCCCATTAGCAGTGGGACGAGGTGGTGGTGACAGAAGCAGCAGAAGTTTCTAAAACTCTTAAGCCAGAGACAGTACAGGGAACCTGCAACTAGTCAGAAATAGATTACAGGGAACCTATTCTAACATTGGACACAGGATCAGATGCTGTTTGGCAAATCCATTACCATACCCACTCCTGGATCATAGTTCAAGTGCAGAGAAGAGCACTTTCAGTCTAGAGGGAGTGGCGCAGTGAGTAAGAGCACCGGCCTTGGAGTTGGGATGACCCGGGATCGAATCTGGCCTCAGAAAATGAGCATCCACACATAGATAATGACTAGCCGTGTAACCTTGAGCAAGTTACTTAACCCCAATTGCTTAAAAAAAAAAGTACCACTTCTGATCACTATGGATCAGAGACCATGAGGATCAGTATCAATTGAAATGCTAAGGGATCAGGGACCCTTCCTGGTTGAGGACCAGAGTGTAGACCAGGACAGCAATTACCACACTTCTCCCAAGATCACACCACCTTGAAAGTACCCCCAAAATTCCCAACAGAACCAGCTCTGAAGAAGTAGAAAAAAACGTCTAAATCTTGAGACAATTCTCTTTTCCCCCCATAAGGAACAGAGTTCAACTTTAAAATCAAGAAATAGGGTGGAAAAATAAGCAAACAACCAAAACAGAACCTGACCACACAAAGATACTAAGGTGACAGGGAAGATTAAGAGACAAACTCAGAAGACAATGAAGTCAAAACAAGTAAAAGCAAAACCTTAAAGACAAGATGTAAACTGAATACAAACCCAACAAGAATTGGGCTGCTAAATGATGATTTTAAAAATCAAATATGAAAGAGAAATTCCATTTACAATATCTTCAGACAATATTAAATACATGAGAATCTACTTGCCAAGAAAAACTCAGGGTTTATATGAACACATTTATAAAACTCTTTTTCATACAAATAAAGAAAGATCTAAATGACTGGAGAGATATTAATTGTTCATGGTAGGCTAAGCTAATGTAATATCAACAAATTCTACGTGAGTTAATTTGCTTATTCAGTGCCATTTCAACCAAACTACTAAAGAATAATTTTATGGGGCTAGAGAAAATAACAAAATTCATCTAGAAGAACAAAGGGACAAGAATATCTAGGCATACAATAAAAACAAAATGTGAAGGAAGGCAGCCTAGTAGTTACAGATTTCAAATTATACTACAAAGAAATAATCAGGAATACTATCTGGTACTGGCTAAGAAATAGAGTGGCAGATCACTTGAATAAATTATATACACACAATAATAAATGACCATAGTAATCTAGTGTTTTTGATAAAGCAAAAGTTCCAAGCTTTGGGGCATAAGAACTCAACATTTGACAGGAATTGTTGGGAAAACTAGAAAGTAGGTTGGTAGAAATGAGGCATGGAAACTAGGGGCAGCTAGGTGGTATAGTGAATAGGGCACTAGACCTAGAGTCAGGAAGACTCATCTTCCTAAGTACAAATTTGGCCTCAGACACTTACTATGTGAACCTGGTCAAATAACTTGCCCCTGTTTGCCTCAGTTTCCTAATCTGGAGGACTGATTTGGAGAGGGAAATGGCAGATAACTCCAGTCTCTTTGCTAAGAAAACCCAAAATGGGGTCATAAAGAGTTGGACACGACTGAAAAAACAACGAAACAACAAAAGAAATAGACTGGTGTCTCACACCACATCAAGATAAGGTCAAATGGATAAATGATTTAGACATAAAGGATGATATCTTAAGTAAATTAGAGGGGAATGGAAAAACATGTACCTATCAGATCAATGGATATGGTAAGAGTTTATTACCAAACAAGAAGTAGAGGAGATTATGAAGATTTTGCGCACGTGCACACACACACACGCACACGTGCGCGCGCGCGCGCACACACACACACACACACACACACCCAACCTCATGCAGCCAAAATTAGAAGGAAAACAGGAAACTGAAAAAAAATATAGTAGGTTTAGTAGGTTTCTCTGATAGATACCTGATTTCTCAAATACATACAGAACTGAGCCGAATTTATAGAAAGAAAAGCCATTCCTCAGTTGATAAATAGTCAAAAGATCTGGACAGGAAATTTTCAGAAGAAGAAATCAAAACTATCATTAGTCACATTAAAAAATGCTCTAAATCACAACTGCTTAGAGAAATGCAAATTAAAGCAATTCTGAGACAGACCTATCAGAAGGCCTAACATGACAGAAAAGGAATGACAAATGCTGGAGGGAAATGTGGAAAATTAGAACAAAAACTGGGATACTAATGCATTGTTGGCAGAATTGTGAACTAGTCCAACTATTCTGGAAAACAATTTTGAGCTATACTAATAGAACTATAAAGCCATGCATACCCTTTGATCTGGCAATACCATAGTAGTACCCCAAAAAGATTGAAGGAAAGGGAGAGGACCCATTTGTACAAATATATTTATAGCAGTTCATTTTGTGGTGGTGGAAAAATTGAAAATCAAAGGTATCAATTCAGGAATGGTTAAATAAGTTGTGATATATGTTTGTGATGAAAAACTATTGTGTTATAAGAAAAAACAAGCAGGGTGCTTTCAGAAAAATCTGGAAAGAAATATATGAACTGAGGCAAAATGAAGTGAGCAGAACCAAAAGAACCTTATGCACAGTAATAACTATATTGTAAAGATGATCAATTGTAAAAGACTTAGCTACTCTGATCAAGAAGGATCTAAGACTATCCATAAGGAACCATGATGAAAAAAAATGCTATTTACCTCTAGAGAGAGAACTGATAAACTTTGAATGAAAACTGAAGTGTGTATATGTATGTATAAAGATACACACACACACGCATATATTTACTTTATTTTTCTTGTTTTATTTTTTGTCTGTGTTTTATTTTGCAACATGGCTAATATGGAAATATGTTTTGTGTGACTTCACATGTATAATCAATAACATTATTTTCCTTCTCAGGGAATGAGCAGGTGGGGGAGGGAGAGAGAATTTGAAACTCGTTTTTATTTTTTATTAATTTGTTTACTTTTAGTTAAATAAAATTCAGTTCCATAGTCCCTTGAATTTCAAATTTTCTCCATCTCCCTTTCCTCCCCTCCCCCATTGTGGCGCAGTCAAATATAGTATCTGCAAATACCTTCACATTAAACATTAGTCAGGTTGTAAACTCAAGTTTTTAAATGAGAATGTTAAAATATTTTATATTTAATTGGGAAATATTTAATGAAATACACAAAATATATTTTTAAAGTGAAAGTGCTATATACATTTTAGTTCTTTTTCTAAAAGAGAATGTCTGTTCAGGCATAGGCATGACTAGATGACTTTAGATGTCCTCCAAATTCTGAGATTCTATACTTCCAGGAAGATCAAATGGGCATTTGTTCTAATCAGACTTGTCTTCCTCCTATCTTTCTCCCCAAAAGCATATTTCTAGGTAAAATATACTTAATATAACTATATATTTCCTAACATTCCCTCACAGTGCCTATATTTTGGCACATGTTGCCTTTTTAATCAAGATTGCCTCAAGGGCAAATATGAGCCATTTTTTTATTCCTAGCTTGTGCTAAGAAAGAGAGACCTCAAGTCAGCAAACAGTTTGCACTCTTACGTGTCTCAGGTTTTTTTTTTCTTTTCATTTTCATTCTTAAGCACTAGGAGTTGTTTGATTTAATATTGTGTGGTCACTCAAATAGATTTCTTCCATACTGGGCCAGGTGATGAGCTTTTCTCTTACTGGAAGGAAGAAAGGAAAATGTGTCAAAATTTTAAAGTGGAGGTTGTTTGAGGTATCTTTAGCTTTGTAGTAGGTTTCTGCCTGTGAATAGCTTTGTGGGGGTTAGGGATTTATAACTTGGATAACAATCGGGGAAGAATGGAAGTAGCCTTTCGTGAGGCTGTCAACCACAGGACCACAGAGGCACAGGTCACATCATGGCGAACCACATGGGGGAACACGACAAAAACACAGTGAGTTTATTTTTTCTAGTATCCTCTAATGTTAAAAGGCTTGTAACAGCCTTTGTAGTAGCTGAACAGTAGAGGAAAAAACTTCCTTTTTGGAGGTGGTGATCTGCGCATTTAAACAATACAATCTATTCTCTGGTATACAGGTATGTGTGTTACATCTCACTGGGTAAGGCAATGGTTAGGTCTTTCCCTCCTTTGTAACTGAGCAACTGTTTTCTGAGGGAATAGTTATTTGCTGGTTATGATACTTCACCCATGATAAGTGACTTTCACACAGATTATCAAAGTACTTTTCACACACTGATTTAATGCAATGGTATCTTCATGAGATTTAAGACAAGGTTAAAAACAAATCATCAGCCTCTAAGGGATTCCAGCCATCACCTAAATGGAATTAGTAGTTTTTTTAAGTGGGATATTTGTGCCATATTACTGAGGCAGTATAAGGGCAAAGAAAGTATTCTCTTTGATTTGAAATAGGAGACAATTGTGTTGGACCTTAAGGAAATGTTCTTGGTCATCATTTAAATTCTAAAAATCAAAAATCATGCTTGGTAACAATATACTCATAAACATAATTAATAACTATAATGATAATACTAATAATAACTGGATTGTGTATTACTTTAAGGTTTAGAAAATGCTTTAATTTGTTTTCTTCTGTGATCCTCACAATAATCTTGTGAGATTTTCATTTTACAGATAAAGAAACTGAAGAACAAAGATGTCACATGACTGATCAGGGATCACATAGTTATTATTTATGGCATTACTTAACTGAAGTCCTTCTGATTCCAAGTTAGGACCTATATACCTATTATGTCACATTGCTGCCAGATAGTGCTATCATGTCCAGAAACCATGTAGGTGATTATTTAGTGTACCTTTGGTAATCCACAAAAATTTTATTTTTTGATATTGAACACTGGTATCTTAAAAGGGAAGAAGGAAATTCTCTAGAGAAGTTGAAGAACTTGAGTAAAATAAATTAGAAATATGTAAAATCTAAAGTATCATTGAATTTATATGTTCTCATATTCAAATGAGTCTGTGAAGTCAGTGATTTACATGTTCCATTCAATGATTCAGCTTAAAACTTATTAATGCCTGCATTTTCTGTGATATTCATATTCATCTGTATCCCCAAGTAAAGTCTCCATTAAGGGGCCTCACAATATGCTGGTGCCTTCCTCACTTTTTTTCTGACTATGCAGGGACACCAGTGGAGCATTTGGACTGTCACACTTGTGCCATGTGACCAGCCCATCTTTTTCTATGCTCTTGATAAAGTAACCTTCACTTCACCTCCTCAGTGTTCTTTACTTGTTTTTGCTGTGACTAGCTGATGCCAACCAAGTGCCTCTCTAATACCCTTTGATACTCGTTTTTAATTCTTCAAAGAAAATTTTGTGATCTGTGAGGTTAAAAACAAACAAATAAGCATACAGATGTACATTTAAACACACACAGAGAAAAAGGACACTATTGAAGATAAACCTAGTAGCTGTTAACTATCCAGTAAGATGTTTTTAGAATGGCAGTAAAAGGTTGCTGTTTTATTAAAATATATAAATACCCATATTCTTATAATAGGAGACTAGATGCTCTATAAATCAAATTTAAGAGAAGCACTCCCTTTTCATTCCTCAATGTAAAGTTGATAGTGCCAACATAGTCAAGTATCTCAAAGGATATACTGATAAATACATTCATAACTATGCCAGAAGTGGTACAACTGAATGGATTAATTGACTTGATGTAAAGACAAAAACTAAGTTTTATACTTTTATGTTTCAGTACACTGTGCATAGTATGTATTAAACAACTATTTGTTACTTAATTGATTTGTTCTAAAGGTTCTTTATAGCCCTACGAAGAGCAGCAGTGTCCTTCCCAGGAGGTCAGTCATTTAACTAGTATTTATTTATTGAGTGACCACTGTGTACCCAACACTATCTAAAGGAAACAAAACTGGAAGTCAGTTTCTACCTGCTAGTAGTTTAAAATCTCATGTTGAATACAAAAACTTGAATCTTTTTTTGTGGATTGGATTTTTGGCAGAGTTGTATGGAGCCAATCCTAGACTGTTATAAACACATTGACAACTCAATTAAGTAAACCATGTTGACATTCTATAACGACATGTGTACAAGTTGTATTTGCTTGTTTCTCTTCAATGATGGCAAAGAAAATCAACACCTGAAGATTAAAAAAAACTGCTTACCATACCACATCTATCCTATTTGCCTCCTTACTCTGCCAGCAAAAATTCCACTGTGCTCTGAAGTGTTGCTCTGGGACCGCCACTCTTTCAACCTGTGCCAGGTTTCTTGCCTCTTTCATTAGAACCCAATGTATCTCCCATTAATCACAAGACCCTCCACCCTCACAGTTGTTCCCTATCTATCTGATGGACTGCCTGAGCATGGGAGAAGCTGCTCTCTCCTTGTTCTCCTTGTCAAGCCTCCACACAGTTTTCCCCACCTCCACTCTTTGCTTCTAGTATAATACTAATATGGTTATGAATGTGGAAATCTCCTTGATCAGACATATGTGTACAATAGAATGGAAAAGGGAGAACTTGGCAACACAAAGGTTAAAACAAAATACTCCCTGATCCTAAGAAACATTGGTTCTATTGGTAAAGTACAATATATTTACCAGTAAATAAATAAAAATCAGTTTGAGGACAGGATAGCTACCTGAATACATTCATGTTTTCATTAGTTTAAAAATATTTTATGTTCCCATATAAAGAAAACTCTAAAAATTTAAAGGTTCAGGGAAAAATTCGCATAATAGGTAGCACTTGAACTAAGCCCTGAAGAAAAAAAAAATAAAGGTGAGGAAGGATGCAATCTAGGCATGGAAACAATCTTTGAGAAGACATGAAAGTATAGAGATCAGGTGAATCTCACTCTACTTCTCCATCCCATCCCCAAAATTGTTAAGCTTCCCTCTCCATAAAATTCAGAAATGTCCATTTGCACTTTGTTAATTTACAAAAAGAAGTAAAGAAGGAAGGGAGGAAGGAAGGAAGGAAGGAAGGGAGGGAGGGAGGAAGGAAGGGAGGGAGGAAGGAAGGAAGGAAGGAAGGAAGGAAGGAAGGAAGGAAGGAAGGAAGGAAGGAAGGAAGGAAGGAAGGAAGGGAGGGAGGGAGGGAGGAAGGAAGGAAGGAAGGAAGGGAGGAAGAGAGAGAGAAAGAGAGAAAGAGGAAGCTCTTGATTAGTTCACAGAAACTGGAAGCTATCCCAATATGACTTGGTGCTCTTGGACTCTGGGGAGAACAACCTTTTGTTGAACTGCTTTTTGCTGACCTCTAAATGGGAGCAAACGGATGATTTTCATCCCTTTTTACCCAACCTGACTTTTCCTTTGCAACTTTCTTCTGAAATGTGGCCTTACTCTCTCACCCCAAGACCTTCTAATGTTACATTTAAGTAGCTCATGGTAGTTATCTGTACTCAACCACAGTGTCTCCTCCCACTCAGCCTTAGCAAGAGTTCCTGGTCAAGCAATTTCCCAGCCCAAAAAATGGCAAAAATGATTTGGAGTCAGATAACCTGTGCTAAAATCCCAAATCTATTATTTATTAACTCTGACCTTAGATGAATCACTGAAGTTTTCTGGTACTCAGCTTCCTAATCTGTAAAATGAGGGATAATCAGGTCCCTTCTAAAGCTAAAGCCCCTTCCAGTACTCTGTACTCTGTATTTTGGTGTTAGAACAAGGCATTCTTTGTAGCCGCAGAGGGAAAGAGGACCATAGACATATTATCTGGTACTATTGTCAATTTCTTCTCTAAGATTAGAAAGGTGGCTCAATTTATAGTCCTGCAACAATATTTGGAGAATGCATAATAAGGAGAGTACAGAGTTAAGAGATCTGCAGAGATCTTCAAGACGGAACCATGATGATATGGTCCCCAAGATCCCTTCCAGCCCTAAATCTTTGACTTTTTTTAAGTTGGGGATTGCTCTGATCTTATTTCAAGGTGAAGAATTTTAGTCTTTTGAACAGAAGGAACAGTGAACTGAAACTGGAAAACCAATCCACATATAGGTATGGTATCAGAAAAGTGAGATTCTGAGTCGAGTCTAAATAAATAGTAGAATGGTAATGTAATTGTTTTGAGGAAATAATGAGTAAATGACAAAGACCCTTTGGTGATCAGGATACCTTACTAAAATTTCATTATGAATAAAAGATTAAAAAGAAACAACTTTTCTTATACTTACCTTGAATACGTCATAGTTTGCATTCCTTATAATCAAGTTACAATTCAAGAATATCAAGGACTTGGCAATTAGAATTCAAAAGTGGTAGATTAAATTATTTTTTCATGATGTAGAATAGATTTCAGGTAGGCATTCCCATTAATCTCTTTTTATACTTCAATGTGCCCTTATCCCAAAACACCAAGCCTTTGTTGATGAAAAATTTGGTGTCCTCTTTTGCGGCGACCTGCGTCATGCCTTCCCGACTAAGGAAGACACAGAAGCTCTGCGGGCACATCAGCCACGGCCACGGGCGCATCGGCCAGCACCGGAAGCACCCCGGAGGCCACGGGAATGTAGGAGGGCTGCACCATCACCGGATCAACTTCGACAAATATCATCCGGGTTATTTTGGTAAAGTGGGTATATGAGGCATTACCACTTGAAGAAAAATCAAAGCTACTGCCCAACTGTCAACCTTGATAAGCTGTGGACACTGGTCAGTGAGCAGACCAGGATTAATGCTGCCAAAAACAAGGAGGGCGTTGCTCCTATCATTGATGTTGTGCTACTACAAAGTTGGGCTACTACAAAGTCCTAGGAAAAGGGAAACTCCCCAAACAGCCAGTCATCATGAAGGCAAAGTTCTTCAGCAGACGAACAGAGGAAAAAATCAAGGGTGTTGGTGGAGCCTATGTCCTTGTGGCATAAAAATCCAATGTTATCAAATAAAACAAATGACTTTATTATTAAACATCCTGGGTTTTGCCACATTATGGTGATCAAATTTGAATGTTTGTGGGTTGGGAGATAACAAATTACTCTTGTTGGTCAAAAAAAAAAAAAGAAAAATTTGGTGTAATTTTGCTGGAGTCAGGATTACCACTTCTATTATCTAATTAGTGAGAAGAATAGTAGAATATGACAGAGACAAGGAAGCCTGCTAAAGGTACAGTAAATGAATCATCAAGAGGAAAAAAAAGATATCCCATTTTATATTCAAACATAACTTTGAAGGGCCTGAGAATTTTTGAAAAATTTGTCTAACTAATATTGGGGAATGACTAGTTTGAGGAATATTAATTAGGATATCATTGTTATTCAACTAAACAAACATTGATTGTCAAGAGGTAGTGTCACAGGCTGGAAAGAAAGCAAGAAACATGAAAAGCTGTGTTCAAATCCTACCTTTGACATGACTTGCACCCAGCCATGTGACCTACATCATTGGATGTTGAGAATTGTCTATGGCATATACCTTTTGAGTATGCTACGATTTCTGGTTTAAGTTCCCCACAAATGAGGGCATACTCAGCCTACTTTTGAAAATGATAGAATTGATAAGAAATGATTCTCTCTGTTCTGCTACCCATTCTAGAGCCATTTCCAAACCATGGCCAAAGAATGAAATGCACTCCCAGGTACTTCCTACCAATGCTTTGTTCTCTGTCTATTGTAGTGGGATCACCATCACTTTAGATAAATGGACAATTTAATATATGCTTTGATATGATTTCTCCAACAAAATGGGATGTCACATAGAATAAGGAGAAGATGGATAGAAGTAGCTATAATTTCAAAAGCAATGAACTGCAGTGGGCAGAAAGGGACAAAGAATGTTTGCTATAATTACTTAATTATAGCTATAATGTGTGGGGTATTTAAAAGGTCATTAAACTTCTATTTAGAATTTCCTTTGTTTTTGGATCTCATGTGGACAATTTTACTCAGCTTATATATGATCAAGTATGTTTTCTGACTATTCTATAAGTATTTGTTGTCCAAGCTATGGCATCTAAGCCTGGATGTGAACCTCATGAAGACATCAAAATACCTCATAAACAACTGAACAAAAGAAAAAAATAGAGAAAAAACCACCCCCATTTCCCTAAAGCACTTCCAAATATAGATCTTCCCACTTAATTGTATCTGTGTCTGTGTGCCATTGACTGTGGTCCCCACTGGCACTTGTGATTACCCAAAATACCCTTTCCAATCCATTAGATGACTCCATTTTATAAATCGTGCTTTTTCACTAAATCTAGAAGCAAAAGAGATAGATCCAGAACTTGCTGCCTAACCAGCTGAAATGTTTTAGGCAAATAGCTATTTATAGGAACAGCAAGATTTCTGTACCCTTTGGGAACATAGTTATGTATGTATGAGTACTTTTTGGAATGCAAATTACTTCATCATATCTGATTATTAAGTAAATTGCATCAAACTGAATAGAAAAAAAATCTCAAAAAATTTGTGCTATCAAAATGGGTTCTATGAGGTAAAAAAATCTAATCAATTGAAATTAAATTATTCTTTGTACAAGACAGTGCAGCATAATAAATAGAATGCTGCACTTAGAATGCTTTGGGTTCAAAATCTACCTTCATTATTTATTAGCTTTGATGTGTTAAGTAAATTGCCTAATTTTTTAAGATCCCAGTCAACTATCTAAGACTTATCTACAAAGGCATAGGTTCTTAATATTTCTTGTATTATGATCCCTTTGGCCGCCTGGTGAAGCCCATTGACCCCTTCTCAGAACAGTATTTTTTTTTAAAGCAATTGGGGTTAAGTAACTTGCTCAAGGTTACATGGCTAGTCATTATTTATGTGTGGGTACTCATTTTCTGAGGCCAGATTTGATCTCGGGTCATCCCAACTCCGAGGCCGGCGCTCTTACTCACTGCGCCACCTAGCCGCCCCTTTAAGGCAATTGGGGTTAAGTAACTTGCCCAAGGTTACACGGCTAGGTTTTTGTTTGTGTGGATTAAGTGTCCGGAGGCCCACTCCGAACTCAGGTCCTTCTGACTCCAGGGCCGGCGCTCTATTCACTGTGCCACCTAGCCGCCCCAGAACAGTATTTTTAAATGAATAAAATAAAATATATAAGATTACAAAGGAAACCGATTTTACTGAAATAGTTATCTTTCTTTTTTTAAATTCACAGGCCTAAGCTTAAGAATCCATTTATTCAGGGTGTGAGTGACCAATTTGATCACAAATACTTAACCTTTTTAACTATGGGAAAGTCACTGGGCTTTAAATACTAAAATTGTTCATCTGCTCTTTCTGTTATTAATGCACAGTGTTCCTTAAGGTATCATTTCAGACAGTGCCTGAAGGTATACATATGGTGACCATATTTTCTAAGCTGAGAATTGGGACATATGCATAGTCGGAACAAGTCTCATTTGCTTTTATTGTAATCAGGACTATCCTGGGAAACCTAGCGTGCACTGGGTGCTGTAGAGATCTATAGATATAACCTTTACAATTCAGTGAACTTGTGGAGAAACTCACCTCTACTATAATATGTTTCCAAGGACAAGAAACAGCTCTGGTTTTCATTGTTTTACAGGGAACCTTTGTCACTGTTCCTCAATTGGGCCTGATTGAATAGGCAGTGCCTTGTAATTAAGCATGCACATGCACATCACAAAGTACCCAATTACCTGTGTTCACTTGGTAGGAATGTGAACATTTCTTAATGTCCCTGGAGATCCATTGCCCTTTTAACTAAGAATAAGGCGGCCAGCCTCTCCTGGGAGGGCTGATGTGTCTGTAATACCAGATTGTTTGCTTTCAGCCTAAATGCTTCTGCTACTGGCTAATCTTGCTTCTCTGACTATTGATTGTGTTAAAGCCTCTGACCACTCTACTCTGAGCTGTCCCCAATACTAGCATCTGCCAAACCTCTTTCTGCGGCTGAATCACTATCTCCCCAACCCCTGGGGGTTCCCTCAATGGCCTCACACTGATTGTCCTTGCACAATGTTTCATGAAAATAATAGTCTCTCTGAACATTATTCAACCTTGTTCTCTCTAAGAAATCTTCAGCTCCAAAGTTTGTAAGCTTTTAATGTTTTCAAAAAATTGTTACTTATAATACCTTTTATCTTTATATCATAATCATTTCAGTAACATCCCACCATTTCTATCCTGAACCTTTTCATGTGACAAAGAAACCATCTGATATAGAGACTGCATCTGACAATAGGTAAATATTCTGTCCTAGTAATACTCTTGTATCTCTGCTATGAAGAAGTACATATATTTTATTATATGTTCTTTGGAAATTTCCTTGGATTTTTATTCAGAGTTCAATTTCCTTTTAGTGATCTTTATATCTACATTGTTTTGTCATTGTGTATGTTGTTTCTTGGATTCTGCTTATATCTCACTCTATACAGTTCGTTTAAATCTTCCCACATTTTTTCTGAATTGCTGATATTCATCATTTCTTACTTCTCAGAGTTATTGTCTTGAGCCAAAATAAGATTTTTTTTTTATTATTGCCTTTAAGCCTTTATGGAACAGCATTATCCTTTTTGACAATACTATTTGGTCTGACCCCTCACCCCCACAACAACAAACACATACACACACACACACACACACACACACACACACACACACACACATACTCCCCATTCAGAATGGAAGCAGTGAGAAATAGGAGAGAAGTGAGGGCTAGCCTTGGAGTCAGAAATACCTGGGTTCAAAAATCCAGTCACTGATACTAATTAATTGTATGACCTCGAGCAAATCACTCTATGCCTCAGGTAATTACTTAGGATTTAGCTAAATCAGGGATCGGTTAAGATCTGATCTCTATAGAAAGTTAGCTTTGACAAATTTGTGTCTGTATAACAGAGAAACTTCATAGGAAAGCCTAGGGCAGGGGTGGGGAATCTTCAGCTTTGAGGCCACATGTTGACCTCTAAGCCCTCAAGTTGGGGAACCATACAGGGATACTCAAGATGGCTGCTAGCACAGGTTCTTAGATCTGCTTTACTAGGAAAGACAGCTGTTTAAGGGGTGAGCAATCTTTTTAAATTACATTCACTAGTTCAGGGGAAAGTGTGAGGCCTATTAATGGGCAGAGGAGATCTTAAATTCCATTAACATTACAGGGACCAACTTGAGGACCTAGAGGGCCACATGTGGCCTCAGAGACCACAGATTCCCCACACCTGGCCTAGGGTTTTAAGATTTCAATAATGATTTTGTTGATTACACTACTCTTTCTGAATTGTTGTTAAGTCATTTCTGTCACGCCTGACTCTTTGTGATACCATTTGGGGTTTCCTTTGGAAAAATAGTGCACTGGTTTGCCATAGTTCCTTCTCCAGCTCATTTTATAGATGAGGGAAAGGAGGCAAAAAGGCTTAAGTGACTCACTCAGTGTCACACAGCTAGTGAATGAGACCAGAAGAAGATGAGTCTTCCTGAATCCAGGCCCAGCACTCTATCCACTGAGCCACCTAGCTGCCTTCTATGAATTAGTACTTAAAGAAGCAAAAATTGCTGTGGAACAATGTAACAATAATATGAAGGAATAAATTAGGTTTTCATAGGGTAGAATAGCTAGAAAATTAGTATTTTATTGACCTAGGTGACCAAGAGCAAAACAATTTGACTTTTTTTGGGGGGGGAAGAAAGTTTTGTTAGAATAAAAGAAATTTAGTAAGTCCTTCGTAGTGACCATACAACCCAATTTCTCAGAAATTACCAGAACAAAGTATTACAGTAAATCTGCAATTACCAAGAAAACTTTTTGTGTTGTTTGAGATTCAGTGTTTCCCCACAAGTCCTAAACGAAATTTGTTTTGATTTCTTACCTGAAAGGTGAGGGGGTCACTTCTATTTGACCCTAAAACAGTAATCTTTGTGGAGAGAGTAAGCATACACAATGAATAGAGAGCTTAAGCTTTGAACCCTGGTGTGGTTTTGATACATGGTCCCACAGGTAAAGCACAAGGGCTAATGTCAACTAGCTAAGGGCCCTGGGGACCCTTTTGCTGCTTTGAAGATACAGAAGTTCATTCCAGGAGATTCCCTAAAGCAAGGTGATTCCATTTAGTATATGCACAGGCTGCACAGCCTCCCATATCTAATCACAGTCAATGTTTATGTCCTCCCCTTGGAATGACATTTTGATATTTTTCTACCAAAGTTACTCTTTTTTGCAAAGATAAGAAAATTTGTTCAGAGAACATAACTACAGCCAGAGAATAGTGATATTTCCTGAGTAGTCAGAGTAGAGTAAATATGGAAAAATATTTTATTAATAAAGAATGAGACACTCTGACTACCCCACACCATACTTTTATTCCCAGATCAAAGTATGAATAAAAGCATACATTTATTAAATTTTTGGATGTTTAAGGCTTTCATCCATTTATGGTCTCTCTAGCTTAGTATGCTTTTAATTTTCTAGACTATTAGCTTGCTAATTATAAGAACTTCCCTCTGTTACCTATAAGATGACCATTTCAAATCTTTTTTTTTAAACAGTGTTTGATTTTATAACACCTGCCAGGCTTTCTTGCTGTTTGGCATGCCCAATATGAACATAAATATATATATATATATATATATATATATATATATATATATATATATATATATATATATCAATAAGTCACAACCAAACAGTTTTGAAAATATTTATGAAATAAACCCAATTATTTTATTTTTAAAAAAAGTTCTATATTTCTTGAAATAGTGGAAGATACTCTAAGATATTTAGAAATCTGGAGTAGTGAATAGTTGATATCCAGCTTAATCTACCAGAAACAGCTTTTGAAACTATGTAGTCTTAGAAATAAAATTCTTTTCTTTTATAGTCTAATTTTCAAATTCATACCCTATCCCTAACACATAGAAACAGACACCTTACTCAGAGGACAGGAGAAGAATTACCTGAGAGACAGGGAAGTTTTTGTTTTGGACTTGTGTTACTTGTCTGAAAAATATAGTAGACATATGCTATAAGTATGAAGGATTTATGTACCTCTTTTGAAATCTATTGTAATTAATTATGTAAATAGCTAGTTTAGGGGCAAACACTGGCATAAAATATCTTCATAAAGTTTAATGAGATTTATAAGTAAGGCAGAGAACATTTGTAATAGAATCAATTTCTGTCTTTTTATTCTGTTCCATACCCTTTTCTATTCCAGTAATCTCACAGATATGGATATGTTATTGTTATTCTTTGTTCAGTTGTGTCTGATTCTTTGAGATTTTCTTGGCAAGGATACAGGAGTGGTTTTGCTATTTCTTTCCCCAGCTTATTTTACAGATAAGGAAACTGAGGTAAGCAGAGTTAAGTAATTTGCCCAAGGTCACACAGCTAGAAAGTGTCTGAGGTTGGATTTGAACTCAAGTTTTCCTGACTCCAGGCCAAGTACCCTACCTTTCCAATATTTCATATTATAACTCAGCCATGCTTGCCCATCCTGTGTAACTGTTGTGCATGTACTCCCAGAAATTTGATACACGGGGTCCACCTACCATCTTAGCAGCCATCCTTATTTTTCTTGACGTCAGAATGTTCAGGCTATCCACCTGTTATTCTTCACTCTCACCGTGTGATCAGACCATCTTCTTTTCTTTCCCCTTGTTTCTTGGATGACAGCCTTCATTCCTACTTCTCCTTTGTAATCTCTCATTTGTAATGTGTTGTAACTTAGTTGCTGGAGCTTGTCATTCCCATCATGACTCTCCGTGTTTCTCCTTAGGTGAATTTAAATTTTCAATGCTCTGTTGTAAAACTTTCTTTTAAGGCCTTATTTTACAGAAGCATTACTCTGTTTTTGCTGAGAAACAACTATCTTTGTGAGCAAGAAAGTGGATTATTGGGCTTCTGCAGGAGAAATTTGTTACCTGTCCTAATCAGGTATTTGCTTTATAAGTGGACTTTTACATGTGCCATATCCTGCATTAGTGGCCCAGCCTTCTGGCAAATACTGAAATTAGCTTCAGGAACCAGGGAGGTGGGGAGCATCTCTAATGCGTTATCATTAATGGCCTAGAAGATTTCACATTATGGTATCTTGGGCTCAAAATTAAATGTCAAATACAATTTGCCTGTGAAAACTTGAAATGTGGAACTGCCCTTTGAGACTCTGACAGTCCAGTTTTATAATTGGTGGCTGCCAAATGCTGAGTTAAAACAGTTCAAAATGATTATTTGGTGAATTGTCACAACAGGCTGGGAGCATTGTTTTTTTGTCTTGTTTTGTTTTTTATTTTTTTTTAAACTGGCGCAATTTGTGTACTCAATCTCATTACTGTTATTTGAAATGTGCAGTGTTTGATTATTAAATACAATGTAGCAGAGAAAACTTTCCCAATGGGATCAGGCCACCAGTTTACAGCTTCTATCACTAGGCCATTTAGCCTGCAATATCATGAGATTTGTGAAAGGAGGTGAAGAGATACTTGTTAGAGGACTTTTATTTATTTATTTCTTCCTCCACTGAGACAAGTGCCTGTTTTAATAATAGAAGTAATAATGGGACTTCTAATTCACTTCTTTAATGTTCTACCATTATATCTTAGTGAACTATCTGTGTATTAGCAATAATTATGAGGTATGTTCAAGTCTAAAAATGAACACTTAAACACAAAGACATCATTTTTAGTGCTGGTTTTAATTAGAAATTTAAAGAAACACGTGCAATTAAATATGGTCATAAAAATAATAGATATATTCTCATAAGATGAGTCAATTTGTTTTACCATTAATATCATTCAGTATAGCGGTTTTAAAAATGTATTGGAGTATTTCAAGTGGAAAATAGCTAAGAGCAGAATTATTAGCATTTAAGCCACTATAACTGTTTTTAGAACGGCCATCGACCATTTTAAAGATCTTCTTTCACCAGTTTTGCTTTTGCAGCTTCATTTTGAAGTTCTACATTTCCAGGATCAGATCTGTTAGCTGGGTCACTCATTTCTAAAAACAATTTAGCCTGATACCCGAAATAAGCAAGAAGGTGTGTTTCATTGTAGCAACACTATGGAACTTAACAGATTAATTAATCTAAAGAAACTTGTATAACAATTGCAAAAATCAGTAAAGAATAAATTAATGATGATGTTTCTAATTCTCCCTTAATGAAAAATCTGATACCATATCTTTAAGCCTTGAAAATTAGCAAGTTTCCAACACTGAAGTGGTGCTTCTAGTTCCTAGAAGATAAGTTAAATCTTTAAAAAAAAAAGCCTTGGGCTATCTTTTTTTTCCCTTTTCTCTTTCTGGCTTTTGTGTATCTATGCCTTTAAGTTAACAAATATTATTAAAGAGAAAGAAGAGATTATTAAAGAGATAGAAAAGAGCAGAATGAAGTTCAGATGGAAACAAAGAAGAGTAGGGCAGGTTTGTTGCTACACAGTTAAATTTAAGAAACATTTTTAAAAATAGGGAAAGGAGTACACAAGTATAAAAACAATCCTCTTTTCCATCTTTTCCTTTACTTAAATGTTCATGTTTTTTGGTGTTTAAGTTAATAGCAAAGTATAAAAGGCAAAGAAAAACAAAAATAATGTGAAAAGAAAGAAAAAAGTCTTATTGTCAGTTTAGTTCTTGGTACTCAGTCCAATATTCCGACACCTGTATTAAAGTCAAATGAAGTAATTTATTAACATTTTTGGTAAAAGAGACCAAACAAGGACATGGATTTTGGACACAATCAGTCAAATGTGACCAAACCCCACATCTTCCATTCTTCAAACTTGCCTTTGATATATGCCTTAGCAGTGTCATCCATCAATCAGTCAATGGACATTTATTAAGTATGTACTATGTTCCAGCTAAGTGCTGGGGATCCAAAAAGAGGGAAAAGATTGTATCTGTTCTGAAGGACCTTAGTCTAATGGGGGAGACAGTATGAAAACACACACATAAGTAAGCTATTTATCAGATAAACAGGAAATAAGTAATAAAAGAATACAACTGGAATTAGGAGGGATTAGGTAGGGCTTCCTATGGAAGGTAATATTTTAGTTGGGACTTGAAACTATCGAACTGAGATCTCAAGGTGAAGCACAGAGCAAAGCAAGACTACAAGCAAACATTCATTAAGTACTTGCTTTTTACTATTTATTTTATTTATGTGATAAATACTGAGGATAAAAGCAAAATGCCCATGATGAGATCTCCTTCTAATGGGGAAAGACAACATATAATGAGAGATAAATAAAGAGAAGGGTTTTAGGGATGGTATCTGTACAGAGGCATGATTTCAGTCTGGAAAATCAGGAGCAAATCCAGGAAAGGGATGAAGGAAGGCTGACCTGCAGCCCTTCCCAAAATGTAGGCCCCGAGAGATACTCAACAATGGGAGAAGGGGGGCAGTATGGGAGAGGGATGTGCCAGGAAAATATATATCTGAGTCATGATAGCAATAGCTGGTAAGTCCAAAGCAGAGCCAAGAAGGCAATGAATGTTGACTGGCTTGGGCCCCTCCCCAAGATGGAAGTTTGGAAGGAACTTACCAATGGGAAGAGGGGCTATAATAGAGAAGAAATCAGCCTCAAAAGCTAGAAGTTATCTTCCCTTTGAGCCTATCCTATGAGCCTAACCCATAGCTTCACACCTCAAATTAACTTTGGCTTAAGTAGAAGGCCTTTCTCTACTTCATTTATTGACTTGTAAATGTATACTTTGATGGCCTAAGGATCATTTCTCTCTCTGTCTCTGACTCTGACTCTGTCTGTCTGTCTCTCTCTAGTTGATTCCTTCTACCTGTTCCTCTAGGTTTTGATAAGACTTTGCAACTATACTACTCTTTAAAGGTCCTCACTGTGTCTCTCCCTTCAACATACTCTGAAACTAACATCATCCAGAACATCCAGATATGAGCTCAGAAGTCTCTACCACACGTTGGGTAGAAATAGTCCATATGAATATTTGGCATGGAGATGTCTCTAAATCTGTGCATCTCTCATTTCTTTTAAGCTACTGTGATTCTGCTTTGCTCAAAGAGCAAAGAGCCTTTGACATGGCATGCCATGCTATGTGTTCCTGTGCCAGTGTCTCCCATGTATCATAATATATTCCAAAGTTCTTCAAGGAGAACTTGAGAGTATCCTGGTATCGCTTCTTCTGAGGACTGTGTGAGTATATTCCTTGTATGAATTCTCCATAAAGTATTCTTTTAGGCAAGTGAATATTTGCATTTAAGCAATATAGCCAGTTCATTGAAATGTGTTCTCTACAAGAGACTTTGAATTCTTGGCAGTTCAGCTTCAGAAAGGACCTCAGTATTCAGTTCCTTATCTTGATAGGTGATCTTCAGAATCTCCTAAGACAATTCAAATGAAAGTGATTCAGTTTCCTAGAATGGTACTGATAGGTTTCACAGGCATACAGCAATGAGGTCAGCACAACAGCTCTTGCAGACCTTCAGTTTGATAGGTAGCCTAAAACCTCTTCTCTCCCACACTTTGTGCAAATCATGACCTCATCACCAACGCTGTTTTCCATTTACCTAAATGCAATAAAACTTTGTGAATGTACCCTCACAGAAAACATTGGTATTTAATAGATTATGTTATTGTAAAGAGACGATACAGAAAGGATGTGAAGGCTATGTGTGATGCAGTGTGCTAGATCAATCACAGACTTTTCCTTTCCAAGGAAAACATTTTACAGGTATCCCTTCCACATTGTTGGGTTTAGGGATGTGGAGCCACCATGATGTAATTCAACAAAATGACATGCCTCAAGGCAAGACATTACCAGATTTAATGTCAACAGGTTAGAACACGTCTCTATAAGTGAACAGTTTGTTACAGACTTGGAGAGAAAGATGAGCCAATACACAGATAGCAATAAAGGAATAGAAAAGGAGTGGGCAGCTTTTAGAGATTTGGTGTGTCATACTGCATTTACTTATCTGCACCAGAATATTTACAAACATCAGGACTTATTTGATGAAAATTATGGGGAAATTCAGAAGCTACTAAATGAAAAACTAGAACTCCATAGGGTTTACCAGCAGGATAGTTCATCCTTCTCTAAGAAGGCAATGTTTGAATTCCTCAAAAGTAAAGTGCAAGGGAAGCTTAGGGAAGTGTGGGATTCTTGGTTCAGCATGAAGGAAGGTGAAATTCAATTTTACGCTGATAGTGAAAATTCAAAGTGCTTTTATGATGCTGTGAAAGCTATTTATGGGCCAAAGACCTATGATGCATCTCAACTACTCAGGATTGATAGAGCCACATTGATTAGTGATAAGGACATGATGCTAGAGAGATGGGCTGAACACTTTCATAATGTTCTCATCATCAAGCAATGCTGAAATCACTGATCATTTACCTCAGGTTGAAGTCAATCCCTCTCTAGCTGAACTTCCAACTGAAGAAGAGGTTTTAAATATCATTTGACTCTTCTCATCTGGCAAAGTGCCTAGTGCTGATTCTACTCCAGTTGACATTTTACAAGGCAGGGTATCAACTATTCATGTAAAATCTTACTGTGGGTATAAAGGCAAGGAGATGTAGATTCTATCCTCAAAAAATTCTACTTCTATCAGGAGATATAACAGGCTCATAAATAACAAAACAAATGTAATATATAATTGGAGGGGGTGGTACTAATACTTCGAATCAGGAAAGACCTCACGTAGATATTGCTAGAACAAGGAGGTTTGAAGAGATTTTGGAAGGAAACAATAGATTCTTAGAGGGCAAAGTAAAATGAGAGGACATTCTAGATAGAGGAAGCCAGTGCAAAGGTAGAGAAACAGAAGAAGTAGTATCACATGTGAAGAAGAGCAATAGGGTCAGTTCAGTTAGACCAGAGAGTGTGGATGGGAAAGAGGTATATAATAGTGTTGGAAAAGGAAGGATGCAGACAGCTTGTAAAGGATTTTAAAAGCAAAACATACAAATCTAGTTTGGAACTTAGAGGCAATGGGAAGCCATTTAAGTTTATAAAGTAAGGTAGTGATCTGGACTGAACTTTTAAAAAAATCACTTAAATATACTTTACCAGACATCATTATTTCACTGTTGTAGATGAAGAAACTGAGGCTCAAAGAAATTACAACTTGATTATGATCCATAGCTAATGTCACAGACAAAATTTGAACCCAGGTCCTCCTCATTCCAGCTTCAGTAAATTATCCATTTGGGCAGGCTATTTTACAAGTTTTTAGTTTAAGAAAGCTTCATAGGTCTACTATATTATTTTCGGTAGTTTAATATAATAATAATAAAAATAATAATGAAGAAGAAGAAGAATGGAGGAAGACAAGTATGAGGAGGAGGAGGAACTAGATTTGTATAGCACCTACTCTGTGCCAGGCACTGTGCTAAGTGCGTTACAAATATTCCTTTTTTATACTTATAACAATCCTTGGAGTTATTATCCCCATTTTACATATGAAAGAACTGAGGCAAAGAGATATTAAAGTGCCTTGCCTAGGGTCATGCAGCTAGTCAATGTCTGAGGTTGGATTTGGACTCAGGTTGTCTTGAGTCATTATATTAAATGCCAAACAAGTAGCGGTCCACTTTGTATATTAAATTGAGGTCTTGTGCTTAGGTGGCTTCTAAATTCCCTCCCAGCTTCAACTTTTTATATCAGTAGGATTGACATTTTTAACATGCAATAGACTGTCTAATCATACCTCCCCCCCCCATTGCCCCACTAGTTATATTACATAAGTTGGGTTCAGCTTGTAGCCTATTATATCAACAGTTATTGCTAAGGAATGAAATTTCTGAACATGTAAGTATAGTATGTATGTTTTGAAAACAAAGACCATAAATCAAACACTTCTGCCTTGGCTGTGAAAGGTTAGCAAGCACATTCCAGTCTGGTTCTCCATTTGTGTGAGAAGCACATGGGTCACTACCTAATTCATTGTTTTTCTCTTGTTTTTGTATTCTCATGATGTGTTCTTGGAGAATATCCAGAATATCTGTCAAGCAGGTGTTTCTGATGGATTAGGGTGTTGACTATCACATCCATTAATACTAAACTTATCAATTTTGGTTAGGTCTGTGCATGTCAAAAGTGCATTAAGAGAAACTGTCAAATTTACTCTAACATTCTAGTAAAAATCTACTCATGGATTAAGTACAATTAACCAAATAGAAGTACCAATGAAAATATTCTTTTAAAAATAAAAGCAATATTCAACCACCAAGATAAGTGTAAGCATTATTTACCTTTGCTGCTACTATTGGCATAAAAGTATGCTAAATAAAATAGATACAAGTCCTTTGTACATGTACATCTCTCTCTCTCTCTCTCTCTCCATATCTATCTATCTATCTATCTATCTATCTATCTATCTATATATATATATATATATATATATATCTGTGTGTATGTACTTATGTATGCATTGAAATTGACATATAGGCATATGCATATTGTATAAGCATATACTTAAATATGTATATGCAAAAACATACATGCATAACATAAAAATGTTATGTCTATGTGACATTAAATTATACATTTATATACAAAATTGTAACATAAGTCAACATATGCATGTTCATTCAATTCATTCAATGTTCTCATTCATATGCATGAATGAGATGTACATTTATATGCATATATGTATGTATGTACACATATACATTTGTATATATGTGTGCATGTTTGTATATGTATGTGTCCCCATGTGTCATTCAAACCGGCAGTTTCATCAGGCAAGGGACCCCTATGCATAGAAACTTCTTCCATTCAGACCAACTGTAACATAGGTTTAGTTAGTTGCCTAGGGCAAGGAGAAGTTAAATTAATGAAAACATTAATTGGAAATGATATTTCCATTTTTTAAGTGGAAGCTTGGCATAACATAGAAAAGACTAATATTGTAGTAGGAAAGACAAGTTCAAGTCCTATGTCTAACAAATACCAACTGGGTACCAAGTAAGCTTTTGGTGCCCAGGATATCCTCCAAGATGAGAATATTCATTGCCTTTGTATGTTGTGAACATTCAGAGAATACTGTTTCAAAATTCTGTGCTCACCCAACTTCAACTCCAGGAAAAATCTTAGGTTTGGAATGAATTTTGGACTATAAGTACCAACTACCATGTTAGAAAGTATAAATAGATCTGAATTAATGAAGTGTTCACCCATAAGGAGGTACCCATACCAATGAAATCAGGTGTAATACTCCTCTATCTCCCATCTCCTCCCCAAAATAATATAGTATAAAGGCATGATTACTTTGTGGTACTAAATGGTTAAAAATGTAAAAGCCTAGGCAATTAATTTGTTGTGTGTGTGTGTGTTTGGAAAAAAGAGGTGACAGAGCTTTATTAAGGAAATAACTGACTTATTCAGGAAAACTGGCTATTTGGGCCATATCCCTATTTTCTTCCAGATTAGTGTCACAAAAAAAGTTCTTGGCACTGCTCTCTAAGAGTGGATAGTGCAGTGACCATGATTCAGAATGGCAATTTCTATATATTCATTTTTATCTGAACTTTTTGTGCGCAATGCAGTTAGAATCCTTATATAAAGCATGTAGGCATACCTAGTTTAATGTTTTTAAAATAAAACAACATTCCAAGGGGCAATAAGTATCCTAGGAACATTGTTATAAAATAAAGATATATTTTCAGATGTGGGGGAAAGTTTGACAGGTGAAGATGCTTGATGGCCCTGGGTATGGGAAGTAAGGTTGGAGCTAGTATAACCCTGGAGAAAGGAAAAGGAGTAGAGTAGAGCCAAAGAAGGCAGGGAGTCTGGTACCGCAAAGTATGGAGTTTGCAATTCATGACCAAGAACATAGCTGCCAGCCTGCCCCAAGGTAAAGAGTAACATGATGGAAAGGAAAATGAGGCTGAGTAGAAAGAGTAGGGAGTGCTGGACTTGTGCCCTGCCCCCTCCTTTTGTTTTTTCCAGATAATTGGACTCAATTTGGGAAATGCTTGGTTATAATGCCTTAAAGAGAATCTGTTGGAATGTAAGTGGTAGATTCAGATTTATATCAGCTCCAAATCCAGTTTATTTGTAGTCAGTTGTAGTCAGTCAATTCTTTCAGCCCAGGATTCTAAAGTAAGATGAAAATTATCTCAAATTTCTGATTCCATAAAAATACATGGGAAACTGTAATGATGACAGACTCTGTGATCCAGTGACACTGAAGTCTTTGCTATTCCTCATATACAAGAAATTCCATCTCCCACCTTGGAGCATTTTCACTGTTTGTCCTTCACGCTTGGATTCCTCTACATCTTCATCTTTGACTCCTGACTTCCCTGCCTTTTTTCAAGTCTCAGCCAAAGTCCCACCTTCTACAAGAAGCCTTTCCCAAAGCTCCTTAATCTTAGTGTCTTCTCTCTAAGATTACTAAACTTTATCCTGTATGTATCTTACTTATACATTTATTTTCATATTATCTTTTTCAACTATCAAATGAAGGCAAAAATAGCACCTACCTACCAGAGTTGTTGTGAGGATCAAATGAGATAGTATCCATCAAGTGCTTAGCACATTGCTGTCACATAGTAGGTACTATATAAATGCATATTACCTTGCTGCCTTTTTTCCTCATTCTTTTTCCCTTACTTCGCTCTCTCCTTCTTTCCCTTCTTCTTCCCCTCCCTCTTTCCTTCCTTCATTTCTTTCCTTCCTTTCTTCCCTTCTTCTGTTTTTCCATCTTTCCTTCTCATTAGACTGTAAACTCCTTGACTACAGATACTGATTTTTGCCTTGCTTTATATCCTGAAAACTTAGCATGGTGCCTTGTACATAATAGGCACTTAATAGATGGTGGTTCACTAGCTGACTGTTACTGTTTTGTTTCAAAAACTTTGGAGAAGCTATAAATGGCTTCCTGACCCTACATAATTTAACTTTATACATGAGAAAATAATAGATACATCCATTATCTATATCCTGATCAAAATTACTGAAACACAACCAGAGACAGCCAGGCAGTTAGTTAGATTTGCTCAGGATCCTAAGTTCTTTGCTTTCTATCCTAGTTTCCCATCTACTCTATCACATTGCAGCTCAGTAGTTACTGTCTGGAAAAAATCAATAATAGTCATTTTGATTAAAGTTCAAGGCATAAAAGCACTTACATCACATCCTACTATTCCCTCTTGTCTTTCTTTCATTGGGATTTCTTCAGGGTCTCTTTTGCCCACACCCCTCATTGAATGGATAGAATATGTGTAGATTGTGGTTGAGTTAAAATCAATTTTCTATCAAGCAATATTCTACTAGTCAAGACTTAATAACAAATTTTCATGACTATAGGAGAGGAGCATCATGATACAATGGGGGAAGAAAGAAACCCACTACATTTAGAGAGAGAGGCCTGCATTTCTGCTACTTGACACTTGTGACAGAGGGCATATTATTAAACTTCTCTGGTCTCAGTTTCCTCCTCCGTGAAATTATGGAATTACTTAAATGGTCTCTAATATCCTTCCATCTCTAAATCTGTGATTCCACAATTCTTTCTAGAGTTTTCTGAAACAATGTGCCCATCCTAGATATTTCAAAACAATATCCATTCAAGTGAAATTCAGCCCTATGGGCTAAACTACCAAATGGGAATTTAATCTCAAAATATTAACTTTCCCAGGAGGTATGTGTCCAAGTGAAACATAAAAAGGGATGTATGTATATTCAATTCACTGGATCACAAACTATTTGAGTATGCTTCCTTTTGTTTCCCTGGCCTGCAAAAAGTCTGAAAGAAATTTTCTTTTGAAAAAGAATTAGAAGAAAGGGCTAAATATATCAGGATGTTCATCAATCAATCACTCATTCAACAACCATTTATTAGGCATATGTCAATCACTGCACTAGGCTCTTAAGGTATAAAGATAAAAATGAAACAGACTCTGTTCCCAAGAAGCTTGCTTCCTGGAGGATGGGTGGGGGGAGAGTTAGGAATGATATACCCATGTCTAAATAGAAATAAAATATATACAGTCCAGGCAGGCACTAGCAGCTGGTGGAGAAAGGGCAGGGGGAGCTTTTTATTGGAGAGAGCCCTTGAGCTCTATCTTTCCAGGACAATAGCCTGGGAAATTTATTCATTGTTATGCAAAAGAAATATTCAGACTTAATATCCTTTGGGTTTCCTTAGTCTCTTCTTGTATTCCTCTACTAGTCAAGCCATGGAGGCTGCCTCTCTCAGACCAGCTTTAATTTGTCAGAATACAGATTTCTATGCCAACCTCCACTCTTAGTTCTCTGTGAGAATAAGGAGTATATTTACCTGGAGGAAGATTTTAGGACCCTTTTAGAGAGCAATCAGTGAAGCAGTGGAACCCTAGCAACGTGGCCTCCTGCATCTGTTTCCCACATGGTAGTAAGCATGATGAGTCTCCTCTTTCATGCTTTATATATTTTTGCCCTTTCATGAGCCCTCAAGCTTTCAGTCATAAGTCATTTTGCCCATTAGTGGAATAGGTTCCAATGAACTGACTACAATTTTTTTCTTTCCTATCCTATCAGAAATTCATTTAAAGAAATGTGTATAGGGGTGACTAGTTGCATAGTGAATAGAGCACCCACCCTGGAGTCAGGAAGACCTGAGTCAAATCTGGCCTCAGATACTTAACACTTACTAGCCGTGTGACCTTGGGCAAGTCACTTAAGCCCAATTGCTCTTCCTTCCAGCCCTTGCCAAAAAATATAAAACAAATGTGTATACACAGAAACATACACACTTATATGTATATATTGGGTATATGTTGTTATTGTTGTTCAGTAGTTTCAGTAATGTCCAACTCATTGTGATCACCATTTGGGTTTATCTTGGCAAACATACTGGAGTCATTACCATTTCCTTCTCCAGTTCATTTTATAGATGAGGAAACTGAGGCAAACAGGTTAAGTGACTTTCCCAGCATCACATAGCTAGTAAATGCCTGAGGCCAGATTTGAACTCTTTCTTCCAAGTCTTGATGTCTTCTTCCAAGTCTTCCATGTCTTAATTCCAAGCCTAGTGCTCAATCCACAGCACCACCTAGCAATGTTCTCTGTTGAACTTTAGGAATTCAGATACAAAAGCAAAGCAGTCCCTCCACTTAGGAGTTTCCATTCTAATGGAAGGAAATAAAACATTTAGATGAATGGTAGATAGAGGGAAGTTTGGGTCATGATATATATAAGGATTGTGAGTGAAGTCATAGACAATAGATTCTCGTGGCTTTTGTAGCAGACATGGTAATATTGCTTTGATTATTCTTGCTTGAGCAAGAGTTGGAAAGTGATAGTGATAAAAATAGTGAGGACGTCAGAGCAGAAATAAAAATATTCATGGTGAGAAAGTCTCCATGTTCTGGTGAGTGACTGGATGGGTTGTAAAGTATGCCTGGAGCTAGCTAAGTAGAATGACTTGAAATGAGTTTTATCACTTCATTATACTTCATACATTATACATTATATATTCCAGTCACTGTGACCTATAATATATTCCCTCAAAAATATATCATTACATCTCCCACCTCAATGTCTTTGCAAAGGCTTCCATTACTAAAATGGTTTCCCTTCTCACTTTTGCCTCTTAGAATCCCTAGGTCCCCTTGAAGCTTAAATAATCAGTAAGTCAATAAATACTTGTTAGGTACCTTCTGTGTACCAGATACTGTACCAAGTGATGGGGATGCAAATAAAAGGCAAAGGGGGTCACAATGTAATGGGCATCTAAATGACTCCTTACACAAGTGGTCTTTCTTGATTTTCCCACTTATCTGCCATATCAAAGAACTCTTAAGCATTCTTAGGGCTCCCCACAACAGTTCTTTCTTTTAAATTTTGTATTAACTTATCTGTGTCCATATGTTTTTCCCTCTGCCCCCAAGGAAAATGGAAGTTCCTTGAGGCAAGGGAACATTTTGATTTTGTTTTTAGATACCTTGTGCCTCTCTGACTCAATGCTCTGTGTATGCTTAAAAGTACTGTTAAATTGAACCCTTCCTTATAATAAACCCTTCACTGTAAGGCGACTACATGTGCTCCACCTCTGCCAAAAGAGAGGCATATGCTCTCTTTTCTTTATGACCAATATTGATTACTAGAATTACTCAGAACTTTAATAATTCTTTTAATTTGCATTTGTAGGCATTGTGGATATTATTTTTTATAGTTCTGCTTATCTCACTGAATCTGTTAAAAAAATTTTTCCATGTTTCCCTGAATTCTTTATATTTGCATTTTTTAAATTAAAGCAGTTAACTTAATTAAAGTTAAGTAACTTACTCAAGGTTACATGGCCAGTTATTACTTTTGTGTGGGTGCTCTTACTCACTGCCTCTTCTCACCAACCCTATTTGCAATTTCTTAGTGCACAATGATAAATAATTATATTTATATACTAAAATTTAGCGAGCCCATCCTCCCAACAAATGAGTACCTCTTTTGATTCTAGAATTTTACTACCATAAAAACTGTTGCTATGAATATTTCTGTATAGCACAAGCAAGTCACCTGTACTCTGCCTTTTTCCACATGTAAAAATGTGGGAAATATAAATTTTGGTATCTCCTTATCATGAAGATAAATAAAACACAGGGTATCTTCAAAGGAAGGAGCTGTATGCATTTTTTTATTTATTATTTTTGCTTTTTGGAGTGGGGGAGAAGTGCAGTTGGGGTTGTATGACTTGCCCAAGGTCACACGGCTAGTAAAGTCTTTCAAGTGTCTGAGTCTGGATTTGAACTCAAGTCCTCCTTACTCCAGAGCCTGTTTTCTATTCACTGCACCATCTAGCTGCCCCTATGCATTTAATTTTAAATTTTAAATTAATATTTTTCTTTTCTTTGTGTTTTATTTTGTGTTCATATTTTCACTTCCTTAGCCATAAATTCCTATCAAACTTCTGTCTTCCCAGTATTTCTTATAAAATAAGAGTGTCTGATCTATTTTACAGCATACAGAATCTTTATCAAATGTCATCTTTTAAGCAATAGTATAAAAAATTAGAGTAATGATGGGAGAGTCATTTCAGAATCAGCTGTCTATGTGCACTCAGATCACTGACTGTTTAAAGTAAAGGTCAAAATCAATATCAAACAAGAAAGAATTAAGATAAGAAGAAAATAGCACATGTTCTTACGGCAGCTCCAACCCAACCCATCAAAATAAGTTATAGACTGAAAAATAAAATATGTACAAGAGCAAAGACATTGATTTGGTCATCATTTCTTAGAGAAATTTCAACTGAATAAAACTAATCAATGTTATCTGATTGTCTTTTCACTTCCTACTAATTATTTTACTTCTTTTTTTCCTTACTAGTCCAAAGATTATTCTTCTTTTAAAAAAGAATCACAATAGAGTGATTAATTCAGTTTTCTTACCACATTCATCATTTTCATTCCATATACCTTAAGTAGTGAACCTTTACCTGTCCATCATCCATTTTTTAAAATTCTTTCTATTTTTCTTAGTGACTACCATCCATATCCATCTATTTTGCAACTTCCCAGTCTCTTCCTCATTGGAATAATTTCTTATTTATTTTCAGAATTTCATTCTTATATTCCCATTTCTCATGGAGTGAATTATCCTGAAAAACATCAAGCCATAAATCCTACTATCCTTTTGCTAAACCTCCTGCAACATTTATTTCCAAAATCCAAATGTGTATCAGACTATGCCTGAAGTTCTTCTCCTTTATCTTGAAATCTATGTTTTTTATTGACCCTTAAAATTTCTGAAATTCTTATTTCAACAACTACTTCCTCTTTGCTTTTCAAGATCAGTTCAGATTTGCAGTTTCATATTCTTACTTTTTCCACCTTTGGAAGATGAGATTATCATTAAGAAAATTCATAAATTTTTGGTGAAAAAGGACGGAAGAATATAATATTATTGTCTTATAAATCAGTGAAAAGCAAGTGAGGGAAAAATAAATAAATTGCAAGCTCAGAGTGAGACCCACAAATTCCAGATAATCTTGAGAGCATTTGTAAAAGAAATTGGAAGACAACAAATAGGGCAAAAGTGGAATGAATTTGTTGTGTTTCTATGATGATCTATCCTCATCAACAGCAATAGTGAAACTACTCCACATAGATTCCACCATCTCAGTATCCAGTACACTTTATGGAGAAATGATAGTGGTCCCTCAGAAGGTGAAGTTTCGAGGATCATCTGGATTTCACAAATGATACAAAAGAAATACACAGTAGAGATGACAAAATTTCAACGTCACTTAGAGGGCTTAATTTTTCAGGTACTATTTGAACTTGATGGTTTCTGAGGTCTCAGATTTTGTGATTATATAATTTTTGAGATACCATGAAGAAGGAAGTTATAAAAAAAATGGAAGGACTCAAGAATTAGGGAGACCAAGATGCTATCACAAACTACCAGACTATGTATCTATATTCTGATCTCTATGTGAGAATTTTAAATGCATATATTGTCAGTATCCTTGATTTTAAAATAGGAGAAGTCAACACAAAGGCTTTCATAGATAGTTTTATATGCAGACTTTGTTTTCATGGTCCTATAATTGGCTTAGGTACAAAATGAGGGAAAGAAAACAAGCATTTATTAAGTGTCTTCTATGTGCCAGACTCTCTGCTAAATGATTTATAAATATTATCTTATTTGATACTCATAGCAACTCTGGGAGATATATGCCATTATTATTCCCACTTTACAGTTGAGGAACTTGAGGCTATAAGAAGATAAGTGACTTGCCCAGTGTCATGCAAATAGTAAGTGTTTAAGGCTAAATTTGGGTTCTGGTCTTCCTGATTCCAGCCTAGTCCTCTATCTGTTTTTCTACCTAGTTGCTTCTAAATACAAAATATAATATTCCATAGTGTCCGTTTTATTATTATTATTATTTTATTATTTCAAAGGAGTATTTAAATCACTAGAACAAAAATCCCCTTTAAAGCACTCTCACAAAATAGTATATCCCATGGCTTCCCTCCCACCATTCTCTCAGGTAAAAACTCTACCTCATATTTTGCTGAAAAAAAATGTAGGCCCTATATTAAGAACTATTTCTTCTCCCCTCCTCCTTATCTCACATATCTCAGAAACCTCCTGCCACTGTATCGTTCTTCACTTCTGTCTCATATAAAGATGTAGATAGCACTCTCCTTGACAAGGCCAACCTCTCTAAATGAGCAAGTGATCCTGTTCCATCCTGTCTTCTCCAGAAAAGTTTCCCTATTCTCTTAAGTTATCAATCTCTCTTAAACTAATGGCTGCCGCCCCCACTATATATATATCTCGCTCATTCAAAACAAACAAATCTTATTTAGTCAATTCATCCCTACTAGCTATCATTCAATACCTCTTCTAACTTTTGTGACTAAGCTCTGAGAAAACTATCTATAGTTGGTACCTCCACTTCCTTTCATCTGCTTCCCTTCTCAACTCTCTGCAGTTTAGCTTCCAAACTAATCATTCTACTAAAACAGTTCTCTACAAAGTTTTACTAGTGATTTCTTAATTGCCAAACCTAATGGCCTTTCTTCAGTCTTCATCTGTCTTGACCTTTCTGCATACTTTGACACTGTTGATCACTGTCTTCTCTTTGATATTCTCTTTTCTCTAGGTTTTTGTGACATGGTTCCCTCTTGATTGTCCTCCTACCAATCTGACCATTCCTTCTCAGTATACCTTTGCACAATCTATCCAGTTTGCACTTGCCAACTGTGAGTGCCTTCTAAGGTTCTGTCCCAGGCCCTCTTTTATTTTCCCTTCATATCTTTTTGCTTGGTGATTTCCCCAACACTCATTTGATTTGATTCTATGCTGGTAATACTAAAATTTGTTTATTCAGCCCAAACTTCTTTCCTAACCTTCAGTCTCACATTTCCATCTGCCTACTGGACAAGTCAAATTTAATCTGTCTTACATGTCTTAAACTCAACATGTCCCAAGGTGAACTCATCTTTTTCCCCTAAATGTTTTCCTCTTCCTAACTTCTCATACCACTATCTTCCTCGTCACATAGCCTTGAAAACTAGGTATAATCATGGACTCCTCTGTCAAGGCTATCAATTGTACTTTTTCATCTCTTCTCTTATGTATGCCTCCTTAATTCCTCTGACACTGGTACAACTCTGGTGCAGTTCCCCATTATAGTATACATGGACAACAGCCTGCTGATGGGTCTCAATGCTGCAAGCCTTTCCCCACTCCAATTTATACTCACTTCATATGTCCAATTGACCTTCTTAAAGTTCAGGTCTGATCAGATCATCATCTATTCAATAAACTCCAGTGGTTCCTTACTTCCTCTAGGATCAAATAGATCATCTCTGGCATTTAAAGCCCTTCATAACCTGGTGGCTTCCTTCCTTTCCAGTCTACTTACACTTTTGTCTCCACATACTCTGTGATACAGTGACACTGCCCTTTTTGCTTTTCCTTAAATGTGGCAATTTGAACATGCTCAAATTCAGACATTTTCCCTTGCTCTCTCCTATTCCTGGAAGTCTCTCCCATCTCATATACATCTCCTGGATTCTCTGGATTTCTTTAAATCACAGCTAAAATCCTACACTCTAATAGAAGCCTTCCCCTATCCACCATATTAGTATCTGCCCTCTCATATTAACTCCAGCTTGTGCTGTATATATCTTGTTTATACTTAAGCTATTTGCGTTTGTCTCCTCCATTGGACTGTGAAATATTTGAGAGTAGGGGCTGTCCTTTGCATCTTTTTTTGTACATCAAGCACTTAGCATGGGCACTTGACATATAATATGTACTTAATGAATGCTTGTTGAGTTGACTTGTCCTTCAGTGCCAGATGAGACCTTGTTTAAGTTCTCAAGTGGAGAAGAAAAAGACAATATTGCTCTATTTCACAGTCCACTCTATGGTATATGACATTAAGGCAAGCTTCCAGATCCCAGAAGGATTGCTTTGTTCACAGGATTTAGGACACATAAATGTAGTTCAACTTCTGCTTTCTAGGCTTATTAATTTCATAATGAGTCTTATTCCACCTTGACCATCTGGAAAAACAAAGATATGTTCATTTTAGAGGAAATTTCAAGCCACATTATCATCCTGCTTCAGTTATAGTATTCAGATCTAAATATTTGGAAGGCATTCTTCTAGAAATGAGACTTTTACTCATTTGTGGGAGAAAAGTGATTTTTTTTTATTCCCACATTTCTGCTTCTCTTACCATTAAGAGAAGTTAATTTTCTGGTATTCTGGACAACATTCCATAGGTAAGGATGAAGTAGACTTCAATGGTCTTTGCTACAGAGAAGTCTAGGTTTTAGAATTTTGCTTTCTCTTCTTCATTGTCTATCAGAGCTTCTATCTTACCATGTGGATGCTCAGGAGTATTATTGAAATTCATATCTAGATACATTCTATGTGTGTATTTTTTAATCTTCATATGTTCCCCAGAATGCTTTATGATTGCACTTTTAAGAGCTAGAAAATTAACCTGCATTCAGCTGTCAATTTATTATGATTCAATGGTATTTAAAGAAATAAAAATTTATTTTAATAATTTTGTTTCAGATGAGAATATGTAGGGTTTTTTAAAGTTTTATGACTTTAACTTGAAAATTCAATTAATCCTTGAAGATAATGCCAACACGCCAGTACAATAGCTAATCTACTTTTTGCATATGTTGATAAAGATTATGAGGTGCTTAGAATTCCCTGAACAAAATAAACTATATGAACTGTAATTGATAATATAATATTTGTTCTTAGCACTAAAATATAATCCCACCCACCCATGGGTTATATTTTTTCATGTGTGTCACAGATAATTCAGGTTATAGATTGAGAACTAGAAAGGGGCCTTAGAGGCCAGCTAGTACAGTCAAGTAGCCTTTATTAAGCTCCTACTCTGTGCCAGGTCTGTTCTAAGCACTGGGGATACAAAAAAGAGGAAAAAATAGTCTCTATTCTCAAGGAGCTCATGGTCTAATGGAAATAATTAACAACTTTAGCAAAGTTACAGGATATAAAATAAACCCACATAAATCATCAGCATTTCTATGTGCTACCAGCAAAGCCCAGCAGCAGGAGAGAGAAAGAGAAGTTCCATTTAAAAATAACTTTAGACACTAAAAAAAAAAAAAACCTCATAATTTAAAGAAGTGCTAAATTTCAGCTAGAAGTTATAGAAATTAAAAATGAATTTTTCCCATCCAAGTTCATGCAACTGATTCCCAGATCCATAGACCTTAGGTTAAGAACCCTCGATTTAGTACAACCCCCTCATTTTATAGAGATGAAGTAATTTACTCAAGGTTACCTAGTAGTAAATAGTAATGCTGGAATCTGAACCCAGGTCCACTGACTCCAAATCCCATACCATTTCTATTTTACCATTGTCCCTCCTTCAGAGTCAACATAACATAGTGGATAGAATACTATGCTCAGAATAAGGAAGACATGTCAATTTCTGACACTGATACTCACTAGCTTGATATTCCTAGACAAGTCATTTAACTTCTATTATTCTAAAACATCTCCCTAAGAATTCTCTATTAAGTCATAAGAGAGTTGTGATCTGTGTTCCTGGAAGGATTTCCCACACTGGGAGATCTGTCTATAGCACACATCATAATAAATAGTTCTTGGAGGTTCAACCATTTCTTAATATATAACTACTGATGACTTCCCCTACTTCTCCCCTGCCAAGCCCAGCATGTATAGCCATTAAGGCATTCCCAAAATACATATATCACTCTCCATTTCTTTCACCTGCTCTAAAGTTTTATAGTTCAATTATAAGTTCTTTGCGATGGTTTGTCCAGGGAGATAACAATATTATCTATTGTTTTTGTCACTTAAAATGTTTATACATTTAACCATCTGAGCTTATTGAAAATCATCATATTTATTCTGGCACTTAAGTAAAAAAAAAAAAAGAAAAGAAAAAGTTACTGAAGAGATCATAATGAAAGTAGCACAAATATCCCCTGGAGAAGAGTGAATATCTTACATAGAAAGTGCTTTTCAGGAAAAGTAAAGGTACAGCTTTTGTTTTGTTTCGCAAACTCTAAGGGCTCAAGAATACAAAGCAATTCCACACAAATTTGAAAGCTTGAGGAAGTATGTACTCCTTCCTTTGAAGAGAGATGGATATAGAGAACTAGTTTTTAGAAAATCAAAGCTAGTGCCCTGCTCAGGTTTGACATTAGGAATAATACTCTATTTTCCTGAAAACCATAAATAACATCACCCCAGTCCTTAGAGATGCATAAGGGCTTCTTTTTAAGTTAACAGCATGAAAAGAACATAAATGCTTAGAGCACGCATTTGTTCTAATGTACAAAAAAGGATATGGTCTATTTTTTTTCAATGAAGGAAGGGATTAAGGAGGAAGGGAAGGGAATAAACATTTATAATATCCGCTATGTTTCAAGTACTAAGCACCATTTGTAAAAACAAAAATTATATCATTTGATCCTTATGACAACCCTTCAATGTAGGTGCTATTATTGTCCCCTTTTTACAGCTGAGGAAACTGAGCCAGAGAGATTAAGTGCCTGTCCATGGTCACACAAAAAGTGAATATATGAGGCAAGATTTGAACTCAGGTGTCCTGAGTCCAGGCCCAGTCCTCTACTCACTGTGTGACTATCTGTCTCTGTGCCATAGCACAGACTTGATGTAATATTGTGGGATTTACTTGCTGGGGTGGGGAACCTGAAGCCTCAAGGCAACACACATGTGGCCATCTAGGTGCTCAACTGCAGCCCTTTGACTGAATCCAAACTTCCCAGAACAGATCCCCTTAAAGAATTTGCTCTGTAAAACTTGGACTGATGGAGTGGGGGTAGGGAAAGACAGGGGAGAAAAAAATTGTAATTCAAAATCTTGTGGAAATGGATGTTAAAAACTAAAAATAAATAAATAAATTTAAAACAAACAAACAAAACTTGGACTCAGTCAGAAGGCTGCACCCAAGTACCTATAAGGCCACATATGACCTCAAGGCTACAGGCTCCACAGCCCTGCTCTAGTGTGATAAATATAATGTTCTCCAGGTATATTATTTACTGATAATTAGAGGGCAGGGGGCAGGTAAAAGGAGGGAGATTAAGGAATGGGGATAGAGGCAGAATATCTTCATTTACTCTGCATCATATTCATTTGCAATTATTCATTCAATTAAATACCGAATCAGTCATTCAATAAACATTTATTAAATACATATCAGGTTCTAGGCATTGTGCTAAATGCTGAAAACTAGGGTTACAAAGAAAGGCAAAAGACAGTCCTTGCTCTCAGAGAGCTTTCAATCTATTGAAGGGACAGAGAGGGTTCACAGTGCAGGGGCATACTGAATGAAGTCTGGCAGGTAGATAGTGACCTGAGCCCCCTTCTTTATAAGGGAGATCTAATAGGAGGTCTCCAATATCCACCCTCCATTCTTTTCAGTCAGAGAAAGGGAGAGGCCCCAAAGGCAGAGTATCATTGAGTATTTCTTATATTCCTAGAATTATATTAGTAGAAGATATAAATAAGTATATGACAGTCTCTACCCTCAAGGTACCTTGTTGGAAAGACAAACACATATGTGAAAAGAAGAATGAACATCACATTTGTTTGAGAATTAAGGGCTTACATGTGGATCAGATTTTCCTGTTCATTTTTTATTCACTGTTTAATGGCAAATGCCTTCTAAATCAGCAGTTTTGTGCTTTCACATAGTAAACAGTAAACAAATGTGTTTCATTCATCATGCATTCATTTTGAGGGAAGTCAGAAGCAATAACAGAACTAAAATACCATGCCAGGCTTTATCTGGGAATTCCCAAGTTTTATTACAACTAGTTATTTGGTGTCTAGGAAGCACAAAGCATGGAACCATCTCATAAGATCACAGTGGCAAAATGGATTCCCAGATTTCCTCTTTATTACAAGAAAAATTTCTATTTATGAAGTAGGTGGCTAGATAGGACAATGGAAAGTGTGTTAGGCTTAAGAATCAGGAAGATAAAAATTTGAATCACTCTTTAGGTAATTACTTAGTTTTGGGACCCTGGGCAAGTCCCATAACTTCTTTCAGTCTTACTTTCTTCATCCATAGAATAAGGATCATAATTACATCTACCTTACAGGGTTGTTTTGAGGATCAAGGAACATAATTTATGCAAAGTGGTTTGGAAACCGTAATGTGATATAAAATGCTAGCTGTCATCTTGTAGGCTATTACACCTTATGAGTTTTTTCAATTTCTAAAATCCATACTTCATGAGGCTCAAGTATTAAATTCTTAAGGAATCTAAGCCCACTGAGAACAAAAAGATTATTACAAAATTTAATAAAAACATGTTATTGAATTATATAATACAAATGTTATTCCTGCTTCTTTTTTTCCTTAATTTTATTTCAAAGAACTTCTTTTCCACATTGGTTCTGTAATCTCATTTTGGGGGATATTCCATCCAGAATTACAAATCACAACCTATCCATGCCTCCCCATTCAGTGTTACTCTTATCTGGTCCTCCTCATAATTTCATCACAAGGGAGCTATACAACATGCAGAGTAGACCTCCTTCTCCCTCCACTCTAGCACATGAATAGTCTACTTTGGATGAACTACAATTTGAAATAATTAGAGATTATAATTTTCCTTAACTTGCAGCCATACAAATTATTCACTGGAAGAATACCAATGTTAAAAAAAAATACAGGCCTTTATTTCAGGGAGAAGTATGAGATCCTGAAAGAAATTTTCAGTGTCTCAAAGGCAATTCATCTGGCATTCCCCTCCTGGTCAATTCTTGGCATTGCTTATTGTCCTTTTGCTGTGACTATATATGATATTTATACTAATGTAAAAATTCTATAGGCCATTCATTCAATGTCACTTCACAGTTTAGAGAATATATATTTGTTATGGGAATGGGAATTTAAGATCTTCCCTGCCCCTAGGCCCTTTGATAGGCTTAAGTGTTCCTGGAGCCTGTGGCTAGAGGCTTGGTCTTTAGGAATGCCCACACCTTGATGCTCTGTGATTAGGCAGTGGGACCAGAGGGTTGTGACATTCTTGGAGCCAGGAGAAAGCTATATAAACCCTGATGTGAGACTTTCTTTTGGGACTCACTTTGAAAAGTGTTGTGTGATTTGGCCAGATGAGAGTCTGGGCAGCTGTCAAGCCCCTGCAGCTTTGAAAACCCAGATGTTGGTGCTTCCCTCTCTGTTAACTGTGACTAGGTATGCACGTAATGGTCAGACAGCTGGAGGCCTGTCTGCTTGATCTATTTTTCTGTCTTCTTGTAACTTATTGCTTATAACTTGTTTGTATTCTCTGAAGTTCGGGGTACTGAACTTTTTCCCCTGAACTAGGTAAATGACATATGTTTGATTAAAGCAAGGTTGTTAACCCATTTTGAGTTGCTTTCCTTTAGAAAAGCAGATCTAAGAACCTATGTTGGCAGCCACCCTGGGGACGCTGGGGTGCTTGCTGCTACAGTATTCTTCATCCATTTAGTTATACTCATGTGGCTAGAGTTAGGCTAAATTCTTATGAGCAATCAGGAACCATATTTAAGAGGTAAGGATGTTACAGAACTTTCCAAAATGAGCATATCATCAATGATCGAAAGTCTCAGATACTGAAGGATAATTATAGCACCTGCTACACAGGATTACTGCAAATAAAAAATGAGGTAGGATTTGCAAAGCACTTTACAAACTTTTTGCTATATAAGTGCTATTATTATTATATTTAATTGCTTTATTATACCTCACCATCTATAGACTATTCCTCCTCTACTTGTACTATTCAAGAAATTCTTCTGCATGACAGAGCCCAATGCCCTTGGTGAGCATACATCACCTTGATTGTGCCTTGCTTCATATTAATTACCAGAAGATTGTCAAACAAATTACCTCTGCTGTATCTTCAAGGAATCTTTTAAGATTTTGATATATTCATGAGAGATACCTTTGATATTTATTGCAAAGCTGGCCATTACTGAGAAAGTTGAAAAAATTGTTTGAAATTTTATTTCAGAAGTAAGGAATAAAAGATGGCAGAGATTTGTACACACACACACACACACACACACACACACACATATATACACACATATATATGTATATGTATATAAATATATATACATAATGAATAATTTTTAAAGAAATTAATTGAATGGCACTAAACATGGCAAGTACCAAAAACAAGAACAAAAAATCAAATGAATTCTAGTTTACTAGAATATCTTGTTATTTTTGAGGTAGTCTTTCCTAAACAAATGTCTTAGGGGGTAAAGCCAAGATAGCGGAATAAAAATAGGAACTTCCCTGGCCTCCAGCTCCAACCACTTCCAATACCTAACTCTAAATTTTAGAGCTACAAAACTCACAAAGTGACAGAGGGAAACAAATCTCCCACTGAATGACACCTAGCAGGCTGACAGGAAGGGTCTATTGCACCAAGCTGGGAGCCCAGCACAGTTCCGAGTGAGTAACAGCAGTTCCGGCCCCAGGGCAGCCCCAACCACTGGCACAGAAGGATTGGAGCAGACTTCAGGAGAGTGAATCACCAGCAACTGTGATGGCTTCCAGACTTCTCAACCCATAAACACCAAAGAAAAAATAAAAGGTCAGCGGGGAACTCTGTTGGAACCAGGGTAAAGGAAGAGCACTGTCTGGCCCCTGCCCCAGGGGTGAGAGGAGGCAGAGGCCCAGTGGCTGTAGCTGCTGCCACATGGCTGCCTCCAGAGCTCTTGACCTGCAGATTGTAGGGGGACCAAGTGACCAGTCAGTGGATAATCGCTCTTGCTTTGATCTGGTTGGATCTGGATCTTGGTCTTGGGTGGTGGTCCTGTGGCATGTGGCAGTGTGCCAGAGCTCGGGGTGTCTCTAGAGAGGGCACCCTCCTCAGACCTCTGACAACATTTGTGAAAATCCCCAGTGATTTGGGACATAGCTAGCTCCACTCTGGAAGCAGAGTTCTACCATGGCAAAGAGCTCAAAAGTAAAGTAATTGGCTGGCAAGATGAGCAAGCAGAGGAAGCAAAATCAGACCATAGAATCCTTTTTTGAGACAAAAAGGATTAAAGCATGGAACCAGAAGATGTCAGTGAAGTCAAAACTCCTGCATCAAAAGCTTCCAAGAAAAATATGAAATTATTACAGGCCATGGAGGACCTCAAGAAGAATTTTGAAAATCAAGTAAGATAAGTGAAGAAAAAATTGGGAAGAGAAATGAGAATGATGCCTGCTAAAGGAGACCCAAAAATATTGAAGAAAATAACACCTTAAAAAATAGACTAACTCAAATGACAAAAGAGGCCCAAAAAGCCAATGAAGAGAAGAATGCCTGGAAAAGTCAAATTGCCCAGATGGGAAAGGAATTTCAAAAACTCACTGAAGAGAATAATTCATTCAAAATTAGATTAGGGAAAATGTAAGCAAATGACTTCATGAGAAATCAAGATACTATAAAACAGATCCAAACGTATGAAAAAATAGAAGGCAATATGAAATATCTCACTGGAAAAACTACTGACCTGGAAAATAGATCCAGGAGAGATAATTTAAAATTTATTGGACTACTTGAAAGTCATGACCAAAGAAAGAACCTAGAAATCATCCTTCAAGAAATTCTGAAGGAAAATTACCCTGATGTTCTAGAACCAGAGGGCACAATAGAACTTGAAAGAACCAACCAATCACCTCTTGAAAAAAAAACCCCAAAAGAAAACTCCTAGGAATATCACTGCCAAATTCCAGAGCTACCAGGTCAAGGAGAAAATATGACGAGCTGCCAAGAAGAAACAATTTGATAAAACAAGATCCAGCAGTTTCTACACTAAGGAATCAAAGGTCAAAGGAGCTAGGATTAAAACCAAGAATCACCTGCCCAACAAAACTGAGTATAATGCTTCAGGGGAAAATATGGTCATTCAATGAAATAGAGGACTTTCAAGTATTTTTTTTTGCTAGGGGAAATTGGGGTCAAGTGACTTGCCCAAGGTCACACAGCTAGTAAGTGTTAAATGTCTGAGGTCAGATTTGAACTCAGGTCCTCCTGACTCCAGGGTCGGTGCTCTATTCACTGCACCACCTAGCCTCCCCACTTTCAAGTATCTTGAAGAAAAAACCAGAATTGAACAGAAGCAAATACAAGAAGCAAGAGAAACATGAGGAGGTAAACAGGAAAAAGATATCATAAGGAACTTATTAAAGTTGAACTATTTATGTTCCTACATGGAAAAACAATAATTGTAACTCATGAGTCTTTTCTCAGTATGAAGATAGTTGAATGGAATATATATGCGTGTGTGTGTGTATATATATACACACATATGTATGCATAGATACATACATATATGTATGTATAGAAGGATATATGTGTGTATAAATGCATATGTGAGTATGTGTATATGTGTGTACATGTATACATAGAAAGAGGGCACAGGATCAGTTGAATAGGAAGGGTTGATGTATCTAAAAATAAAATTAAGAGGCGAGAGAGGAATTTAATGAGAAGAGGAGAGATAGAATAGTATAAATTATCTCATATAAAAGAGGCAAGAGAAAACTATTACAATGGAGGGGAAGAGCAGGAATGTGAAACAGAATGGGTCAACTTTACTCTTGTTGAGTTTTGCTTAAGGAGGTAATAACATACACACTCATTTGGGTATCTTGCCCTGAAGGAAAGTAGGAGGGATGGGGACAAGAGGGGGGGGGGTGATGAAGAGGAGGACAGCTTGGGGGACAGCATTGTTAGAAGCACATACATTTGAAAAGTGACAGTGTCAAGGTAGAGAATGGAATGGGTAGGGAGCCAGGATAGGATGGATAAGAATGTGGTCAGTCTTTCATAATATAACAGCTATGGAAACGTTTTGTGTAACTACACATGTATAACCTATGTTGAAATGCTTATCTTCCCAGTAGGGGGTGGGTGAGGAGGCCAGAAGGGAAAGAATCTGGTAAATGAAAGTTTTAAAAGCAATTTAAAAAAAAATGTTTTTTGCATACAACTGGGAAATAAGATATGTAGGCACTGGGATATAGAAATCCATCTTTCCCTACTAGAAAGTTATAGGGGGTATGGGGGAGGATATAGAAGAGAGCAGATTGGGAGAAGAGGTACTTAGTAGGCTCACATCTTGGGGTGATGAGTAGGGGAAAGACAGGGAGAAAATTTGCAACTCAAAATCTTGTGGAAATAAATGCTGAAAACTAAAAATAAATTTTAAAAATTAAATTAAATTTAAAAAATCAAATAAAACAAAAACCAAAAAACAAACAAACAAAACAAATAAAACAAATGTCTTTGTACTGTCAAACCATCTATTTAGGGCAAAATTGACATAGATATCAAACCAGAAAAATTAAAATGCGATAAAAAACATTGTTTGAAATCAAAACAATCCTGCCCTGGCCCCTGAAAACAAGATATGGTGCCAAAATATGAAAATTTGGTTGAGAAAAGGACTTAGATATTAATTTTTAACAATCTCATACAAAGATTTAACTGATATAAATTGCACAGATGAGATAAAATGACTAAAACATTACTCAGTTTAAAATAGAAAGAAATTTCTAAAATTGATAGAGGAAAATTGCAAGGCATATTGTCCCATAAAAAAGTAGAAAGTAGTAGAAGGTAAAATGAAGCAAATGATTTTGGCAAGATATGTCAAAGCAATATCATGCCAAGGGCATTTAAGAATTAAACTGGGAAGAAGACAATTAGAAAAGGAGAGATGGTGTGTTAATAATATCTACTATAGATCTAATTGGAAATCATGGAAGTCAGTTCCCTTGCACAGGCACAAAAACACACATATGGCTTAAGAAAACTGGAAATTCCCTGCCACATATTAATAGAATTAGAAATAAAACCATTTCATTAGTTAGTCCTAAGGCTTCCCAATGGCCTAAGCCATAAAATCCCAGCATGTTGAGAGGTAATGTGCTCATGTTTGACAGACTTCCTGCCACAGTTATGAATCAACAAACCCTTCTTACCAGGGATGCCTTTGTGTCAAATGCTACCTCAAACAGAGTTGTCCCTAACTAAATTAATGCTATAACTTTGCTGAATATCCTTTCCATGCTGCTGAGTAAAATGTCTTTTATTTAATATTAATATATCTGTGGGTGTCTCATTTTGTTTTTGTCCCAAGCTTCAAATAACAGACTGTGTGGTCTGACCTAGAACAGATAGAAAATGATTCCATGTCTGAAAATAAAAAATTTTGTTGATACAATATCTATGCAAAAAATTATGTTTTAGCAACTCCATAGTGATTAGCCTTTGGTCAGAAACTAGGCTCTTTTCATGTTCCTCACATTCAAATGCTTTCCTCATAAGATCAACTCTTTAGTAAGATGTTGGATATTTTGATAGGATTAAACAAACCATTATTTTTTGCATAAAGTTGTTACAATATATATATATATATATATGCATGTAAATATGCAACATAAACAAATGGATATATATAAATATATGTATTTCCATTTATTATCTAATATATATGTATCTATTTTACTATGACAAGTGAAAGGAAAATCATATAAAATTCTGCTCCTTTCTCTTTTGGACAGGGATCTTCAGAAGACAGGGAATGCAGTGGTTTTGAAATATTCCTTTATTAATACATCTGTGTTTATAATAAAGGACGTTACCAAGGAAAGCAAAACAACTCACAATTTTACTCAGGGTAGTATATAATAAAAATAATATTTTGGGAGGAAAACTTATTTATGAGAAGTCATAGCTGCAGAAACATACGTCTTGAAAGCAGGACAAGGCCCACAGAATTTAGCAAGCAATAGAGTTTATGCTATTTTTATACATTTTAATGTTGTGCTTTGGTTTTACATTACAAACATCTCCAATTTACCACCATCCCATGAGAGTTCTTATATAATAGCAAAACAAATAAAACAACTAATATAGTAACCTCTTAAGAAAGTTCATGCAGTATTCCATGCCTGCATGTACCATCAAAGAAACCTCCATTTTAAAAGTATTTTTCTAATTCTCTGACCTCTACCCCATTAAAAAGAAAATAAAAAATTCCTTGCAATTAACAGGTATAGTCGAGCAAAACAAATTTCCCTGTTTTCTTTATGTGTGTGCTTATGGGTATATATGTGTATAGTCAATGTGTGTATATAAACACACATATGTCTATGTGTGTGTGTGTGTATGTACATGCGTATGTGCATGTTTGTGCAATATTGCATATATCTCATTTTCTACCCATGAGTCATTACTTCTTTTCACGAAGTGAGTTTATGTCTTGTCATTAGTCCTCTTGAATAATAAGTGATCAATTAATTGTTTCAGTTCTTAAAGTTTTTCCCCCTAAAGAACCAGTTTCCCTTCTTATCCCAGTTGCATCCAGTTGTATGATTTTATTTATGCAAAAGCTTTTCAGTTCCATGTAATCAAAGTGATCTATCTTATCTTTCATCCCCCGTTTGGTTATAAAAATATTTCCTTAGTTATATCCATGAAAAATACTTTATGTGGTTCTCTTTTTATTCTTATTTTTTAAATAGACTATCCTTGGATATTTAGGTCACATATATGGTTGTATCTTTATTTCACTGACTTTCTAACTGTTCTTCCTTGCCTTACCTCCCAAATTGCAACCTGTCCTAAATATTCCTCTCACATTAATCTTCCCCAAATTAAATAGTGCAGGGTCATTTTATTATTATTGTTTTTAAAGCTGCATTTGGAATCAAATTTTGAAATTTTGAAATCCAAAGCTATCATCCTGGCTCTGATACTGCTTATTGTGACTCTGGGAAAGTTACTAGACTTTTTTGAGATAGTTTTCTTACCTGTAAAATTAAGGTTTAGTATTAAATGACCTCTAGTTTCCCTTCCATCTCTAAATTCTAAGATTCTATTGCCTCTTTTTTTTTTGCATTTCATATTGCTGCTCAAAAACTTTCAATTGATCCTCATTGTCTATATGAGAAAGTCTTCATATGCAAGACCCTTCATGGTCTGTACACAAATGATCTATTAGGACATTTGCTGGTATAATGGATAGAGTTCTATACCTGGAGACAAAAAGAACAGAGTCCAACTATGTCTGCAAACAATGTGTGTGTGACCCTGGGCAAGTCACTTAATTTTGCCCATCTCAGTTTTCTGAAGTGTAAAATGGACATAATAACAGTGGGGTTGTCATTAGGATGAAAGAGATAACTATTGTAAAACAATGTAATACAATTCCTGGCATGTATTTCATCACATAGGTGATAGACAAATGCTCATTCCCTTCTTCTATTAAACAAAATTTCTTCCCCAATAATTTCTCTGCCTTTTAATCCCAAGTACTCCTTGAATTTGAACAAGTGATGTAAATTGTTTCTATTTTTTTGTTGTTTTGTTTTGCTTTTGTACAAGTCCTAAAATATCTTTAAAGTATAGCTTGTTTCCCTTTCTTTGTCTTATACATTTTCAGTCCTAAGTCATGACTGCTGCTTTCAACTCCTAGAACAATTAAGATTTATACCACTAATTTTGTATAGAGTCTATGCTCAATACTAGGCTATCTTGTCTTCTTCACTAAAATATAATGTACTCAAAGATGGGAACTCAAAGATGCCACTTGGTATCTTAAATGCCAGTCTCATAGCCAACAACTGGTAATGACAAGAAGAAGAAGAAATAAGAGTGACGGACTTTCTTGTTTGGAAGGATACAATCACCAAGTTTAAGATTATAGACTTGGAACTTTGTCATATGATGCTAAATTCTGGGATGTGCCTTTACTAGTTATGGGTTGAAGATTTTATCTGAGATGAAGATCTACACTATTCATCACTTGCATAATTATAAGGAAACAATAGAATTTGAGTGTTGGTCTTGGCAGTGATGTTATCTAGATTTCTATAGAACTCCAAGGTGTGTCAGAGTGGAGCAATGTTATCTGCTTCCCAGAATCTTTTATATTTTCTCCATTTGACAATAGAATATGGATATCCTCTGCTCTTAACTTCCAGAATATATGTAGTTTAGTGGATTGAGACTTTCATTTCTGTCTTTTTATCCTCAGGATCTAGTACAATATCTTGAACTTAGTAGGCAGCTAATAAATGCTTCTTGTTGATTTTTTTTTTAAAGTAATTGGGGTTAAGTAACTTGCTCAAGGTTACACAGCTAGTCATTATTTATGTGTGGGTGCTCATTTTCTGAGGCCGGATTTGATCTCAGGTCATTCCAACTCCGAGGCTGGTGCTCTTACTCACTGTGCCACCTAGCCGCCCCTTTAGGGCAATTGGGGTTAAGTAACTTGCCCAAGGTCACACGGCTAGGTTTTTGTTTGTGTGGGTTAAGTGTCTGAGGTCAAATCCGAACTCAGGTCCTTCTGACTCCAGGGCCGGCACTCTACTCACTGCGCTGCCCCTTGTTGATTTTTTTTAATGCAGGGATCATTACATCAAGTGATATTACAACTTATTTCCATGACTGTTTATGAAGTGCCTACTAAGTGCAAAGTATTATATGGAGCACTGTGATTCATACATTTATTATTCTCCTGTTACATGTCAAGTACTTGGAGAGACATTAGGGATATAAAGAAAAACATTATATAATTTCTCCCTTTACAGTGGTTACATTCTACATACGACATATAGATGGATTAGTATTCAAGTATAAAGATAGGGATTGGGCACAGGGAACTCTTAGGTTAAGAGCTCTCTCTACCAATGCAAATCAGTACCTTCTCTGTATCTTGTAATAAAGAGTCGCTGAGGGCACAAGAGGGATCACATAACTAGTAATGTCATAGACAGTACTTGAATTCAGATCTTCCTGGCTCAGAGTCTTTCTACTACACAACACTAATTCTCAAATGTGAGGAATATACAGCATGAATAAAAGCTAACATTAGGAAGGAGTATCATGATATCAATCAATAAACATTCATCAAGTGTCTACTATATGCCAGGCACTGCTAATCTCCTACAGGCACATACATCTTTTTTTTTGCTTTTTTTTTTTTGGAGGGGGGTGGGAAGGGCAATGGGGGTTAAGTGACTTGCCCAAGGTCACAAGGCTAGTAAGCGTTAAGTGTCTGAGGTCGGATTTGAACTCAGGTCCTCCTGAGTTCAGGGCCGGTGCCCTACTCACTGCACCACCTACCCACCCCAGGCACAGACATTTAAAGTAGGCCTTGCAGGAACCTAGGGATTCTAAGAGATAAAGATATGGAGCTATATTTATATGCCAGGTTAAAAAAAATCTCAAATCAAGATTTTTTGTGAAATAAAACTATTCGTTATTCTTAAGGTATTGCCATTTCAAATAATATATCAAGTCCCTGGGGTTATCATACTGAACCAATGCTACCCAAAACAAGCAGTGGCACAATGGGAATGATTGAAGGAAATCAATTTTTCTCTTTACCTGGAGATGGGAAGACTTAGGGGATTATATAATGTCTGTCTTCAAACAAATAAAAGTCTGTCAGGTGGAATAGAGGATAGATTCAGAAAGTGAGAGCTAAAAGTCTTTAGAAATGATCTAGTCCTTACTCTTCTTGGCTTCAAGGGTAAGAATTAGAACAATCTGGTGTAAGTTAGATTGATTTTAACTTAATATAAGAGAGAACTACCTCACAGTTAGAGTTATCTGAAAGTGAAATAATATGTTTCATAACGTGGTGAACTCTCCATTATTAGTAGTATCCAACTAGGCACTGCATAACTAGTTGTCAGTAAGGATTTATTCATTGTCACTGAACTGAGCTAATTTTTTTTCCAGTTCTTGGATTCTCTAATCTAATAATAAATAATAAATCTAAGCGTTTATAATCTATAAGAAGCAACTTTGATGTAAACCAATATTTCATTGTTTTAAATATGCAATCCTCATTTAATGCTGAGGACTTTTGTTCAAAGGCTTCTACTTTTATTTACATGGAAGAAAATCTAGTGTTTTCTTATGGAACAGTAATGAAAGGGGTGTGTTTTTAAAAGTGAAATTATAAATCAATGATGACTTAATCTTAATAGCTGCCTTCTCCATTAGAGATTCTTAGTCATGAAATTAAAATGGACTCCTGTGCCTGGAGTCTAAAAGAAATTAGAATGAACCTAAAATGAATCAAGTTGTGAATTTTTCTTATGTCATTCATAAGCAAGTTTCAAGTCACCTACCTTGCCTGCTTTTAAAGGTGTAGCTACACATGGCAGAAGACAATTTCATCTTTTCTTTTCTTTTCTTTTTTAATATCTTCAGAGACTAGATGGGAATGAAGGAAGAATTATTGTTTTAACATCCTAGGCACACTATAAATTATTTTATATTGGCCCTAATCTCTTTTTTCTAAGTAAAACATATCTAGATCACACCTGGGCATTCTAAACCTGTTTATCTTCATCATTTTCTTCTATTTTGGGAATTTCCTATATATCTTTCTTATATTTGCAGTCATTTCAGGGTTAGGCTTCTATATCATGTCTGTTTTTAATGTAGCCCTGTTGGGGGAAAAAAGTTATCTGAACGAAATAAATATTATGCTCTGTTTATTGTAAAACATCGTGACCATAAGACAAAAAAGTCAAATATTCATGAAAATTCTTATTTCCCTCAGGTCTGGCCAGTGTAGGATGCTGAGAAAGATAACTCACAAACAAGGGAACTGTATCATAACACAGATTATCACAGAACTTAAAAACAAAGGCAGTTGACATTAATAATTAATTGAGGAAAGCTCCCTGTGGAGGCTGAGATGAGCTACAGGCACAATGTGTAAAAGTGCTTGACTAACTGATCATTAGTTATGTTCTGTAGCAGAGAAACAGATATTAATGTATCTAGTTCATCCACCCTAGTTTTTCTAACCCAATCATTTGTCTAATGCATTAAGTGTGGTTCTCCCAATTCCCCATGAGGAAGGATCATTCCAAATTAGAACCTGATGCTTTTTTATTGTCTTCTAGGGAGTGATCTGATTAAATGAGATAAGGAAAAAATGTTTTTCTGTTTTCTTTATAATTTTGGCACTGTATATATAATGCATGGAAATGGAAACCATGCTAGTTGCTGCAACATTTAAACTAATGATCAGTCTTTTCTTACCTCAAGCACTTTAAGGTTTTATATATTTTTGTAAGCCCTTTGAATATTAGCTGTGGGTTTCTGTTTTGGGGTGTGTGTGTGTGTGTGTGTGTGTGTGTGTGTGTGTGTGTGTGTGAGAGAGAGAGAGAGAGAGAGAGAGAGAGAGAGAGAGAGAGAGAGAGAGAGAGTGTTTCTTTTATTTCTGAAACCTGTCTTCTGTCTCAATAGGCTGTACTTTAATGAAGAAACGTCAAAGCTGCTAACAGTTACACAAACTGGGACTCAGGAAGACCCTAGTGACCAAGGATGGGGTCGTCATGGAAACTAATTCTGTTTCTGTCAGTCACTGGGTGTCTTTCAGGTAAAAGTCTTGTCATATTTCGTGACTTTATAAGTACAAAGTTGTAATGAAATATTATATGTCCTACAGAAGATATGTCTTTCAGTTATAATCTATATTCATATCTCTAACCATATATATATATGGAAATAATAAAACTCCAGTGTTTGTAGAGCCAACTTTACACAAAATTAAATAATGCAAGGTACTTAGGAAACAATGCTATTGCACTGGTAATAAAATGGGTACACACCTCACTGAATTTCATTTACAATCTAAACCATTGTTAGCCTTCACAAGACTCAGTAATATACTTATTTATCATTTGTAATGACTAATTACAAAATTGTCTCATTACAATGGCAAATTCTACCGCTTTGAACAAAGTGCCACTTTGACTTAACTGAAGCTATAGGAGGGCAATCATTTAATTATCTCATTTTTATCTGTATCAAAAGGTATTATTTTTGGTTTACTTAGTTTGTCTTTTCTCTGTTAGGCCTGTCTTAATGTTTTTTTTTTTTTAATTTTGACTCTGCAATGAGTTACTTTATCCAATGGAGACATTTTACAGTAATTTTAAGAGTAATTTTTATAGTCTGACATCATAATAATGAGAATTATTTTCTCAGTTCCTTTTGTCTTTATTTTAAATTTGATATCTAGAAGTCAAACCTTGGTGATTATTTTCATTCTTGAAATTTAATATTTATGGTGTAATTAGTTAAAATAGAGTGGTCCTATTGTGAGTAATATTTAAGATATAAATTTGTTACAATACTTAGGCTTCTAAAATATAGTGGATAGCATTGAATGTTTTTCTCAATAAATGGTTTAAAATTTCCAATAGAATAATTATTGGTTAAAAGTTGTATTGGATTATGCATATTGGCATAATATTTCTATGAAATTCTTAAGCATGTATAAAAACATATACATGAGATGCACACTATTTTCCCCTCTTTTTTCCTCCCTTTTCTTTTCTTCTCCTCCTCCTTTCTCTCTCTCAATATATAGATATAGCTACATGAGAGATAGAGTGATAGGTATATAAAACGACAATGTATCTGTGAATATTTGTATGTATGTATGCATACATATATGCATAGGGAGAGAAGATATGGTATGTTTTCCTATTCAATGTGTTCTTCCATCTGATTTTTTCTAGCATGCTCATTTCATAGTACAGTTATTTAAAAGACAGCACCAACAAAGAGCTCTAATTTAGATACAAATCAACTTTATTACAAAGAAATAAAAGTGCTTTTTAAAGGATTAATTTTAAAGTCAAAGCAACTTTCTACAGATATATATGATATAAGCAGCAGGTGATCTTTATAATAAGACAAAACTATATTCTAAAAAAAGAATATAATAATGAATGTAAATAGTTTACAACACAAATTAGAAGTATACTTTTCTTGTTTATGAGTGACTTTGACTTACATAGATGTGAATATTTAAAAGTAGTATTTAGTCAGATATTGTTATGTACGACAATCATATCCCTATGGATCCATTCCTGTTTAAAGTTGTATAGGCAATCCCCAACTTGTACCACAAAAAGTGTCTGAGTCAATAGTTTGGAATTAGAAACATATTTCCCTGTGTAATTGTTCTTATTTCCCCAAGATACGCTACAAAAGACTGCATAGTACAAAATGTAGCTAGAATGCTATTCAAATAATATAATTTAGAAAAAAAAGAGAGAAAATGTTTACCTGTTTCCTTTGAACATAATGCTACATTTATATTGTACTTTAAACCTATCAAATGTTTTATAATTATATTTTTATGAAAATGTATTTAAGCATATTAATATATTTAAGAGACTTTGATGGTAATTATCTAATATATTTAAATGCTAGCCATTTTTTACAAATGGAAATAATGATAATAAATAAAAATGACTTTTAAAAAATTAATCCTGGCCAGTGGTATCTGGAGAATTTTAAATAGAGAATGATGAGTAGATAGTGGACTCTATGGAAGTTCTAGTGGACCTGTTGGCATTCATAAGACCTTTAGAGGTTGATACATTGGTTCTTATTTCTATTTTAACTGGAATACTCCCAGACTTTATCTTGACATACTTGTTATAAAAGTACTCATTTTGCCTGCCTAGGATTGGAGTTGTCTGGGAGCTTTTGAGGAAAAAAGGGCAGAGCTTATGTTCAAATGTCAAGACAGTCCTCTAGACCTCCAGATCAGACTTGTTATATATTTTTTAGTCTTTCTCTCAGGAGTCGAACAATATCTTTTATTTTCTCTCAGGTTCTCTCTCTCTCTCTCTCTCTCTCTCTCTCTCTCTCTCTCTCTCTCTCTCTCTCTCTCTCTCTTTCTCTCCTATTATCTCTTTCTCTTGGTCTTAGAATATTTGTATTTCTTGTAATAGGGATCATCTTGTCACTTTACATGGATTTTGTTTTCTGCATTTGGAAGGGTGTGGAAACTAATTCAGATTCCTTCAGAGAACACAGCTGACCTAAGACAGCACAGATGTTGTGCCTTCAGAAAAGCCCTCAGATACCATCTAAAGGAACAACATAGTTCTGAGGACCAATCTAATATATAGTGGAATCTCAGCTGTCAACCTTCACCTAGTGCTCTATCTCCCAAAAGTTTAAACATTGTGTGTAGAATGGAGAACTCCCAACTCACCCTTATCCTTACTTTATTGTTCTAATGGATTATAACATATTTATTTAAGAATACGCACCTGAACTTTAAGTAGCCTACCAGCCAACTAAATTCTTTTTTTTGTTGTTGTTGTACTTTTTTTTTTTACTATTTAATTTTGGTAAATAGTATTTTGTTTTTTTCCAGTTACATGTAAAGATAGTTTTTAACATTCATTTTTTTATGTTTTAGTTTTTTTTATTAATAATAGTATTTATATATATTTGAAACATTTAATGTTGAGACCTCGACTTTCAGATCCATTTCCTTCTTCCCTTGTCACCCATTCCCTCTGGGGAGATAAGTAATTCAGTATATGTTGTACATGTCTAGCTATACAAAACATTATCATAGTAGATATATTGTACAAGGCTACCTACAATTCCCTCCCACTAATCCCACCCCCCACCTGGTCCATTCCACACATGATCCTGTCCCTCTTCTATAGTGGGTACTTCCCAGCACCCCTCCCCCCAAGGATGCCCTCCCATTCATCTTCCCTCCTCTCATCCCCCTTCCCCCTATTCTGCTGCAGGTTGAGATATCCCATTTAGCATGTATGTCATTCTCTCCCTGAACCAAATTCAATGAGAACGTGGTTTTGCCTTTTTGCCTTCCTATTCTTCCCCGCCTTACAACTACTTCCCCTTGCTTCTTCTACATGAGATAGTTTACCCTACCCTGTCTCTCCCCATCTCCTCTTGCCACTTTCCTCTCTCACCTCATATTTTCATCCCTTGAGTATTCTCCCTTCCCAACAAATTCAACCTATGCCCTCTATCCATATATAACTGTAACCATCTACACACACATTCACATATGTACTCATATGACCACACACCCTTCTTCCATTATTTTCATAGTGAGAAAGATATCATCAGTCACCGTTATTGCTTTGCCATATAGGAATGTAAATAGTTCAACTTTGATAAGTTCCTTTTGATTTCTTTTCCCTGATTACCTTCTCAGGCATCTCTTCCTTCTTGTGTCTGGATGTCAAATTTTCTATACAATTCTGGTTTTTTCCTCAGGAATGCTTGAAAGTCCTCTATTCCACCGAATGACCATATTTTCCCCTGAAACAAAATACTCAGTTTTGCTGGGTAGGTGACCCTTGGGTTCATTCCCAGTTCTTTTGCCCTCTGGAATATCATATTCCATGCCCTTCGATCCCTCAGTGTAGAAGCTTCCAGGTCCTGGGCTATTCTGATTGTGTTTCCACAATATTGAAATTGTTTCTTCCTGGCTGCTTGTAGTATTTTCTCCTTGATCTGGGGATTCTGGAACCTGGCTATAATATTCCTGGGAGTTTTCTTTTTGGGATCTTTTTCAGGAGGTGATCGGTGGATTCTTTCAACCTCTATTTTGCCCTCTGGATCTAAAACATCAGGGCAATTTTCCTTGAGAATTTCTTGAAGGGTGATTTCTAGGTTCTTTCTTTGATCATGGCTTTCAGGTAGTCCAATAATTTTTAAATTGTCTCTCCTGGATCTATTTTCCAGGTCAGTGGTTTTTCCCATGAGATATTTCACATTGCCTTCTACTCTTTCATTTGTTTGGATCTGCTTAACAGCATCTTGATTTCTCATAACTTCCATTCGCTCCAATCTAACTCTGAAGGAATGAATCTCCTCAGTGAACTTTTGAGATTCTTTTTCCATCTGGCAAATTCGACTTTTTAAGGCATTCTTCTCCTCATTTCCCTTTTGGGCCTCCTTTGCCATTCGAGTTAGTCTATTTTTTAAGGTGTTGTTTTCCTCAGTCAGGCTGTTGACCCTCATTTCATACGTTTCTGCATCCTCATTTCTCTTTCTAATTTTTCCTCCACTTCTCTTATTTGATTTTTAAAGTCCTTCTTAAGGTCCTCTATGGCCTGCAAGCCACTCATGTTTTCCCCTGGGGCTTTTGGAGCAGGACTTCTGACCTCACAGTCCTTTTCCCGCTCTATGCCCCCAAAATAGGAGTCTAGGGTTGCATTTTCTGTTTCCTTTGCCTTGGCATGTTGCCACTTAATTACTTGACTTTTGGGCTTGTTGCCACACTATGGCATTAAGGCCAGCTAGAGGAATTTTCGTCCCAAACGTGTGGGGGGCAACTTCCGTTTCTGGCAAGCTGTAAACCCACCCATGACTTCCACCCTAGATCACAATCCAGATCCAGGGAGGTTAAAGCAAGAGCGACTACCCCCCCCCCCCCAGACTGATCGCTGGATCTCCCTACGGTTCAGCAGGCCAGGAGCTGGAGCTGCGTCTGAAAACTACAAAATGGATTGTCTCCTCAGCAGCCTCTAGCCCCCAGGGGAGGAAGCTGACGCATTCCCCAAATACAGGTCCCAAAGTCCATAGGACACTAACCTCTTACTTTGTCCTAGGCATGTCTATGTTGATAATTCTGGAGTCGCCACAGCTACTGGTGTTCTGGGGTTCCTCCAGCCGGCTGTTGGCCCTGGTGCCCTGGGGCTAAAACCTCGGCTCATGGGGGGCCTCAGCTCCGGCTCGGCTTGGCTTCCTGAGCTCTGCACGCTGCGGACCGCTGGCTCCCAGACCGCTGCGCTGGTCCTTCCTGCAGTGCTGCTGGGCTGTCCTCAGTGGGAGGTTAGCTTCTCTGTGTCATTCTGTGGGTGCTGGGGCTCCAGAAGTTGTTCAGAGTCCCCTTTTACATAGTTTGGTGGGAATCTGGGGGCAGAGTGGCTTGGATGAGCTGTTTCTACTCTGCCATCTTGGCTCCGCCCCCCAACTAAATTCTTACATAAACCAAAGATGAGGTATCTATCAAGTGAAAAACAGAATAGAAACTGAACTTGTGATTTCAATGGTGTAGGGAACTCCCACGTGAGGAAACTTCCTCTATCAAGGTTTGCTAACACTTTCTTTACAACTCATAATCTTAGTTTATTCCCTAGAGTTTTGAGAGGTTAAATGACTTGCCTGATGCCACATGATAAGTATATACCTTATTATTAAATTAACCAGTGTCTTTCTGTCTCTGAGATCATGTTTCTATCTAATACACAAAGCTGCCTGTGGAAGAAAAATGTAAACATATATGTTATGAATAATATGTGGGCTATCCATAAATTTGTAATAACCTTTAAATAAAGATAGCTATCCCAATCAGAAATTCACAGTACCTAGCCACCACTACTTATGTTTCTCTCAGGTCATGTGATTTTTTAACTAAAATTGAACTAATACATCAAAAGATCAAGTTATCAAAAATTATCTTTAACATTAGAAGTATCAGGTATGCCAATTGCATCAACTGATATAACAATATTTTTATAATTTTACTGTAATTTATTCAATCTATACAAATTGTATTTGAAATACAAATAGTTAAAATAAGATTTCATGAAATAAATTTTTATCCTAATTTTTCCAGTTTATGCAAATGTACTGTATCAATTGATGCAGTTTGCTCTTTCCTTAAATTTTGGTCCTTCATATCATTCTGCAGTGACAGATATTGGATCAGGTTTGTTGCTCTGAGTATTTTGTTCTAGACTATGTTCTACATACAAGTGTATCCTACCTAACAATGTTAATTTTATGAAGATATGGAGACAAAGTCATCATTTTCAAGTTGGCTGCAATCATTTTTCTGCCATTGTTATCAGTATTTTTACCCATTAATGGAATTTTTTTGTTTTATGTTTGCATTTTTTCTGCAAACTACTCCTTTGAGATAATAATGAATATCACTGTGTTTACCTTTAACAGAATTTTGGTTATAAAATAAATGCAACCAGGGTGGCCAGGTGGCTCAGTGAATAGAGTGCTGGCCCTGGAGTCATGAGGACCTGAGTTCAAATCCGGCCTCAGACACTTAACACAAAACTAGCCTTGTGACCTTGGTCAAGTTACTTAATCCAAATTGCCCTACCTTCCTCCCTCAAAAAAAAAAAAAAAGCAAAACATAAAATATAAAATACATGCAATCAATTTCACCATAACTGACAAGTATACACCATTTTAGGGTTTACAGAGTGTTATTGGAACATGATTTTTTGAAAGATATTGAGGGTAAGAAAGCATAGCCTGTATTCCATGTGACATCTAAATCAGTTACCTGGAATGTATAACATATAGGAGAGATTAGATGAGATAAGGTGGCAAAAGATTATGGAGTTTCTTAAATGTCAGCAAAAGCTGTTGAACTTTATTTAACAGGTAATAGGGAGTCACTAAAGAATTTTGAGGAGAGATGTTACATAATCCAATCCATACTCAATGAATATTAGACAGCATTCTAAAGGATGGAATAAAGTGGGTAGAGACGAAGTAAAAAGACCTGTTAGTCTTCTATTCTAATCACAATTGTTCATAATAGTGAGGGACTGTTGCTGTATGGTTGTAATAGAAATAAAGAGAAGGGTACAGAGGAAAGTAATGCTATGAAGGTAGAACTAACAGGATTCTGTAACTGATAGAACAAGAGAGATGAGGAAGAAAAAAAGTCCAAGATAACCTTAAAATTTTGAACATGGGATTTGAGATCTGTAGTGCCTCTGAAAGAAATACTGAATTAAGCAAGAGAAGCCATGGCAATGAATGAGAATATCAAGAGAGAGAGACAGTTAGAGAAAAGAAGATGGCCAAAGACAGAAGTTCAAACTGGTAATAGAAATAACCATAGGCTAGGATATTTTCCCAAAATGACAAGGAAGGCTCCTTTCCAGATCTGCCATGTCCATGGTCTATGGGTTGAACTTTAGGGTTTGCTTTTTTGTTACTGTAAGTGTACTAAGTCTGGTATAGGAAAAACTGGTCTGTCAGATGTTTGGTAGAATTCCTACTAATCTGAGGGATATCTTTCTGACCCAGCATTGTAGTCCTTGAAAATGAGAAGGTAGAGGGAAGCAACATTTATTTTATTTACTAATTCTTATTTACTGATTCTATTTTTAAATCCTTTTATAATATGTGATTTCTTTAAAATTTTGTTTCATTAATGCTTCAGAATATTAATTCCCTGAACCTGAATCAATTGTATAACAAAACTTCCCCCAGAATACTTGGGGAACACTCACTTTAAGGGTTTAGAAGAGCATTCCCAATTCTCTAATCCATCCTCCTTATAGCTGCCAAAATAATCTTTCTAAGGAACTGGTATGAACTTTTTTGCTCCTTTGCCAAAAAAAAAAGCTTTCTCTGCCTCCCTTTTCTTTATAGAACAAAACAAAACTTTCTATTTTTATAATATTTAATGATTTATTTCATTAAATAGTTCCTAATTAATGTAAAAAGTATATATAATGTAAATATTATATATAATGTAAAAAATTATACCAATCATTTTTTTTAAAAACGTTTGAGTTCCAAATTCTCTGCTTACCTCTTGCTACTCCCTCATCCTTGAGAAGGCAGGCAACTTGATATCAATTATACATGTTAAGTCATACAACTTATTTCCATATTAGCCTTTTTGCAAAAGAAAATACAAAGTAATACAAAAATATAAAGAAAGTAACAAAAAAGTATGATTCAATTTGCACTGAAAGTTCATCAGTTCTCTCTCTTGAGATGGATAAAACTTTTTTTATCCTGAGTCTTTTGGAATTGACTCAGATCATTGTTTTGATCAGAGTAACTAAGTCTCTCACAGTTGATAATCCTTACAATATTGCTATTACTGTATACAGTGTTTCCTTGGTTTTGCTCATGTCACTTTGCATGACTTCACATAAGTCTTCCCAGGTTTTTCTGAAACCATTCTGCTTGTTATTTCATATAATACATAGTATTATGTCATAATTATATACCATAACTTGGTAAACCACTCTTCAATCAATAGACATCCCCTCAATTTCTAATATTTTGTCACCACAAAAAAGAGATACTACAAATATTTTTTTTTCCATACAAGTAAGTCCGTTTCCCTTTTCTTTTACTTTTTTGGGTATACAGAATAAGTGATGTTGATTTTGCTGGGTCAAAGGGTATGCACTCTGAATGTAATTCTGGATTGTTCACCAGAATAGTTGGACGAGTTCACCAACTGTGCATTAGTGTTCCAACTTTTCCACATTCTGTCCAGCACTTGCCATTTTCCCTATCTATTGTGTTAGCCAATTTGACAAGTATGAGGTGGTACTTTAGAGATGCTTTCATTTGTTTTTCTCTAATCAATAATGATTTACAGCATTTTTTCATGTTACTATTGATAACTTTGATTTCTTCTTCTGAAAAAGATTATTTTCTAGATGCTTTGATCATTTATTAACTGGTGAATGGCTCTTATTTTTATAAATTTGGCTCAGTACCATATATATATATATGTATATATATATAATATAGCATATGTAATATATATATAATGGTACTTTATTAGAAAACCTTGCTGTAATTTTTTTTTCCACTTTCATGTTTTACTTCTGATTTTGGCTGCATTAGTTTTGGGTTTTGTGCAATTTTTTTTAAATTTCAAATAATCAAAATTATCTGTTTTACTTCCTCTAATCCTGTCTCTCTTATTTAGTCACAAACCTTTATGGTGTCCATAGATCTGACAGGTACATTTTTCCATACTCACCTAATATACGTATTATATCACCCTTTATTTTTATTTTTTTAAATTATTTGTAGGTTTTTTAATTTTAATTTTAAACAAATGCTTTATTAACTTCTGGTTTACATCATTCATTTCTGCCAGATTTTGAGTTACAGTTTTTTCCCCATTTTTCCCCTACCCACCACCCCAGAATAGCAGTCCCACAAGATATCCCCTCATCCAATCTGCTCTCTCTCCCATCTCTTCTCCCATACTGCCTTCAACTGTACCATTAGGCCAAGGTGAATCTCTGTGCCCCAATGCCTAAACATCTTATCTCCCAATTACATGCAAAATAGTATTAATAATAGTACTTATATGTATTTGAAATATTTAATTTGAAAACCTCGAATTTCAGATCCATTCCCTTCCTCCCTTGTCAACCATTCCTGCTGGGAAGATAAGCAATTCAGTATGTGTTGTACATGGATAGCTATGAAAAACATTACCATAATAGATATATTGTAAAAGGCTGCTTATAATTCCCTCCCACCCATCCCACCCCCACCCACCTGGTCCATTCCCTACTTTGATCCTGTCCCTCTTCAATAGTGGGTACTTCCAACCTACCCTCCCCCCAAAATGTCCTCCCCTCGATCATCCCCCTTCCCCCTACTCTCCAGCAGGGTGAGATATCCCATTTAATATGTATGTCATTCTCTCCCTGAGCCAAATTCAATGAGCGTATGGTTTTGCGTTTTTGCCTTCCTGTTCTTCCCCTCACCTGCCTCTTCTACATGACATAGTTTACCCTGCCCTGTCTCTCCCCATCTCCTCTTGACACTTTCCTCTCTCACCTCATAACTTCACCCCTTAAGTATCATCTCTTTCCACCAAATTCAACCTGTGCCTTCTATCCATGTATAACTGTAAACATGTATACACATATTCACATATGTATTCATATGCCCATGTACCCTTCTTTAATTATTTTCATACTGAGAAAGGTTTCATCAGTCACAGTTATTGTTTTTCCATGTAGGAATGTAAATAGTTCAACTTTGATAAGTTTCTTTTGATTTTTTTTCCCTGATTACCTTCTCAAGCATCTCTTGCTTCTTGTATTGGATGTCAAATTTTCTATTCAACTCTGATTTTTTCCTCAAGAATGCTTGAAAGTCCTCTATTCCACTGAATGACCACATTTTCCCCTGAAACAAAATACTCAGTTTTGCTGGGTAGGTGACCCTTGGCTTCAACCCCAGCTCTTTTGCCCTCTGGAATATCATATTCCATGCTCTTCGATGCCTCAGTGTAGAAGCTGCCAGGTCCTGTACTATTCTGATTGTGTTTCCACAATATTGAAATTGTTTCTTCCTGGCTGCTTGTAGTATTTTCTCCTTGATCTGGGGATTCTGGAACCTGGCTATAATATTCCTAGGAGTTTTCTTTTTGGGATCTTTTTCAGGAGGTGATCTGTGGATGCCTTCAAACTCTATTTCCCCCTCTGGGTCTAAAACATCAGGGCAATTTTCCTTGAGAATTTCTTGAAGGGTGATTTCTAGGTTCTTTCATTGAGCATGGCTTTCAGGTAGTCCAATAATTTTCAAATTATCTCTCCTGGATCTATTTTCCAGGTCAGTGGTTTTCCCATGAGATATTTCACATTGCCTTCTAGTCTTTCAATTGCTTGGATCTGTTTAACAGCCTCTTGATTTCTCATAAATTCACTAGCTTCCATTTGCTCCAGTCTAATTCTGAAGGAATGAATCTCCTTGGTGAGCTTTTGAGATTCTTTTTCCATCTGGCAAATTTGGGTTTTTAAGGCATTCTTCTCCTCATTGCCTTCCTGTGCCTCTTTTGCCATTTGAGTCAGTCTGCTTTTTAAGGTGTTATTTTCCTCAGTCAGGCTGTTCACTCTCATTTTATACTTTTCCTGCATCCTTCTCATTTCTCTTCCCAATTTTTCCTCCACTTCTCTTATTTGATTTTTAAAGTCCTTCTCCTCATTGCCCTTTTGGGCCTCCTTTGCCATTTGAATTAGTCTATTTTAAGGGGTTATTTTCCTCAGTCAGGCTGTTGACCCTCATTTCATACTTTGCCTGCATCCTTCTCATTTCTCTTCCCAATTTTTCTTCCACTTCTCTTATATCATTTTCAAAATGCTTCTTAAGCTCCTCTATGTCCTGTAACCTGCTCATATTTTCCTTTGGGGCTTTTGGAGCAGGATTTCTGACCTCACAGTTCTCCTCCTTTTCCATGCTTTGATCCTCTTTGCCCCCAAAATAGGAGTCTAATGTTGCATTTTTCTTTTTATTTTGTTTCCTTTGCCTAGGCATGTTGCCACTTAATTACTTGACTTTTGGGCTTGTTGCCACAGTAGGGCTCTGCCACCAGACAGGGGAGCTTCCATCCCAAACATTGGGGTTTTCACAACTTCCGGTTCTGGCAAGTTGGATACCAACCCCAGACCTCCCTCCCAGATCACAATCCAGATCCAGGGAGGTTAAAGCAAGAGCGATTAACCCCCAAGACTGATCACCGAATCTCCCTACAGTTCGCAGGCCAGGAGCTGAAGCCACTACTGGAGCTGCAAAATGGCAAGTGTGTCTTGTCTCCTCAGTGGCTTCTAGCCCCCGGGGTGGAAGCTGACGCCCCCAAATACTGGTCCCAAACTCCATAGGGCACTAAGCTCTCACTTTGTCCTAGGCATGTCTGTGTTGATAATTCTGGAATTGCCACAGTTGCTGGTGTTCTGGGGTCCCTCCAGCCACTGCTGGCCTGGCCGCCCTGTGGCTAGAACTGCGGCTCATGCGGACCTGGGCTCGGCTCCCTGCGCACTGCACCAGACACTCCCCGCAGGGCCACCGGGCTGTCCCCAGTGGGAGGTTAGCTTCTTTGTGTCGTTCTGTGGGTGCTGGGGCACCAGAAGTTGTTCAGAGTCCCCTTTTACATGGTTTGGAAGTGGTCTCCACCCTTTATTTTAAAATAATTTACTCATTTTGACCATATCTTGTTATACTTTTGAGATGCTGGTCAGTGCCTAGTTTCTTTCAAATCATTTTCCAGGTTTGCCAGCCATTTTTCTCAGATGGTGAGCTCTTACCCCCCCTTAGCTTGAATCTTCAAGTTTATCAAACTCTAGATTACTATAGCCATTTACTATGTGTATTTACTGTGGTATATTGTGTGCCTAATCTATTTAACTGATCCACCACTCTTAATTCTTAACCAGTACCAAATTATTTTGATGATTACCACTTTGTAATATAGTTTAAAAAGCTGAAACTTCTAGGTTGCCTTCCTTAATATTTTTTTATTGATTCTTATTATATTTTTAACTTTTATTGTTATTTCTAGCTCCAAAATAATTTTTGATAATTTGATTAGTATGGCACTGAAAAATAAATTAACTTAGGTAGAATTGTCATTTTTATTATATCAGATCAGCCTACACATGACCAGTTAATACTAAAAGTGTTTTGTAAATGTTGCAATATAATCCCTGAGTTTATCTTGGCAGGTAGATTCCCAAGTATTTGATATTTTCTATAGTTATTATAAATGGAATTTCTCTTTCTAGCTCTTGCTGCTGGGTTTTTTCTTTTGGTAGTATATAGAAATGCTAATGAATTATGTGGGTTTATTTTATATTCTTGCAACTTTGCTGAAGTTATTTGTTTCAACTAGTATTTTTTTAATCAGTATATAAAGTTTTCTAAGTTTACCACTAAATCACATGTAAAGAGTTATAGTTTTGTTTTTTCATTGCCCATTTTTATTACTTCAACTTTTTCTTATTTTATTGCTATCCCTATCATTTCTAGTACAATATTGAATAATAGTAGTATAATAGATATACTTGCTTCACTCCTGATCTTATTGGGAAAGCTTCATGTTTATCCCCATTACAAATAATGCTTACTCTTGGTTTTAGATAGATACTATTTATCATTTTGTTAAAGGGCTCTATTGATTCCTATTTTTCCAAGAATATTCCTAGTATATCTTCCTAGCATTTTTTTTGGAGGGAGTATTGGTGCATAATTTTTTGTTTGCAGATGATTGTGCATTCAATATAGTCTCTGAATCTGAGATACAACAGAGTATGGATTGATTCTCTGATGCTTCTGCTAATTTTGGCCTAACAATTAACACCAAGAAAACACAGGTGCTTCATTGACCAGTTCCATATCATCCATATGTGGAAACATCAATTACAGCAAATGGAGAAGCTTTGAATATTATGGATAAGTTTGCTTACATTGGCAGTATACTTTGCAGAGACACTCATTGATAATGAATATGGATTTCCAGAGCTAGCTCAGTGTGGGAGGCTCTGAAGGAAAGTGGGGGAGAGAAGAGGTATTAGACTTCCTATCATACTGAAGGTCTACAGAGCCATTGTGTTGACCTCATGGTTGTGTGCCTGAGAAACCTGGACAGTATACGAGCACCATGCCAGGAAAATGAATCATTTCCATTTGAATTGTCTTTAGAAGATTCTGAAGATCACCTGGCAGGATAAAATGCCAGATACTGAGGTCCTTTCTCAAACTAAATTGCCAATCACTCAAACTCTACTACAGAAAGCACAACTCTGATGGGCTAGCCACATTGTTAGAATGCCAAACATAAACCCTTGCCAAATAGATTATTTTTGAATTCACAAAGGAAAAATGCTCACATCATGGCAAGAAAAAGTGATGCAAGGACACACTAAACATCTCTCTTAAGAACTTCAGAATTGTGTGGCAAGGGAGACCCTGGCACAGAACCACCCAGCTTGGTGTGCCCACATCAGAGAAAATGCTCTGCTCTGAGAACAAAACAGAATTAAAGTAGACCAAAAGAAATGTAAGATATGCAAATTTAGAAAATACAGTCCAAATGTTCACATGGACTATTTGTGCCCAACCTGTGGTAGAGTATTCTAAGCTCATATTGCTCTGATCTGCTCTTGGACACATTGTAACTTAACTCTAATAAGTCATTTTGGTCTTGTTTGAGAACAAAGGAGAACAACCAACCAACCAGTCATAATTTTAATAGGAATTGGAGTTGTATTTTGTCAAAGGCGTTTTCTGCATCTATTGAGATAATCCAAGATTTTTGTTGGTTTTGTTATTAAAAAGGTCAGTTACACTAATAGTTTTCTTAATATTGAACCAGCCCTGCATTTCTTGTATAAATCCCACCAAATCAAATTGTATAATCTTTGTAATTATTGCTGTAATCCCCTTGCTAGTATTTAATTTAAAACTTTTACGTTGACATTCATTAAGAAGATTGGTCTATTATTTCCTTTTTCTGTTTTTGCTGTCCCTAGTCTACATATCAAAAATATACTTGTTTCATAAAAGGAATTTGGTAGAACTCCCTCTTTATCTATTTTTTTCAAATAGTTTATATAGTGTTGGGATTAATTGCTCCTTAAATATTTGGTGGAATTCTTTGGGGAATCCATTTAGTCCTGGAGTTTTTGTGTTTTGGTTTTGTTTTTTTTTTGTTTGTTTGTTTGTTTGTTTTGGTGGGGAGGGATCTCATTGATGGCTTTTTCAATTTCAGGTTCTAAGACATAGTTATTTAAGTATTCTGTTTTCTCTTCTGTTCATCTGGGCAGTTTATAATTTTGTAAATATTCATCTGTTTTATTGGCATATAATTGGGCAATGTAACTCCTAATGATTGTTTTAATTTCATCTTCATTGGTAGTGAATTCAGTCTTTTCATTTTTGAAACTGCTAATTTGGTTTTCTTCTTTCATTTCTTCAATCAAATTAACCAGTATTTTATCTATTTTTTTAATAAAACCAACCTCTAGTATTATTTATTTGATTTTTTAAAAATATCAATTTCTCCTTTGATTATCAAGATTTCTATTTTGGTGTTTAATTGGGAATTTTTAATTTGTTCTTTTCTCTAGTTTTTTAAATTGTATGCCAAATTCATTAATCCGGTACTCTTTCTCTCTTTTATTAATGTGCACATTTAAAGACATAAATTTTCCCCTAAGCACTGCATTGGCAGCATAGCAGAAATTTTCAAATATTGTCTCATTTTTGTCATTCTCATTAATAAAAAAAATGATTGTTTTAACTATTTGTCCTTTGGACCACTCATTTAAATTTTAGTTTCCAATTAACTTTTAATCTATGTTTCCATGGCTGGGTATTAAATGTAATTTTATTGCATTATGATCTGGAAAATGGTGCATTAATATTTAAGCATTTCTGCATTTGGTTGTGAGGTTTTTAATGTCCTAATACGTGGTCTTTTTTGTGAAGGTGTCATTTACAATTGAGAAAAAAGGTATAATCTTTACTATTTCTATTCATTTTCCTCTCAAATTCTATCATATCTAACTTTTCTGAGATTCTATTCATCAATTTGACTTCTTTCTTAGCTATTATGTGGTTCAATTCATCTAGTTCTGAGAGAGGAAAGTTGAGGTCCCCTATAAGTATAGTTTTACTATCTATTTCTTCTGGTAATTAATTTAACTTTTGTTTTAAGAATTAGGATTCTAGGGGTGGCTAGGTGGTACAGTGAGTAGAGCACCAGCCCTGGAGTCAGAAGGACCTAGGTTTGGATCCAGCCTCAGACACTTGACACATACACACAAAAACTAGCTGTGTGACCTTAGGCAAGTCACTTAACCCCAATTGCCCTATACTCCCCCCTCCAAAAAGAAAAAAAAAGAATTGGGAATCTGTGTTATTTGATGCTTTTTACTGAATGCATTTCATTGTATTGGGTATTTTTTAGCAAGATATAATTTCCTCCTCAATTCGAATTCTGAAGCGGCAGAACCAACAGGCAAGATTGAAACTTTCTTCTAACTCGAATTGAGGAGTTATTTTAAAGTTATTTAGAAAGGAATTTTCGGAGAGCTCAGCTCAGTGCTTTCTCTATTCTATCATCTTTGTTCTACCCCAAGAAGTCTAAAATACAACCTTCTTGATCTTGTTTTTAAGGCCTTCCACAATCTATCCTGTTTACCATTTTAGACTTATTTTTCTCCTTCATAAACTCTCTTTTCCTGCCAAACTGAACTCAATCTCCTACATATGTACATTCTTGCAAGTAATCTTCAAAATCTGGAATATTCTCCACTGCCTTTATCTTTTCCTTTCAAAATCCTGTTTTCCTTTAAGAATCAATATAGGTGCAGGTTTTTAATGAATCCCTCCTTGTTTTCCCTGAGTTGTTCATGTTCTTCCCTTCATCATTTTCCTTTAAATTATGCTTATTTATGTAGATGTTGTATCATTCAGGTAAATTATAAACTCTTGGATGACAGGGGCTAGTTAATTTTTGTCTTTTTGTCCCCAGCACCTCTATGCATACTGATATGCATACAGTAGGTTCTTACTAAATGTTTGAGGAATTGTTGAGGAAGAGGCCAATGAGAAAGGCATAGGAGCAACAGATTGGAGAAGGAGACCAGGGAGAATATGACTTCTCCAAAGCAAAGGAAAAGCAGAAAACCGTCAAAGGAGATACTGGTCAACATTCTTAAATATTTCATAAGTCAAGAAAACTGAGAACTACATGCACTCCCTCTTAGATCCACACCCCACCAATTCTTGATACTTTTCACTCTTGAATACTTTAGAATACATTCATTCATTCAACAAATGTTTATTTATGTGCTTGTTTAGCAGCAAACACCCTTGGATGCCCAGGATGGCTGCTAGCACAGGTTCCTAGATCTGCTTTTCTAAACTCAAAATGGATTAACAATCTTGCTTTAATCAAACATATGTCATTTACCTAGTTCATGGGGAAAAGGTAAGCACCCCAAACTTCAAAGAATATAAACAGGGGTTACAAGCAGACCACAAATACAGACAGAGAAACATCGGCAGACAGTCTTCCAGCTCTCTGACCATTATATCCATACCTAGTCAGTTATGAGAGAAGAAAGCACCAACATCTGGGTTTTCAAAGCAGTGGGGGTTCAACAGCTGTGCAGAGTCTCATCTGGTCAAATCACACAATTCTTCTTCTTTGCCCCAAAGCAAAAGCTCACATCAGGGTATATATGGCCTTTTCCTGGATCAGAGAATGTCACAACCCTCTTGACCCACTGCCCAATAACACAGCACCAAGGTCTGGGCATTCCTGAAAAACAAGCCTTCTGCCATAGGCTCCAGGTGACCACCACATTCAGCCTATTAGGGGGCAGAGTATATTTTCAAATCAGGGAAGGTTCTCAGTCACTTAAGCTTTTCAAAGGGTGAAGGGGCAGGGAAGATCTTCAGATTCCCATTCCCATAACAAACACATACTATGTAAAAGACCCTATGCTAAATACTTTGAGAGATATGAAGGTGAGGGCAATAAGTTAATCAATAAACATTTATGAAATGCCTACTGTGTGCCCAGGTTTTACATTCTAAGTGTTTACATTCTCATAGGGTTAATGGAAATCATGCAAATTTAAAAAAATACTTCACACAACCATAAGTATGTAGTACTACATCAGGGTGCACCTGGATGATCTTTGCAATTAAGAGACAAACCATTAGACCCAGTCTCAGATTTTAATCCTAGACTAAATTCCTAAAGGTCAAATGCCATTCTATATGTTTTCCTCATGCCTGCTCTGGGATAGGGCTTTGTAGCTAAAACAAATTTTACTGTAACTGCTCTTTCACCACCAGAGTATTCCTTGAATATGGTGTACTATATTGTAGTTTTGCTTGGTCTTTCAACCCTCCCCTTGAAAGATACCCCCTCCTCACCAAGGGTCAAAGTCAGCCATTGTCATTCCTTCATTCTATTCTGAGCTCCATTCCTGACTCTACAGACTTCTTGATCGACCATGTCCCCATGCAAATGCTCCTCCCCCCTTCAGCTTTTATGAGTTCTCTTTCCCTGTTAAAATATAAACTTCTTGAGAGCAGCATATTTTGCTTGTATTTGTATTTCTAGTACTTAGCATAGGCCTGGCACATAAGTGCTTAATAAATGCTTGTTGACCTTGACTAATGACTTTGTTGTGATTTATCCCACAAATTTTTTTAAAATTTTACATAAACTTTTCTTTTGGTCTTATAATTCTGCTTCTGGAGTGGAAAGTTTATTTCTCAGTTCTGGAATATCAGAGAAAGATAAGAGAAAGTGACAATAAAGGAAAGGTTTATTATAGTTAAGAAAGAATGTTAAACACCCTACAAATATACAGTTCAGGGCTTAGCACCATTTGAGTGGAGAACGATAGTGCTAATGAAGAATTAGAAGGAAAAAAAAGGTCACTGGATTTGGTAATTAGGAATGATAGATGATCTTTGAGAGAGCAATTTCAGTAAAGTGATGCAATTGGAAGACAGATTTCAAGCATTCGAAACAAGAATGGATGGTGAGGAAGTAAAAGAATATAGAAAATCCACACCCTCCCTTCCACTATATGCATACTTTTAGAAACAATAAAATTCTTGACAGTTTAATATAAATTTAATTGTTGAATACTTCAAGAAATTATCTACAGTCATTTTTGTAGTGTTTCAATTTTTAAAAAATATTGTCTATTTCCTGGAAGATAGCGCCTTATATTGCACTTATCAAAATGAATAATTTTGAGAAATATAACACATAGCATGCTACCTTTAGCTTGCATATAAAGCATGATACAATGGAAAAATCACCAGTTCCTGAGTCAGACCACCTGAGTTTAATTAATCTCTCTGTGTTTCTGATCCCACATCTGTACAATGAAAGGGTTGGATAAAATGGCTTCTGGGGTTCCTTCCACTTCTAAATCTATGATCCTATAATTGCTTAATTTACAGTTTGCACACTTTGTTTTCAAGTGCAATGTATAACCCAACTACACATTTCTTCTGTGCCTTAAGCCTATGCTGATAACAATGACAGTGACAGATCATTCCAGCAGAAAGATTATATAAGTGCCAAGTCAATTTTTATTTTCCTTTGCTACCCAGATCATAATAAATCATGGCTATACTATATTTACTTTTAGTTTCATGAGCGAAAATCAATGTATTTACATTTGACTCCGCCTCATAGGATCATATATTTATATCTAGAGGAGATCTTAGAATCCAATCTAGTTCAACCCCTTCATTTTAAATATGAGGAAACTGAGGCTTAGGGAGGTTAAGGGTTAAGGCCCAAGGCCACACAGGTATTAAATGGCAGAGGTAGGATATGAACCCAGTGCTCTTTGCATTGTACAAATCTGTTTCCCCTACTGTATATGTACTGACTTTGCCTCTGTGGATTCTTCCCCGAAAGTGTCTCTCCAAACCTGCATATTCTTTCCATAAGAACCCCCTTGAAGCTCTTTCCTTACCCTTTTACAAGTTCCTAATTATTCTTTTTACTCCTAACACTCTTTCCTTCCTACCTCCTACAACTACCATGAATTCCTTTCTCCCCGACATGAACAAATCATCCATCTTCACTATTCTCCTTCTATCTTTGACCTTTAATTCTAAAATTTTTTGACCTTTTACTATTTTCTTAGGAGAATAATCTTATCTATTCTTAGGTACAGTATCTTTCCCTAAGACCCTCATAATTCTCATGCACGCCCTGAGAATGTCCTGCCAATTTTAATACATTATGCTCAATGGACAATAGAGGGGCTACTATATGCTTTCTAAGCACTGTAGTTGAACTAGGGTAAAATCAGACTGCTAGTGTTCTTTCCCCAGGCAATGAAGATAAATTCAAAGATGGAGCATCAATAATTTGAGCCAACAAGTGAAGAGAAAAAACTACAAAGGATTCCTGGCTTTATTCATCCCTGTCATCTACATGTTCCTTTCTTGCCACCAATCTTCAATTTTTTTCCAATCTCCTAACTACAAAATTTAAAATCATATTCAAATACTACAACCTAAAATAAAATGAAATAGGACTATCAATTTTTACTCCTCAATCCTACAACTACATTATGTAACCTAAGATACCATTGTGTTTTTAACTGGCATAATACTTACCCATAATGTGCACTAATATGCATTAACACCCACAGATATTTTTTCAGAAGAACTGTTCTCTGGCCAAGATTCCCCTTTATTCTGCTTACAAAGTGTTTTATTCTTTTGACTTTTACAGTGTTGAAATACCAAAAAATATTTTAATGAAGTCTTGCTTTAAAAAATAACTCATATATCCTAGAATTTGTAGGAAATGCTACTGCATACAGTTTGTTTGTATAATAATTCATGAGGAATAATAAATTGTATATTTCTGAACTCCAGGAAAATATTCAAGATTATTTATTAATAGACATTTCTTAGTCAACATATCTGACTTTTCTTTAATTCAGTCAATTTTGGATACAATGGCAATGGTCCTTGAAAATAAAGGAAGGCCATAACTAAACTCTGGAAAGAATTTATTCAGTATCCCATTGCCACTAGCTAATTAGAAAAATAGGGAAAATATTAAAATGAAATGATACTCATCAGTACGAGGTGAATAGCTTCACTGAAGCCTAAGGTTTTTTAGTATATACAATAGAATGTGTGGGCCCCTTAAAAAAAACAAAAAAAACAAAAAAACCCTGACCACTAAGACTTGTGTGTAAATAGATAAGATAGAGAAAGAATCTATGAATTCAGCTGATTGGGGTGATGATCTATTCTACTTATTATTTTAAAGTTTTTCTTTTAACCCTTTCCCCTACCATGTTTTTATTAATGCATAAGATGCAGAATCAGATGATTGTTCAGTATCTTTATGTTCCTGTGCCTTTACAATTTTACAATTGTTTGTTACTTATTTCTTTGTAATTTAAAATGTTTACTCTTTTTTACTTTTTATTGCAATGCAAATATTAAATTGACTAAAGACCATTAATGAAGTGGTAGTAGTTCTAGTAGTGATGGTAGTAGTAATAGTGGAAAGAGGAGGAGGAGGAGTAATACTAATAGTAGACCCTGAGCCCCTTCAGAGCAAGTGTTGCTTGCATAGTACCCAGCAAATTATAGGCTTTTCATAAATGGTTGTTGACTGACTATTATTAGTCATAGTAACAAAGTAAACTGACATTTACATTAAAGTTATATGTGTGTGTGTATTATCGTGTATAATAAAGCATGAGTTTGAGAATCAACAAGATTTTGTTTCCACCTGTGACACATACTAAGTGTGGTTCTCAAAAAGTTAGCTAATTTCTCAGTACCCCTGGCAACATTATGATGCTATAATTGAAGAGAAGGTATCAATCTGTTTCAGTAGAGATACATTCCTTACCAAGAGTTCCACATGAAATTAGTGGAATTAAAGGTCTGATACAATTTTTTAAAAAGCCCAGGCAGACCCAAACAGTGTAGGTTCTTTAATGCTGTTTGGATTGGATTAGAGGATTTTTTCATCTGAGAAAAATAAGAACCATGAAAGGGGAGTACAAGTATTGCCTCTCATTTGGAACCTGAGGAAATTGATGCTTAGAACAATTGAATCAGTTGCTTAATGGCATCCAGTGTCAAAGGTGGGACTCAAACCCAGGTCTTCTTGAGTCTAAATCTAGTATCTAAATCTGTTTTCTTCCTCTCTTCTATATGGAAAATAGGAAGTAACAATGTAAAAAAAAGGAGCTTTTGTGTTTTAAACAAAATGAGTACTGTTGCTTTCCTGAAGTTGTCTTGTGCTGCTTCACTATGATGCAGATATCCATCCAGATTCTTTGAGGTAAAGCCACCAGAAGGAAAGTTATGGACCTTGACAATATGGAAACAGTTCTTATTTTTTAAAAAAAATTCAGCATCCTGAATCTTTATGTGCCTGAGTCTTTCCCTGCCCCCATTCCCACCCTGTAATGATGAACTTAGACTAATATTTGGATAATAGTCAAAATATAGTCCATTCCTGGAGTACTCAACTGATAACATCACAGATCTTTGAAATGGTGAATGTTAATTACTGTACATCACTCGCCAAACAGCTATCAAACTTTTGGTTTGCTATTTTTCCATATCTTAAATACCCTGAAATATTTCAATCTGTATTTAAAAACAATAAAAATAGTAGTTCTAAGCGTATCTTCTCACCTGAACATGCTTAGAATAAATTAGGTTCAGCAGCAATTATATGTATGGAAGGAGTTTGGAATGCTCCTTCCCAGCCAAGGACATGTTTCTACAGAAAAAAATTAATACATTTTAGAAATGGAAGGGACCACGAGGTCATTTGGTTCACACTCTTGCCTTCAGGTAAATTAGATAATGGTATTATAACTTTACAAGCAGGCAACTGAGATCCAGGGTAATTAAATTTCTTGCCCAATGATCCATTGTTGCTAAATGGGGAAAATTGAGGAAAGAACTTCAATGCCTTTCCGGATTGTGGGGGGTGCCCTTTTGATTATTAGTGTGCTCTCTACCTCTCTGTTTCTCTTTCTGTCTTTGTCTCTATCTCTCTCTGTCTCTCTGTCTCTATCCCTGTCTCTGTCTGTCTGTCTCTGTCTCTGTCTATCTCTCTGTCTCTGTCTCTCTGTCTCTCTCTGTCTCACTCTCTCTCTCTTTCTCTCTCTCTCTCTCTCTCTCTCTCTCTCTCTCTCTCTCTCTCTCTCTGTCTCTCTCCTGGACTTATATACTTATTATTATTATTAATTTTATTATCATTATTAGTTATTAATTTTTATAGTTTGTCATTACTTATTTGTGTACATATCATCCTCGATTCCCCCCCCCCCCCATTGAATATAAGTTCCTTGAAGGAAGAAACTTTTGTTTTTCGTTTTGTAGGACAGTGACAGAATTGTTGGTAAGTTCAACTCAATAAACATTTATTGAACACCTACTGTGTGCCAGGCATTGCACAAAATGCTCAAGTACAGAGGTAAATATGAAGCTTTCTCTGCTTCTCAAGAAGCTTTTATTCTCCTGGGAGGAAGCAACTATGTACACAAAGTTTTATATAAAATACATACAGAATAAGTACAAGATAATTTTTAGTTCAAAGGGGACAGTATGAGTAACTAGGGAGGGAGTATTTCAAGAAATGCCTCTTGTAAGAGTTATATGGATGGTCTATTCTTTGAAGGAAAAGAGGAGTTCTGTGAAGGTGGAGCTGGTGAGTAGAAAAGGCATTCTAGCCTGAGCTGACAGAAGATAAAATGTTCTATGGGCCAGTTTCGCTGGCACATAAAGTATTTAGATAGGTAGTTAATAAATGTTTATTGATTGAATCTAATGAAAGAATTCAGTCTTTTTATAGTTCTTTTTTCTACATTAAGATACTTGAAAGTGATATAACAGTAGAAAGATAATTTATCTCCCATTGTATACATATATTACCTTCCTCTCTCCAGCCCTTGGCCTGGAGTTGTCCATGTCCACCCAGTTACTTTCCTTAATATTTCTTTGAAATTCTGCAGATTTAAGCTGAATAGCCCAAACAAACAAACAGACAAACTGATTTTCCCTTTTGTGTCTGCTCCCATCCACTGGATTAAATACATTCCATTGGAAAGCAGTTGTTCCCATTGTCAAGAGGATGATACACTATTGAACAGAGAATGTCTGTCATTGATAAGCCTGTACAAATAGAATCCTTTTTCCTGATGACAGTGTGGTAAATGGCATAGAACTTCGTCACTGCTGGTGACTGCTGCCTAAAAACTAGGGGAGGAAAGGAAATGAAAACTGAAATATTTTACAAATGGGTGCCAGAGAAGATTACCTCCAACTAGCCCACTGGCACTGAGATTAAGAAATGGATTATGGCCATTTGGCAAGCATTTTTGAAATTGTACATTTGCACATTGTATCAGACTTCTAGGCAGGCATGATAACAGAGTCTATCTCAATATGGAAGCCCAGGGCGACTTTTATCAGCTGGTGCACTGGTGGGATTCGACGTGCAATTAATCAGAAGACAATTTAATTTCCCCTTGTCTACAGGGGCAGGGGAGGAGGTCACCTGATTTTAGTAACTTTTATTTGTTGTTTTTATCTTAAAGGGGAAGAAAATGTCAAAAGGTATCTATAATTGTCAGAGATTCCTGGTGTGATTTAAAATTAAACCATCAACCAGAAGGAGAGAGTTCAGTGTCTTACGGGACTCAGGGTAAAACATGTACTTTCAGTATATTAGGGATTATAGCAGGTGCAGTTGAGAAATCTCCCAGTGAACTAATTCACTGGGCAAGATAGCTGCTCTTCAGGGCTACTCCATTAACAAAGCAAGCACTGAGAAATATGCAAGTTTCCACTGAAATGACAAAAATAAAACAGTAATTTGTAATGTCTAAACAAACAGCCTTATTAATGGCATTGCTACACTTCCACAGAAAAAAGGGTCTTTTCTAACACTGGGTCAGTCTATTAGATGGAAAATATATTTGGTTTTATTGTGGAGCAGGGCTAAAGGGGACTTTCTGGGATTAGATGAAATTAGAATAAAAATTAGTCCTCATGTATTTTTAGTATTTTATTCATTTATTATAATATTTATTATTTATAATTTTTATAATTTTATTATCTTCATGGTTTATTTTTTAAAAGGAGCCAAATTTCCTTGATACTTTGGCTTGATTAAACTCATGTATCCCAGATTCATTATTAGAGTCCAATTTGCATATCTACCTTAGCTACCTGGGGGTAGCTCAGTAATAATGATAGATCTCAATCTATACAGATGGGCTTGGGGCCCTACTGGGTGATACATGAAGAAAACTCAGGAGATTTTTCCCCCCAAGTTCCCGTATATCATTGCCCCTCTGGAACAAGGCTTCAAAGCTAGAAAATATTTTAGAGGCCATCCCGTCCAAACCCTCCCCCGATATTTTAGAGATGAGGAAAGTTAACCAAGGTTAAACAGTTACTCAAGAATTATGGTGGGATTTGACTCTAGGTCGCTTCCTTACAAATTTCATGTTCTTTTCACTGAATCCGAGTCAGAGATTATCAGAAGGAAGTCAGGGTCTCTGTAATGCTTCCCTTGGGTGTAGGATTCTAAATGGAAAGAGAGTTAGTGAATATCAGCAAAAAGAAGTTGATGAAATACTGAATTATGGACTTATACTGGTTAGTTGACTCCCTTAATGCAGACAGAGGGCTAGACTTTGAGTCAGAAGTTATGAGTTCAAATTCTACCTCTGACACTACAATATTGGTCAAGCCTTCTCACTTCTCTAGGACCCATTTTTCTGATTCCTAAAATGAGTAAATCTGCCTTGAGGACCCTTCCATTTCTAAAACTATGAACCTATGAAGCTCAGAAGGCTTTCTTTGATAGGGAGTTGAATTTGCATGGTTGTGGTTGTTTAGTTGTGTCTGACTCAGTTATACTTTATGAACCCATCTGGGATTTTCTTGGCAAAGATACTGAAGTGATTTGCCATGTCCTTCTTCAGTTCATTTTACAGAAGAGGAACCGAGGCAAAGGGGGTTAAGTGACTTGCCTAGGGTCACATAGCTAATAAGTGTCTGAGGTCAGATTGCCACTCAGGAAGATGAATCTTACTAACTGAAACTCTGGCACTCTATCCACTGTGCTACCTAATTGCCCAAATTACCATGGAAGAGTGAAAAAACACTGGCTCTGAAGTCAGAAGATTTGAATTCAAATCCAGCCTCTGATGCTTACAAACTGTTTGAACCTGGATCTTTTTGGGACTCAGTTTCCTCATCCATAAAATAAGGATGTTGGACTACATAGCCTGTGAGGGCGTTTCCACCTATAATTCTTTTTCTCATTTAAACCTTCAACAGATCACACAGTTAGTCTTTGTTGGAGGCAGGGGTGGCAGAGGGTAGTGGGGGAATTTAAACCCAGGTATACTGACCACTAAGTCAATGTGCTTTTCTTATAGGTATGCTTATATAATGGGATCAGGGAGACCTAGGAGTTAAAAGTTGAATTCAAGCCTGAATGACTTGAGGAATGATGGTGCCATTGACACTGATAAGGAAAATTGAGAAAGGAGTTATTCTGACATGGTTTGGGAGAGAGGGGAAGAACAAAGATAGCTGGCATATGTAGAAGAATTGAAACAAGAAAAAATTATATTGCATAATGGAGTATGATTGGGTAGGAAACAGATTGGGCTGAGAATTCATAGCAAGAAAGTTTAGCTCTTGAAATTTTCAAAATCACCTTGTTAGGGAGAAGCTTCATCTATAATATGCAGGGACTCTGGATAAAGTGTCATAGACTTCAGCAAGTCTTAAAAATTATAAGACATGTAATACACTGCTGTTTTTTAACACTGTGGTCTTGATATTGTACTGAAATTAATAGTACCTTGAAGAAGGAAGATGGCAAATTTCAGTTGCTCCAAATTATTTTGAGTGTGAGAATTCCTTTTTAATATGAAAAAAATTTGAAGGATTACCACATGATAGTATTGTCATATTAGTAATATCTATTCTTAGTGATGTGTGTGTGTTTGTATAAACAATAGCGCTTTATGTGCATATGGATTTGTGGATCACAAATGTTGGGAACCAGTGGCATCATGGTAAAGACATTAGAGTGCGCTAGAATTATAATAATATTTATAGAATGCCTTACAGTTTATGAAGCATCTTCTTTATAGCATTTATGTGAGATAGGGTATATGAACAGTATTATTTCCATTTTTCAGATGAGGAAACTGAGACTTGGTAAGTTCAAATGATTTTCTGGGGATAATAGGCACAGATCTACCATTAATCATTTGCAAGAGTTTTTGTTTGTTTTGTCTCATATATAAAATTTCCTTTGGTCCACGAAGTTCTCTAAATTCTCCACATTCCATTGGCAGATACTCAGTAAACTTCATTTTTTGGCAAATAAATGGATATATCTGACTTGTGAATGTTTAAACAAAGCATAATATTCAGGGTAAATAAATGTTTTACAAGACTGAGCTACAAAAGCCCTTTAGTTATGCCTTATATCAATGCTATGGTTTATTATCATTTGCTTTTAATTAAAAACATAAATGGTATAGGGTTATTGTTGTCGTTGGTGTTCTTTTGGGGTTTAACATGGAGAAATTCATTTTCTGAAAGTGATAAGTAAAATAGCAGAAAATAGCACCGTTTAGTTTGTTCTACTGGGATATCACAAGGAAAATTACTACAGATAAATCTTCAAAATAATAAGACGTGCAAGCATTCAGTCTCGTTTCTGAAATACATTGGAAAGCGATAGTTTTGTATTCCCCTGGGTCTTTACAACTGTGAATGAATCTCCAAAGCATTCCACTGAAGATACTCAAGAGTTGTTATTAATCATAATCATAACCATTAGATTCATCTTAGGAAACAGGGTCAATTAAGTCAATCATGGGTCAAAGAAGAAGGATTTCCTTTTTAGTAAATAGCCCAGGCTGGTTTTATTTATTTATGTAAAAAAATTTCAAACCATACTGCTCCTTGATCCTTAAAATTCAAAACAAAATTGCTAGATTCTTTCAGTTTGATTCACTCTTGCCTATAAAAGTGGTGACCCTCAACACTATATTCTTATGTACATGAATGTCTCTTTGTGTTCTCTCACTACTTTCAATGTATCTCTACACAAAACAGAATAATGAGACTTGTGGGATTGTAACTCATAAAAATTACAAACAGCTTGATGACCAAATCTATGTGAATTTATTATCTTATTATTTTACTTATTGTGTAAGAATAGTATCTTTATATCCCACACATCTCAATTCAATTCATCAAGCAATTATTAAGCATCTAAGAAATGCCAGGCCCACAAGTCCTGGGGATTCATTACAAAGATAAAATAGTCCATACCCCTTTATACATAGAATTGCTAGCATATATATATATATATATGTATATATATATATATATATACATATATATATATACACATATATATATATGTATATACATGTATACGCACACACATATATATAATGCTTTAGAGTTTTCAAAACACTTTATATACTTTATTATCTCATTCAGTCTGTACAACAACACTGTGAGGTAGGTATTAGAGATATTCACAGTATTTTACAGGTGAGGAAATTGAGACTCAAACTGATTAAGTACCTTAACTAAGATCACACAATGAGCAGGTAGATTTTGAATCAATATCTCAACCCATGAGACCCATAAATAATATTTACTATAATCAGTAATATTGGATTCTAAAATGAAAAAGTTGAGGTTTTTATTCCTCCAAAATGATATTATGAGGTATTTACTATCTAAAAGCAAAGCATTAACTAGTAAAAATTAATGTAATCACAAAGATGAAAGAGACCACAGAGGTCATGTAAGATGACCTAAACTTGAAGAAGGGATTCCTCTCTGTGGGGAGCCAAGCTCAGGGGAACTCTGCTGTTCCATGGCAGAGTTGAGATAGTGTGAGAGGAGCCCTGCTGACCAGCAGGAGAGCTGAGAAGGAAAAGTTAGGTGAAAAGATAGACTTGAAAGGAATTACTTAACCAGTGGTTGACAATCATAAAAGAGACAGGGCTTCTGTCTGGTGGAAAACAGAGTCAACTTTATTCAGCTAAGACTCCAGTATATATAGTGTAAAACTGCATAGTCATCATAAATCACTATCTTTGGGATTACATCATTGCCCTAGTTCCCATTAACCTCATATGTGTACTCTATCTTTGTTATCAGAGTGCGAGTACCGGGCAGGATGTTCCAAACCTCCCTAAACCTCGGTAGAACAGAATGGAGTTGTCCCAACACTTCTAGTTAATACTACATTGCAACATTATGCTAGTTTCCCCTGAGAACACTGCAAGTGTCCTTGTTCCCAAGTCAAGAGCGCATACCACACTTCTCAAAAGAATGTGATTCCTATGCCTGTGAGCCTTCCTGGGGGATGGGGAACCCAACTGGGCCTGGTTAGAAGGGGCTTATGCTGAGAGGGCTTATTCAGCCATCAGGGTAAGAGCTCCACTGGCCATGGTCCTCTACACCTTTATATAATACTTGACAAGTGGTCACTCATCTTTCAGTTAAAGGTTTGGTCAAGAGGAAGCCATTTCTTAATGTTTTGTTAAATGTTATTAATGTGATATTTTTATGTTATCAACATGTATATATTGCCCCTAATTTGTGAGGTCTCATAACAAAATGAAATAATATAGTAAATAAATATGTAGTAATAAACATATTTAAAGAAAACAACATAGTAAGTGAAACAAACTAACCTCATCTGAAAACACATTCAATATTTTAACTCTAGCATTGTTCCTACTATATTTTTAAAGAATCCTTTCAACTAACAGTACTCTTTCCTTCCTTCCTTCCTTTTCTTCCTTCTTTCTTTCCACCCTCCTTTCCTTCCTTCCTTCCTTCCTTCTTTCCTTCCTTGTTTCCTTCTCTCCTTCTTTCCCTTGTTCCTTCCCTTCCTATTTCTTTTTACCCTTTCTAGCCTCATCTCTTCTTCTTTCTACCTTCCTTTCTTTCTCCCTTCCACTTTTCTTCCATTCTTTTTCACTCTATATACATGTGTTCTCTCTCTCTCTCTCTCTCTCTCTCTCTCTCTCTCTCTCTCTCTCTCCTCCTCCCTCCCTCTCTCCCTCTCTCTTCCCACATACAAACATATGCTTCACTCACACTAAAAATGCATTAATCACGCATGAGCCTGATCCTGCTACTGATCCACATGGGAACATTGAACTTCTTTGTTTCTTTTTTTCTATCCCTCGTTAGGTAGCCTCGAAGTCCACTGCTCTTAGAATTTTACCATCTTGGTGCCATCCTCTTTTAGCAGCTATCATTTATATAAGTTTACAAAGTATTTTACGTGGCATTAGGTGGTATAGTGAATACTCACTAGCTTTGTGAGGTGGGACAAGTCATTCAGCACCTCACATGTTTCCTTATATATAAAATGGGGATAATAATAGCACCTATTTTCCAGGGTTAATGTGAGGATAAAATTAATTGTAAATTGATTTGCATATAAAACATATAAATGCTGCTTATGATGATGACAGCAATGATGATATTTTTTGTTTTTATTGATATTTTCTATTCCTTATATCCTCATAGTTATCCCCTTTCCTCTTCCCAGAATTTGTTAGAGATATTGTGCAGTCATTTTATGTCATGTCTGACTCTCCATGGCCCCATTTAGTGTTTTCTTGGCAAAGATACTAGAGTGGTTCACCATTTCCTTCATACTCATTTTACAGATGAAGATACAGAAGCAAACAAGGCTGAGGTACTTGCCCAGGGTCACACAGCTCTTTTGATTTACACAACAAACATGTGAAGTGGGTTCTATCATTATCAACATATGAGGAAACTGAAACTGAAAGGGGAAAAAGTTACTTGCCCTTTGTCACATAGCTAATAAATGTCTAAGTGAGGGAATCAAAGTCCCATCTTCCAAACTGAAAATCCACTTCTGTATCCACTATACCAATTAGTAACCTTTTACTTCTTTTAAAGATCCACGGTTTGCTGAGTCCCATATATATCCACCTTGGTCTCTTAGATAAAGCTTTCCTTTTTCCCTCTTTTCATTGAATTATTTCCCTTTATGTCTTCAGAATTTCATTCTTGAGAGTTTCCCATCCTTCTTGGGTCTAATTGCTCTGTAGATTCTTAATACCTGAGATATTTCCTTTCTCTGAACGTATGACATCTACTCTATCCAAATCAACGGTGCATGTTATACTATGTCTGACTTTTCCCTCCTTCTAGACGATGAATTCCATGACAGAGTAATTATTTTCCATCTCCTTCCCACTCCCATGTTCCCATCATTTCTACCCCAACACCCACACTACCTCACAGTGGATATTAGATAAGATTGAGGTAGCTAGTGAACAAAACACATCCTAGTCAGAAGCCCTGAATTTGAATCTTACCTTTCCTGTATTAACAGCTGTTTTATTTTGGGCAACTTGATTAGAATCTATGAGCCTCGGTTTCCAAAATAGGAATAATATGTCCCTTGTAGGGTTATTGTGAGATATAAATGAAATAAATTATGTAAAGTTCTATATAATAGCAAAGTGCCATGTAAATAAATGTAAGCTAGTATTATTTTGTATTTTACTAATATCATTATTATTCCTTAGTTATTGCATATAACTTCATCAGCTATGTAGTGTTGTGCTAAAAATAGTACTCTTTTTTTCCCTTTTTCATAAAACCTCATTTTCCTCAGTGACTATAGGAAAAAAATAACCAATCTGACATGCTGATGCAAACGTCGGTAGAGGACACTCAGCAGAGCTCTATCTAGCTGTGTTGGAAGCTAAGTTCCTGAAACAAGTTTCTATAATGTGATTAGAGTTGCTTAGAATGAGTAATTGTCACAGTTGCTGTTGTGGAAAAGTAATTAATTACGTGAAGTGATTATAGTTTTCCCCAAAGCATAGGTAGGCTTGATGATTTTTGTCAAGGAATGGAAAGAGCAAAAGCAATATTGTTTGTGTCTTGCTAGGGGATAGGCCAGGGTTGTGTAGGAGAAAGCAGACTTGTCACACCATGAAGAATAGATATGAGGGACTTATGAGGTGTTGGGGCAAAATGTTAACATCTGTACTGTGAGTGTTCAAGGGAAAGCACTTGAGTGAATAGCTTTAAAAAATACAACATTTTTGCTGGAGAGAAATATTTTCTCCAACGTAGGGTATATATAACATTTGCCTGAGGAACAAGATTAAAACAAACAAAACAAACTTATGCAGACCACCTGTGATCTTACATTTTCAGGGGGAAATCACCATTAAGAAAATGCAAGAAATGTGGCAATTTGATGGTGTGAAACAGACACTTCTTTAAAATCCTTGATCAGTTTCTACTTAGAATTCAGGAAAAGTAGTCCTGACTGTTCAGTATTCATGAATTCAACATTCTACATCCCCCAAACCTAAGAAAATATTGCTTCAGATGAATGGACAGAAGTACATGTATATTTAGGATGCAAAAGCATCTGCTTTTCCTTGTAGAGATTGGAGTAGAAGCAAGAGAATCAGAGCTCTTACATCTGTAGTTGCTTCTAAATTCCCAAATAATGGTTGTGACCACCTCTGCTCCCTTTCTCTACACATCTATAAAGTGCATTTCAATTCATCAGTCATTCCATTTGGACTTTTAAAAGAACTGAACTGAAACATGCTTAAGAAGAAAAGAAATTCTCCAAATAGTCACATCATATGAAATAATCCCTGTCTAATTTAAAAGTCAAATCTTGATGGATTTTTTTTTAAATCAACTACTCAATATTTTTGAGACTTCTGTTATGGTGCCCACTTGCTAAATTCTAGGGGATAGAGAAAAGTATGAGACAGAGCTCCTTTATTAAAGGAACAAGCATGAGAAGGGCTTGTGTTCAATAGTTATGATGACTCAGGTGTAAGGCTGTGAGAGGTATTTGCAAAATATTTGAAGAACAGAAATAAAGGTAGCATTGGGGTGGAAAATAGAGGCACATGTTTGAAGAAGAGAGAGACATGAGATAGGGGAATGATGTTTCTTATCAAACATTAAAGTGAGGACAAGCTAAGTACCTACAGATAAAGGATAATATATAAATACATGAATAGTGAGACAGATAAATCCACATATTATCAGGCTGCTCTTCAACATCTAAAATAAAATATTTCTCTGGAGATATACAGAATGACCCAGAAGGTCTTCTTTTATCTTCTATTCCACATTTTCAGCTTTCTATATAAAAGTAGAAGGTATGGTTTAAAGCATTCCAGGGTGTCAATTTAAGCAAGCTATATTAATTCAGAAGGTTTGGTGTTGAAACACCGAGCTGGTTTTGCCTATAAAAATTCTCCCTTGGCAAAGTTATGGGTGAAATTCCTCATAGCACCTGGCACATAATAGGTAAGTAATGAATGTTTGCCTTTCAACTTGCCTTTTGTTGTATTTTCAGTGCTTAGTAATGAAAAGGGAAGGGTGATAAGGAGGTGGGGGAGGGTAAGAGGTTCTGCCAGGGACCCACCCTGGCATCCAGTCTGGAAGGAATTCACCAGGCTCAAGCAAACTTTGAAGCCGAAATTGTAAAGTTTATTGTTACGCTGCACAAGGACAGCAGGCTAGATTCTTATGGAACCTGCAAACTTCCAGGGGTCACAGGCATAATTTTATGGAGTCAAGACAGTAAATCAGGTGCCAATTATGCTAACTAGGTGAGTAAGGGTGAGATCAGGGAGGAGTTAAGGAGTGGTCAGTGCTTAAAGGACCATGCACTTTTAATATCAACTGTGCAGGCATATTGCCCATGATTCACTGGGAAATAGCCCAAGGCGGGGGGGGGGGGGCTACCTAGAGGTGTGGTTTTAGGCTTGACACATCACTAAAGTCAGTCCTTGGTCATGGCTACTAAGGAGTCCACAGTCTGCCACCCCTAAATGTCAGGCTTGACAAGATAGATGTTGGGAACCAAGGCCATCAGAGACACAGTGTGGGTATAATTGGCTAAGGAGTTACCCTATAGATAGGGTACTGAAGAATTCATGGTGCAGCTGGCCACTCTAACTAAGGGAGATAACATTTGCCTAAGCTAAAAATGTTTATAGATAGTTTTGTGAAGGATTCATAAGTAGCTTATTGTTTCAAGCAGAGATAAACAGTTTATGAGTTGTTGCTGGGCAGAGTGCTGGCAGGGGGAAGGGCAGAGTTAATGCTTTGAGACTTGGGGGGGGCGGTGATTTTACAGACTGCTTTTACACATTGATTTTACAGACATAGATCCCAAAGCACCCCATTTACAAACTGTTTGTTACAGATTGATATTGCAAACTGATGTTACAAACATATATACATCCCAAGGACCCCATCTGTAAGATGCCTGACACATAGTAGGTGATAATAAATGCTCGATGATTGTTTGGTTTAGATTGTGGGAAGAGTCTGAATTGCTCAAATAAATTTTATCATAGATTAAGTCATAGATATAGAGGGGGGAGGGATCTTAGAAGCCATAGGATCTAACTTCTTCCTTTTGTAGATAAGAAAACAAAGTCACAGAAATCTTAAAGTGAATTGCCTAAAGTCACATTTAGAGGAAATCAATAAAGTGGGATTTTAACCTAAGTTTTCCTTACTTCAAGTCCAGCATACCGTGTACTATATCAGGAATGTGAGTGACTTTTAAAACGTGCACATTAGCCCCTTAATAGTCCCTGAGACACTTTCAGGGTGTCCAGGAGGTCAAAACTATTTTCATAATATTACAAAGGGATTACTTACTTTTTTTGGTTCTCATTCTCTCATGAGTGGACAGGAGTTTCCCAGAGGCTACATGACCTATGAATTAAAGATTTACCTGCAAACATAAACACTGAGTTATCTCTTCTGCAGAACTGTACTTTTGCCCTAAAAACAGATGAATTTACAGATAAAGCTGGATTTGTTATTTTGATTATATCTGTCTGATATCAGCACCAACTAACCATCCAAAAAATCTTTGACATAAAAGCTTGGCAACATGAAAAAGTGGTACTAAGATATTCAAAGTATTGAATAGCATTTTGAGAATCTGATATTTTATCCTAGAGCAACTTTGTTGATATTTGCAATAATAATGCAGAACCAATGGTTGGCAAAACTGGTGCCTTAGCACAAATCAAGGTGGGACACGAAAAAGTGCTAGTAAGTAGTCATTGTATTCTTCACTAACAATGCATTTGCAGTTTTCTAAATGTGAATTTAATTTAATAATATCCTGTATAAAGCTATAAAAATATTAATTTGATTAAATTTTGACCCTTGAGTACATGTCTCTTTAATATTCTGTGTGATGAATTTAAGTTTGCATAAAACATTTCTACTGAAAACCAAAATACAATGGTTGTTCCAGGAAAAGGATTTGAACTATTGATTGAGTTGTGAATTGAATTAGGAACACCATTATTTTCTTGAACACTATTTTTACTTGAAAGAACAACTGACAGACAAACTAAAGTTATTCAGACTTGGGTATCTGGCGAACATTTTCTCAAAAATGAATGATGTATGCCTGTCAGCTCAAGGGAAACTACTGATGGTATTTGTTGCCAGTGGGGGAAAATTGAATTTTCAAGAGAAAATAAGAATTTTGAAAGGCTTTTTTTCACCACCTGAGCTTGAGATCTTCTTAAGTACTTAAAGACTTTTCTGCAGAGGTCAGCAACAATATGAAAAATTTAATTTTTTTCATATTATATAAGGAATCGTGTCAAAATTTGTTAAATCTGCATAATTAAATGAACTAATGTTTTCCGAATGACCAATGCGTTATGTTATAAAATGATGCATTAGGTAAAAAGAACCAAGAAAACTGAAATATAGGCTAATAGATGTTAATATAATAGAGCATGAAATGTTTATTGATATAATTTTAGCATTCATATTGCAACTAACCATTTCTTAATGGTTTTGACCATTTGTCAAACTTTGGTGCAGTATCAAAAAAGAATATCTACAATTATCTGAAAAGGCTGTGGAAAATATTCTGTTATCCAAACACATATCTGTATGAGGCTTCATTTTCTTCATATACTTCAATCAAAGCAACATATCATAACATATTCAATGCAGAAACAGAAGAAACTGTCTTCTATTAATTAAGAAATTAAAAAGATTTCCAAAAAATATAAAACAATGTCATTCTTCTCACTATCTTTTGTTTTGGAAAATATATCTATTTTACATTAAAATATCATTAATATTAATTGTGATGGGTTTATTATTTTAAATGAATTAATGAGTAATTTTAAATTTTAATAGTTTTAATTTCTATTATAGTATATATTGCTAGATATACCAATATAAACAAAAATTTCAATATTCAATTCAAAATAAACAATAATTCTTCAGGTCCTCAGCAATTTTTTAAGAGCACAAAGGTGGGGGGCAGCTAGTTGGTGCAGTGAATAGAGCACCAGCCTTGGAGTCAGGAGGATCTGAGTTCAAATGTGGCCTCAGACACTTAACACTTACTATCCCTGTGACCTTGGGCAAGTCACTTAACCCCAGTTGCCCTACACTGTCTCTATTTGAGTTTGACGCCTTCGGTATAAATAACTATTTTTATTTACTATACATATATAGCTATATGTGTGTGTCTATACATGTATATGTGTGTATATATGTGTATGTATTTATACCTATATACTAGATTTCTATCCCTTTAAAAGTAAACTTGATGTGACACCAATATGAAAAGAGCTATCTGTCTTCTTCTGGTTCTTTGAGATCTTTTGCTAACCCTTTGGGACATAAGGATATTGGAACCTTATAAATACAATACAAACTCTCTTTGTTAAAAATATAAATCATCATAAATCTACCATACTCCCTGTAGCAGGATGGTATTTTTCTTTGATGATAATGGTTTATATTTATGTAATCAAATAATTTGCCATCAAACAGTGAGTGTACTAACAAAATGTCTCTCTGTACTTAGTTTTCTCCTCAGAAGGAAGAAACAGTCTGCCATACTTTAGCATGGTAGAATCTGCCAGAATTTATGGTCCATGGGAATTCTCTATGAAAATCCCTTAAGGATCAGTTATGGTTCATGATGTCCTGCAGAGATGCCTGGAATGCCACCTCCCTAACACCCCCAGTGATAGCAAGAGGAACCTTTTTAATTTATTCTTACACGTTCTTCAGGCCCCAGCTTGAGGCTAAGCAATTCTAATGTTGGATGAGTTTCTGGGAAAAGGATTTCTTCTCTCCCTGGATGTGTTATGTGGCATGGACAAGATGAATTGAGGGATCTTACTGACTACTGACCACCCCTATTCCCTGTTGGTGACTGAGCCTCACATCCCTGCCCAGTATTACCAAAATCATGCCGTAGCCAGGCCACCACCTTTTGGTAATCCTCACCAACTTCTATGCAGTGAGTCAAGAATCCAGGACCTTAAGACCCTTCCTTAGTACCTACCAACATTCTCCCTCTCTTCTACTCTAACATAACACTTACATAATGTAAGTAACACTTACATAATGCTTCTTAATTCATTAAGTAACACTTAATGTAACACTTACATAATGCTTTTTAATTCATTAAGTATTTTCCTCACGACAATCCTGTGAGGTAGGAACTACAAACTTCATTTTTGTCATTTCCTGATGATAAAATCAAGGCACAGAGATGTTAACTGATTTATCATTTCATTTCTATTAAGTGATATAGGTGGAATATGAATCTAGAGTCTCAGGATTCCAATTCCATTCTTCCAGTTACATTGCTTCACTAATCTTGTCTCTTATTTCCAAATCATCCCTTCCTCTCAGAAGAAAAAAAAAAGTAATTAATGTTTTGTCTCTATGATCACCATGAAAAACAGTTTCTACACCAAACACATTTAAAATTAATGACAGAGAACTTCTCCAGTGTTAGCAAAACAAGACCCGTCTTTTAACATGTTACTTCCAGGCAGCAATGTTTTCCCCTCATTAAAAATCAGACCATTTAAAATTATTCATTATTTATTTTCAACCACATTTGTTCTACACCAAGAACCTGTGGTAGCCACAGTCCCATGAATGAACTTTTATTCCTCCCTGAGTTTTGAATATTTTCTAGGCTCAGCATCCTCATTCCTGCACACCACCAGTTTGAGGTCAGTCTTAATCTTGTGCTGCAGCTTCATCTATCTTAATCTGTATGAGCTTTCTGTTACATAAATTGAAATGCTTTTTTCTGTGAAGTATGCTGGTGACAGTCTGCTTTATATGGCAATATTATGGAGTGCTTTAGAAGATTCCTCCAGATTTATTTTTTTTAATTTTATTTTTGTATATATGAGAACATACACCACTCTAATATAGATTCCCTGTGTATATCTCATAGTTTCAATAAAAGGACAGAGAGGAAAGGAAATGAAGTGATAAGTTGATTTGGATGAGAGGAAACCAATAGATTACCACCATTTCCAAAATCACTTTTCTCCTCACTTTAACTCCTTTTCTTCATTAAAGAGAGGAAAGCCAGGCCTTCCAGGATGCATTGGGCCTGCTCTTTCACCCAGAACAAAAAAGGACTGACAAGAAAGTATCAGCTCTCAGTGTATTAATTGTCCTACCAACCAGCACCACAAGCTCTCAGCAATCTTTCTAGTGTCCCACAGCTCTAAGAGTTCTGTCATGAAGCAATGACTCACCAGAGTCTCAGAGGGAGGGGGCAGCTAGATACAGCTGTCTATAATGGATACCCTGCTCAACCTTGCTTGTTACTACCTCCTGTTTCAAAATGGTAAATTCAGTAACATAAGTTTCACAGAGGGGCACTTGTGAATTGGGACAAAGAGGTGGCAGCTGCTAAATCAGTGGTACTCTGAGATGTAGTCTGAGGCTCAGATTGTGAGGCTGAGGTGATGGAAGGAGGAAAATCCAGAGTCCCTGGGTCCTAAGATCTGGGCTTTCAGGAGAACGGTGCTGAGAGTCTCCAGATTATGGGATTGGTCCCTCTTTCCAGTTCCTTGTTGGGAATCTCTTCACACGCTCTCTCACCAGCATATTCCCACCACGTGTATCTCAGCCAAAGAGACATACCCAAACTCATCATTAACATTTAAAATCCTCTCATGGGAAGAAAAAGTAGAATTCGAATGTTGGAGGAGACCTCAGTAGCCATCATGTCTAACTCATAATTGTAAGGAATCCCTACTGCAATGCACCTTACAAGTATTTTCATCCAACTTCTGTGCAAAGACCTCATGAACAGGGAGTCCCTCACTTACTGGATAACTCATTCAACTTTTGGAAAGCTAATTGTTAGAAAGTTTTTTTCTGATGTCTAGTGTAAATTTACCACTCATGACTCTTCTTCTGCTCTTTGATGTCTTCAGAACATATCTAATCCCCCTTCCTCATGATGGTCCTTCAGATACTTGAACACCACTATCATTTTCCTCTGCTCCCTTCCATCTCCACCTTTTACCCCACGAGTGTTTTCTTCTTCAAGCTACCAGGATAACCAGGCCCATGTCATTTAGTTTATCCTCATTTACCATGGACTCAAGGCCCTTCCTCATCCTGGTTGTTTGGGTTTTTTTGGGGAGGGCAGAGGAAGATATTTTCTACCTCAACATTTTCTCATATAGAGGAATGAACACAGTATTTCTGAAGAGGGTTAATGAGGGCCCAGTATATGAATGTATTTTTAAATTAAATTTTGGAATCACTGTTGTTTTAGTGTGAAGAGGTTTTGAATCAATGGCTAGATAGCCATAAATTGGGACTGTCATAGAGGAGATTCATTCAGCTCTGGGTTAGACTACATGCACATAGAGGTCCCTTCTCATTCAGAGAGTCTATGATATTGTGAAGCTCTTTGGCCTGAAAGTAACATGACCTAGCATGATTCTAGAGCCATGAAAGAATGTTGATTTAACTTGCCAGAAGCATCTGCTTGGTAGCTATTTTACTCAGTGGAGTGCTTTGGTGGGTAGCTTTTTCATTAAGTGTGGTCAGGTGAAAAGCTTGAGCTAATGCTGAGATGCAAAGAGTTAGTGCAACTGACGTTCTGCGGAATGTGGCTGGTGCTTCAGCAGAGCCCTCACTCAGGAGGCAGCTTGGGTCCATTCCTTTGTGTTCAGGCCTTCCTACATGCTCAGTTTATCACATATGGTTGTTCTTCCCCTGAGTACTATTAAAAGAGAGATCGAATTAAAAAAAGCAGAGCAAGGTTAACTGTTTCAGGTATGCCCACCATCCAATGGGAAATGGCATGTTGGTAGCACTCTGGCCTGCTGTAGCAGTATGAGCTCTTAACTCGGATTACCACTGTGAAAAGAAGTGCTTTAGTTACAGCACGGTAGGCAGCATCAATTTTGCTCAGCACCAGCCCGTGGGTGGTTAACGATGGCTCACCACACTGCTGTTAATGGCGGCACTTTCACACACTACAACACCATAAGTGGCAGCATTTAAACCCAGTACAACAATGTAAGAAGTAATGCTTTAATCTCGCTCAGAAGAGATTCTGGTTTATATCTACTGCCTTTCCGTGTGATTTTTATAGATGTCAGAACAAAGAGAATGTGTACTGTAAGCAGTTCCCTCATCATGCTCATCCTGCTATAGAGAGATTGAAATATAATTTTACATATTGCCATTTCCTAAGAACCAAGAATATCTTGGTACCTAATGTTCATGTTCGATTTGATAGCGAAATGTTTGAAAACATATGAAAAGAGAATGGAAATATGTGCAATGCATTTTACTGAGGCCCTTAATGGGGAGAAGAGGGAAATTAAGTTAATGTGTAATATATTGGTGATTGAAGACAATTTACAAAATAACAAAGTAAAAGAGAAAGATAGTCAAAAAGTCATGTGCATGATGACCTTTCCAATTGTATTGCCTAATGTCTCCTCCTGGATAATGATGAAGTATCTCATATCCAGTCCCGATTCTATATTGTGAGGCTATGTTTATTATGCTATGAAACTAAGGCTCCATAATAATCACTTGCCATTAAGGAATGGGCAATTCCAAAACAGACTTCAATCTGTGTATAGTAGATAGTATAACAAAGATTGTACTTGATGGCATGACCAATTGATAAATACTTTTGTCCCCCATCTCCACTACCTTTCTGGTATATAGATTTGGACAAAGACATACCTAGGGCAAAAATTCTGGTCTCCTTGTATAGAGTATAAAGGAAACATTATTGAGAGCTTCTGTGATCGTCACTCTACGAAGTCCCAGAGCTCAGCAGCCAAACTTATTGGAAAGATCATCTGAAAAATTATGGGAATTGGGTACTAGATATGGAATTTGAGGTCCTTATATATTAAACCTACTGTATTATCCTTGAAATCAAGGAATCCTGTGAATCTTTCAAAAATTTTCCCAAAAAGATGTAATAATACCACAGAAGTTTTATGAAATTTAGCCATAACTTTTATTCCTTTACTTTAAACTCAGTCAGTGACTGAGTTTTAGGATTAGCTGAATTTGATCAGCTCTCCAGGGAAGGGGAGGAGAGAACACAAAGCTATGGAACTTCCTATCTCCAGGGGTGAATTACAGGGTAATAACACACTGCAAGGAACCAAGAATCATTTTTTTGCTCTGTGTGTATTTACAAAGGCTTAGGCAAAGCTCATGGATTCCAAAAAGCTTCTTCCCAATGGCATTTGAAACAAAGGATTTCTAGATGAAGGAATATTGTTATATGATAGTCTTTCCATATTAACAACTTAGTGCCAATATAGTGTGCTTGCTGAAATATTTTGACTATAATACCAAACACTTATATGTCTGATATGTATATGGGAAAAGGATGCATTGTTAAGATAAGAAAATGTTAATGTTAACAGGCAACAAATTTAGTCATCTGAGTTCCCCTCACAGGGATCCAAAAGTAAACTGACTACTCTAAATTTTTAAACTAGACTGTTTTTCTTCATAGCACTTAAATTGTCAAAAGTATAATTTGTGTTATACAGTTTATCTACAAATGTCCATCAAGCCTAAAGATGTGGAGTTTCATGAATGGACAAAATTATATTAATTGAAATTCATATTGGGCTAAAAATTATGTACATGAATCATGTGTTTTTAAATTACTGCATATACTACTATACCAATGATACCATTTCCCTTTAATTTTCCCCAGGAAATAAAAGATAGAAAAACTATAATAGCTTGTGAAACTATTTTTAACTCTTGAAGAACTTTCAATCACATTTTAAATATGTATGTGTCAAAAAAATTTTCCTTTTGTTTTAGACCTACTTATTCCCATGCTCCAATCCAGAAAGTGCCTGCCTTCAGCTTTTATGGAATAATCCTTTTAATAGCCTATGTACAAGATATTATATCTGCACAGTCTCCAGTAACAAATACTTTAATAAATGTGAAATTGATAAATTTCACTGACAATGACATTTTTCATCTTAGTGCATTTATATATTGAGGAAAATAAAAAATATCAACAAGAATTAAATCTGTCTTCTATTAAGGGAAAGATGATAATGATACATACAGATATATACACATATATAATTACAATATTTGGAATGTAGAGAAAGAATGAAATTATGGAGAATAGCTAGTAAATATTTATATGGTGCTTTAAGGTTTATAAGAATATTATACACATTATCCTCACAACAATCCTAGGAGGTAGGTGTTATTATTCTTATTGTGCATATGAGAAGTTAAGTAACTGTCTAGGATAGTGTGTGAGGATGGATTTGAACTCAGGTCTTCCTGACTCCAGATTCAGTGCTCGCTTTGCCACATAGCTGGTTTTCTATATCTATAGATATGGTAGGTCATTTCCTCAGTGATTTGCAATTGATGTTAATGAGTTAAAAAAAAAAGACATACAGTGTGTTTTAATGGAAAGAAAGCCATCCTTAGATTTGACGAATATGCCTGCTTTTGACAAATACTAGCTATATCACTATGTGCTCAGCGTCTATCCTCTTCATGTCAGAAGCAACTCACTAAGAATTCAGGGGTGGGAAACCTGTGACCTTGAGGCCACACGTGGATGGCCTTTTGACTCAGTCCAAATTTTATAGAACAAATTCTTTTATTAAGGGGATTTGTTCTGTGAAGCTTGGATTCAGTCAAAGGGCAGTACTTGAGGACCTCGAGAGCCACATGTGGCCTTGAGCCCACAGGACCCCACACCTGACAGGTTATTGATGTGCATCAGCAGAAATCTCTAAACCAGTTCTCTTTACCTTCTACATCACTGGTTTCTACCACCATCACAATAGCAATAATATAAGTACAAAGTAACATAATTTTGTTGCTACATACTATGGGAAATATCTATTCCATCCAGACATCTAGACAAAGATGGCAGTCCCTTAGTGCTTTTGTTAATGGATCAGGAAGATGGCCACCCTCATTCCACGGGGGATTCCTGCCACTTATATAAACAAAGAGGGACTTGATAAGTCATTGACCCCAATGCTTGACCTAATGGATGAACTTCTGTAACTGCCTTTACAATTACTCATCTTGGCCTTTGATAACCCAGATAATATTACAGCACATGTATAACATTTTATTTGGAAAGTCACAGAAAATAAATCTCAAATTGTAATGTTAGTCAACAGTGGACATCTTTAAGGTAATTTAGTATGTAAATATTTAAAATGATAAATGCATGAATATGTAAGCTTTAAAGAACTATTACTGAGAGTAGTTGCTTTGTGTAAATAGACATGTATCAGTAGGTAGGCTTTCTCTTTTGACTCAAAGGATCCTGGTAAACCTTGGGAACTCCTCTGACTCATCCCTCCCCCCACCTGGCCCCATAAATGAACTAGAAACTAGTCAGTCAATTAACCAAGAAACTGCACTCATTAATTAAATGCCTAAAAGGTGCTGAGCACAATGTTTGGCCTCGTGTATACAAACCCGAAAGTGAAATAACTCTTGTTCTCCAGGAAATTACAATTTAGCTAGAGGCAGCATGTATATTTGCATATAGTTGTATACAAGATTGATACAAAATGTTTGGGAATAAAATCATTAGTAGCTTGGAGAGTGGGGAATCTGGAAAGATTCCTGTAGAAATTGGTATTTGTGCTGAATCTTGAAGGAAATGAGATTATCAGAGGTAGAGGTACCTTTTAAAGGCCCTCCAAATATTAGGCACAGACAATTCAAAGGCATATAGATGGGCAATGGAGCATTCTTATCGAGGAACAGAAAGAAGGATGAAGGCCACTTTGACTGAATCATGGACTGTGTGAATGGCAATATTGTAAGATGAAACAACAGAAGTATGTTGGGGCCCAGCTGTGAAGAGCCTAAAATACCAAAAAAGAAAGGCTGATATTTGATCCTAGAAGTATTACGTTGTTCCTGGAGTTTTCTGAGTAAGAGATTGCTGTTACCTGACCCATTCTTTAACAAAGTCATTTTGGCAGCTATGAAGAAGATGGTTCAGGGGAGAGTCTGTAAGCAGAGAACATTTAGGATACTATCACAGTAGTCTAGAAGACTCAGTATCTGGCACTTCCCCATCACCAGGGGTAGTCAACAATTCCCCTGACAAGCACATAGGTTCATAGAACTAAAAACATGAACAAGTAATTTGGAAGTAAGTGAAAAGAATTAGGACTCAACAATAAACCCAAAAAGACCATCTTGTGAATCATCTTTCTGTGCAAAAACAAATACTCTAAAACTTCAATGACTTGCTATGCAGGAAATCTAGTCCATAGCAAGGCCCACTACAGTCACATTCTAAATGTTCCCATCTTATCTCCCATTATTCAAATACATGAATTAACCATTCCAATGAAACTTCTCTCTCCAATGTCCTCCAAATATGTTTTTCAAAATCCCGTTTTAACAGCTTTGCCCACAGCATTATCTAAATTCCCTTAACCTTCTCTTTGCTTATGGTTAATAATTGCTCACATTTTCATAGAATTTAAGATTTACCAGACATTTACCTCATAAGAACCCTGTTATAGAGATAATGTAAATAACATAAATTGCATTTTCTTGTTGTTTTTTCCTCAGTTTTATCCAACTCTTCATGACCCCATTCGGGATATTCTTGGCAAAGATACGAGTAGTTGCCATTTCCTTCTCCCACTCATTTTGCAGATGAAACTGAGGCAAACAGGGTTAATTGACTTGCTTGGGGTCATACATCTAGCAAGTGTCTGAGGCCAGATTTGAACTCTGGTCTTGCTGACTCCAGGCCCCAACACTCTAATCACTGCACCACCTAGCTATCCCCTAAATTGCATTTTACAGGTGAGGAAATTGAAGTTCTGAGCAATTAAGTGATTTTCTAAAATTCACTTAAACTCTAGTCTAAGTCTTCTAATTTCAAGTCCTGCATTTTTGGTGCCCTCCTTCAATGTACAAATAAAACCATAATCTTTCAAGAAGCCTTTCCTATTCCATTTTAGCCTTTGATGATAACTCTCTTCTCTTAATACAAAATTATGGGGGCAGCTAGGTGGCACAGAAAATAAAGCACTGGCACTGGACTCAGGAAGATATGAGTTCAAATTAGCTTACACATTTTCATATTATTGCTTAGCTTAGAATGTATGTCTGTGTGTATGTGTATGTATATGTACATATGTATGTAAAAGTGTATATACATTATATATAAATATATGTGTGTAGATAGATAGATAGATAGATAGATAGATAGATAGATAGATAGAACGAGACCATAAGTCCCTTGAAGAAAAGGACCATATCCTCTACCTGTTGGGTAAATACTTGCTGATTTATTTATTCGTAAATGCTCTTTAATGGTTATGGTTTAATTTTAGATTCTGTAAAATTCATGAGTACAGTTCAGGATCTGGTTTTATACAAGATTTCCCATGACCATACAGATTTATCACACAATAATATCTCTTTTTCTTAATGTATGTGAATTTATTGACAACTATGTTAGAAAGTTTCATTTTTTTCTGATGTCCATGGATTAGCTAGAGTTGTAAAAGTCATGAACATTAGATGGAAAGTAGTCCATCAGTGTATTTATATACTGAGTGGAATTCTAGTTGGAATGTACATTTTTCTTTCCCAGAATTAAATATGCAGTGGTCACTTCTATCCTGTCCTTCACCTCCCCACATCAGTTAAATGTGGTTATTCCCAAATGTCCACCTTCTTTCCTTGAGTTGACATTGATGTGACAGATCATGCAAATAACTTGGAATGAATCTTCTGAATCAATGTATAAAATTCTTGCTAGAATTCAAATTTTTGTCCTCTTGCCCTTTACTTATACATACTTATGCTTACGGAAACTGACTTTGCTTTGGCGTATGGATGTCAGTCTGCAGGGCATTTATTTCAGTGACTTTGAAGTCCCTGTTTTTTATCCCTAATGTGCTCCTGCTGTCCAGAAGGAAATAAAGACATGTTAACAATTTGTAGAAAAGCATGCAGCGACCTCTAAGGGCAGACAAAGCAGCTGTTTTTGCATCAGTAAAAACATGCCATCATTTAGGAGAAAAGTAAGTCTTAACACTGAGCCAAAGCTTTGATAGGAATGAGCGAGTCTGTGGGGTAAGGATGTTCACAAAGCCATTCTTTTACCAACACAGTGCTTCAAACTTACCAGATGCTTAATAAACATGCTGGATAAATGAATGTCAGTTTCAATGTTATATCAAATGACAAATTCCCTTCATACTATGGGGAGTGAGTGCAGTACATACCTAGCTGCAGAAATAGGACTAAATTATAAGTTTACATCAATATAACACTATATCTTTTATAAAGATATGGCTCTGTAACAATCATGTGAAGTAAGTAGTATACATATTATCACCCCCCCTTTTTGTAGATAAAGCTAGGTAATTAAATAATGGTGATTAAATACTCAAGGTCCAACTCAATGGGTTGCAAAATATACTCCTGGGGTAGATAACTGCATCAGAACTCGTATAAAATAACATCATAATAAAAATACTTGAATTGGAAATGAACCTGGGATTCTAGCATCAGATCTCAGATAGTAAATGCCTGACTAGTTCTAGTTCCAGTGCTTTTTCTATTATGCTATGCCTAAAATATGATAGCCTTCACAGTCTGCCTTCCAGGCTTTACTTATATTAGTTCCCTCCATTTATTCTATTCCAACCATACAGGAACATTTTTTTGCCTCCCAATCATGCACTGTACTGACATACTTCCATATTTCTGCTCAGTTTTCCCTCCTTTTCCTGGAATGTCCACCTGTTGTATCTTTGCCTCATACTTTTAAGTCTGACAAATTATACTTCCTACAGGAAAACTGCCAAGATCCCCTTTATTGTTAACTCTCTGATGAATATAAGGAGAAAAAGGATACTTACAGAATTGCATAGCAGCTCAAAAAAAGGGTTTTGTTATTTGTTGTTGTTACCGTTGGGTTGTCTGTGTGTGTGTGTGTGTGTGTGTGTGTATTTGAAAGTGTATTGTGAGAGAGAGAGAGAGAGAGAGAGAGAGAGAGAGAGAGAGAGAGAGATGGTATTGTAGTGAGAGTGCTGAACTTGAAGTCAAGAAGACCTAAGTTAAAATACAACCTCAAACATTTACTAATGGTGTGGCTCCAGGCATTACACATAACCTCTCAGTGTCACTTATTAATCTACAAAATGAAGAGATTTGAACTAGATATCTTTTTAAATAACTTCTAGTTCTATATTTATAATCCTATGATGAGACTATACTCAGCAATTATCTGCTGAACTGATTCTTGAAGATGAAAAATGATTCTCAATGGTAGATATGTGGAAGGAGTATACTCTAGGCATGGGATATGGCTTATATGAATATATGGAGATGAAAGAAGAATGTCAAGTTTGGGAAACTGCTTGTACAATTGTCTTTAATGGAAAATGTGTAAAGGGGAGGAATGAGAAATAAATCTGAAATATTAGGTTAAACCTGTTTTGAAGTAAGTTCCATACCAGGTTAAGGAGTTTGTATCTTATACTAGAAGCAATAGAGAAGGTTTTGAACAGGAAAGTGAAGTGATATGTATGAAATGTGACTTAGGAAGATTATTTAGAAAATTCTATGAAGAATCAATTGGAGACAATGGGAAGAACAATTATAAAGTTGTTATAAAACACTCAATAATATATTAGGTGTTTAACTAGGGTAGAGAGTATATGTGGAGAGAAAAGATGATGGATAAAAAATGTGCAGATTTTATCAACAGGACTTAGTAACTAGTTTAAGGCAAAAAAATGATGCAGAAGATTCACAGATGATGAGTAAGTTTTGAACCTGAACGACTAAGTAGATAGTAGAAACTTTAACTGAAATAGTGAGCTTAGGAGGAATAGTGAGGTTAGGTTGTCTGTATTGGAAGGAAAGATGATAGGCTCTGTTTTAGGTCCATTACACTTGAGGCACAGATGGGATACACAGATAAAGATGTCTGGTAGGTAGTTGGAGATAAAAGATTAGAGTTTATTAAGGCTAGATATGCAGTTCTGGAATTCATCAGAATAGAAATGATCTTTGAACTCACAAAGTAGATGGGATTAGCAAAGAAAAGAGTGAAGAAAGAGAAGATAATGGGAACCAATGTGGACTTAAAATGGAGTTCCACCATTTGGTTGAGACAAGTGTGGAGCTTTTTTCAAGTATATAGTGGAAGATTATGAGGAGAGTCATGAGAAACTGAAGTCCATTTCCACCCAAAGTAAAAAAAAAAAGTTTATATTAAAATAAGAGAGAACTATATGAGGTAGGAGAAAAGGGCGGCGGGGGGGATTTTGAAACTAGGATAGTCTATATATACTTTATTCCCTTTCATGCACTTGAAGATCTGGTCATACTGCTTTATTTGCTTCTCCCTGTGTATGATATGCTTTCATTTTTCTTCATGTCTTTGCACTAGCTATCCTTTTGTACCCAGAATGCTCTCCTTCACCCCTACCTCTTAAAATGCTTGTCTTCCTTAAAAACTCAGTTAAAATGTTACCTTCTTCAGAAGACCTTATAGAAGTCCCCAGCTGTTACCACCTTCTCTTTTAAGGTTACCTTCTATCTACACTGTATATGTCTTATATGTATCCATTTATTTATATGTTGTTTACCCCAGTTGAATATAAGGCATGGGTGTGACCTATAACCTCTAGGTCACATATGTACTGTGGGTCCTCAAATGCATCTCTTTGACTGAATCCAAACTTCACAGAAAAAATTTTAATAAAAGTATTTGTTCTATAAAACTTGGACTCAGTCAAAAGACCACACCAAGGACCTAGAAGGTCACATGTGGCCTCAAGGCTGCAGGTTTCCCACTGTTGATATAAGCACATTGAAGTCCTTGAAAGCCTGTACTGCTTTTTCCTTTCTTTGTAGCTACAGGGCTTAGCACAGTACTAATCCTTATATTCACTAAATAAATGCTTGTTGATTGATTGGGTCCACACAAATCACTCCCAGGAGCTTACCACTGAAATGGCAGGTGAAACAGACCAGTTTTTATCTAGACCTCCACAAGAAACCTAATGGCTTATCTCTCTTACACTATGGCAATTAGAAGAGTTTCTGAACTTTTTAAAAACTAATATTCAAAATATTTTTAAAAAGCTATCTTAAATATTTTAGGTAAAGGAATTCCTGGAGTATAGCAATAAATGTCTTATAATCTTCTTTAGCCTACTGTATCAAATATAGTCACATTCATTTTTCCCTATAAAGGCAGTTCTTTATGACCTTCCTTCACCACTATTTTTATTTAAGCATTCACCTCACAATAACTTATATGTACCAAAAATATCTAGCTCTCTGTTATTTCTTATCATTTACATTCTTTGCCCCCTAATAATTGTGTTAAAAGAAATCTGTGCTGCCACATATTGCATTTCAGAAAACTGTCAGTAACTGATACTTTCTAAGAGCTGTTCAATCCCCTACTATTTAGAGATACCAAACGGTGATATTACTCATCAGAGTAAAACATATAAAGCTGTAATTTATCAGGTTGTCTCAAGGGAGATAAATCTTACTAAAGGCTCTGAATTAATCATAGCATTCTCTGTGTTTGCCTGGTGTCTTAGCAAAGATAAACTGGGAAATCAAAAGCCAGTTAAAATTTCCCAAGCACACTATTAGTAGAAATCCTGTGAATAAAAATTAAGAATAAGAAGAAAATTGATTCTTTTTTAGGAAAAGAAGTTTTTGGTCAACTACCCTATTCAAAGTCTATTTAATAAAGAGTGTGCCCATATTAAATTGTTACTAGAGGCAATTAATATATATATACACATATACATATACATACACATATGTGTGTGTATTAAAGTTTAAAGTTAGTAAGATCTGGCCAATTTAAAATAGACTACATGTAGTTTGTTTAGCTCCTATTACAAGAATTTTTTTTCCTTTTATTATCAGAATTTGTCATCATTGCTACATTCTCTGAAGCAGGAGCAAGAATTCTTATGAGAAAAAGAAATCTATGTATTCTATTATACAGTCTTAGAAGTTTTGCTTATTTTTAATGTATATTTATTATGAGGAAATAGTGATTTGGGCCCTCAAAAGAAAAAAAATAAAAAAGTTTCTTCAAACTTATATTAACAGGAGACTATACAGACTTTTTTGAAGTTGGATGGACCTTGATAAAATCAATTATTCAACTAACAGACATTTATTAAGTATTTACTATTTGCCAGGCACTGTATTATACTAGGTATACAAAGACAAAAATGAAACTGTGTTGGCCCTCTAGGAACTGAAACTCCAACTGGGGAGACAACATGTACATAGAATTATATAAAAGATATAAAATGAATGCAAGGTTGTTTCAGGAGGGAGGACATTATGGGGAAGGAGGAGAGGAACAATAATAGGAAAAAATGTTTTGCTTGGAAGGTGTTGCTTTAGTTCAGTGTTGAAAGAAACTAAAAGATAGGGGTAAGGAGAAAGTATATTTAAGAAATAGGAGACAGGGGCGGAGCCAAGATGGCGGAGTAGAAACAGCTCCTCCAAGCCTCTCTGCCCCCAGATTCTCCACAAACTATGTAAAAAAGGACTCTGAAAATCTTCTGGAGCCCCAGCACCCACAGAACGACACAGAGAAGCTAACCTCCCGCTGAGGACAGCCCAGCACCCTGCAGGAAGGACCAGCGCAGTGGTCTGGGGCCAGGCAGCGCGCAGAGCGCAGGAGCCGAGCTGAGCCCAGGTCCACGTGAGCCGAGGTTTTAGCCCCAGGGCGGCAGGGCCAGCAGCCGGCTGGAGGAACCCCAGAACACCAGGAACTGTGGAGACGCCAGAATTATCAACATAGACTTGCCTAGGACAAAGTAAGAGGTTAGTGTCCTATGGACTTTGGGACCTGTATTTGGGAATGCGTCAGCTCCCTCCCCTGGGGGCTAGAAGCTGCTGAGGAGACGCGCCACTGTGTAGTTTTCAGAGGCATTTCCGGCTCCCAGCCTACAAATCGTGGGGAGATCCAGCGATCAGTCTTGGGGGGTAATCGCTCTTGCTTTAACCTCCTGGATCTGGATTGTGATCTAGGGTGGAAGTTGTGGGTGGGTTTATAGCTTGCCAGAAACGGAAGTTGCCCCCCACACGTTCGGGACGAAAATTCCTCTAGCTGGCCTTAAAGCCATAGTGTGGCAACAAGCCCAAAAGTCAAACAATTAAGTGGCAACATGCCAAGGCAAAGGAAACAGAAAAATGCAACCCTAGACTCCTATTTTGGGGGCATAGAGCGGAAAAGGACTGTGAGGTCAGAAGTCCTGCTCCAAAAGCCCCAGGGGAAAACATGAGTGGGTTGCAGGCCATAGAGGACCTTAAGAAGGACTTTAAAATCAAATAAGAGAAGTGGAGGAAAAATTGGAAAGAGAAATGAGAAGGATGCAGGAAAAGTATGAAATGAGGGTCAACAGCCTGACTGAGGAAAACAACACCTTAAAAAATAGACTAACTCAAATGGCAAAGGAGGCCCAAAAGGGCAATGAGGAGAAGAATGCCTTAAAAAGTCGAATTTGTCAGATGGAAAAAGAATCTCAAAAGTTCACTGAGGAGATTCATTCCTTCAGAGTTAGACTGGAGCAAATGGAAGCTAGTGACTTCATGAGAAATCAAGATGCTGTTAAGAAGATCCAAACAAACGAAAGATTAGAAGGCAATGTGAAATATCTCATGGGAAAAACCACTGACCTGGAAAATAGATCCAGGAGAGACAATTTAAAAATTATTGGACTACCTGAAAGCCATGATCAAAGAAAGAACCTAGAAATCACCCTTCAAGAAATTCTCAAGGAAAATTGCCCTGATGTTTTAGACCCAGAGGGCAAAATAGAGGTTGAAAGAATCCACTGATCACCTCCTGAAAAAGATCCCAAAAAGAAAACTCCCAGGAATATTATAGCCAGGTTCCAGAATCCCCAGATCAAGGAGAAAATACTACAAGCAGCCAGGAAGAAACAATTTCAATATTGTGGAAACACAATCAGAATAGCCCAGGACCTGGCAGCTTCTACACTGAGGGATAGAAGGGCATGGAATATGATATTCCAGAGGGCAAAAGAACTGGGAATGAACCCAAGGGTCACCTACCCAGCAAAACTGAGTATTTTGTTTCAGGGGAAAATATGGTCATTCAGTGGAATAGAGGACTTTCAAGCATTCTTGAGGAAAAAACCAGAATTGAATAGAAAATTTGACATCCAGACACAAGAAGGAAGAGATGCCTGAGAAGGTAATCAGGGAAAAGAAATCAAAAGGAACTTATCAAAGTTGAACTATTTACATTCCTATATGGAAAAGCAATATCTGTGACTGATGATATCTTTCCCACTATGAAAATAATGGAAGAAGGGGGTGTGGTCATACAAATACATATGTGAATGTGTGTGTATATGGTTACAGTTATATATGGATAGAGGGCATAGGTTGAATTTGTTGGGAAGGGAGAATACTCAAGGGATGGAATTATGAGGTGAGAGAGGAAAGTGGCAAGAGGAGATGGGGAGAGACAGGGTAGGGTAAACTATCTCATGTAGAAGAAGCAAGGGGAAGTGGTTGCAAAGGAGGGGGAGAATAAGGAAGGCTAAAAAGGCAAAACCACATTCACATTGAATTTGGTTCAGGGAGAAAATGACATACATACTAAATGGGATATCTCAACCTGCAGCAGGATAGGGGGAAGGGGGATGAGAGGAGAGATGATGGATGGGAGGGCATCCTTGGGGGGAGGGGAGGTTGGAGGTACCCACTATGGAAGAGGGACAGGATCACGTAGGGAATGGACCAGGTGGGGGGGGGGGGATGAGTGGGAGGGAATTATAAGCAGCCTTGTACAATATATCTACTATGATAATGTTTTGCATAGCTAGACATGTACAACATATACTGAATTACTTCTATCCCAAGAAGGAATGGGTGACAAGGGAGGAAGGAAATGGATCTGAAATTCAAGGTCATAACATTAAATGTTTCAAATATATATATAAATACTATTATTAATACTCTTTTGCCTATAATTGGGAGATAAGATGTGCAGGCATTGGGACACAGATTCATCTTCCTCTAATGGAAAAGTCGATGGGGGTATGGGAGAAGGTATGGGAGAGAGCAGATTGGAGGAAGCGATATCTTGTGGGACTGCTATTCAGGGAGGTTGGGTAGGGGAATAATGGGGGGAAAATGATTGTAACTCAAAATCTGGCAGAAATGAATGATGTAAAACAGAAGTTAATAAAGTATTTGTTTAAAAAAAAAAAGAAATAGGAGACAGTCAATACAAAGTTATAGAGAGGCGACAAGGAAAGTCATGTGTGCAGAACTACGAATAGACTAGTATGACTGAATTCTGGAGTTGGAGGAAGGAAGTAATATGGAAGAATACTAGAAAAAAGAAGAGAAATATTAGAAATAGTTTTAGATATTGAGAAGTTTATATTTGATCCCAAGTTAATAGGGAGCCTCTGGAGTTTATTGTGGTAACAGAAACAGGGTGTGAGGGTAATGAGGAGGAAGAAGAGTGTGACATGATCAGTCTTAGACTTTGGAAAAATTGTTTTGAGGCTGAAGGGAGGATTAATTTGAAGGGGAATAGGCTTGATACAGGGAGATGAAATAGGCTATTATAATAATCCAGACAAGAAGTGCTGGAGACCTGGATTGGGATGATGTCTTTATGAGTGGAGAGGAGGGAATGTATGGGAGATATTTGATGGAGATAAAAATGACAAAATTTGGCAAATGATTGTATATGTGGAATGAGTCAGAATGAGAATGACAGTGAGGTTGGAAATCTTGATGACTGGAAAGATGGTGATATTTTTGGCTAAGGGGAAAGTTCAAAGAGGGGTGGTTTGAAGTAAAGATAATGAGTTCTGTTTTGGACATGTAGAGTTCGAGGTTTATTCCAGATGTCTAGTTGGAAATGTCCAAAAGTTACTTAGTGCTATGGGGACTAGAGCTCAGGTCTTATTATTAAGGAGAAAGAATGGAAACACAAAGTCCTTAAAACAAAACCTTGATACCTAGGATGATCAGCCTTAAGTCAGCATATGTACATGCATACATATATACATACATACATACATACATTATACATATATATACACATTTACATATACATATATACACACATACATGCATAAAGAAAGAGATAGACAGTGAGAGAGGTATGCTTAGTATATAGTATTTAATTAAGGTGCAATTTAGGGAAATGGGCACAGGAAAATGAAGAAAATAATAAAAAAAAAGATAACAGTAAGAACTTATAAATAGCAATGATAGCAATGACCTCTATTTCTCAGGACTATTGTAAAACAATGATGCATCAAGCTCTTCTATTATGGCAAAAAAATGGTCAATATATGTGTACCTTATCCCTGCATACATTGGTCTTAGTAGTTATCAGATGTTTAATAATTAAGAATCTATAAACATTTTTGTATTCAGCAAAGTGGTTTTTTTCTTGTTAAAAGAATTAGTCCCTAAATCTAGGAGATAATACTATGTTTCAGTTATAGCATCAGTACACAACAATATATTTCAATGTGAAATTCTGTAGTCAGAAAGAACAAGATGAACCCATTATGTTCAAAGAAAGGCAGGATAAGTCACAATTTGTATTACTAACCATTATCATGTCAATTGGCAAAAATGCCTCTGAATTAGTTCTTACTATATTGTCTTATTTCGCAGTGAGATATTGATAGAATTGGTAAATTAATCACTGAATAGAGTTGGCCTACCAACAAAAAATGCAAAAAAAAGATATATTTTAGAATAAATATTGCTATATCTACTTTATATGTTGATTTTTGCACTTTTAATACGGTGAATTAACAATATTTCCTAATGACTGTGAGTGTAAATGATGGGTTATGACTTTTCATGTCAGCATTAGTAGTTATATGTTCTGCTTCCACCGTCCTCCTAGTAAACAGCTTCAGAACTTCAGAGCCATCCTAGATCATACATTCACCTTCACCCTCCAGTTGCCAAGTCTTCCTAATTTATCTCCTCAACATGCTTCACACTTGGTCTTTTACACAGTCACTATTTTAGTTCAGACCCTCATTAAATCTCACATTGACAATAATTGTAGTCTGCTGTTTTGTCTCTCTGCTTTCAATCTTCCCTTTCTCCACATTGCAGCCAAATTGATAAGCTGAAAGCACATGCCACTTCCCTGACTAAGAAGCCCCAGGGTCTGAAAGCATTTTAAAGTCTTACAAAAACTGACTCCAACAAATCTTTTGGGTTTTATTGCATATTAATCCTGTTCATGCACTCTGTGTTCCAGACCAACTGAAGTATTTGCTTTTTTATTTTACATGGCATGCCATGTTTTGCTTCTATGCCTCTGGAGATAGTATCATGTGACTAGAATACACTTTCTTCCTCCTTCCTTTAGAGTGCAAGCTCCCTGAGGTCACAGATTAGTTTTTGTTTTTGTCTCTGTAGCTACAAAATTCCAGAAAGATAAAGCCAAATTGGTGCTTAATAAATATTTGCTTAATGTAAAGAAGTATGAAAATGGTTATATTGGGAAATGTTTTAGATGTATTATTATTTGCATTATATTGGCCTTTATGTTTTATGAACCTTTCTACTATTTAAAAGAAAGCTTTAGAGGAGCTACTTCTGGGAGCCAAGATGGCAGCGTAAGCAGTAAACCACTGCATCTATCCCATAGTTACCTCCAAACAACCATAAAATAAAGCCCCCAAACAGATCCTGGAACAGCAGAACCAGCAAAAAAGATGGAGTGGAACAATCTTTTAATCCAAGAAACTTGGAGCCTCACCAAGAAAGGTCTATCTCACTTGGGTGAAAGGAGAGCACAGCTCAGGATAGAAAGCGTCCCAGCAAGCCAGTGGCAAGCCCTCACCTCAGGATGCCAGTGGGAGATCCTGAGCCCCCGTGTGCTGAAACAGGCAAGTACCAATACTCGTACTCCCAGGTGCCTTAGCATAGCCAGGAAACCAGCAGAATCCTAATCTAAGAACCACATGCTTCATTGTAGCCCTGGGCAAAGAGGGAGTCTCAGAGGCCTGACCATACATGCTTCAGTATAGCTACTGGGAAACAGAAACACCCTACCAAGTCTCAGCACATGCCAGACACCATTGCCACTAGGACTCCAGCTCCACACTATGTAAGCAGCCAGACCCCTATACCCTCAAGCAGTGCCAGCCAACCCCCACTCCACCATACTTTAGTGTAACACCAAAGATGAGGGTCCCTTGTGGGCCTCAGGGCATCATCCATACAGCACTAGGTGAGTAGTCAGCCACTAGTAAAAGAAGCCCCAGACAGTACCCCTTCAATCTCCTTAGCAAAGCTCAAATTTAAAAGAAAGGTAAAAGGTCAAAAAAAGGGGAGGGAAGGAATGAGCAGAAAACAGCAAAAAAAAAAAAAATCTGACCATACAAAGTTATTATGGTAACGAGGAAGATCAAGACACAAACTCAAAAGAAGACAGCAGTGCCAGAACACCCATGGTCAAAACCCCAAAGAAAAATGGGATGTGATCTCAAGCCCAGAAAGAACTCATGGGAAGAGTTCTAAAAGGAGCTTAAAAATCATATAAGAGAGATTGAAGAAAAATTGGGAAATGAGAGTGATGCAAGAGAAATATGAAGTCAATAGAATGGAAAATTGCTTAGAAAGTATATTTGACCAAATAGAAGAGGAGATATAAAAATCCACAGAAGAAAACAAACCCTTAAAGAATACAGTCGGTGAAATGGAAAAGAAAGTAGAAAAGTTAATAGAGGAAAACAATACCTTAAAAATTATAACTGAATAAGTGGAAGCTAATGACTCTATGAGACATGAATCAAAGAAGTAACTTCAAAAGAATGAAAAAAATGTAAAATACTACATGGGAAAAAAACTGACCTGGAAAATAGATTCAGGAGAGACATTATCATAATCATTGGACTCCTTGAAACCCATAATCAAAAGGAGGGCCTGTACAGTATCTTTCAAAAAATCATCAAGGAAAACTGCCCTAATATCCTGCCCAGAGGGCAAAATAGACATTGAAAGAATTCACTGATTTCCTTATGAGAGAGATCCCCAAATAAAACCCCAAGAAACATTATAGCCAAATTTCAAAACTATCAAGTAAAGGGAAAAAAATACTGCAAGTGGCTAGAAAGAAACAATTCAAATATTGGGGAGTCACAATTAGGATCACACAGGACCTGGCAGCTGCAAAGTTAAAGTATCAGAGGTCATGGAAAATATACTCTATTAGGCAAAGGACCTAGAACTAAACTACAATCAAGAATCACTTACCTAATACATCAAGGGAAAAAATAGTAATTCAACAAAATAGAAGGATTTCAAGCCTTCATGAGGAGAACACCAGAACTGCACAAAAATTTTGACTTTCAATATCAAAATCCAAAAGAAGCATAAACAGGTAAAAATGGAAAAGAAAGCATAAAGGGTTTAGTATAGTTAAACTGTTTACATCCCTCCATGGGAAGATGATACTTATAACTTAAAAATTGTATCACTAACAGTATATATAGAAGGAATATATATTGATGATATGGGTATAAGATGAATTTGAGGGAATGACATAAAAATTAAGGGATGAGAAAAAGGAGTCTAAAGGGTACAGAAGGAAGGAAAACATAGAATGGGGTAAATTATTTTACATGAAGAGATGTGATAGGCCTATTTCAGTGGAAGGAAGATGGGAAGGTAGGTGATGGGTATTGCTTGAACCTTACTCTCATCAGTATTGGCTCAAAGAGGGAATAATATGCACAATCAGTTGAATATAGAAATTTATTTTACCTGACAGGGACTTAGGAGAGGAGAAGATTAAGTAAAGGGCAGGGGGACTGACATAAGGGAGGGCAGATCAGGGAAGGTGGTAGACAGAAGCAAAACACTGGTAAGGTAGAAAAGGTTAAAAGTAGAGGACAAACAGGAAGAAGAATAGGATGGAAGGGGATAGGTAGTAATCATAACTGAATGTGAATGGGATGAATTCTCTCATAAAAAGGAATTGGATAGCAGAGTAGATTAAAAAAAAAACAGAATCCTATGATATGGTGTTTAAAAGAAACACACTTGGAGCAGAGACAAACACACAGAGTAAAGGTAAGGGGCTAGAACAGAATATATTATGCTTCAGCTGAAGTAAAAAGAAAAAAAAAAGCAGGAGTAGCAATCCTGATCTTTGACAAAGTAAAAGCAAATATATATTTAATTAAAAGAGATAAGGAAGGAAAATACATCTTGCTAAAAGGTACCACAGACAATGAAGCAATCAAATTAGGAGAGCAAGGAATAGTCTACCTGTTAGGTCTATGGGGAGGGGAAGAATTCGTGGCAAAAAAAGAGATAGAGAACATTACAAAATGCAGAATAAATAATTTTGATGAGATTAATTTGAAAAGTTTTGTAAAAACAAAACCAAAACAGAAGGCTAGGAAAAAATCTTTACAGGAAGTATCTCTTATAAAGGCCTTATTTCTCAAATATAAAGGGAACTGAGTCAAATTTATAAGAATACAATCCATTTCCCAATTGATAAATTATCAAAGGATATGAATAGGCAGTTTTCAAATGAAGAAATCAAAGATATATATATATATATGTATATATATATATGCATATGAAGAAGAGATCTAAATCACTTTTGATTAGGAGAGAAATGCAAATGAAAACAATATTGAAATATCATTTCACACGCATGAGATTGGCTAATATGACAAAAAAATGAAAGTAATAAATGTTGGAGAGGGTGTGGGAAAATTGGTAAACTAATGCAATGTTGGAGAGCAATTCAGAACTATGCCCAAAGGATGACCAAACCGTGCATACCATTTGATCCAGAAATACTCCTACTAGTTCTATATCTCAAAGAGATCACAAAAAAGGGAAAAGGACTCACATATGCAAAAATATTTATAGCAGCTCTTTTAGTGATCAAAAAATAATGGAAATTGAGGGGATGCTCATCAAATGGGGAATGGCTAAACAAGCTGTGGTATATAAAGTTAACAGAATTCTATTGTGCAATAGGAAATGATGAACAGGCATATTTTAGAAAAACATTGAAAGACTTGTGCAAACTGATGTGAACTGAAATGAGCAGAACCAGGAAAACATTGTATACAATATTAGCAACATCATGTGATGTCCAACTATGAATGCCTCAGCTCTTATTAGCAACACAATGATCCAAGACAAATACAAAGGCCACATGAAGGAAAATGCTATCCATATTCAGATAAAGAACTGATGCATTCAGAAAGTATATTGAAACATATTTTTTTCATTTGATTTTTTCTTTCTCATGGTTTTATTTCCTTTTCATCTGTTTCTTCAATCACAACTGTGATAGATATGGAATTTCTTTTACTTGATAGCATATGTATAAACTATATGCAATTGCCTATCATTTTCAGAAGAGGGGAAGGGATGGAGGGAGGGAGAAAAAATTGAACTCAAAACCTTATAAAAACAAAATGGTAAAAAAATTTCTTAAGATATAATTGGAAAAATTAAATACTATTTAAATAAAAAAGAAAAAGGAAAGCTTTGAAAATGTATCTTTGAAACATTAATTTTGTTTCAATTAGTCAAAATACATTTTTTAGCAAAATGAAGAATAATGAAGGAAGATAACATAACTATTTCTTATCAAAGAACAGATTTCATCAGTAGATGTCATGTACTAACATTATATAATTTTGGATAATTAGATATAAATGTAATAAAAGTTAAATGTATTAGCCCCTAAATGTGTATATTGTAATCTAGCTATAGTTAAGTTTCAGTTTTCAGTATTAATGAAGAAAACTAGTAGATTGAAAAATTCATAATATTTCAAGTATTTTATGGAGGAGGATAGTGGGACACAAATTACAGAAGAGTTAATGATATAAAAATAATTTATATTTGTCTGTAGCATATATTTGAGTATTTAGAATTTTAACATATAATAATACTTCAATGGAAAGAACCTTGAATTGTCAGTGAGGAGACACAGAACTTTTTATTGCTTTATCATTCATTGAGTTGATTGGCTATTTAATATTTCTAGGTTTATATGCTGTTCAGTTATTTCTTAGTTATGTACAATTCTTCATGAGCCCAGCTTGAGTTTTCTTGATAAAGATACTGAAGTTATTTGCCATTTTCTTCTCCCACTCATTTTACAGAGGAAGAAACTGAGAAAAACAGGGTTAAGGGACTTGCCGAGTCACACAGCTAGAAAGTATCTGAGACCAGATTTGAACTTAGAAAGATGTGTCTTCCTGAGTCCAGATCTGGCAGTCTGTCTGCTGTACCACCAAGCTGCCCCTAGGATCTAATACCTTCATTTAAAAATAAATCAAATGCACTACATAATTTCTAAAGTAGGTTCCACTTCAAACATTATCAAATTATATTGTGAAGGCCTAACTAAGGAAAAACCAGAAAATACCTTCACTTTTTTATTCTAGTTACCCAATAAATTCTTCTGAAAATCCTCACTTCATACTAGGGATATAACACTTCATTTCTCAGACTTAGCAAGCCTACAAACCTAAAGAAAGGCATCTTCTCTCACTCAGTTTATTATTTTTCTGATTTAGAGTTTCTCTGGAACAAGAAGGCATACGAACATTTTGCTTATCTGCCTAAGCTACACTTAAGATGTTTTCCCTCTAAACTCCTACAGAAGATCGAACTAAATACAAAACAGTTATGGCTGTGGTGGCAACCGTCATTTATGAATAAAGCAAATAAAGTACATGATAAAGTTAAAAAGTAGTAAAAAAAATAAAGCAGAATTTGCCAAAGTTGAGCAACAGATATCATTGTAAACTACTAATTTGGGGGATTTTGGAGTTGTTAAGTGAAGACAGAGGATCAAAGCAGAAGTCCCCAACTCAGTCTCTCCACTTTGAGAATCATGTGGTTGTATAGATAGGTAGTGACGGTTTTTCTTCTACAAGGCCCTATTTCCTAATAGGAATATGGTTCCCACAGATTTAGTTCTAATCCTAAATTATTCTTTATAGTAAAGAGTCTTTCCTTCCTTCCCATTCCTTTCCCATCTGTTCCATTTCCTTCTTTTCCCTTCCCTTCCCTTTCTTTTCTTTCACTTCCCTCTTCCATTCATTTCTCTTCCTTCCTTCTTTCTCCCTTCATCCTTCTCTTGTTCCTTCCTTCTTTCTTACCTCCCTCTTTCTTTCCTTTTGTTTCTTTTTTCCTTTCTTACTTTCCTTCCTTCTTTTTTTTCTCTCTTTTTCTTCTTATGATTTAATCACTATGGATAACTCCACAAGGAAGAATTTTCTATAAGTGCAAAGCAGTAACTCTTTCATGATATATTGTCTTAGACACTTGAAAGGAGAGATTAACTGACTTGCCCAGCCCAGGGTCCTAACATACCACATTTGTGTCAGAGGTGAGACTTGATCTTTATCCAATTCACTCTTTCTTCTCTAAACTTAAAAAGGTAGTCCCCTGATGGCCTCATCAGGGCTAGTGTTTGAAATATTAATCATACCTGGGTCTCCACACTACTACAGGATGCACAATAATCTCCAAGCCAGGCATTTGCTTGTCTTTTGGCAAGCAAGAACACTGGTGATCACCAGTATCCTACCTTCTGTCGTGGTTCCTTTTGTCATGGTCCACCCCTTCTTGACTAACTTGCTTTTTGGCGCCATATAAGGATCACTTAGAATTCTAGCATAATATATATATATATATTTTTTTTTCTAACTTTTACTCCTGTGTTTCTCACAAACAAGAAAGAATCCTGAGAAAATTCACTTTCTACTTAAACTACCAAACTACAATCTCAATAAAAAAAAGAGCCATCCAACTTATTTTTGCCAAGTTTTAAAATCTAATGCCATATTTAGCTCAACAAAATTTCTAGAACACAATGTCTCACAATTTAGATCTGGAAGGGACTGTGACAGAAAGGGAAGCAACCCTGAAAGATAGTTATTATCCCTATTTACAGTTGAGGAAATTGAGGCAAACAGAAGTCAAATGACTTGGCAAGGGTCAAATGGCTAGTATCTGAGATCAGATGTGAAATCATGTCTTCCTGACTCTAGGCCCAGAGCTATATCCTCTCTGCCACCTAACTGCCTAGATCATGGAATCATAAACATAAGTTTGGGTATGACCTCAAAGGCCGTCTAATTCAACTCCATCATTTTATAGATGGGGAAGTTGAGGCTCAGAACTTACATGACTTGCTCAAGGAATAGAAGTAGAAAGTAACAGAGCTAAGACTTGACTCAGGTTCTCTGACTCCAAATCAAGTGGGCATAAATATCTTTTTGAGTATATGTTACAAGGCCAGGTACAGTATTGAGGACAATCAGAATCTATGAGACAGACATGGCTTTCTAAGGTGATTCTATGTATGGATGACATTAGAATAAGTTTATATTACATTATTGTGGCAGGTCTGACAAGATATAATACTAAATAAGGTTTTGGGTAGGAAATATGTTATAGCAGTGAAGGATTCCAATGGAAATAAAGACCAGTTTGTAGGGGAGAAATGGAATATATATATATATATATTTTAAAACTATTTGTGGTAATCAAAAGTATCTAGGAAAAATAAAATATTGAAATGATATAATTTCTCATATATACACATATATTTATACATATGTATGTCTATATGTATATATTCTTCAAATGCATACATATTATATAAATTAATATAACATATGTTATGCTATAACAACATAGCATAACATTATAATATAATTAATATAATAACTATACTTAGATGACTTCTTACCATAAGGATTCCAAGATTCTGTGAATTTTGTCAAGTATACCACATCATTTAATAGTCACTTCATCTACCAAATAGAATCAACACCTAATTCTAGAACCACAAAGTATCCTATAGAAAGCAAAGATCAAAAATATCAGCAAAATCTCAACAATGCTTTTATAGAACTTGGTGAATTACTATGGGGATATCATTAAATCATCTCTTAAATTTATTCAAATTTATAACATAAATAGACAAAAGAGTTTTAATTCCAAAAAATAAATAGCCTACCAAAATATCTATTTTACTGGGTGACAAAAGCTTCAGATCATGTTGTTGTTTTTGTTTGTTTGTTTTTTAGTGTGGGAGTTCAGAAAATCTTATGAATTTTATAAAGCCTGATAATATTAATTAGCTGATTCATTAAATTTAGTTTTGAATATGGAGAAATTGTTCCTCCAAATATTGTAATTGTGTAACAAATGAAAGAATAGTAAAGTATTAGGTCAATTTAGTACCTCAGACATTTTCATCAAAGATGCTTTTATATTACATAAAGATTTTCATTTTTTTGTAAATGCTTAAAGTAAATCCACAGGATACATATTGGTAACAGCTGAGAAAAATAATTTAGCTGGGGAGCCACTACCGCTCTTAAGTACTAAGTCTTCCCTCAAGGCTAAGATTTAATAGCTTCCATTTCTTGAGGTCTAAATTTTCTAAATAATAGGTTCTAGAGTATCCTTTACAATATTTCTTAACCTTGAGTTTAACTTATTCTTAATATAGGGCATATTTTTATATATTTTCAATTCTTTAAAAAGAACTGAGGACAACACCACCAGTTTTCTTTATGGACTATTAAAAGAAATGTAATTCATTCCTATGGCCTCAACTTTAAAAAAAAAAGTTTCATTGAGGACTTTTTTCTTAGTCATTTCCCCATAATCCAGGTCTCACAGAGAATTTTTTTAGTTAAAAAAGTGGTAAAACCAGTTGACACATTTTGCTCTCTTTCCTCTGAGCTCTCAGTTTTGTTATTATTTTTCTTTTATTGCCTCATCTATTTCAGTTAAGGTTTAGAAAATGACCACTGTTTCATAAACCATTTTTGTATGTCATATCCTCATTACAATGCATAAGGAATGAGTAACGTTCCAAATTACCACCTTGTAGTATTTAAAAAGTTAGCAAAAGTTCTGTGAAGACTATGTTAAGGACCCCACACTTAGATGTGTTTGTCAAGTAAATAATGGCTTAGCTTTTCACACTAATTCAGGTTTGTTGATGCATTGTAGAATTATAGCTATTGAACCAATTACTAATAAATCTATATCCCTAGAAGAGAGTCATATAGCAAAAAGTTAGGGCCAGTAGATTTACTACTTGTGCTTAGAGTTCAGAGTCCTGGAATCTACATTATGAAAGGAGTCATATTACATGATCGCCAATCCTGATATTCCATGAAACTAAGAAATTTGTATCTCATCTCCTATATCCTTTCTATAGAATATAGCATTCATTTTCATACTATTTAATAGAATATTAAAAGCATAATCAAAAGTGAAAACTTGAGAGTTTATATTGTTTAAGCTTAAGAGACCTGACTTTTTCTTAGCTAGTGGAAAGAAGGGCACCACCAAATGATGACTATGTACAACTCTAGGAATAATGCCTAAGATGTCTGAATAAGGTTCTGAATGACAGGACAGCAAGCACAACATATGCCATTAACACTAAAGGTGCAGCCTTATGTTATTTAACAGTATGCTACATATGAGGTCAGCTAGATTGCATAGTGGATATGGTGCAAGGCCTGGAGTCAGGAACACAAATCTTCTTGAGTTCAAATTTGGCCTCAGACACTAACTGTGTGACCCTGGGTGAGTCATTTAACCTTGTTTGTTTCGATTTCTTCATCTGTAAAATGAGCTGGAGAAGGAAATGGCAAACCACTCCAGTATCTTTGCAAAGAAAACACCAAAAGTGGTCACAAAGAGTCATGCATGACTGAAAAATAGCTCAACAAAAACTGATATGAACTTGCACTTGCTACCACTTACAAATATGTGGTAGAAAAATGCTTTTCTGTTAATGTGACTATAACATCTTGAATAGGCTTATGTGGCTTATAATTTACATTTAAAACCTCAAAATATAGTTTCCATAGTTCCAAATGTGAATATCTCTTCTCTTCAGAAATATTCTCTTCCATGAGAAAGTGGGTCTGAAAACTGGAGCTCTGTGCCAAAATCAACTTTCTGATAGATCCATCATTGCCAAGTATATCAAATTGGAAAGATTCTGAGACATCAGTTAGTCAATGTCAAATTGCAAGGTGCAGGGCTATGGCACAAGTGAAAACAATGACTGTATTTTCTCCACTAAATACTATTATCTACTCAGCATCTGAGATTGATTACTCCTTGCTGTTTCCATAATTGATGACTGATTTACTCAATGTGATGGCTAGAACAGTCTCATTCTATCTGGAATACTGCAGAACACCATCATTTTGGTGGTTTAAACCTCCTTCAGAAGAGCCTCTGCTTAGACAGTGAACCTTTCCAAAGCATGTTGTTATACCTATCCTCCTATCCAGACATGTATCGAACAAATCTCACTTTAGTTGCCTGATTCCAGGTCCCGTGGAAATTCTGTTTCATTTGCATTTTTATTGGCAAGGGGGATTCAGCTAGGTTAAGTTAATGATGGGACATTTGAAACAGCAGGAGGTTCCCCCACAAGACGACCCCCCCGCCCCCGCAATTTTGTTGGATCATATATCCCAACCAGTAAAAATAAAATTTACAACACATTGTTGTCTTAAATGTAAACTAGCTTGCAATCAATTTGGTTTAATGAAATTAGAACCATACAGGATGACTGGAAAGGAGAAGTCCTTTGATGCTCAAGCTGAATTCATAATGGAGACAACTGTTCTGGTCGAAATAGATCATGGTCAAACATTGCTGTTTCAAAACACTAAAGAAAGATTTAAGACACTTTGTTCTCAATTAATCAACATAGTACAACATTCTAATTATCTTATCTGGGGAGATTTAGAGATTTCATTTCCAAGTGATGTTTTGTAGATACTTTATAATACCTTCTGTACATTCAAATGTGCTACTGACTAGTCTCAATCATCCCTTAAGATAAAGGATGACTCAAGATTGATGTTGACCTAACTTCCATGGGCTTTGTTTTTAGTAGGAAGCTAATTAAGAATGGAAATAATGGTCTGCATTTCATTGTGAGTTTAAATTTAAAAACAGGTGTTCTAGCATTGATTGGTTCATGAAAAGCCTAATGCATTGGAAAAATCATGCACATGACTTTAGCGAACTTCTTTATTTTTTATCCCTAGATTATTTTGTTTTGTCCTTTAACTGAAGGACATTAAAAAATGGGCCCTCCTATAAAAACAAACTGACAAACTTATAATTTCAAAAATTATTTAAAAATCTGTAATTCCTTCCTATTGTCAACTAACAAAGTACAGATTCCCCAAACTGGCATCCAAACATCCCATGTGTTCTGGCCTCAACCTATCCTGGCAGTCCTATTCCCCATTACTCCTTTTCCCGACTACTACTGTTTCCCCACTTTCCTGAAGTCTTATTTTTGTTCATGCCATTTCCTTAACCTAGAATTCTTTTCTTTTCACAATTCCTGATTGTTGAAATATCATCAAACCTCCCAGGATCCATACAAATATTTTCTTTTCCCTCTAACATAATACCTGTCTGTCCTCTGAATTCCATTGTGGCTTTGCACCTCTCTCATAACCTTTATCATATTCAACTTCATATTATAGTTGTTTGTGTACAAGCCTCATCTTTTACTGTTTGTCATCTTTACCTTACTTAATCCCTTTACTAGAAAATTGCTACTAGAGAAGATTGAACAGACTATTAGAAGACAAGTACAGGACAGGGATTCCTAACCTGGGACCCATGGAAATTCAAGGAGCCTGTGGATAGATTTCAGGGGTCATGAGAATTTGTATGAAAAAAGTTATACTTTCATTAACACTAATCTCTAAAATGAGGCGTAGTGAACTGTGTGAAAATAGGCATGAAGTCAAAAGGATACATGAGAGATGTTAAATTATCTCTTGAATGAGAGAGAATTGTCCAGTTTGTCCAGAGCACTGACTGTATGGGGGTCTCATTAGATAAGGCCAGAAGGGTTCTTGAATGTCAAACAAAAAAAGAGTTTAAGCTTTACATGAAGGGAAATAGGGAACCAGGGAAAATTTCAGATCAGGGGAATGACATAAATAAATCTATGCATAAAATTATTCTGGCAATATTATAACAAATTATTGAGATGGCAAAAGAGAATAGTGATGGGGGAAAAATTTGGGAACTTCTTGCAATGACCTAAGTCAGTGACAATATGAATCTATATTAACGTGATAGACACTAGAAAAGAGTAAATGAATGTCAAAGATGTTTCAAAGTCAGTATCCTTGGGACTTGATAAGTGATTAGACATATGAAGTAAGAGAAAGAAGACAGAAGATGCCAATATTTAAAACATGAGAAAAGGGTGAGTGGTGATATCCATAAAAGAAATGGTCAGGAGAAAGTAAGGAACAAGTTTAGGAGGAAAGATAATAAGCTTGGATTGAGTTACATCAAATTTGAAGTGCCTCTGCTTACCTCTCTTGAGTTATTCTCTATTCTATCCCTACAAAAACCTTGCTTGCTCTTCAGCTGAACTGGTGTCTTGTTGCACAATTGTCTATATTTTAAGTCAAATGAGATAAAGTACTTTGTAAACCTGAAAGCATTCTATATCTCAGCCTTCATCATCGTGGTGATCATCTTTGCCTTCAAATCTTTGCTTTGTTTAGTCTAGCTTATATACACTCCCAAACTCTAATACACTTGACTAAATCCTACCTTCCTAGAGAGGGCCAGGTTAGATCCCTCTACCAATCTTTCTCCAAAATCATCCATCCTTAGCGATCTCTTCTTCCTTTGAACTACTATCTCCCTTATTTACTAGCTTACTCATTGACCACTTAGCCTGTTAGCATATATTCTTATTGATTTTTATGTGGAGAACATGTCTCTACAAACTGATCATAAGCCCCTGAAAGGCAGGACCTATGCCTTACAGCTCTTTTCTCCTCCATATATAGCCTAGTATCTTATGTGAAACATTCACAAGTTAATATATGTTGATAATGTGTATGGTGTAATTATATATTTAAACAAAACTCGTTCAATACACTACAAACTTTGTAAAGGACTGTGTTGTTCACTTCTTTTTTTGTGGAAAAAAACAAAAACAAAAAAACCTAGGCCGCCAACCTTTTATTTTCACCCCCAGCTCTAGGTGCAATGTCTGAAGGGCAGACTGTGGGTACAGTTCTGGTCACACACACTCATGCTACAGGCTGAGAGAAGGGAGCAGGGACTTACCTTCAGGGTAGGACAGCCCTGAGCAGAGAAGCAGGGGGAGGGCCACCCTGGAAGGAGGGGGAGGACAGGGGAATGATCAGGGGCTATTTCTTGGCAAAATAGATCTTCATGGCATAGTTTTGGGTGATCTTGAAGCCCCGCAGGGCATCTTGGGCAGCCCCAGCCTTCACTTCATTGTCAAACTCCACAAAAGCAATGTCGTGGCTCCCAGGGACCAGATGCACCTCCTTGAAACCAGGGAACTGATTGAAGAGCATGGACAGCATTGAGCTCTCAGGCAGATTGGTGAGGAACAGGATATGGTTGGCTGGGTTTTCAGACAGCTGCTGGGCAGGCAGCATCTTTTCAGGCATCATCTGTTGTGGGGGGTATGGCGCTGGGTGGGTTCTGTCCAGGGGCCAGGCTAGGTGGGGGGATCATCCCTGGGAGCCTGGGTCACGGGTGGCATCCTCGGGACAGGCTGGACTGCAGCCACAATTGGGGTGGCCACCCCACCAGGAACAGCCTTCTTGACTGCTGGTGTTTCCTGGCCCTTGGGTTTTCTCTTCTTCCACTTTTGATCACTCTACTTAGGTGCCCTTCATCTTGGCAATGATGTCCAAGTCTGACTTGGCATACTGGATTCTCACGGGTTTGTCACAGAATGGAAAACCCTGAATGGAGAGTAGAGCATTGGTGGCACTGCTGATCTCCTTGAAGATGACAAATGCTTGGTCCCTCATCTTCAGGCTCCTCGATACCAGGATGTCCAGAATCTGGCCAAACTGGGAGAACATGGCATAGAAGGATTTCTTCAGTTCATCCTTCTTTATCTTCTCATTGAGGTTACTGATGTAAATAGTATTAGTTGGGATGTGACTCAGGCACTGCCATGGTGGAAAACTCGAGTTTGGCGGGTTCACATGGGGACCGGCCAGCTGTACTCACCCGACAGCTCTAGGTCCAAATCCAGGGCTCCGGCTACTGCACCACCATCGCACCTGCCCCGGGTGGCCAATCCAGGAGCAGCAGTGTCCCTGGGTGCCCACAGAGCTAGGCTGCAGGAGCCACGGAATGACGGAGGCTGGGTTAATGGCGTGCATCCTTGAGTCCTGCCTTCTGTTCTCTGTGGTGTTCACTTCTAATGGAAGTTCAATTTAATGAAAATTTCTTAAGCACCCACTATGTGCATGACTGTACTGAGTCCCAGAGATAGGGGTTGATGTTGTTTTTTCCTTCATCCTTGAAGGACATCAGGAAGGTGATGTATTGACTTGCAAGTGAATTGGATTTAAAGGAGGCAGGGCTGTGCAAAGTCACCAGCCTCACTTTCTCCTCCAGAGCCATCTGGGTGCAGTGACAAGATATAGATCAGATGATTAGAGATGTCCCAGGATGCAGTGGAAGACCTTGGCCTTTTTAATAAGGTAAGGTCTTTCCCAGGTCTCAGTTTGTCTGGAGCAATGCCCATTCAGTGATTAAGGTTAGGTAAGAAATTGGAGATAGGTGCTAGATGCTAGAAGTATACATGACTGAACAAACTTTTTAAAAAGAGAATGCTTTGACTGTTATATGGAACCATTCCTCCCGATGGCTAACATCCTCCTCTCTCAGCTTTCTCTTTCATCTCAAATTATCATTCACAAGTTTTATTTCTTGTTAACTCTCACTTCACATATTATGTGTGATATCTCAAGGTGAATATTAATCCTGCATGTCTCAGATCATGCATTATGTATTTATTGAATGGTGTTTGGGGGACAAAATACTTTAAGAAAGTCAGAGTCTCTTAGTTTGCAATGCCCACTGTTAACAGCCTAATATTTCATATTGATAGGCACATTTTCACTTGTGCATCCTTTTTATTTTGAGTGATGCTTTTATAGCATGTACTGTCAAAATCTTCAGGAAAGATGTAGAGCAGGTGAGAAATTTAAAGAGTAAGAGAGCATGATTTAGTAGAAAAGGACTAGATTTAGAGTCAAAGGACCTGGGTTCTAATTTTGGCAGGGTCACTTTCCACCTGTGTAATTAACCTCTCTGAGCCCCAGTTTCTTCATCTATAAAAGGAGAGGGTATGACTAAATTATTATCTTCTGCCGCTAGATCTATGAGTCTAACTCAGTTGTGTTTGTGTCATGTTAATTCAGTTCTTTAATTTAACTCAGTACTGTATATTTGAAAATCACTGACATAATTTATTTGAAGTATCACCCGAGCTGTGAGTTTTTCACGTGGGCCAAACAGCAAAGGGAGGGACAGGTCTTGGGGTATAGACTTTGATGAGGAGGACACAGAAGGAAACACTGGGAGATTTCTACATTCCTCAAGGGTTAGCTGATACTAGGAAGAGAGGGTAGGTCAATGGGCAGTCTCTATGGGGATGAAGCCCTCCCTGAATGAGGGGCCAGTGAGAATGGGTCTGGAAGTCAGGGAGAGGCAACCCCAGATGATGCTACCTGTGCACTTTAATACTTATCAACCTCCCAAGAAAAGAGGAAGGAGCCATCAGTCAATTTAGCAGTGCTTCACCTTCCTTCCTAGCACATTAATTAAAGTCTGTAACTATTTGTGATTAGAGGGAGGAACACAATCTTTGGTGAATCACTGCAGTAAGTACTGCAACAACAAAAAATCATCAGTAGTCTTGTTCCTCCCCCAGTGGAGCCTGGAGCCACAGGAATTGCTTTGCTGTCTCATTTTCAACTTGTTCAGTTCAGTGCAAGAAGAGAAAGAAAATCAATCCACTGAGATAGTGAGATGGTCCGTGGCTTTTTCCCAAGAGAGACAAATGCATCATAATGATGTATACTTAATTTTTATTAAAATTTTCTTCACCGAATTGCTGTTTTGGCCCCAACAGAGAAAATAGGTAACCCTCCATAAATTTAAAATTCCCAGATAATACTAAAAATAAATTAAAAAAAAACAAAAACCTGTTTAACACTATCCCCCACCCCCTCCAACTGCAGAGACTTTCTACAATATTCACTAGCAGACTTCAATATATGGTGATGATGCTATTGATCCCCCATCAATATGAATGCTCTGTGAGTCATTTTCCTGGTAGTGGTGATAGATTTGCACTGAGCCATCCATACTCTTTCATTTAGTCACCTTTGTGATCAATGGCACACATTTTCAAGATGCATGGCCAAGGTTAGGAGTTCAGTTTGTGGCCACGGCACAAAATTTTTCATTTGTGAAGTGAGGTGGCCTATACTGAATTAAATTCATGAATTTATTAGCTGTACCCTAACCTGCTAAGCTAAACATATTGCCATGTACCCTGCACAGCATCTAAGAAATATTTTTCCTTTAGTCAATTATTGTCAGATGTTACTTTGTAATAAGAAAAAGTAAAGTATGCAATTGTTGATTTAAAAAAAATTCTTGTGTATGTTTTGTTTATATCCTTTACTATTTGTGTGTGTGTGTGTGTGTGTGTGTGTGTGTGTCTTAAAAGTTCACACCCTTTTCTGTCTATAGTACTTCATGGATTTAATTGTTTACTTCCTAACCTGCTTACATTATTTACTACGCAGAAACTAGCATAGTTTTTTGCACATAGTAGGCAGTTAATAACTGCTTATTGATTATATTTAATTGAACAAATATAAATTTTGCTGACCTGATCTTGGAAGATATTTCCTGTCAGCAACTATTTTGTTCACGTCATACTTGGGTAGTTTCTTACTCAAAGACAAAATTTCTTTTTTTCATATTCCAATCTTATGTGCTAATTCCTGCTAACTCCCCTCCCACCTTCCATCCACACCCTCTACCTCCAACCTCACCCCTCCAGAAATTCTGTATAAGTATAGCTGTCTTCATCAGCCTACTATAAAATGATTGTAAATTAATTAAGTGCTTTTCCCTTTCCAGTTGATACTCCAGATTTTGGTGCCTTAGTGCCAAACTCTGGGCATTATAGGACAGGCAGTATTCATAGTGTTCACACTGAGAATTCATTTTTCTGTAAAATTCTAACTATATAACCATCATTTATTCAACAACTAGGGGAAGTCTTTTCGACTGGGTTTGAATTAGATAGGGGTCCACAACTCCATTCCTTCCAGGGAAATGGAAGCCCACAGTCTTATCTAACTCACCAGTACTTGGCTCATTAGGCACTTAACACATGCCAGTTGACTGACTGACTCCAGACCTCACCATTTGTCTTTTTTCTATGTACTGTTAGTCCCAGACACAATCATATGACCTAATTATATAATTTAAGAACTGCTAGGCCTTACTATCAACTCTACTACTGACCATTTATGTAGGACTTCAGAACTTTTCTACTTGCTGTACCACTAAAGTTTGTTTTATTTATTGTCTCACCCAATTAGAGTGTGAGATCCTTAAGAAGAGGGACTGCCTTGTAATTTCCTTAATCTGTTTTTCCCCTAAATACATCCAGTGGTATATCAACCACTTAGCACAGTGCTTGATACAGTAAGTAGTAAGTGCTTAATAAATGCATTTTCACTGATTCATTGCTTTCATTTTGTCAGAGCTTCTGTAAACCCCTGCAGGTCATCAATATTCATTTACAATTCTATCCACTGAAATTCTGGGAAATTTAGACCAAATTCATGGAAATCGGTATCTTTTGACTTCCTTATATTTGTTCTATAAAATTGTCCTACCTTAAAGAATATTCCAGGAATCAAGTCTAAACAAGGAAGCTTAAGTAATGTGATTTGTGAATGCTAAATAAGCAGTCTCTTTGTTTGACATAAAAAGGTATTGCAGGGACTGAGTCGATGGAAATATAACTAAAAAGATTTAGGATTATAGATTGAGATCTGGAATGGACCTTAAAGGTCACATAGTCCAATCCCTTCATTTTAGAGCTGAGCAAACTGAAGGCTGAGTGAGGTTAATTTAATTGCCTAAGGTACACAAGGAGTAATTAGAAAAGAGAAGATTTGAACCCAAGAACACAAACTATCTCCATAACAGCACACACAAACCCCACTATATTCATGTTTTTTTTAATTTTTTTCTGTTCAATTAGTTTATATATTTGATATATGTTCAGCACATAGTGCCTAGTGTTCATCTCTGGAAAGCAAGGTCCACAAGCTTACCAAGCATCTATTTTGATTAAATAGCAAGAAATTTCTTAAGAATAGGGCAACTAGGTGGTGCAGTGAATAGAGCCCCAGCCCTGGAGTCAGGAGGACTTGAGTTCAAATGTGACCTCAAACATGCCACAAAAAAAAAAAACAAAAAACAAACAAACAAACAAACAAAAAACCCCAAACACTAGCTGTGTTTAATTTAAGGGGCAGCTAGGTGGTGCAGTGAGTAGAGCATCAGCCCTGGAGTCAGAAGGACCTGAGTTCGGATCAGGCCTCAGACACTTAACACACAAACAAACAAAACAAAACAAAACAAAACAAAACAAAACAAACAAACAAAAAACCTAGCTGTATGACCTTGAGCAAGTTACTTAAACCCAATTGCCCTCCAAAAAGCAAAAAAAAAAAAGAATAACAGCTGTGTTATTCTGCAACGAAAACAATTTAATAACACAAAAATAAGTGAAGGTAATTTTTTACTAAAATTTTTCTGTTTCATTCTAGGATTGTCTTTGTCCATCTCTCATTCCATTTTCTTTATACTGCCCATCTACCATGCCCAAAATGCTCTCTCTTCTCTTCTCTGACTCTTGAGAGTAATCTTGTATATACTTATGTATGTAGGTATGTGTGTGTGTATATATATGTGTATTTGTCTCTCTGAAAGGGAAGACAAATGGCTGGAAAGGATGGTTTCATTTTTATGTTTCTACCTCCAGGATCTAGCACAGCACATAGCATAGAATACTTAATAAATACTTGTTTGGTTTCTATTTTAATTAAATATTTCTTTCCTCAGTTGATAGGATATAAACAGTTTTCAAAAGAAAAAAATTAAAACTATTAATAACCATATGAAAAAAGTGCTCCAAATAACTACAAATTATAGCAGCTTAAATAAAGGCAGACTCTAAGGTTCTATCTTATGCTTTTCAAATTATCCAAGTAGACATAACCCAGGCCTGTCTGAGTATATCCAGTTCTAACATAAACATTCCCTCAAATGGCCTTTTGGGTCATGTCTTGTTTGCCTAATATGGAATCCACTTTATCCCCTACCACTTGGAGGTAGCTTCCTTTGATTGTTGTTCAGTCATTCTGTCACATCCAGCACATGAGGCCTATTGTGCTCTACTATCTTTCAAAGTCTGTCCAAATTCATGTTCATTGTTTCCGTTATACTATCTACCCATCTCATCTTCTGCTGTCCCCTTTTTCTTTTGCCTTCTATCTTTCCCAACATCAGAGTCTTTTCTAATGAGTCCCATCCTCTCATTATATGGCCAAAGTATTTAAGCTTCAGCTTTAGGATTTGGATTTCTAGTAAATGACCTGAATAGATTTCTTTATGTATTGACTGATTTGATCTCCTTGTTGTCCAAGGGACTCACAAAAGTCTTCTCCAGCACCACAATTTAAAAACATGGATTCTGTACCACTCAGCTTTCCTTATAGTCCAGCTTTCAGAGCCATGCATTACTACTGGAAAAGCCATAGCTTTGACTTTATGAACTGCTGTTAGCAAGGTAATGTCTCTGCTTTTTAGTATGCTGTCCATCTTGCCATAGCTTTCCTTTCAAGTAGCAATCATCTTAATTTCATGTTTGCAGTCACCATCTGCTGTAATCTTTGTACCCAGGAATATAAAATCTGACACTGCTTTCATCTTCTCCCTCTATTTGCCAGGAAGTGATGGGACCAGTTGCCACAATAATTTTTTTTGTTGTTGATGCTTAGCTTCAAGACAGCTTTTATACTCTGCTCTTTCACTCTCATTAAGAGACTTCTTAATTCTTCATTTTCTATCACAAAAGTTGTATCATCTGCACATCTCAGATCAAACAACCTTAATTCTGACTTTAAGACTGGGATTTCACATGATGTATTTTGTAATTTTTTTTAATTTGGTACTTATTAAACTTTTGTGTATAAGTTAAATAAATAAGGTGACCATATACAGTCTTGTCACACTCTTTTTCCCATCTTCAACTAATCTGTAATTCCATATTTGGTTCTATCTGTTGCTTCTTGGTTTGAATTCACATTCCTCAGAGAAAAGTAAGATGATTTGGTGCTCCCATTTCTTTGCGAACTTGCCACATTTTGTTGTAATCCACACAGTCAGAGACTTTGGTATAGTCGATGAAGCAAAAGTAGATTTTTTTTCTGAAACCCCATTGCTTTCTCCAAATATTTCAATTTAGTCTTTAGTTCCTCTGCCTCTTCAAAAAACAGCATGCTTTTTTTGGTAAGTCTTAGTTCACATATTGCTGAAGTCTGCCTTGCAGGATTTTAAGTATAATCTTGCTAGCATGTGAAGTGAGTACAATTGTTCAGTAATTTGAACATTCTTTGGCATTGCCCTTCTTTAGAATTGGGATGTAAAATGATCTTTTCCAGTAGTCACTTTTTTGTTTTCAAAATTTTCTGGCATATTGAGTGCAATACTCCAACAGCATCATCTTTTAGGGTTTTAAATAGCTCAGCTGAAATTCCATTACTTCCACCAGTCTTATTGGCAGCAATGCTTTCTAAGGCCCACTTTATTCTCTAGGATGTCTTGCTCTAGATCAGTAACCATATCATGATGGCTAATCATGATGTTAAGATCTTTCTTATATTGTTCTTTTGTGTGTTCTTGCCATATATTCTTAACCTCTTCTGCTTTGTTAAGTCCCTACCATTTTCATCTTTTATAATGTCCATTTTTGAATGAAACTTTCCCTAGATGGCTCTTGTTTTTCACTATTATTTTCTTCTATTTCTTTGCATTGTTCATTTAAGAAAATCTTATCTCTTCTTGCTATTCTCTGGGATTCTGCATTCAGTTGCATAATCTTTCTATTTCTCCTTTGCCTTTCACTTTCCTTCTTTCCTCAGCTATTTTTAAAGCCTCATCAGATGGTCATTTTCCTTTCTTGATTTTATTTTTCTTTGGGAATGTCTTTTGTTACTCTTGTTGTTGCTGTTGCTGTCGCCTCCTGTACAATATTTCAAAATTCTTTACCAAATTCTTCAGGCACTCTATTTAACAGATCCAATGCCTCAAATATATGATAAGGGATGTTACTTAGCTCGTATCTGTAAGTCAAATGCCATTCCCTACTTTTTGCAATTTAAGTCTGGATTTTTAAATAAGAAGTTCATTATCTGAGCCACAGTCAGCTACACATCTTATTTTCACTAACTACATAGAGGTTCTCCACCTTTGACTGCAAAGTATATACTAAATCTGATTTCTATATTGATCATCTGGCAATGTCCATGTGTAAAGTACCCTTTTGTTGAAAAAGAATGTTTGTTGTGTCATTTATCTTGACAAAATTTTGTTAGTCTCTGCCCTGCTTTATTTTGTTCTCTAAGGCCAAACCTGTCTGTTGTTATAATTATTTTTTTTTTATTTTTTACTTTAGCATTCCAATTCCCTATGATGTGACATCTTTTTTTAGTGTTATTTCTAGAAGATGTTACAGGTCTCCATAGAAAAGATCAACTCTGACCTCTTCAGTATCAGTAGTTGGAGCATACACTGTATTGCTGTGATGTTGAATAGTTCACCTGGGAACAGAGATCATTCTGTCATTTTTAAGATTATATCCTAGGGGTGGCTAGGTGGTGCAGGGAGTAGGAGGTCGGCCTTGGAGTTGGGATGACCCAGGATCGAATCCGATCTCAGAAAATGAGCACCCACACATCAATAATGACTAGCCATGTAACCTTGAGCAAGTTACTTAACCCCAATTGCTTAAAAAAAAAGATTATGTCCTAGTATTGCTTTTATCATCCTTTTATTGACTATGAGGGCTACTCTATTTCTTCTAAGGGATTATCATCTGAATTAAGCCCACCCCTCCCCATCCATTTAAGTTTACTCACATTCAAGCTGTTGATGTTTAATCTTTCTATCTCCTGTTTGATCACATCCATTTTGCCTTGGATCATTGATCTTACATTCTAGGTTCCTATCAAATATTGATCTTTATAGCCTTCGACTTTCTGTTCATCATCAGATGCATGTGCATGTGAACTTCCTTTTGTCTTAGGCTGCTTCATTAGTACTAGAGCTACTTGTAATTGTCCTCTGCCCTTCCCTAGTAGAATACGGGATACCTTCCACTTTGAGGGGTTCATCTTCTGATATAATTTCTTTGATCATTTTAGTACAGTCCATGAGGTTTTCTTTTCTTTTCTGACCTTTTTTGAGGCAATGAAGGTTAAGTGACTTGCCCAGAATCACACAGCTTGTAAGTGTCAAGTGTCTGAGACCACATTTGAACTCAGATCCTCCTGAACTTCCTGCTGGTGTTTTATCCACGATGCTACCTATTCTTGGTAAAGATACTGGAGTGGTCGGGGCGGCTAGGTGGCACAGTGAGTAAGAGTGCTGGCCTCAGAGTTGGGATGACCCGAGATCGAATCCGGCCTCAGAAAATGAATACCTACACACAAATAATGACTGGCCATGTAACCTTGAGCAAGTTACTTAACCCCAATTGCTATAAAAAAAAAAGATACTGGAGTGCTTTGTCATTTCTTTCTAACTTTGATTGATTGCCAAATTCTTTAAAACTGGTATGGCTGAGCCATTTACTGTCTTGTCCACCAGTTTTCAGCTGCTTTCTTTTCAGAAACTCCTCTCACATGTTGGGAGAAATATGTTGTATATTTGTGATTTTTCCATTTGAAATAAACATTCCTCCTTTGTAGCAGCTCTGGTTTTACGTTTTTGTGTGTTGCTTTGTTTTAACACAAGATCTTTAACAAAGAGATATTTACTCTAAGATATAAACATAAATATATAAAGTTACTTTCCCCAACATGTGAGAGGTATAATCTTCCCTATATACCCACCATATCTATAGGAATCCATCTCTAGGAAGAGAAAAATGATTAGTTTCATAGCTTATCTAGGTTCTCATGCAGTATAGTTACAAGTCCAACCCATGCTCAGGTTCCAAGTGCTATGACTCCTCAGGGTTCCCCTATTATCATGGTTTGGTATAATGTTAATGGAATAGGAAAATATTCCCTGTCCATTAATAGACCTATGTGACCGCATGTATCCTCTTTTCCCATGGAACAGGAGCCCAGGTCTAAAGGCATACAGGTATTTCAACAATGAATGTTTTGCTGCTTTCCTAGCTGTGATATCCATCCTGAGTCACATAGAGCCCACTGGGGGAGGAATTTGCCTAAGGAGGAGCTTGTTTAGGGGGAAGCTTGCTTATGGGGAGACTTGGTTGTAGGAAGGCTTTTACACCTTTTAGTACTAACCTAATTAGGCACTGAGTCAGAGGGTTGTGGTGCATTCTGGCTCTGAGCCTGTTAGTTGAAAATTATATATAATGGGAGGTTGGTAATTTACTTTGGAGGCCCTCTCATGAGAAGGACCTTTTGATTCTCTGGACTGGACTCTAAGTAGACATTTAAGAACCCCCTGACTACTCAGATATTGGTGCTCTCCTGGTCTGGTGTTGTATGTAGGTTGTTGTATTACTTTGTTCAGACAGTTGGAGCCCTGTCTGTTGGATTCCTGTACTAATTTCTTTATGTTTCTCTGCTTATCTTTTCTCCACATTCAGGGTGCTGACCCTTCCCCTGAACTAGCTAATGCTTTATATATGTTTAATTAGAGTAAGATCCATAACCCCTTTGTAATGGTAATGTAATTTGAATACGAAGATCCCTTTGTGTTGGCAAAGGTAGCAGGTACTTAGTATTTAGTAACTGATCAAGCCTCTGTTGGGGAAACAGAAGGTATGGACTCCTGTCTCCTGTTGCTAATATAACAGTAAGGGGTTGGCTGAAACAGGAAGCTAATGCTGTGTGTATATAAGGAAAAGCCCCAGGAAGGGATAGTCAGAATTTCTTGGGACCAGCATATAGAGGCAGAGCAGCTACAGAAGGGAGAATAGAGAATTGAGCCAGAATTTCCTGAGAACTTGTTGTGGTGGACCTTGTTCTGAACAGGAGCCCTGAGCCCACAGCCAGGAGCCAGGAGCCAGGAGTGAGGAGCCCAGGTGACTGAGGTAGCATAACTGGGATGCTGACATTTTGTTTGTGGCTTGGTTGACCCTTGAATTCCCTGGAGCAGAAATGGTGAAGGATCTGACATGTACCAGACCCTGTGAACTTCAGTGTGAAGCAGGACCTACCCTCTGATGAATTCAGGTAGAATCTGGGACCATGGAAGGGGATCCAGGGAATCTGAGAACCAGCCCCAAGTCAAGATGAAAAGACTTCTCCTTGGATGCTGAGTAATTATGGAATTGTAGTTTACTAGTGACCTAAGGGGTGGAGGGATTTGTGTATGATACTTAGGAATAGATTGCTGAATAAGTGACTGATTGAGCTAATCAAGACTTTGCCCCATGAGTGGAAGACTTTGCTGATTAAGTGACTGATTGAGTTGACTTAAAAGTGCCCTATGTGTAGAAGACTTTGCCCCATGAGTGGAAGACTTTGACTGTTGTACTTTGAGACTATATTGTGATCTTATTATATTGTAATTTTTTGTGATACTTTGACCCATGAGTGGAAGACTTTGACTATTGTACTTTGAGAAGTACAATATTGTAATATTGTGAATGCTGTACCTTGATTTTCTGTGAAAGTTTTGCTTTGATTTGTTATGGAATAAATAGAGTGTTCACTATACTGTGTAATCAGAACCTTAAAAGCTGTTCACAGTAGCATTCTTTTGGAAAGCTTCTGAGCATGGCATTACACCCTTTAGAAAAGTAAATCAAAGAACCTGAGTTAGCAGTTCATCCTGGGTGTGCTAGGATGCTTGCTAATATACTGGGTGAACTGTCCTATCTGCAGTCCTAGCTCAATGTTCACCATAATTGTAATTCCTAGTCCCATGAGGATCACCTAGGTTGTGGCTGAAACTGAAGGAAAGTAACAAAGAACAGAAAGAAACACTACCCCTGAGGCCTATTTTTGAGAGTTGGAATGAAAGAGAGGTAAACAAGTGAAGGCAAATCTTTCCCATCTCACTAGTTCAGTTCATAGCTGATGCTATGATGCTATAGTTTAATGCTAATCTTAGCAAATAGGAGTTGCCAAAGAGTATAGCCAAAAGTAAGAGGGAAAGAAAGTTTAAAAAAATCAGCCTCACCAATTTTAAACATACAGGCAAACAGTCAGAAGTGACTACTCCCACCCCTGTGGTAGGATACACAGCATACTCTGTTAGGTAAACTGGGCATTCTCACAAAAGACCCCTTAAGGGCTTCTCCATATTAGAACTGTGCATTCCCAGAGGAGATTGGGTTACATTGACAAAATGGGAAAAATGACAAATGTTGGATTTGCTGTCTGAAAACAAGCACATTAGTGCCCTGCTAGTGTATCTATGAATTGTTACTGCCATTCTTAGCAATTTGATATTATGCTCAAAAGGTCACTAAACTGGGGGAGGCTAGGTGGCGCAGTGAGTGGAGCACTGGCCCTGGAGTCAGAAGGACCTGAGTTCGGACCTGGCCTCAGACACTTAACACACACAGACAAAAACCTAGCCATGTGACCTTGGGCAAGTTACTTAACCCCAATTGCCCTCCAAAATGCAAAAAAAAAAAAAAAGGTCACTAAACTGGCCCAGCAATATCCATACTATGCCTGTGCCCCCAAAATCAAAGAATGAGGGAAAAGATCATACTATACAAATAAATTATAGTAGTTTTATTTGTTTGATTTTATAAAAGCAAAAACAAGCACCTGGAACATAAAGAAGTTTTCATTAGTTGGAAATACAACTTAAATAATTATGGCATATACATACACACATACATATATGTGTAGTGTTCATACATGCATATGCATATACAAATATACATAACACATACATACATGTATGTGTGCATGTGTGTATATGTATGTGTGGATAGATAGATGTAGTTATGCTATTATATGATAAGCAGTGATGAAAGAGATGGTTTTAGTGAAACATAAGAAGACATATGAATTGAAACAAAATAGTAAGAAGAACCAGGGGAAAACTTATACAACAACTATACTATAGAAATAACTTTAAAAACCTTAAGAATTCTGGTCAATGTTTGATCAGTTATTAATACAGAGGGCTAATCCTGAAGTATCCTACTTACCTCCTAACAATATATCAATATCTATCTATCTATCTATCTATCTATCTATCTATCTATCTATCTATGAAATTACCATTTTGGAAATTATTTTTCCTTACTATGCATTTTTGTAACAAGGGTTTGATTTCTTCTTTTTTTCCAAAGAGAGGGAGTGGATGATTAGAAAGGAGATTTTTAGGAAATGGAAAAATTAAATGAAGTTCTAAGTTTATTAGATTATTTTCCCCCTACCTGCTGAGGGAGTAAAAGTATTGTCAACACCCTCTCAAATCATTATATGGTCTGTGCACTCTAAATGAACCTACCCTAGGTCATCATCATTGCCATATTTTGGTAAACTGATTCTCTTGGTTTAAGTTAGCTTCATTGTATTCAAGTGATATTAAACTCAGGGAAGTGTGCCTTGTATCAGTAGGCCACCCTTACCAAACTGTTATTTTTTTTTTTTTATTTAGGGACTGAGGTTGTGTAAGGGACACTATTAAACCCATATTTTGTTCCTTGTTGAATCTGCTTCATGGAGAAACAAACCAAGTTTGGGATACAGTCAAATTAGAAGCAAACACACACATATGTATGTATGTTTATATATATATATGTGTGTGTGTGTGTGTGTGTGTGTGTGTGTGTGTGTGTGTGTGTATGTTAGTGAATGGAAAGACAAAGTATCTGAATTTCAATATGTAAAGAAATGTGTGGATTTCTTATCATATGTCAACAAAGTTTGTATTGGCACAATTATTTTTATACAGTGTCATAGAAGGAGTGATAGAATTGGATTCAGAGAACTTGGGCTCAATTCTTAGATCTGCCATTGAAATATTGGTATGATTTGCAACATGCCCTTTAACTTCTAATGTGCGTTAGTTTTCATCATATGTAAAAGTTGATCCTTGATATAGATGTTCTCTGAGGTCCTTATCAGATCCAAACCTATTATCCTATGGTTAATATATATTGGCTCATACTTGTTAAAAATTTCCAGTTTGGAGATGAAAGAGATTTTATAGCTGAAAACTAGATGCCACCCACTGAATCATAGCTTCCTTTATCCAGAGAAGACTGGATGCTGACCAAAACAATTTATGACTTTAATTTTTAAACTCCTATGTTCTGGGACATCCACAAAGGTTGTAATACCCTTCTGAGATGGCAAGGCCACCTGAAGCACTGACAGATCACTGGCCAGAATGCTATCACTCTGGAAGAATATCCAATACTCCAAGTTCACAGAATAAATGAATGAAGGAAAAAGCATTTATTAAACACCTATTAAGTAACAAGCCCTATGAATAGAATTATGAAAGTAAAACAATCTTTACTTTCAAGGAGTTCACATTCTAATAGAAGACAACACACACACGCACACATACACACACACACACACACACACACACACACATATGACTTCAGCTACAAGTTATATGGAAAGGCCCAGTTGTCCTTAGAGTACAACAGCAAAACAAGTGGTAACCTGTTCTTTACTGTCATTTTCATTTGATAAGACCCTGTGTTCGATCAAATTCACCATCATTTGCTGGTGCCAAGGACTTTGGTGGTAAGAACTTTGGTTTCTGATTTTTCAATATCTGTGGCTTCTAACGTTTATTTTAGATGGAAATAACTTATTAGTGGAATTAAAGTAAAATAAATCTGTACTAAAATAGCTTAATGTTGATTTCATATTCCTTTTAATGTGAGGAAGATTGTGTTCATTTCTTTTTCTAATATGGCAAGTTATAAACAGGTTACTAAAGTAATAATTACTAAATAGTTCTCCCTGTATAATTTTTAAAGAATCCCTTCTTTTATAAGAATAGCTGAATGATAAGCCAATGTAATTAATTATATTTCTTATTATTAGCATCATTAGCACATGGAAATATGTTTTACACGAAAGATAAATTAGAGGGTTATTTTACAAAATCAAGATAATATAATGAATTAGACTAGAGGGAGGAATAGAATTTAGAACTCAAAATGAAAAAAACCCAAATACTAAACATTGTCTTTATGTGTAATTGGGGGAAAATAAAGTATTATTTAAAACTTTTTTTTAAAGTACTAGATTAAAGGGCATTTGGCCTGGGTTTTAATCTTAATCCTGACAGTGATTAGTTGAATAATCTTGAATGTCTGAAGCTGTTTTCTCTTCTGAACAGCAAAGGTTCTGAACTAGTTCTTTTCCTGGGTTCATTCAGGTTCTAAAATTATGTTATTTTACAAATTGTTTTGTAAGCTAGGAGTCCTCTAAGTATCAAGTTCTCAAGCATTTAGTATCAAGTTCTTCTCTACCTCATGATTTATTAATCGCTTATTATATACCTGACATTGTGCTAAACATTGCCAATCCAAAAACAAGCAAAGAGGAAAAAGAAAGATTATACATTTCCTTAAGGAGCTTACATTGCAAACTTCTAATAGGTGAAGTCAACACATAAAAGTGAGATGAAGAGAGAGAGAGAGAGAGAGAGAGAGAGATACAAAGAGATTGGGGCATAGTCTGGGGAGTCAAGGACTGAGCTTAATTTGGAGTGAAGTTGTCTAGTGTTAGTATTTCCCCAAATGGAGTTTACTCCAATCAGATTTAAATTTTTACTATAGTTTTCAAAACAGTATATGCATGTAACTCTTTGGAAATGCATCTCATATGTAAAATGAAATCTGATCAAATAAAATATGAATCAAGAAAATTATTCAGCAATAGATGCTTACAAGGCACCATGTTAAAACCCCAAATTGAGTCTCAGCATATTTTCTGGTGTTCAGTTTCATAGGCTCTCAAGTGCAGTTTCACCAACTAAAAATATTTGCAACTTTGCCGAGACCTTTGTTATCTTGAAACAAAAATGTTAGGAATCATAAGTTTTGATGTGGAAATATCTCTCATCACTTCTAACAGATTTAAGTGAAATCTAGTGCCTCATTAGTAGTTAAAGAGTGAGGCGATGTCAAAAAGGGTGTGCTATAGTCCCAACCTCAAAAAACTTTTTCATTTTTTAGTCATGAGCATAGAATTATATAATGTGGTTCCTATTGTTTTTCCAGTACTACAGTGTTCACAATTTGTCAATTCATTTCCCAAGCATTGGTCTTTTTTTTTTCTTCTTAACATCAGTTTAACACCATTAAGGTTCCCCAGTCCCAGGCGGTAAAGGACATAAATTGGCCCAACGCAAAAAGAAGTTCATGTTTCTCAGAAACAATTTAGATTGGATGTTATTTAATATTTAATGTCTAATTCTATTGTATTGGAGTTGGCACTATCCTTCAGTCCCATAGTACAGACTAGTATATTTCCATATCCAAAGGTGTACTCCTGGGTCCTAGTAATTTGACGATCAGACAGTAGGGACTTTATATCAAGCCTTTGACCAATCTCTTAATTATTTACCATGTCAGAGATTCTTTAATACTGGTTTCTTTTATTGCACCCTTGTGGACCATTTGCTAAAAAGCAATTTTCTATTTTGGAGATAAATTAACTTTATTTCTTCTTGTTCATGTAGATGGAAAACCACTTCAGACTGATGTTTTCCAGAGCATCAGTATGGCTATTAAATCAAAAAGCATTCATATTTCATATTTAAAGAATCTATTTGGACTTCTTTTTATTAGAAACACAAATATAGTTTTTTACATTTTGTGTAAGCTAGTTTTTCTAAAATCATCATGAACAGAGTTGGGGGAGGAGGGAGCAAGCTTCTGGCATCCAGAATATTTGAATTTTTTTTTTATTTTGCTTTTCTTAATGAAGGTTTGTATAGAATTGAATAGAATACTTTATTTCCTCAGAAAAAAGAATACATGGAATTAATGAAGCACTTCATTTCAACATGAAGAAATAAGAAAGGATAAAAGTACTTCTCTTACTTTAAACTTTGAGGTGTTTTAATATGCTTCTTGTAACAAGCCACTTATCCACAGATGATGTCATATTAGCATATACAGTAATAGGATATTGAAGTACAGAAGAGATAAAAAAGTATTTTGAATTTTAACTAACCCCCAATTTAGAAAAGGCACTGAGATAAGTAAGATACATGCTAAAGTTTTGAAGGAAAGCATGTTATTTGATCAAAATATTGTGTTTTTACAGAAGGTTTAAACCTGTTGTCTCTTGCCCAATATTTTATCAAGTGATGATTAAAATTTATCCTTTTCTAACATTCCTAAGGGATGTGAGAATTAAGGCAGAATTTTGCATACATTTTCTGATGTCATCACTGTATGGGATGCTTTTCTTAATTGTTTTTTTCATAAATGCCTATGATGCAAAAACAAAAAGGCATTGCTAAAATGTTTCAAAAAAGGTAAAATAAACATCCTCCTTGCCATATTTTCTTTTTTAGATTAGTGATTGTAATTAGTAATTACTTAGTAATTGCATATTGGTATATAGATAGATATAGATATATTCAGTATTTAGCATGTTTTCCTCATAGCTAGCCTACATTTCAGTAGTATATGAAGTGATTTATATATCAAGGATCTATGGCTTCCTTTGAGTCTGAATTCAGTCCATCAAAGTAGTTTACTGCTTTCCTGTATGTTAGTATAGAAGTACTTGAGAATTCTAAGAGACATAGAAAGGTTAAGTGCTTTGCTGAGGGTCAGAGGCTAGTAGGTGTTATGGGCTGAAATTGAATTCAGGTCTTCCTGACTTAGAGGTCATCCCTTTATTCTCTTTGTCATGTTCCCTCGATATTGGCTACCAGTAAAACTGATATTAAAAATGAACCTTTGTGTCAGAAAGAAATGTGAGATCATTAAAGGCATTTTGTAATTTTTCAAAGACAGTCTAGCCCAGTCTCCTGTTAAATTCTGAGTTCAACTTATTGTTGGCCTTCTTAGAGATGGTCTTTCTCTTCACCTCAGTCTAATCCCAAGGATATATCATTCTTCTTAATTCAGGAATCTCCCCAGTACCATTATTATATAGATCTGGGGTCAATGATCCGGTACCATCTGTTTTCAGGACTATCTGCAAGACAAAAATGACAGAGTGGACAAAGAGCCAGCCTCAGAGTCAGTTTGATATATATGGTTGTGTGACCTTTGGAGAGTCACAACCTCTCAATGTCCTAGGGCTAGCCAACTCTGAGATGATAAATTTCAGCACAGGTGCTGACTTATTAGAGAGAGTTTCCCAAAAGGGAATTCTCAATACTAATAAAAGCAAATGTCTAGTCAAAATAAATGTATAAATTTAAAAATATAGATGCATTTATAGATGTATGAATGGGTGGATAGATATATATATATTTATGTATGTACACACATATATGTATATGTATATGTGTATATATATATATATATATATATATATATATGATATTCATACTAATGGATGAGCCTTATAATTTGGCAATTCAACTGCATTGTAGTCTGGACAATAGATATTGATCTACCACTTCCCAGCCACCACCATGCCCTGGTATAAATGTCTAGGCTAGCTTCTTGTGTGATTATGGATCTAATATGCAAGGTCCTGAGCTATTCTAGGACTTGATGTAGTCAGTACAATACCATGTCAGTACAATTATGAGAAATTTTTATAATAGTTGAGAACACACTTGATGCTCATATATCTCCCTGATATTGGTTATCAAAAGTGCACCAAACAGATTATCTCCATTTTAATATATTTTAAGTGATCTTGTCCAACTTTGACATAAGCATAGAAGCCGTATTAAAACCATCCAAGATTATTTTTTCCACATTTAGTTTCTTACACTTCTTCATATTCCTTAAGGACTGATACTTCAATGCCCTTAAATTCATATTGCCTCTAGTGTTGGACTCCTCTGTGCCTACTTTTCTAATTCAGTTACCATATTTGTTTTCATCAGTGCCCTTTCCAATTCTTCTCTAAGCACATCTGAGACTGTGATTCTAGGGTATAACTACAGTGACTCTACTTCATCTGTTGAATTTTTTGTGACCTTTTCTGACCTTTCAGAGACCAAGTAAGGCATTGAGAATGTAATGCTTTTGGCGCTAGGAATGCTGCTGTTCTGATTCATGAGTGCCTCACATAGGTCACTATGTCAGACCAGGTCCAGTCATGTTTAATTTTGCTCTCAGACACCTTAGCAAGCACTTTCCTATCCCCTTCTCCCAAGCCAGAGACCAATTCATGGAAGATAGAATACTTTCATATCAAAAATTCCTGCTCTGGGCCCCTGCTGTCCTGATTGATGTGTCTCACTTAATCCACTATTTCAAGGAGAGTTATGACTCATTATCTCAGCGATCTTATCTTTGCCTCTTTGCTATCACGTGCATGTCTCTCCTACATTTCCAGTTCTAGAAACATAAGCAAATAACTGCTACCATTATTACTAGAAAGCATCATTCAGTCTATTCCCCTGTGATTCAATTCTCTATAAATTTCCAAAACAAAATATCCCTTTGATAGACCCAACGATTCTGGTTACTGAAATAAGAATTCACTATTCAAAAAACCTTCTGGGAAAATTAGAAAACAGTCTTACAAAAACTAGGTATAGACCAACATCTCATATAATGATGGTCACATGACTTAGAAGGTGACATCATAAATAATTAGAGGAGCAAGGAACACATTATCTTTCAGACAAATAGGGGAAGAACTAATTACGAAAATGATAGAGAGGTTCACAAAATATAAAATTGATAATTTCAGTGACATGAAATGAAAATGATTTTGCATAAACAAATCCAATGAAATTAAAATTAGAAGGAAAGTAGATAGCTTGGGAAAAATCTTTGCAATAAATTTCTCTTTTAAAAGTTTAATTTCTGAGATATATAAGGAACTCATTCAAATTTATAAGCATTAGAACTATTCCTCAATTGATAAATGATCAGAAGATGTGAACAGGGAATTTTTAAAGGAAGAATCCCTAGCTATTAATAGAAAAATGAAAAAATACTCCAAATCTCTAATTATTAAAGAAATGAAAATTAAATCAACTCTAAGATTCCACCTCTCATCCATTAGTTTGAAATTTTTTACAAAAAAAGAAAACTGACAAATGTTGGAAGGACCATGAATAAAGAGGCATATTAATGTGCTGTTGGTGAAATATAAATTCATATGGTCATTCTGGAGGGAAATTTGTAGCTATTTCCAAAAAATTACTAAGCTGTATTTGCCTTCCTGCCTGGTGATACCACCTCTAAGCCTCTATCCCAAAGAAGTAAATTAAAAAGAGAGAAAGAACCCATGAGCACAAAAAAAATTCATAGCAGTTCTTTATTTAATGTCAAAGAACTGAAAACTAAGGGGGTGCCCATTAATCGGGAAATGGCTCAAAAAATTATGACATGTAAACATTATATAATACTATTGTGCTATAAGACATGATGAAAGGGATGTTTTCAGAGGGACCTGGAAAGACTTGTATGAAATGGTGGCAAATGAAGTGAGTAGAACCGGGAAAATAATTTATAAAATAACAACAACAATACCATAAAGACAAACCACTTTGAAAGACTTGGGAACTTTGATCAAAGACATGAACAATCATGGATCTAGAGAACTGATGATGAAGGATGCTACTTTTCTCTTGAAAATTAAATAATGGACTTGGGGTCCTGAATGAAATTTCCGGTTTTTTGGACATTACTAACATGGACATTTGTTTTGTTTGACTATGAATATTTGTCTTTTTTAAAAAGTGTTTTTTTTTCTATTTTATCCAATGGTGGGGGGAGGAATAGTGAAAGGAAAAAAGCATATTTTGTTAATTTTTTAAAAAGTTAAAAAAAACAAAATACCCTTCCCTAGGCATGACCCTCCCTTATTTCTTGCCTTTAGAATGTAAGCTCCAGAGGTCAGGGACTGCCTTCACTTTTGTATTTCTGTTCCCAAGACTTAGTGTAGGTTTTGGCACCTGGTAAACCATAAATGGTTTAATAATTATTTGTCAATTCTTGAAGGCCCCTTAGAAATCATCTAGTCTACCTCCCTCTTTTTCTATATGAAAAAGGTAAAAAGATTAAAGATTATATAATAAAGAGAAAATTAATTCTATTGTATTTTAGAGACCTGAAGTTATAGACACAGAAAGTTATAAAAAACATAAAAGGCAGAATCTTGTAGTGGAAAGATAACTGAATTTGTACTCAGAAGACCTGAGTTCCAATCTTGGTCCATGTATTTAGTTTCTTTGAGACTTTCAGCAGTTTCCTTGACCTCACTTTCCTTTTTTCTAAAAGGAAGCTATTGGTGTAGATGATTTCTAAATTTCCTCCATAGTTCAACATTCTATGTTCCTTAAAGTATCTGTATAATTTTTCTTTGGCTGAATAACTAAAACCATTCCAAAATAGAGTTGTGAATTTATACTTATAATTAATTGATTAAGTTTCCTACACTACAATTTAGTGTTGCCAACTGAAAAAAAAATGCATGGGAAAGGTCGTAGCCATGGTAATCTCATGTGGCAAGGTACCCAGGGCAGTAGATAAAAGGCGATAAGGCTCTTCTCTTGATCTTTTATCCTGGGCATCCTTTTTGGAACATAACATGAAGCCTGAGACTCAAGGGATGCTACATCTCTGGATTCCTTGCCTTCACCCCTTGGATCCTAGCAGCCTATGGTAATATTGAGTAGAAAACCCTTTTCCCAAGTGAAAGTGAGCACCCATGCTCATTCTGTCCTACTCCCAATACAAAGAGCTGCTTCCATCCTCCATCCTCCTCCTCAACCCACCCAAAAATGAACAAATAATAATATCACTTCTGTAGTTCTTCTCTGCTAAGACTTTCATTAATATGAGTCCGTTAAAAAGCTGGGAAAACCTTTAAAATGAGCTCTTCAAGTTATATGCTACTGATCCTGTTACCACCTCAAGCAAGAGACTATTTTAAGAACAGATACACTTTGGATCGCTCATGACGTCTTTATTCAGTACTCTGAAGGAAATAGATACTTAAATAATTGTTGAATTCTGATGTCTTTATTCCTAGCACGTTCCTTCCAAAATGCAAGCAATATCTTGATAAGGTTATCCTGGATTTTTTTCTGTGCTTCATATCAAGATTCAAACTTTTTAAGGTTTAAAAAAAAGACTTTAAAAGGATGCCATTCTAGGCATCTATGCCATCTCATGTGTGAGAATGTGCCATATTTCAGAATGTAGACTTGCTCTTCTTTAGGGATCACTAAAAAGGCTCCACCAATTTTATTTCTGATATAAACTGCAATGGCATGCACTCATCCATTTGGCAAACCTTACATTGTAGTGGACCTCAGTTGGGTGCCTGTCAGTTTAATGGGTACCAACAGGTTCAGTCCAGAGCTTTGAGGTACTTGGGAATGCTACAGAGTAAAGATTGAGATCAGGGTGAACCTGTGGAACTACTCCAATCTGGTCTTCTCACGGGATCTACTCCACCAGTACAGAACTGTTTTTTAAACCTTTAGAGAAAAAATTCCCATACCTTCCTGTGACCATGATTTACTGTATAACAGCCCCCACAAGAATACTCTTGTATTCCCAGAATTATTCATTTCACACATTTCACAAAGGGGGAGTGCTCTATCTAAGAACTTCCTTATTCCAACTTTCGTCTGCAATCCGCAGTAATGGTATATTTTCAGATGACTAGAGAGGCTAGTTGTAGATAGTTTCTCTGTGTATTTTCATTTCTTAAAAGAACTGCCATTTCTCAAGAGGAAAATTTTCCTGTAATAGGGTACCTTAGATTGGAATTTGAAAATGAACTCCAGTGCAAATGGTCACCACTACCTGAAATATGGTTCCCGTCTATGGAAGAAGCATTGAATTTTTTGTTATTTTATTCTTGGCCCTGATGTTTAGCCCTTAGTCTCCAATATCTAATTAGAAGTATATATTGATTAAAATGTCCTAATATTTCTTCTAGGGAGTAGAAAGCATTTCCAACGTGCATTGTTGTGAGAACTATGACAGTATCCAGGAAGAAGGAGCTGGCAAATGCCCCAGACTTGTTATTAGAAGTCTAAATTTGAATTGGGACTCTGTTTCTTATCAGCTTTAGTGACTGTGAGCAAGTCATTTTGTTTTTTTCTTTTAGACCCTCAGTTTCTTCATATGTAAAAGAAGGGGGTTGGATTAAATACCCTCAAAGGTTCCTTGAAGTTCTAAGATCCTAGAAGTAATAGTTCTAGAGTTTTTATTCGCAGATCAATATATTCCTAACAACTAATATCTGCCTGTCTACATTAATTAATGAAATCACTCTTGAATTCTTCTTCCACTTCAAGGAACTTTGTTGAACACAACTATAAAAGAAGAGTATAAAAACTGCAAAGTAAGAAACCCCTAATTTCTTTTACAAACATAGTATTTCCTGCCAAACTGAATGACTCATAATTTCACAAAAACATGCTGTACTCTCCCACTTCCATGACTTTCCTGCTGTCATTACTTGTGCCTACCATGCCTTTCACTGTATTTCTAACTGCTGAAATCCAATCCTGTGGGCAAAGCACTATTTAAATGCCACCTCTTCCCTGGAGCCTTCCCTGATCTTTTCACCACTGCTTCATCTCAGTTGGAAATTATCTTTTCTTGATAAGGCTTTTTACCTCTCTTGCCATGTGTCATTTTGTACTATGATCCACCTACAGATCTAGTTCCCCTACTAGATTAAAAGCTTTTTGAGGACAAAGATGAGACATATTCATTTTTAGATTTCCCTGTCCCCTGTCTGTCATTCAGTCAACAACTATTTATCAAAGGCTTATTATGTACCAAGCACTGTCCTAAGCACTGAGACTACAAAGAAAAGACAGAACATTCATTACCTGCTCTGAGGAAACCCACTGACTGATAGGGTAAAAACATGCAAACTGCTATTTACAAATCTACTATATACAGGATAAATTGGAGATAGGCAACATAGGGAAGTTTATAGAAAGTGGGGATCAGAAAGTCATACTATAGCAATTGGTCTTTTTAGATGGACTTTGAAGAAAGCCAAAGAAGGGAGGAGGCAGAGTTCAGGAGAGAGAGAATTCCAGGTCTGGAGAGCTGCCAGTGAAAGTACACAGAGTAAAGATATGGAGTAATTTGTGTGAGCAGTAGCAAGGATGACAATGTCATAGGAGGGGCTAGGTGAATGAAACTTAGTATGATAATTTCCTTTTTTTTTCTTTTAGCTCAAGTGATTTATAATTTTGAAGTCATAGTATCTTCAGAGAAATCCTAGACTGTTTTGTAGCATTTAGATTTTCACATTTCTGCTCTATCCAATATGTTCTTCAGTCAGTCACTGAGTCAGTAAACATTTTTAAGTACCTACTATGTGTCAGGCACTGTGCTAAATTTTGAGGATACAAATATGAACAAAAAGAAAGATAGTGAGTGCCTGCCCTCAAGGAGTTTATAATCCAAAATTGAAAAAGAAGATAAGTCTGTGGGAGTAGAAGTTAAGAAGATACCCTTGGGGGCATGGAAGAGATTTCTAGAGAAGTCCAAAAGCAGTGTATGTGGTAGAAAATTAAGACAGAAACTATGCTGAGCTCCTGCTTTACATAGAAGCCCTGGAGACAGTGGCCAAACCTTCCAAAGGTACTGATGAGATACCAGGGAGATTCAATCCTGCAACATAATGAGATTTCACAATAATCAGTTTTCTTGGGAAAGAAAGCATAGCGGACTATGCTAACAAATTGTAGGAGTGGGGCCCAGGGGACAAAGGTGACCTTCAGATGATAGCCTCCCTTGGGATAATGACAAAACGCACCAATGTTAAATAATTACATTTAGAGTTTGAATTTTTATGTGTACTCCATGTTGCTTACAGTTTTCAAGCTGGCACTTTGGAGTATCAGGCCTTATGATTTTTATAGTCACTTTAGTTATCACAGTATAAAATATATTTTTAAGTCCCTAGTGGTGTCTGTAAACCAATATTTTTAAATGAGAAAACGCTTTTGTTTGTTTTCTTAACTTTTTTTTTCCTTTTTGAAGAGTACAAAGTCAAGCAGAGGATAAAAGGCATTTAATGGATCAAATACAATTAGTGAGTTTTGTTTTTGTTTTTTTTACTTATTTGAGTATTCCATTCTTAGAAAAGGCGAAAGCTATATAAGTAGGCAGTTATCTTTTGTTTGGTAAATCCCTGAGCTAGGAAAACCCATGTGCATGTGTGCCTATATATGCATACCCAGAGAGACTCTTCATAAATCATCTAAGAACAAGGAAAGGAAAGATTCTATTATTATCCTCTCTTACTATTTTAGAACTTGGCATAAGGTACCTATTTTGGGGAAAGAATAAGTCAGAGAAAAATAGTAAGAAGGCCATGCAACAGTCCTTGTCAAGGTCTCTTTTTGTCTTCAGTCCAGGGTAGCAATGACCTGTAAGTAGTTGGCAACTTCCTTGTCTGAGATGCTTCAGTGTGTACATTAAAATCATCAGATACTGTATAAGCCACTCAGTTTGAAAGCATTCTTTCACCAAAGCAAAATAAATACATAACAGACTGATATGAATATTTAAGTTGAAGAAGTTTATACCTTTTAGTCAAATTTGAGAAGTTAGGATAACTGAAGTCAAAGTGATTAGTCAATAATAGTGGTTGAAACAGTGTGATATGATTTAAATCTAGGTCTATCCAAGGCCCCAAGCCTATACGCTTTCCATCATGCCATATTCCCTCAATAGTTAAAAACAATGAAGAAAACCAAGCAAAGCTTAAACCATAGGGGGAAAAGTATCATAGTAAATTTTATATTATGCCTAGTCATATTGTAAATGTTAAATCACTTTTGTATGATTACATCTCTTAATCAGGTAGTGAGAGGAGCCAGTACTTCAAAGAGGGTCTAACTAAAAGTGAAATTAGTCAACCCCAAATAGTACTATTCTATGATATTGTGCTTCATGTCTCTCTTACAGACTTAGTTATTGAGATAATTTTAGAAACATACAGAACTTTATTAACTAATAGAATAAGAAGAAATTTATTACTTTTTATGGATATATAAATTATAAGAAAAGATACCTCAAGCTTAGCTTGTCCACACCCTATATTTAGGACCTATTTAACTAATCTTTTGGGGTTTCGTTTGTTTGTTTGTTTGTTTGTTTGTTTACCTGGTCTATGAAAACCCTTCAGCCTTGAAAAATCTATTATCCTTAACTATCCACAATTCTTGGTTTTACATTTTGTTTTGTTTTAATTCTCTCTGTGTTGTCTCCTACCACTTCAGTACCTTTTTATCAGGATTGTTATAAATAAAAGATTTCTTTATTTCTCTAACACTACTTATTAGCTAAAAACTTGGAAATAGAAATTTCTCTGTAATTTTTTTCTTTCTCACTATCTCCTTGGAATATCTTAGGCATTTCCCATATAATTAAGTAGAAAGATCTTTGAATTTGGAGTCAGAGAGCATTGGTTTAAATATACATAACTGTATGATATGGGGAGAGTCATATTAACTTTTCTGCCCTCAGTTTCTGACTTTTTAAAGTAAGGAGGTTGTCTAGACTAATCTCTAAGGTCCATTTTACTTTCTATGAATGTAATGATGTCATGACTAAATAAAATTATTTTAATTAGCTGAAGAGAAGCAGATTTTCATGGATATGTTGAGCAGTCTTTAACATTTAATTATACCAAGCAAAACAAGTACCCAATTTTGGATCTGTCAGTTTATGAATGAAGCATCCTAAAAGAGACTGATATAGTTACCTATATCTTCTTGGATCATATTCTTGGTTTTATAAACTTCAAAATTATTGCTTTCATTAATTTCTTTATGGTACTTGACAAAGTACAAAGAGCAGAGCGAACAGCAAAACGAAATGTAAAACCTATAAGTAGCTTAATTAATTTATTTATTCATAAGCATTTATTAAGAACCTACTGTGTGCAAGCCACCAAATTAGGTACTAGGTTTACAAAGGCAAAAATAAAATAGTCTCTGCCCTCAAGGATCCAAGACTGGGAAAAAACAACATATATACAGACAAGTCAAAAGCACAATATGTACAAAGTGATGAGAAGATTGTTGTACCAAGGACCAGAGGGAAGAGAAAAGACATTTTTGTTCAGTCATTTTTCAGTCACATCCAACTCTTCCTGACTCCACTTAGGGTTTGCTTGGAAAATATACTGAAATGGTTTATCACTTCCTTCTCCAGCTCATTTTACAGATGAAGAAACTGAGGCAAACAGGGTTAAGTGACTTGCCCAGTTTGTAAGTGTCTGAGGCCAGATTTTAATTTGGGTCTTTCTGACTCCATTTCTGGCACTTTATCCACTCTACCGCCTAGCTGCCCTAAGACTTCATTTAGGAAGGGACATTTGTACTGAGCCTTGAATCACTTAGGGATTCTAATAGGTAGAGGTGAAGAGGGAGTACAATTCAGGCGTGGGTGATATCCTATACCAACCAATGGAGGGGAGAGGTTTAATGTCATCCATGAGGAGAAGCAAGTAGGCCAGCATGCCAGGGATAAGGTGGTGAATGCCTCATTAGTTAGCTAAATAAAATGCTTTCCTATAAAATTCCAATATATTCCATCTTTTGTTTTCAGCATCATTTTAGAAAGCCTGATAGTATTTTCTAATATATTCCCTTTTTTTGGAGTTCAAGCAAGAAGCTGAGGCTTATTATACTGCAAAGTGATCTTACTTGAAAGTCAGTTGTTACTAATTAGCATGAGGAAATGAATTCCTACATTTGATCATGCAGTACAGCAAAGGGTTAAACCCTAGCCAAACAAAAGTTTGCAGAACAAGTCCAAGTCACTAGTGCAGTTAATTTGTTTTTGCTGAGTCCATTTCTTGTATTGATTTTTGATCTGGGCAATACATTGCCAGGAGCTGGAGTTATTCACAGTTGAAAGCATTTGCTCTGTTGTTTTTGTTTATTTCAATGGGCAGTTCATGTCTATGTACAATTACTGCCCAGAAGCCAAAAGGGGATGTCAGAGCTGAAGGCATTGGATGGCAAACTCTATTAATACTTTAATACTTATCATTCTTCATGGAAGGATGAAATCTGCCTTCAGATGCAGGTGTAATAAATGAGGTAGTGCCTTATACCGACTCCAGTTAACATAGGAAGTTTATACCATTACAGTGAAGGTTACTTGGTTTCAGAGAGAGAGGATGAATGAGCTTATGGTAATTGTCTTGCTATACTGGGTAAGAATATTCAATGTAAGAGCCATTTGGAACAAGACACAAAACCAAGACAGCATTTCAAACACCTGCATTGAAGTGTGTGCTTAAAATGAAGGAGGTCTGTTCACCTACTGCTATTTTTGACACTAAAGACATCTTATAAGTTTGAATCCTACTAAAAATTTACAATCAATTAGATACAAAGTAGGCCAAATTTTACTTCTGCCCAACCTATGAATAAAATAAGGACAGCTAAATGGCACAGTACATAGAGTCCTGGCCCTGGAGGCAGGAGGACCTGAGTTCAAATCTAGCCACAGACACTTACTAGCTATGTGGCTCTGGCCAAGTGACTCAATCCTGTTTGCCTTAGTTTCCTCAGCTGTAAAATGAGCTGGAGAAGAAAATGCAAACCACTCCAGTATCTTTGCCAAGAAAACCCCAAATGGCATGACTACTTGACTGAACTATAACAAAAAAGGGAAATAATTGCAATATAAATCAGCATGGGGAAAGAGTTAAAGAGAACAGTCCTTAAATATTTTATATTTTACATATAAATTTATATCAAAGCAATTGATATGCCAATTATAAGTCAACCATCCTTCTCAACTCAAATGCCATCTTCGAGGAGGCCTTTCCTGGTTCCCCCAGTAACTAGTGCCTTTGCCTCTAAGGTTAGTTGAGATAGCTCTATAAAAAAAGAACTTACTAAGTACTTATTATGTACCAGACACTGCATACATATATGTGCATATACATATATATAGTGCATCATTCATCAGTACATATATGAAATAAACCATAACATACATGTGTGTATATACATGAGTGTCTCCCTTTGTTATAATGTAAAGTTCCTCAAGCACAGGGTCTGTTTTTACTTTTCTGTTTTCTCAGCACTTAACACAATGCTTGGCATATCGTAAACACTTAATGAATGCTTTTTAATTCATTCATTCAAAACTACATTGTGCTTAAAATACCCTATAATTCTTTTCACTAATTTAGTTTTCTGCTTAGCTAGTCCAGGTTAGTGAGCAGCTGTATATAATTCTGAGTAAAGGAAACCAAATGGCCAGAATTAATCAAATAAGTGTGAAAAAGCATATGATGTCAGTTGTGAAATCATTCCTTCTAAATGAGTGGTGTGCCTTACTTTATGGATCAGCCATCCATTATAACAAAATTTCAGGAAGTTGACACCATCTATTTCAATAATGATACACCCTCATACCACTTTATGAACTGTGGAATTAGCTATGACTATAGGGATTCTTGAATTGAGGATTCCAAACACTGGTGTGGAGATGGGGGCACAGGGAAGGTTCACTCTGCATTTATTCATTATCTACCTTTGGCCAAGGCCCTTAATCTTCCTGGGCTTGAGTCTCCTTATATAAAAGGAGGATAATTATATGTTCGTTACCTCCATAACAAGATATAGGAGAATTGAATGAGCTAGCATTTTGTACTTCTAAATTACTATGCAAATAGAAAGGGTTTTTATACTACTAGTGTGTGTGTGTGTGTGTGTGTGTGTGTGTGTGTGTGTGTGTAACAGAGAGTGTGTGTGAGACAAACATTTCTTAAGTGTCTGCTACATGCCAGGTACTGTATTAAGCACTGGTGATTCAAATATAAAAACAAAACAGCCTCTGGTCTCAAAGACCTTACAGTTTAATGGGAGGGGATAATATATCAGTATACAAGTACATACAAAACAACATATACATTTATATACACATATTTATATACATTTGCATAAAATGAATGATTATATATAATGGAACTATAGAGTTATAGCAACCACAATTCTTCCTGTAACCATTTTTGTTTTTTTAATCTGAATATATCTATGTTATAGCCACCACTCTTACAAAGGTTATTTTTTAAAATAAAAAACAAAATATAAATCTAAAATTCATATACCTTCCTGTAGTTTGTCACAGAACTTAGAGATGAAGAAAAGAAAGCTAAATTGGTCAAATGACTTGACCAAGTTATCCAGTAGAACTCTGATTCAAATCTAAGTCCCTTAGTTTCCAATCCAGAGTATTTTTCACTATACCTTCAATACCACAAAGTTAATTTTTGTTCTTATTTTGACATCAGTAAAGAAATTATTTTTCTTAATGAAAAGAGTCCTAGGAAGCTATAGTGTTTACCCAAAAAGTATGTGATGCTTTTTTGAAAAAAGGAGATTTTGTGTAATCTGTAAGTATGATTCACTTAATTTGAATTCCTACAAATCATCAAAGAAGACACCAGTTTTAAAGTCCTACGAATATTTTATTTTAGTTTCCCACTGAGTGATAAAAAAAATTGCTTGTCTTTTCAGCTATTTTTCACACCAAACTTTATTTACTTTTTCACTCCCGTGGGAATCATTATTGGGATATATGTGTGGATATCAGGAATTTTCCACATACACTTCAGCTATGGCTAGACTACATGCCAGTCCAGAATACTTTTGATCTACCTGGGATATATTTTTCCCTGAAATGGAAACAGCAAATGTATGAAATGAATGTTGTGTGTTTGCTTGTGCATGTGTGGCTGTTACCTGAAGTTGTCTGCCTATTTCAAAAAGATATTGCTTTTCCCCTAAATTTCTGCTATGAAACATTTTCCCCTCGGGGTGTTATGTGATTCTACTGTACAATATTTGTGAAGCCATACAAAGGACTGGGTCATCTTTTCATTAGTAGAGGGATGACAAAGAAAGGCTATATATAACTGCAACTTCAGACTATTACTAAAGCTGAGTTCTTGGGGTTTGAAAAGCCCTCCAGAACAGAAATCCTCCTTTCAATTTAGACCTCTTCCATAGCCTTTTTATTTGCTCAAGAAATATTTGTTGTTCAAACAAAAGCTCTTCATATACAAACATAGAATCTTTTACCCCATCAGTGGCACACACAATTGATCAAAGTAGTTATAGCCTCAATTATGCAGTGACAGGTCCATTAATCAAGCAGCTAGTTACTATCAGAGTCAGGATTTGAACCCTGGTCTCTGAGTTTACTTCTCTTCCTATCATCATTGCACCATCCTCTTATTTACTCTAAAATATGTTTAACAATTTTTCCCAAGCTATTTGATTGGTCATTTATTAAACTGAATAGCATTGGTTTGAAAAGTATGGCTTCATTTATTTCAGCTTTTTTCAGGGCTGGGATTGAGCAGATACACAGCTGGTAGTACTTGGTATAGAGATCTCCCAATGAGGAAACTCCCTTTACCGATAAAGATGTGCAATTATTCCACAATTTAGGGTCTTGAAAGTTACGTGGGGTACTGAGATTTTATTTGATTACATACCCAGGCAGTGTCAAAGATAGAACTTGAACCCAAGTCTTCCTGTCTCTGAAGTTGATTTCTGATTCATTATCTCCATCTATAATAATAATTACTATTATTACTATTTCCTATTCATTATTATTACTATTATTTACTGTTATTACTATTGCTAATTATTATTTACTGATTACTAATCATTTATTTTTTCCTATTATTACTAATAATTGCTATTACTAATTATTACTATTATCATCAATCATTATCACTATTATTACTGTTATTACTACTACTATTTCCTATTCATTATAGCATTTCTATTATTATTATTACCACTACAATTATGTTGATTGCAGCAACTATTACTACATATTTACGAAAAGTTAGTTTAAAAGTATTTAGTATGTATCTACTGTTGACTTGTCCTTCATAATTGGTCTTGATTGCAGTCACATCCATGCCAGGTTAATATAAAATTAGGATAGCAGTTCAATTCCAAAATAGCTTTAGCTTTGCCTTTGCAAGGGAGATGGTTGAGAAAGATAGCCATCTTTTCACTTGGGTATTAGAAGAATGAGTTGATTTTTAAATGCCTGGGCTCCTTGATAGGCTGTGCTAGGTGTTATGTGGCTATGCAGCTGTATATCATTTAAAAACTTAATTAAATTTTCTACCAGACTGTCAATTGTTATGAAAAATTGATGTTGTTCTAGTAGAATATAACTGATATAACTCAATCTATTATTTGTGGGTAACATATATCTGAGTTCTTCTTTATAGTCCTAAATTGCCCAGATTTGGGGGTCAATGAGCGGCATAGGGTCACTTGATTTATTCTTTTGTGATAAAGACTTAGTCTATTTTGATTCTAGAACTACTTAAAAGGAAGTAACTTCAGTCTTTCCCCTTACCAACCAAAAAAAAATTCAAGAATCAATCATGTCAAGGTCTGTAAACATAGCCATTATATATATTCTGATGATGACTTTTTGGGACTACATTCAATCCTCTTTTGGTGTAGTAGGAAGAGTGCTGAGTAGAGATGTGGTTTTAGGCTGAACTTTGCTACAAATTATTAGCTAGTGATTGGATTTAACTTACTATATCTGTCTTTAATTTTAGAAAGTATACCAAAAAGTATATATGTATGCATATTTGTGTGTGTGTGTGTGTGTGTGTGTATCCAACCACCATGATACAGAGATCCGTTAAGACACTATATACAATTTTGCTTTTTAAATAATAAAGCATCAGACTGGGATTCTAACCTAGGGCTCTTGCATTCAATTACACTTCTTTTTCTACACTATAATATCTCTCCTCATTGTGGTAGATCAATCAGTGGGTATTTATTTGATGCCTATATGAGTCAGACTTTGGGCTAGACACTTGTAGAGAAAAAAATAATATTCCCTGACATCAAGGCATCAAGGAGCCCTCTCTCTCTCTCTCTCTCTCTCTCTCTCTCTCTCTCTCTCTCTCTCTCTCTCTCTCTCCCCCCCTCATATGTGTATGTATATAAATATACAAATATATGTGTACATACAAATAAAAAATTATACACAGAGATTAAGTACAAAGTAATTTCCAAAAAAGGTAGAAGGAAGGAAATAGACTTGTAACTGAAGTAGAAAGATCAGGATAATTCTCATGTATCCATCCATCAACAAGCTTTCATTAAATGTTTAGTGTATTCTGGTACTATAGGAGGTAATACAAGCTAAGGATTTTAAGAAGGGTAGGTAAGCATCCTTTCTTCTTCTTCTTTTACATATACATACTTGTAGAGTAAAACATACTATTATAAGAAGCATTAAAACCCTTCAGGGTTTGGTCACATGACCTATTTTCAATATTACTTATCTTTATCTCTTCATTGACTTTATTCCAAGGATCGGAACATTGTCTAGCTAGGTAGCTGGTTTGGCATCTATGTTTGGATAGAAAGCTTCAGATCACTATTTGCTTAAACGTAGAGTAGATAATGGGAATCTAGAATTCAAAACTGGAAGGATTTGGAAAATGTAAGAAATATATAAGCACCTTCACATAGGAGGTTGTGTGTATGGCTCTGTGTCATGTGTTTGTATCATAGTGAAAAACAAAACCTCTAAGAAGACTATTAACAACTCAGCATTTCATTCTCCTTACTGAAGAAATTATTTTGGACATGCTTAACATAAAGTAAGAATATCAAGGATAAATAAGTTAGAAATTAATATCAGATTTTCACCAGAATCTTATAAAAGCAAGACCAATGAAAATATATTTATGTCTGTATGTATGTATGTGTGTTTTTATGAAAGCCATAATTTTGGAGCAGTATTTTATTTGAGTCAAATTAGGTTTTAACATAATGACCATCAGATTTCTCCCTCCTCCTCCCCCCAAAAAATCAGAGAGTAGAAAAGGAAGGAGAAAAATACAAAGCAAGAAAAATATTCTTTTTATAAGATGAGTTGATGGAATGTGGGAAAGAAAAACAGCCACTCAAACCCAATTCACTCAAAAATTTTGCTAAAGCCTGTGGGTTAGCAGTTTGATTCACAGAACATTTAAATTTCATATGGTAGAATAAGTCTTTTTCATGAACCTTAGAAAAATAGAAGTGTCAAATATAAAAGATTTTGGCTATTAGACTTTCATGAAAGTTATTCCAAGTTGCACAGTGTTTGGGTGTGTTATTTTAAGTCCATTTTATTTATTTCTTCTTTGAGAAGGGATTTGCTCCTAATGTACTTTTGAATTCATGTGAAATAAAGTGCTTTACAGATTGAGATGGAAAAATTTCTCTTAGACTGATGAGGTAACCATTTCTATTAACTGTTCTGCCCCCTATAGTGATTTAAATGAATTCTCAAGGGTGAGAGTCAAAGAAGATAACAAAATTGGGAAGAGAGAAAGTACAGTGGACAATTGCCAAAGGCTGATCAATAGTGACCTGTGATGTCTGCTACCTGATCATTTGTGAGCTGTGAGAAGTGGCCAGAATTTGGATTTCTTTATATCATTAGCAGAGGACAGTTACTCTTTGCATTAGGATACTGGCTGTAGATTGGGTAGAGGGAATGGGGATTTGTCTAGATAATGAGAAAAATGAGAGGAAAGTTGTGGGGAGAGTAGTAAAGTTGTACAAAAGGCAAGGTAACAGTAGAGGAATTTACTATATAAAAAGTCTCATAACCCTCCAACTCAGCAAAGAGAAACTTATTATTGTAGTTACCAGGAGTAACAGAGAATGGTCATTCTTTATTTTAGCAAAGATGGCGAAAGAAAGGATTATGCCAGTGCCCTACAAAGATTGTGCTATTCTCATATTTCTGTTAATGTCACATAATAATTATATTCCTTTGAGAATTGAAGCAGTTTCCCTACACCAATTAATATCCCTGAAGCTCAAAAGGTTCTGTGAGGAGAGAGGTCATCTTGCAGTTGTCACAGGAAGAAGAGGGGTGCAGATTTCTAACTCTTTTCTGAGAAATCTTGATTTACCATAAATCCCACTGCCATGACTAATTTGAATAAGAACTGTGTCCATAGAGAGGATTATGGGAAGATGGTGGAGTGAGTTAGAAAATTCCAAGCTCTTAAGATTTTCCTCCACAAAAGAGATAAAATAGCACCTTAGGGTAAAAAAGTGTAGGTAAAAATAAATAAATATAGAGGCACAATAGGGGTCTTCCTAGGACAATTCAAGAAGATCAGAAGAAAAAATCATAGGATTAGGTTTGGTTCTAGTGAAAAGCAAACACCTCCAGGTGAGGGTCTGGGTTAACAACAAGCTGACAAGTCACTTAAACCAGTGGCATGCCCTGAGGTTAGTTGATTTAGAGTATCAGGGACAAGAAGGAACAATCACATGCCCTGTGAGTGCAGAAGCAGTGGGGCAAACTGCCCCCTGACTGTCTGCACTTATAGGGGCCTGGAGGTTTGGCTTTGTTTCCAGATTGGAGGGGAGAACTAGAGATCTGGAGCAAGAGGCACAATCCTTGTACCCCAGGGCTGGAGCTGATTACAAACATTAAGCTGTTACTACCAAAAAATGCACAGGCAAAGGAGAAAGAATTCAACCATAGCAAGTTATTATGGGAGTAGAGAAGACTGGGGGTGATCTTCAGAGGCAAAGAAGCCCTGTTCTGCCTCAAAGAGTACTGTCACATGGTTACCTGCCCAAAAAGAATTCATAGAACTTTAAAAAGACTTTAAAAATCAAATGAGAGAGGTGGAGGAAAAACTAAAAGAAAAAATAATCCAAGAAAAACAAGAAGATTATGAAAAAAAGTCAACCAATTAGAAAAGGAGATCTAGAACCTTAAGGAAGAAAATCACACTTTGAAAATTAGAATTGGGCCAGGCAAAGGCAGCAAATTTATGATATCAAGAAATAATTAAACTAAAAAAAGAGAAATAATTGAACTACGAAGACTGAAAAAATAGAAGAGAAAGTAAAACATCTTTTAAGAAAAATAACTGATCTGTAGAATAGGTCAAGAAGAGAAAACATAAGAATAATCAGACTACTTGAAAGTTATGATTAAAAAAAAGAATCTTGATACAATAATACAAGAAATAATTACAGAAAATTGTGCTGATGCATTACAACAAGGAGAGGAAAGTGGAAATAGAAAAAAAAATCTATCAATCACTTCTCTAAATACATCCTATGAGGAAAACTCATAGGAATATTATAGTCAAATTCTGAAATTCCCAGCTCAAGGATAAAATATTAAAAAGCAACAAGGAAACAATAATTTAAATATGATGGTGCAATAATTAGAATCACACAAGACCTAGCAGTGGAGACACTAAAGGACACTTTAGTGTCTTGGATTATAATGTCTTGGAACACTATATATTGAAGAGCAAAAGAACTGGGGCTCTGGCTAAAAATATCCTACCCAGAAAAGTAAAGCAAAATTCTGAATGAAAAAATAAATGGTCATTTTATCAACTGTCAGACATTCAAGACTTTGTTTTAAAAAAGTGAACTTAATAGAAGATTTGACATACAAGAGCCAAGAGAAACATAAGGTACATACCAAGGACAGACTGTTTACTCTTTATGAATGTACAATGTAAAACATATGCCTAAAATTGTCATTAGTAATTAGGTAATTTGTAAGAAATATTGGGGTAAACCTGAGTATGATATGACTTTAAAAAGTACAACCATTTAGGAACAGCTAAAAAGAATAATTATTTTATACAAATGAAGTGCAAGAAAAAGAATCAATACAAAGAAGTTAGATTGGGGTGGAGGGCTGATAGTTCTGATAGCCTACTTTCATTGGTAATGGGTATACAATACAGGGGTGCCTAGGTGGTGCAGTTAACAGAGCACTGGCCCTGGAGTCAGGAGGACCTGAGGTTCAAATCTGGCCTCAGACACTTAACAGTTACTAGCCATGTGACATTGGGCAAGTCACTTAACCCCAATTGCCCTCCAAAAAGCAAAAAAGAAAAAGAAAAAAGAGAGAGAACAATGCATATATATCTAGAAGAATTATTGAAGCAGTCCAAATTAAGAAGACAAAATCGTAAGGGGATAAGGAAGAGGGAGAGAAAAGAAGGGAGGGATCTTTAGAGGGGAGGGTGAAGGAATAGGTTAAAGGGGTGTATAGAAGGGTGTTTAGAGTAGTGGGAATGGGAGAACAAGGGAGGGATCCTTGGAAGGGGGTAGGCTAAGGAATAGGAGGACAATGTAGCAGGTAGAAGCAAAGTAGAAGGATCAGGAGGGATAGGAAACAAGAGATATGCAAAAAACATAACAACAAAGATGAGTAGAGTTTGTTGGGGAAAATATATGTCTATATATGCATGTATATATGTATTCATATGTATCTTGTAGGTACATAAATATATAAGAACTTAATTGTAGCCTTTGGGGGGATGGGGTGAAGGTAGAAGGGTAAAGGAGGGCAAAAGAAAAATAATAAAGTAAAAAGTGCACAGCAAAGAACAAAAGAAAAGTTACAAAGAAGCAAAGACACAATGTGTAGTATTTATCACAGTCTTTCTTAAAATGAAAATATATTGTTACATATTTTAATTTTTCTCATGTTGTTATGCATTTAACAAACTTTTTTCTCTTTTCATACCTTCTATTTGAGTTCCAATATTTAAGATTATGATTTTTTTCTTTTCTCCATTCTGTTTTTATTTTCAGGTGTTAGCGTCTAAAATAAAATAATTTTTAAAATAACTGCGTTCAATAGGCATGATGTAGAGTCTATCAAAACATCAAGTACCAAATAGTATCAAATTCTGGTTATTTCATGGCTATAAACACAAATAATTAAAAAGTGTTAACATTAATTATAAATATGCCCTCCACAGAATAATCCTTTAAATATTTGAAGAAAGCTGCCATGCCCGCCTAAGTCTTCTTTTCTTTAGAATAAAATATTTCTTTCCTTCAACAGATCCTCATGCAAGATGACCTTGAGATCATGTACCATCCTGGTTGTTCTCCTCTTATTGGTCTCCAGCTTATCGATGCCTTTCCTCAAATGTAGTACAGAGAAATAAACCCAATACTTCACCTGTTCAAACTCCAGGCAGAGTTTGTACTGAATGACCTCTAATGTTCTTCCCAACTCTGAGTTTTATGATTCTGTAGCCAAATTAACATTTATTAAAGTGTGGGACCTCATCATAAAATTAATTAATAATTTCATTAAAGAGAATAACAATGAGACATAATACCAACATTTGTGGGATGCAAACAAAGCAGTACTTAGGGGGAAATTTCTATTTGTAAGTGCTTGCATCAATAAAACAAAGAAGGAACAGACAAATGAATTACATGAAATTTAAAAAAAAACAGAAAGAACAAATTTTAAAATCATCAATTAAACACTAAATTGGAAATGGTGAAAAAGGGAAATTAATATAATTGGAAGTTTAAAATATACTATAAAACTAGGATCTGGTTTTGGGGGAGGGAACTAATAAAATAGATAAGGCATTGGTTAATTAGATTTAAAAAAAGAAAAGAAAACCAAATCAAAAATGAAATGGTTGAATGCCCCACCAGTTCACAAAAGGTGAATGAAGATGAAATTAAAGCAATTTTAAGGGCAACTCTGCCCAATTATATACCAGTAAAACTGACAATATAAGTGAAATGGATAAATATATACCAAAAATATGAATTTACTAGGTTAACAGAAGAGCAAATAAGATATTTAAATACCTCTTAGAAAAAAGAAATTGAACAAGCTATCTCAAATGATGCAGCAAAAGCTTTTGACAAAATACAACAATCATTCTTAATATTAAAAACACTAGAAAGGATAGGAATAAATGTGTGAAGCCTATGTGTAGTGCATTAAGATATTTTTCATAAGATCATAGATTTGGAGCCAAAAGAGAGTTTAGAAGTCATAAAATCCAAAACCTTCATTTTACAGATGAGGAAACATAATGGGAAGGGGAATTTGAAGATCTTCCCTGCCCCTTAATAGGACTAGGGGGAAATGTGAAGGCTTTCCCTGCTTTGAAAGTAAATTCTGCCGCCTAATAGGTTGAATGTAATCACATGGAGCCTGTGGTGGGAGGAGTTTGCTGAAGGATAGAGCAGAACCCCCAGGAAGCTGGGAGTTAGAGCTAGAGAGACTGTGGGAGAGAGAGGATGCTCTGGTAAGGATATAGAAAGGTTTGTGAGTAAACATTGATCTTATATGGGTTTGTGGGAAGGATGAAGGATGGCATGCCTCTCTACTATATTGTAGTATATTAACTTTTATGTTGCTTTGATGAATTTGGTTTCCTGTTGTTGGGATTCGCTTTTCTGGTGTATAAATAAATGCTTTGCTTCTGTCCACTATATGGAGAATTTGTTATATTTTGGGATAGAGCATGATGTTTTATAATCACAGTCTTTATCACGATCTGTGAGTCTGTAAATATTGTACTGGCACTACAAGAAACTGAGGCTCAAAGAGTTTAAGTGACTCACCCAAAATTACATAAATGGCAGGTGACAGAACTGAGATTTGATCTAAGGTCTCCAATCCAATATTGTTTTATTTTTAACCAAGCCAGACTACTAAACTAATGTGAGTTATTAGTTATTATTATTGGAGCATGTGTAATTCATAGGAGAGAGTCTTCCAATTTCAAAGTCTATCTTATTATCATCTTTATCCATGAATTCTTTCTTTTTAAAATTTAGTTAATTAAAAAAAACCTTATTTTCAGTTCTGAATTCTTCCCCTACCCCTTTCTCTCCTTACCCTTTAAGAAGGGAAAAAATTGGATACCCATTATACATGCAAAATAATGTTAAACATATTTCCACTTTAGCCATGCTGTGAAAAAATAAGAAAAAAATTAAAAAAGTTGAAGAAAATATACTTCAATCTACATTCATTATCTATCTGTTCTTCCTCTGAAGATATGTAGTATTTTTCATCATAAGTCCTTTGGAATTATCATGGATTATTGTATTAATCAGATTAGCTTAGTCTTTCACAGTTGATTATCTTTAAAATATTGTTTTTACTGTATACATTGTTCTTTTACACTCACTTCACTCTACATCAGTTCATATAAGTCTTTCCAGACTTTTTTCTTAAACTTTATCATTTCTTACAGAACAACAGTATTTCACAACAATCATACTCATCCATAACTCAATTGATGGGCATCCCCTCAGTTTTATGAATTTTTTTTGATCATTCCTTTCCACACCAATTTCTCCCATCTCTATCCTCTTTTGTTTTCCTAAGACTTGCTCTTTACCACACAACTTTATTCTTTATTACATAGGGAAGAAAAAAATCGCTGATTCTGAAGTCAGACGGGGACCTGGGTTTTAAGCCCACCACTTACTGCCTATGTTACCTTGGGGGGGAATCACTTAACTCCTGCAAGTATTAATTTCTTCCTTTGTAGAATGAGAGATTGGATTACATGGCCTTTGGAATTCCTTTAGGTTTTAGATCTAGGATGATTGTCTAGTCTTGTTCTGGGATTTATGCATATTAGTTCTGGCTCATGACAGAATTCACTATGTTTCACAACCAGACCATAACTTCATCATGGAAGATCAGGGTTGGAATTTATACATCAGCCCCTTTGAATGTCATATGATACATAATGCAGTAGCAGATAATGATGAAAATATAATGTTTATGTTCTGTTTTCAACATTACAAAGTACTTTGCATATATCATATCATTTTAATCAACCTCACAATCAAAGAACTCAAGACTCATTAAGAGTCCTGGATTAAGAGCACCCAACCATTAGATTGTAATCTCCTTGAGGACAGGGACTATTTTTTGCCTCTTTTTGTATCTCTAGTGTTTAGCATGGTGCCTGGTACATGGTAGGCATTTAACAAATGCTGATTGGTTGATTAATCTGAATAAATACTGTGAATACATGTAGATTACATTGCAGATATATGTGTGAGAGAAATTGAAGAAAGGGAGAAATCAAAGTACAGAAAAGGGCCATCACATGCTCTCCTACTTACCAGTGGCTTTCCCAACTGGTATATATCAAACCAAATGATAGAGCCACAATTACTCATTTAACCCCCTACCCTCTTTTCCTCTTCACCATACTGCCTGCTCAGGCTCAGCACAAATAGTAAGACAGTTGTAGTGAGTGTCAGCATTTTACTAAGTATTAGGCCAGATCCAGTTTTGATGTATAGCTCAAAATAAGCCAGAATGCTACACAGTTCCACAGCTCAGCCCATCTGTCTGGGTATTTCTTTTTTTTTTTTTTTTTGCTCTGTGTCTACCTAGCCATACTCCATAGAATCATGGTATCTCTGAATTGGAAGGTTGCTAGAAAATCATATAGTTGCAATGGAGGATCATGAGGGATAGTAGGTCATTCTCATTGCCTGCAAGTTATCATTGGAGCCTGGAAATATTCCTGGTGCTTGAATTTATGGTGGAAGAATGTTCTCCAGGCTAAATATCATTTTCAGAATAAACTGGAACCAAATTTCCTACATAACTGTTTTGTGGTCCAACATCTCTACTTAAGTTAACCTTCACTCCATATCAACCTCCCACCAACCCACCCAGTGAAAGAGGACCTTCTACTCGGTTGGGTGTCCAGATCTTTATAGAAGAAACTATAGAGTAAGAACATCATATTCCCAGGATTTGAGAAACTCTGGGGGCCAGTGCAACTATGCAGATAAACTTCTACTGCTTAGAGTCATCTGACAACAAGCATTTATCTCTTTATAATCTCACATAAAATCTACAAAAGCAACCATGAGTACTTTCCATTTGTAAGAGCATGGGAATCACTTGAATCCAGCAACTTACAACTAAATAAAAGCCTTGCCTTAATTTTGGGGGGGTTGTTTGTTTGTATTTTGGGTTTGTTTTGCAATCTTTCAAAAGTTTTGATGGATTGAATACTGATCTGTAATTATTTATGCTAATGCATTAGCTTAGGAATTGTGAAAAATGCATTTATTGACTGGATCCATTTTTAAAAAAGCTTGAGTGGTGAAACAAAGCCAAATTGAGGGACTGCTGACTTTATAATATATTCTGAAAGGGTCTATATATCTTAACTCATCCTTCAAAATTAGTGATCTAGGACTCACATTTACAAATTTCCCTTGAATTTTTCATGTCCTCCAGCTCAATATGTCAAGTGTGACAGAAAAAATATAGTCAGTGAGTTGATCAAACAGTTGTTTCATTTGTATTACCATTCATTATTATATGTCATAAATGATAGCATAACTATGCCACTTATCAGCTGTTCAGGTGTCTCTTTTTAAGTGAAATAAAAGGTAAAAGCTTTAAATAAATGTAAAATTGGATAAATTGGAACACCGAAGAATATCTCTTAAAAAGTATGTGTTATGATTGAGCAATCATTGAGTTTGAGGGTAATACATATGTGGAAAGAATTCACCACATCCTACATTAAATTGTAGCAGTTTTTCTGAGTTCTAGTCCTAGTTCTACTATTCAGGGCATTTTGCTTTCCTTTTATGGTTATAGCTTTATAGTGGCAAAGAGCTTTATGTACATTATTTCATTTAGCCCTCATAATAATCCTATAAGATAGGTGTCGTGTATATTGGTATGGGATTGAATTGAATGGGAAAAGAGTTGACCTATATTTTAATTGATATAGAGAATTATAGGAAACTCCCTTTACCAATGAGGACAAACACCTGTTCTACTAAAATTAGTCATCAGAAATTTACCTGGGGGAGCAGGTGGGGGGCACTGAGGTCCTCAATCAGCATTGAATAAGTAGTAGGTGTCATGGGTGGGCCTTGAACGCAGATATTCCTGACTCCAAGATCAGTTCTCTATCCACTATGACACCCTGCCACTCAATGCAAGTATTATTATGGCCATTTTATAGCTTAAGAAACTGAAGCCTAAAGGAGTTTTGTGACTTCCCTAGAAATATAGAATAAGTACCAAAACTGAGTAAATCTGAATTTTCCATTTTTTGGTTATATTTTGTTGCCTACACTACATTGCAATACACACAGTGTGTCATTTTTAAGATCATTAATATGTGAGGCAATATGATATGACAAGCATCTGACCTTAGAGTCAAAAGAACTTGTATTCAAATCCAGTATTTAACACATGCTAGGTATATGGATGTGGAAAAATCTTTTAATGTCTTAGACAACTCCAGACAACTTTTTAAGACAAGAAGTTGCCAATCTACATTAGTAGGCATTGGGGGTTCTTTATACCAATGAAATCACAGGCATGGATCCCCTCACTTCAAAGAAAGATAGCTAACATAATTCTGGGTACATGGTACATAGAATTACCATTAGCAAACATATCAAAGTGGGAATAGTAATTGAGGTACCCTGAGGGAAAATTCCTACACTTTTTGTTTTTAAGTGAAAAAAGAAAAATATGCTTCAATCTGTACTCAGACTCCATCAATTCTTTCTCTGGAGGTCGATAGCTTCTTTCATCCTAAGTCCTTAAAAATTGTCTTGGATCACTGTCTTGATAAGAATAGCTAAGTCATTCACAATTAGTCATCTCTACAATATTGCTGTTATCATGTACAAGATTCTCCTGGCTCTGCTCACTTCACTTTGTATCAGTTCATATATGTTCTCCCAGGTTTTTCTGAAAGCATTCTGTTCACCATTTCTTATAGTACAATAGTATACCATCACAATCATACACTGCAGCTTGTTCAGCCATTCCCTAATTGATAACTATTCCCTCAATTTCCAATTCTTTGCCATCACCAAAAGGACTGCTATATTTTTGTACCTCTAGATAATTCTCCCTTTTCTTTGATCTCTTTGTATAACAGACCTAGTAGTGGTTCTGCTGGGTCAAAGGGTATGCCAGTTTTATAACCCTTTCAACACAGTTCCAAATTACTCTCCAAAAATGGTTGGATCAATTCACAAATCTACCAACAATGCATTAGTGTCCTTATCACTTGCAACATTAGTAATTTTTCTTTTTCTGTTATATTGGCCAATCTGATAGGTGAGAGGTGGAACCTCAGAGTTAGTTTAGCTTGAATTACTCCAATCAATAATGATTTATAGCTTTTTTTCACGTGATCATACGTAACATTCTGAAAATTACCTGTTTGTATCCTTTGGCAATTTTTTAATTGGGAGATGGTTCTTATGCTTATAAATTTTGTTTCTTTCTCTATATATTTGAGAAATGAGGTCTTTATGAGAGAAACTTTTGAATTTTCCTCATGTTTTCTTTTCCTTCTAATTTTGGCTGAATTGGTTTTGTCTGTGCAAATCCTTTTAAATTCAATTTAACCTAAATAATTCATTTTACTCCTCATCATCTTATCTCTTCTTTGGTCATAAATTTTTCTCTTATCCATAGATCTGATAAGTTAAAAATTGTTATGCTCCCCTAATTTGCAAATTATATCATCTTTTATGTCTAAAGCATATACTCATTTTGATCTTATCTTGGTATATGGTATGAGATGTTTGTCTCCACCTAGTTTCTGCCAAATTGCTTTCTAGTTTTCCCAGCCATTTTTGTCAAATGTTGCTTTCTCACTCCCAAAGCTTGGATCTTTGGTTTTATAAAACATTGAATTACTGTGGCCATTTACTACAATGCACTGTGTATCTAATCCACTCTACTGATCCACCATTCTGTTTCTTAGCCAGATTGTGCTCATGATTGCCGCTTTATAATACAATGTGAGATTTAGTAATGCTAGGCCACCCCCCTTAACACCTTTTTTCATTGGTTGCTTTTATATTCATGATCTTTTGTTCTTCCAGATGAATTTTGTTATTTTCTCTAGGTATATAAAATAATTTTTGGTTGTTTGGTATGGCACTGAATAAATAAACTAATTTAGGCAGAATTGTCATTTTTACTATATTGGTTCAGCCTGCCCAATATCTCTCCAGTTGTCTAGATGGGTCTTTATTTGTGTGAAAAATATTTTGTAATGTGTTTCATATAGTTCTTGGGTTTTCTTGGCAGGTAGACTGTCAAGTATTTAAATATTGTTTGCAGTTATTTTAAATTATGTTTTTCTTTCTTTCTTGTCCTGCTGAACATTGTCTGTAATATAAAGCAATACTGATGATTTGTGTGGGTTTATTTTATGTCCTGCAATTTTGCTAAAGTTAATTGGTTATAATAAAAGGTTTCATGAATATTTACCCTTGGGAAATATGGATCTTCTAAATTAAATGAAAATCATTATTTTTTTTTCAATTAGAGAGAGAGTGCCAAGCAGAGGTTGTATTTAGGTCAGGAAAAATTCTGTTCAAATATAGTCTTTGACACATCTAAGAAAACAGGAAGTAACAAGAAGTGAACAGTAGACTAAAATAAATTCCAAATACTTGTCATATGACTACTGTTACCCTTGCTGTGACCCAGGGAAAGTTGAGTGACTTCAATGTTCCTCAAACAAACCAAACATTCAGCATTTATCAGTCATCTTCTATGTGCTAGGCAAGATTTATAAAGGAAATGAGTTGTAGGTTCTACCAGTGTAAGTGAAAGGCTTTCTCATACCTGGAATTCCCCTATAATGATGAAATCATAGAGCCTGCATGTATTCCAGTTATAATTATGTGTATGTGTGTGAATATACATGTACATACATACGTGTGTATGTGTGTGTAGCAAGGTAAACAAGATAAGTAAATAGCTGTCAAAGTAGACAGTTGGACTAACTATCCAAAAGGCTTGTATATTTAAGATGATGCCAGGAAATTGGGTAGTTTCTGGAGTTTTTTGGGGGGAGCATGTTGGGAGTGGGGCTTGGGATTAGATAAAGCAGGGAATTCTTGTATCACCCTACATGGTATCACCAAAGGGACAGATTTAAACTTAGTTAATAGACAAACAAAAGCAACACAAAGCTTCCTTACAATTAGAGTTATCCTAAAGCAGAAAAAGTTGACTTGGAAGGTCTCTAAGGTCTTCATGGAAAGATCAGAAAGCCAGCTGCTAGTGATGAGGTACAGAGGATTCTTCTTTTTCAGGTATGTGTTGGTTCACTTTTGATTCTGAAACTATGATTCTTTTATGTATCTCAATTTCCTTATGTAGGGTGTGAGGGTAGAGGATGGACTTAATAGCTAAATGTTTCTTCAGTAGAAATTGTTATATGCTATGAAGGCCTATGGGAAAGCATTCAAATAAAGTACTGGATCAGTATCTTGAGAGAATGTGTTCTGCTATTAATTTTACTGTGAATTTGAAGCACAACTATATTCTGGTAAATATAGCAAGTTACTACAGTTTTAATATATTTCTTCATTGTAAAAAATAAAAAAAAACTTATGATAATGTATTTTCTGGTAAAAATTAATCTTGATGAAATTTGCATTTGAATTAAAGTAATATAAAGTATGTGTTTATTCATGCATACCATGGCCTATGCAGTATGACAGAATAATTAGTTCATAGTTATTACTTTATTTCTAATATCTACATGGTGTAACTTGAAGTTTAAGCTAGATTGTAAAAAAAAAAAGATATCGGCTTTTAAATCCCTAATATTTTTGACAAAAATCCCATAATAGCTTTTATTTCAAAAGTGCTTTAAGTGTTCCTAAGCATTTTACTCACAATTCAGTGACATAGATAAGACAAGTATTTATTAGCCTCATGCTATAGATGAAGACAATAGGCTGAGAGAGATGGTCAAACTGTTAGTGCCAAGGTTCCAAGCCAGGTCTTCCAGTTCCAAATGCAGCACTCTTTTCATTAAACTCCCCTGCCTCTTTGTCAAAGTGAATTATTGAATTATTGTACTTCTCAAAGTCCATATCTATGTTGTTGCTTCTGAATTTTTCCCTTTTTCCCTATGTATGTTACAATGTATTCTAATCTGCCCTATGCAGATCACAAATTGTAAGAGTTCTTCTGTTTGTTTTACCACTCACTTGTTCTTATTTCCTGTTTTCCAGAACTGTTCTTTTTTTTTTTTAATGGTAGCTGCTATATTTTGGACTTCCTTCTAATAGAAGCTAATAATATTTATTTTCATAAATTTTGCCTTTGGAAAAGTAGGCGGTTCTATTAATGACGCTTTCTTCTTGCAATAAAGTCCCATCTTTTAAACATCAGTAATTTTCCAGTGGTGTATGATTGGCTGTAAATCAAGGCACACAATGTGTCCAAAGAATTCAAGCGAAAGATTGGCAATATTGGAGCACATGGTGTATGAGAGCAGGTTGTACCATGTAACTAATGAGGCATGACAAGATGAGAAGTAGAAAGTTGTGATCAGTGAAGTTCATGACTGGGGAGAAAAAAGGTGAGCCAGTCACACTTTTAGAAATAATTGATCGCCAGTTTGTTTGATCCATTAGTATCCATACAATGTCGTGAAAATGAAAGGGAAGACCCAAATGCATTGGTTAGACTTGAAATGAAACTAAATTGATTCCACCACTGCTGAAACCCACAATACCCTGGAGCCTGGAGTGCAAATATAAATGGCAGGAAGAGGTAGGAAACAGGGCAAAGTAAGAGATGAATGGAGAATTGAAGTACCTCAACCCTACTGTATCATGCTTCTATGCCTGGTTTGTGAAATATTGCCTATTCTCTTCATAAAATCCCTCTTTCTGTCCAAATATTCTGTAGTATAATCTAATGATAAAATCACTTGTTTCTCCTATACTACATATCTCTCCTACTTCATAATTTCTTCATGAATTTACTTTCTTAATAAACAATTCTAGTCTCATCCCCTTTTATCTATATTGCTTCTCAAATAAAGTGTACACGTATAGAACCACGGTCAGTTATGAGTTTCATCCCACCATAGTTCAGTGGAAAACTTACTAAGTTAAATTTGTCATCTTATATTAGGCCTCTAGTCTCTCTTATGTGTTACCTCAACTTTAGGAATTTATTTATAGACACTTATGGCAATGGGCAGCAAGGTGATACAGTGGATACAGTGCCAGGCCTAAAGTCACAAAGACTCATCTTTATGAATTCAAATCTGTCCTCAGAAACTTCCTGGCTGTGTGAACCTGGGTAAGTCATTTAACCCTGTTTGCCTCAATTCCTCATCTGTAAAATGATCTTGAGAAGGAAATGACAAACTATTCCAGTACCTCTGCCAAGAATACCCCAAATGAGGTCAGAGAGTCAGATCTGACTGAACAACAATTGTCCTCACCTAGCTGCCCTTTTACTAATGTCTTTTCCTCAGATTTTATATTCTTAGAATTTCCAAGTGCCTCAGCTGTTATTCTTTTTCCTTCTTTATGACTATGTTCTCTGCTGTCTAACTTGGGAGATTCACAAAGAAAGTCTTCTCCATTCCTCATCCTTCTTAGTTTAAAACCTTTTTGACTTTTGCAGGCCACATGGCCAGTAACACGGGTATACTTTTTCTCTGGCCAGGAACTTGTCATCTGCATATTGAGAGCTAGAGTACAATATTACACACCATCTTCTTAGCCAGCTGTTCACTCTCCAAATCAATTTTTCTCTCCTGCATTCCTTTCCTTCAATGAGCAGTGATGAGGAAACACAGCCTGTAGTCTCAGGGTCTTAAGTTTCTCGTCCAGAACTTCATAATTATTGGCAAGTCTTTTTAGTTTCCTTATGGAAGTGTAACTTTGTGTGAAGTAATAGCCTTTGATTTTGATCTATTTGGGGAGGTTCTCTGTTATGTCTTGGATACATAAACTAGTAATATAACAGACCTCTCTATAGCTCTTACCATTTTGAGAAATATCTTGCTCAATATCCCCAGAACAAAGAAACAGCAACTACTGCTACTCTCCCAATGATCTCTCCCCCAATAGCATCTTCTTATATCATTCTTCTAAGGAATATTAACTTCTTCCTCATCTTCTTCCAATAAGTCAATCAATTAATATTTGTTAAGCACATACTTTGTTCCAGGCACTATGCTAAATGTTCTTTCCTCTCCAGAAAGAGCCTCAGATCCTAAACTCTCATGGTACAGTTGCTGTATTCTTTTCCTTTCTTCTCTGAATTAAACTTTTCCATTCTCTATCAAGCTGACAAGGGCAAAGTGTTAGATCTCCCACAACAGATTCCCTTTTTCCCCATTGAAGGGTGACTTCCCTTTCCTCCAGGAGCACTTCATTCTCTCCTATAATTTAGAGTGGGGAGAGGCTTTCTTTGAGTACTGTCATTTTAACATACAGGAAGGAAATCAAACTACACTTGGTATACAGATAACATCAGTGAACTCTGCCAGAGATACAAACATTACACATTTGACTCAAATCACTGCATAATTTCCATTATTCTCCATAATAGTTGCACTATTCAGTCCTGTTTCTTTTCTCTAGTTGTGAGTATTTACAATTCCACTCTAAGAATTTGATTAAAGCTTTTATGGACAATTATAGCCTCTTCATAGCTCGATCAATTCTGTAGTTAGTCAAGTCTTTGCGTAGCCTCCTGATCTATGATATGGATATATCTGGAGCTATCCCACTCTTCCCCTATCATGCAACAGGCACCAACTAATAGGTCTGAATCACAGTATGAAAGTCTGTCACAGCTTCAGTGGTGAGAAAAAGTGGAACTCAATGCATACACTTTATTAGATTAATAGGAGTTGCAGGCATGCAAGGCAATTAATCAGCTATAGATAGGTATAGCTGAGACTGCCAAAAACTGCTCCATCAGACTAAGGGTATTTTTTGTCATCACTTCATTTAAGGCCTAGAACAAGCTAACAGTTACATGACAGTAACTTGTTTCTTCTGGAAATTGTGAGTCTGTTAATTCAAATATTGTTTCAAATGAAGATATCAAAATTCATCTCTCAGTATTTTCCAATACAAGGCTGTGTGTCTCTGTCTCCTCTCTCTCTCTCTCTCTCTCTCTCTCTCTCTCTCTCTCTCTCTCTCTCTCTCTCTTTCTTTTTCTCTCTCTCTCTTCACACACACACACACACACACATACACACACACACACACACACACACGGGATATCACAAAAGTTAACTGATTCTTTGTCCTAGTCATGGGCATTTTGGTTAGGGTCAGACAATACTTGGATGCCCTACCTGGAGTGGGGGTGCATGCAACAATTTTGAAAGATTAATGCAAGCTCTTAGGCAAGGGGATTACCGGGTATAAATTGGTTTCAAAACAAATCTAAACCAAAAAACCTAAAAGAGTCAATACCAAAGTTTCCTTAAAGTACCAAATTCCAAAGAGCTGAGGGTGAAACAAATCATTTTCAAAAGGAGAGTTTCAGACCAGGTGGTCAATACTGGGTTAGGAAGAAAGATATTGTGAACTTTTTGTCTAATTCCAACTGTTACCCTAAGAGTTTGGCTTTTTGTGGTTGGTGCATGCATTTTTCACCCCTACTCTATTTGATATGGTCATGGTCCAGGTCAACCATGTTTTCTTTCTTGACCCAACAACACTAATAAGGTCATGACCACAACTTTCTCGCAGTAGAAGTTTCCATAGTGATTCCATCATCAGGAGGAAGGGACCCTACTGGGAGAGACGAAAAAGGTTTAGCTGAAATATTTTTTTAGCATGGTAGCTTATTATCTCTCAATATTTTCATGAGAGATGCCATGTTTTTAGCCACTATTTAGTAGGCCTTGAAGGAGAGACAAGGGGAGAGAATTGTTCCCAGAAAGAATTTTTCGAGTACCACAACTTCTGTAAACAAACAAACAAAAATTTAACTAAGACTACAATTCAAGATACCTAAATACCAATCAGATATTCTCCTCCCCATCCAGTCTTTCAGGTTCAAATAGCTGGGAAACAAAGTGGGGTACTGAGGTGAGGGTGGAGGGAATTATAGGAGTGCCAGAGACAGCCTCCTATATTGGTTATATGTCAATCTGATGTTTGTAATTTGGGTACTATTTGGACTGTGGATATTTTATGATGTTTTTTACTGTAAGCATTGTTATAGGACAAATATGACATTTTAAAAATCACTGACTGTTACTGTTGAAAATGTCTCACAGACAATTGATTTAAGAGAATACAATAACTCATGCCTCTATTTGTTTGAAATATTTGTATCTTTTGGTTATGCTGACTGTGATATAAGAAAGATTGACATTTTTCTCAATGGTAACCAAGCTTGTTAAAGCTTTAGAGAACAGTAATCTTGCCCTTGCTGAACAGGTCATCCTCTTGTTCTGTCATTCTGCCAATTTGACAGGAAATTTGTATCCTTAATAGATATCTGGCCTTCCTAATTCTTGTATATGACTGCTCAATTTATTCACTCAGTCATTAAAACAATAGTTATTGAATTCATACTATGTATAAGACTCATTAATAAATAATGGAGGAGGGTACAGAAGAGAATTGACAATTTTTAATGATGCTGAAGTATAAGTTTCAGTGTGTCCGACTATGACTGGTCAGACCAACATAAGCTAAGAATGCTCTATCACAGGTCAGGCACAAATAGTCCTTGTGAACATTTGGGCTGGATTCTCTACAATTGTGTACCCTGCATTTCCTTTAAGCTGTCTCAATTCTGCTTTGCTCATAGAACAAAGCACCTTCTCTGATGTAGGCATGCCATGTTGAGTGATCCTGTGCCAGTGTCTCCCATTTCACACAATCAATTCCAAAGTTCTTAAGAGAGACCTTGAAAGTATCCCTGGATCACTTCTTTAGACCACCATGTGAGTGCATACCTTGTGTGAGTTCTCCATAAAACGGATTTTTTGGCAAGCGTATGTTTTGCATTTGAACAATGTGGCCAGTCCATTGGAGTTGCACTCTGTGAAGTAGAATTTGAATGCGTGGCAGTTTAGTTCGAGTAAAGATTTCAGTGTCAAGAGACAAAATATGTACATATATATATGTATGTGTACACATATGTATATATTTAAAAGTGGGGCATCTCTAATGTTCCCAGATTGTGTAGCTATAACTTTGTGACTGCTCATCTATGCTGGTCTGTCCTGAGTAGACAACCATTTCCTTGACTAGGAGAGTAAGAATTTAATATCACACCCCCTATGTTATAAAGTTGGGTTACAAAAGAAAAAAAAAGAAAAGGAACATAGGCTATAAAAAGGTTGAATTCATTTAATGATTTTAACAGTAAATTACTTTAGATAACTTTAAAGTTTGCAAAGCATTTTATATCTATATCTATCTATATCATCTATCTATATCTATGTCTCTATATAACTATATCTATATATAATCTTATTTGAGCATCATAACCACCCAGTGAGATAGGCAGAGTAGGTACCATAATATTAGTTTTAAAGATAAAGATTCTGAAAACCAGAAAAGTTGAGTGATTTAAAGTGGCTTCCTGATAGTTTTAGAGTAAAGCCTTTCCAACTGTACCTTTAGGGTTCTATACACTCTGCTATGGTGACTAACCTGCAGAGAACTGTTGTGAACAGAGAGTCCTAGATAAAGGTCAAGAAAACTGGATTCTAATGTTGGCCATGCTGTTAATTGGCTAGAATTCACCTAGAATAGAACAGTTATCCTTCAATGGTCCCTAGGTTTCTCAACTGTAATATGGGGAAGTTAGAGCAGATGAGCAGTCCATAGGAGTCCTCATGTCCCAATTTAATACTTAAGATTTGATGTTTCTAGATTAACCCTCTAACCAAAAATGTCAGAACCAGTGAACATAACCATGTCAGCTAGTTTTCTAATCTATTCATAAAAACAGAACAAAACACAAGTTAGGCATTATCACAGCCTCTCTCAAACCCATGCAATAGCATTTAATATATCCACTGTAATCAGTAAGAAAATGTTTAGTTATGTAGAACCAATAGATGTCTTGGGACTTACCCAGATAAAGCCTGCATGCAGCTTTGAACATTTAGAGCCAAAATATTATTCTTCTCAGTCTACACCTGTGGGAATGAACGTGTTGTTTTAGACACTGTGGTTTTAAAAGTTAAACTTTTCAAATAGTTTTCTCTGTGTCTCTGGCACTTACTCTAGCTGTGAACAAGAAAAAATTTTTCCTCTAAGGAAGCCTGCTTTAAACACTTTTTTCAACACCACTGTCCACTACTTTATGAGTCAAGTTAACAAGACTGACTGTGAGTCTAAGGTTACAGACTCCTTCTTACAGGAGGCACAGATAGAACTCAGATGGTATAATGTAGAATAAAATTGAATCAACAACATAAAATGTTAAAAGTTGAAGTGACCTGGGAGAGTAGCTAGTACAGAGGTTGTTAATTGAGGGGTCCAGGAACTTTTTTTTTAAAGCAATTGGAGTTAAGTAACTTGCTCAAGGTTACATGGCCAGTCATTATTCATGTGTTGGTGCTCATTTTCTGAGGCCGGTTTCGATCTCGGGTCATCTCAACTCCGAGGCCGACGCTCTTACTCACTGCGCCACCTAGCCACCCCAGTCCAGGAACTTTTAAGAATATATTCTGAAAGTTATTTCAATGTAATGTGTTTCCTCAGTAATTCTCTGTATTTTGTTTTATAACTTGAAAACTTTATTCTGAGAAGGGGCCCATATATTTCACCAGACTGTCAATTGTGTCCATGACACAGAAGTTTAAGAATTCCTGATCTAACACAACACTCTCATTATAAAGAGAAATGGGGGCTAGAGAGTGGGTTGTGACCTATCCAAGGTGGTTGGTACCACCACTCCATGATATAAAGGATGTTGACCTTCAACATAAAGTGCAATATAATTCTGAGCTCCCATTGATAGTGTTACTGTACTTACTATTATTTTTCTTCCTTTATTTAAAGGGATATTGCTGAGTTATCTTTCTTCTTCTTCCCCCTGATTTGAGGTAGTCTGTCCTGCACTGCCTGCCGTTCTCTCTGTAGGCTCTCTTGCAGAAATCTCAGCAGTTCCCATAGGTTTCAGTATAATCTCTAATGGAAATGATGGTTTATGAAAAGGAACAGAGGCAGAGATATATCAAGTCTATATATTCAGTCCTAATTTTTCTTTGGTGCTCCATTCAAATTTCTAACTGGATGTCCTTATAGGTATGTCTAGTTCAACCTGTATAAAATAAAACTCATCTTCTATTCCTCCCTACCCTCCAAATGTCTCCACCTTCCAAATTTCACTATTAAGGGACCAGTCCAGTTCTTTGATTCATTTTTGCCTCTTTAATGTTATTTTTGTCTCTGTTATACATATTTCTGGGACTAAATTATACATATTATACATATTTATATGTTATACATATTTCTGAGTCCAAGTATGGGGTTCTTAATGGCAAAAAAAAAAAAATGACTGTTAATTGAAATCTTTGTTTTTCACCTTCTGTTTTCATCCTCAAATGCCCTCAGGTTGATTTTATTCAGTTGATTCTCAAGCCTTATTTTCTTGAAACTGATTTTGCCTTCCATGGTTTCTGTTTTATGAAGTAATAGAGTTGAAAATATTACATCATATTTTTATATATGACTCTTCAATATAGTTTATGTGCTAAACTGTGTTGCCCTTGTCTTTCCACTTGACAAAAGAAAAAAAAAGTGAAGGATTTATTGACTAAGGTACTATTAAGATCCTTCTATCTCCTTCTGGCAGTTAATGAACATGAATTAAATTTCACCATAAAATGTTTTTAGTCATGTACTATGTCCTTTCTTCTATCCACATTTCATATTTTGCAGTCAATGTCTTGTTTATGTAGATAAGGTGTAATTACTTTAATAGTACATTGTGGTTTTTTCTCACTGTTATTCTTTCTTTGAGCTTTGTACCAATTTTTAAATTTTCTCTAATATTTTTTTTTGGTACATAGACAATTGATTCATAATTGACTCCAAAATCAGTAAAAAGTCATTTCTTTTATGTAAAAATATAATAGATTTCAATTTTGGAATTTTTTTGGTGCTTTCCATGTCCAGCACCTACTACTTTAATTTTCCTCAAAGGAAATATTTATAATGTATAAGTTTGAGGCTTCTGTGTAGTCTTCAGCTTTTTGTTCTCCCCTACTCCTTATTCCTGAAATGTATCTTCCAATATATTTTTACCACCCTTAACAAATTTTTATCTTTGCACTGAAGGCAGCAAATTTTGAAGTATAGGTTGATTTATTTTATGGGGACTTAAGTTCTTTGTCAAGCTCCTTGGCCCCTTTGTCCTCTACAACAGATAATGATGTTCCACAAAATGAACTATTTTTTTACTTTTTGATGTGTTATTAAACTATCTCTGTCAACTCGTTTGTGTGCTTTTCCAAGAAGAATCTATGAACTTTCCAGTTCAATGGCAACTTCCTTTATTGATGTCTTGGTTGGTTCTGCTAAACTGCTTCTTTCCTCCTTTCTATTTTTTTTAATTCATTTTAACAAGATATGGTTCTCTGGGTAGGAGAGTGTTTTTTTTTTTTAACTAATGTGGTATAAATTTTAAAATAAATTAAAATAAAATTTACTTCCAAGATAATAATAGACTGCTTCATTAATATTATGCTGAGCTAATTCTCAAGCTAATTTGGCATTTATACACATATGGGCATATATGTATATATGTACTTATACATATATGCACACACATATATATGTACTTTTACATATATATGTCTATGTAGCCAAAAATTCCTAAAATTTCTTTTCAGTACCATCCACTGAAGAACAATTTTATATGCTATAAGTAGAGATGAACATGTTTACCAATGGCTATACTTATGCAAGACTGTATGCAAATCTTTGTTTTATGAACTGGAATCTGGATGCAAATGGTGCTATTCCAAATAAATGAGAAAACACTTGGTGTGAAGCTCAGGAATTGGCAAAGAAATTAAAGACCATATACTAATACAAATAGTGCAGGAATATACAGTATAAAGAAGCTTAGAAACATTTCTCATTTCTCAGTTTTATACTAAATATAAAAATACATAGTTATAAGAAACTAGAAAATGCCTCACTGAAAATTTTATCTGATGAAATTGCATAACTTTTGCACCTCACTCTTACCCAACTTTCTCTGACTCTTCCTCCTGATTGCCTCAGGACTAGTCTATTATGTTAGAGATGAAAAATAAAAATATATTTATTAGAAACAGTTTTATACAGGCAGATAAATTCTGTAGGAATATTTTCTAAGTCATAAGGGGAGGAAAACATGTAGCATCTCCATCCGTAAGACTTACTTCAAATTATCCATTTTCTTGTAAATCATCCCCTATCTATAAATCATAAATTCTCCTTCCTTACACTGACATCATATCTCAGTGTCTACCACTCATAGGATTTTATTATTCTTCAACTCTTCCTCTTATCATATCCTTATCTCATTCTCTATAGTGAGTTTTTTAAATCTTTTCTTCTCTACCCCCTACCTAAACTTCTATCCCCTGAGAAGACAGACTACTCAAAGTAAAATCAACTTCTCTCCTCTATTCCTCAAGCTTTCTTGGCACCCACGCCATTCTCTCCTCTTCTTCCCTTCAGTCTAAAAAGAAATATCCCTGCTACAGATGAAAGCTAATTCATTTACCTGAACGATTAATTCCTTTTCCTCTTGCCATGTCCAGCATCTTCCTGAGCAGCTATCCCCTCTCTTAAATTTGTCTTCACTCTCTCAGCCTAGCTTCTTTCCATCTGTCTAGAAAAAAATGTTCAGATGTCCCAAATTGTAAAACAAAAAAAGCCTTTCCTTACCCATCTAACCCATTCAGCTATCACCTCATCTCTTTCTTCCCCTTCACTGATAAACTTGAAAAAGATAACCTATGGCTGATGGCTGTACTTTCTCCCTAACCAAACTTTCTGTATAACCTGGTATAATACCCCTCTACCATTGTATTGAAACAGCTTTCTCACAGGTCAGAAACAACTTCCTCATCACCAAATTCAATGGTTTTCCCATCTCTCCCACTCAAGTTTTTATAGCTAAATTTGGTTGACTTTGATTCAGGATGGGGATTTTAGAGGTTGACAACTGTACTCTCCTTGAAGTGCTTCTTTCCCTGACTGCTCCAATCCCATAGCAATAGGGGTTGTTGCAGCAACCTCATCCTAGGACCTCTGTCTGCCTTCTTCAGCAGCACCCAAGATAAAGAAATGACTATTTATGTCTCATTTTCCTTGATTCTTTTGCAGCTTTTTAAACTTCTAGCCCCCTTTTACTCCTCCATTCCCTTCTTCTCTGGATATTCTTTTCTCCTTTAGTTTACCAGTTGTTCTTCTCCTGTCTAATTATCCTCAATATTCATCATGGACTTCTCATTTTCTCCCAATCCCTCAGTTTGGATGTTCTCCAAGAGTTAGTCCTCTTTCCCTTAGGAATTTCATTCAGTCCCTCAGTTTTAATGACCTCCTCCCTGCAGATATATCCCAAATATTTCCAGTGTATGACATTGCAAATTGGATATATCCTCCATAGAAAAGCCTGATCATTCTAGAATGATATATTCATAATATTATACTGCAAGTCAGCCTAAGGTATAATCTGGTCACAGTGATTCATAAGGTTTTGAACTAGAAGAGGCCCTAGAGATCTTAGAATACAACCCTCTCATTTTGTAGTTAAAGAAATTAAGGCTTGGGGCAGGTAGGTGGCACAGTGAATGGAGCACAGGCCCTGGAGTGGAGAGGAGCTGAGTTCAAATCCGGCCTCAGATGCTTAACATTTACTTGCCATGTGACCTTGGACAAGTCACTTAATCCCAATTGCCCCCTCAAAAAAAAAAAAAAAAAGGAAAAAAGAAGAAGAAGAAGAAGAAATTAAGGCCAGGAGAGAATAAGAGATTTGTTCAAGGTGATAAGTGGGAGAACTGGCATTGGAACCCATGTGAGTTATCCAGGATTACACAGTCAGTATGTGTCAGACTGCACATTCAGTTTGCTTTCTTATATAAATAATCCTCTTTTATTGTAAAGTCAAAAGGTACAAAATCAAACTCATTATCTTGTTCCCCAAGCTTGTTTCTCTTCTGACTCTTTTTTGTGTTCACATACCACCATTTAGTCACTTTCCCATGTTCTCATCCTTAGTTACTCTCTCTCTCTCTCTAACCTCTACTAGATACTTGAGAAGCAAACTGCATTTTGCTCAAACAGTCATCCACATGGCTGGTTATGAGCCTTCCTATTATAAATATTCCTATATAAAGTAAAAGCTTTAAAAAGGCAGTATTGCATTCTGGGAAAAGAATACAGTAAAAATCAGAAGATAGGCCCTAGTCTCAGATTTGTCACTTACCTTGGTTTTTTCATATGGAAATGGGAGTACTAATGGTAGTTCTGAATGACAATGTAGTATTATAGGTGGGGAGTTGACTTCAGAGTCTGTAAGATTTGGGTCTCAGTCCTCATCTGATACCAACTGGGTGTGTGACCCTGGAAAAAAATTTCATTTTTTTGCTTTTTGGAGGGGCAATTAGAGTTAAGTGACTTGCCCAAGGTCATATGGCGAGAGCGAGTTAAGTGTCTAAGGCCGGATTTGAATTCAGGTCCTCCTGATCCAAGGGCCAGTGCTCTATTCACTGTACCACTTAGCCACCCCCATGGACAAATAATCTAAACTCATAAGATACATTGAAGAGCAATTGCCAACCTGCATTAGTAGAGGAAATTTGCTTATCAGTTTTCTCCTTATGTAAATGAAATATCCAACACCAGATCCATAGAGACCCAAACCAGACCAAACAGAATGAAACATAAAAAAAAAAATCGCCATCACTAAGTGTCATGATAATCATGAAAATTAAATGATAGAACTATTCAACAAATAAAATATACAATTCAAAGTAATAGTATGTTCAAAGAGAACATACTATTAAAATAATAAAGCAAAATAGATTAGCAAAACATTATGAAGATGTAAAAGATGAAAACAAGCTAGCCAAGTATGACAAGGTAATAGGAAAGAAAATAAATGTTTTGAAGCTGTCTTATTGTTGGTTGATGGCCAGCCAGACCCAGATCTGTTCTTCAGCTTTTGTGATGCTAAGAGAATTGACCAAAATGAACCACATTTCTTTCTTATGGGCCTTCTGCCAGGCCTTTGCAAACAGTGCATGCCTCCATGACACATGTGAAGAGGCTGCTGCAGTAAAATAACAAGAGCTTCTGCCTATAAAATTTTATAGTCTGCAGATTTCAAATCTGCATTACTTTGCAGAAGCAATATATTTTTCCCCCTCACAAATTGGTGTTTGTTAAGAAAAGGAAGGGGAAAAAAACTTAAGTTTTTTGAGTGAGTTCGAGAACTTGTTCCTCAGAGAAATGACTCCACTGACTGGAGCCTAAAACACAAATCTTGGCAGAGGATAAATTTATTACTCAAATAAAAGTGCTGCAAATTAAAGAAGTCTGCAGTATATAAAAATCTTATGGTGCTGGGATCTTGTCGTATGTTAATCATATTGCTTTGAGCTCTTCACTAATATGCAGCCATAGTGCTTAGGTTTTTAAAATATGGATATGCCTTGTTTGAATACCCTCTTAGAAGCTGGAGCACATTATACAACTAGAAATTTGTTTAAAGTTATATTTCCCTGTCAACGTCTTTCCCATTCCTCATTGCAGGAAACATTTGAAAGGTGCCTGAAGAATTAGGTTTGGTGGAATAAAAGACTATTTCCTATTGTCATATGACAATGAATGCCTTTTAAGTGATGCAGAATCTGGGCAAAGACAGTGCTGTTGAATTCTATAATCATGTATATTTTATTGGCTGGAGTTTAGAAAAAGGCTAGGGTTTATTTAATTATCTTTCCTGTTAAGGAAAGGTTCCAAAAGCTAGAAAGCATTTAGTGGCTGAATGTTGAGGAAAGTGCCCCTGACAAGGAGCCCAGCTCAGTGATGTGAGCCTGCTCTACACCAGGCATCTGAAATCCCTTAGGCATCTGCTAATGCCAACACACTGATTGTCTATCTGATTGAAAGGGCAACAGCATGACAAACAGAGGAACATCTACCACTCTGCCAAAGGAGGGGGACTGGGGCTTTTGAAAGAGCACCTTGAATTTCCAACATTTCATTTTATTTAATAAAGGCCTGTGATATTTTTAGATCCTTGTCAACATGAAATGTCATACTAATCTAGTTACCTAGTGGATTTGAATTCCTTGATTATATTTTATTTCTCTTGCTCTCTATTCATAAGACTCGCAAGCAGAAGAGGTCTCAAAGACCTTGTTAAAACTTCCTTTGGGCATCTTAGGTAAAGGTTCTTTCTTTACCTACACTGAGTTAGATTAAATGGCCTCTAAAGTTCCTTCTAGCTTTCAAACTCTGTGACTGTGTGCATTTCTTTATCACTAAGGCAGCTATGTGTTTTACAGTGAAATAAGGGATTTTGAAACAGCGATGCTTAATTTTGAATCATATTTCTAAGCACAAACTAGGTATGTGACTATAGGTGAATCATTTAGTCACTTAGACAATCCATTTTCACATCTGTGAAATGAGGATCATAATGTAGTGCCTACCTCACAGAAGTATGAAGTTCACATATATGAATATATATATATATGAAGTTCAAATGACATAATGTATGAAAAGCACTATATACATATCACTTATAATTATTATTATTGGAAGACTAGTTGACTTATTTTCCCTAGCCAGCAGTGTTCCTTGCTCATAGTAATTAAAAAAAATAATTTTTGAAGAATGGCATAAAAAAGAAGCCATGAAGGTCAAGTCAAAAGACCTTTTATGAATCTGGGCTCTAGCCATTCATAGCTATGTTATCTGGGCAAGCAAGTTCATCTCTTTAAGCCTCCATTTCTTCATGTACAAAATCAGTCATCAGGTGAGATGACTGTGAATTATTGAGAAAGAAGCTTGTTTGGGAAACTATATATGTATGTGTTTATATTCCTGTGCATGTAAATATATGCAGAAATTGACTTTGTTTTAATGCTTTGTTTTAATACACACACACACACACACACACACACATACACATATTCCCTTCAACTATCCTCATACTGAGAAAAGTCTCATGTGTTAAAATGATCATTTTTCCATGTAGGAATGTAAATAATTCAGCTTTAATAAGTTCCTTATGATTTCTTTTTCCTGTTTACCTTCTCATGCTTCTCTTGTTTCTTGTATTTGAAGGTCAAATTTTCTGTTCAGCTGTTTTGTTTTGTTTTGTTTTGTTTTTCATCAAGAATGCTTGAAAGTCCTCTATTTCATTGAATGGCCATATTTTCCCGTGAATTATTATATTCAGTTTTTCTGGGTAGGTGATTCTTGGTTTTAATCCTACTTCTTTTGCCCTCTGGAATATCATATTCCAAATCCTTCAGTCCCTTAGTGTAGAAGCTGCTAGATCTTGTGTTGTCCTGATTGTGTTTCCATAATACTCAAATTGTTTCTTCCTGACTCCTTGTAATATTTTCTCCTTGACCTTGGAACTCTGGAATTTGGCTAGGAGTTTTCTTTTGGGGATTTTTTTTCAAGAGAAAATCAGTGAATTGTTTCAATTTCTATTTTGCCCTCTGGTTATAGAATATCAGGGTAATTTTCCTTGAGAATTTCTTGAAGGGTGATTTCCAGGTTCTTTTTTGATCATGGCTTTCAGGTACTCCAATAGTTTTTAGATTATCTCTCCTGGATCTATTTTCCAGGTCAGTGGTTTTTCCCATGAGATCTTTCACATTGCCTTCTATTCTTTATTTGTTTGGATCTGTTTAACAGCATCTTGATTTCTCATAAAGTCATTAACTTCCATTTGCTCTAATCTAATTTTGAAGGAATTATTATCTTCAGTGAGTTTTTGAAATTCCTTTTCCATCTGGCAAATTCTGCTTTTTAAGGCATTCTTCTCCACATTGGCTTTTTGGGCCACTTTTGCCATTTGAGTTAGTCTATTTTTAAGGTGTTATTTTCTTCAATCAGGCTGTTGACTTGCTTTTCATGATTTTCTTTTGTCATTCTCATTTCTGTTCCCAATTTTTCCTCCATTTCTCTTACTTAATTTTCAAACTCCTCCATGGCCTGCGATCACTTCATATTTTTCTTGTAAGCTTTTGATGCAGGAGTTTTGACTTTTTATCTTCTTCTGGTTCCATGTTTTGATCCTCTTTGTCCTCCCAAAAAAGGATTCTGTAGTCTGATTGTGCTTCCTCTGTTTGTTTATTTTGCCAGCCAGTTACTTGACTTTTGAGCTCTTTGCCACAGTAGAACTCTGCTTACAGAGTGGAGAGAGCTGTGTCCCAAATTGCTGAGGTTTGTACAGCTGCTGCCAGAGCTGTTGTCAGAGGTATGAAGAAGGTGCCCTATCTACAGCCACTGCTAAGTCTGGCACACTGGCATTCCTCCCCCCAGGACCACCAACCAGGACTGTGACCCAGATACAAGCTGGTGAAAGCAAGAGCAATTACCTTCTGAATGGTTGCTTGGGCCCTCTACAATGTGTAGGCCAGCAACTGCTGCACACCACTCACCTTGGGGGCAGGGGCTGGACCACACTTTTTTCTCACCCTGGATCAGCAGGGTTCCCCACTGACATTTCACTTTCTCTTTGTTGTTTATGGGTTGAGAAGTCTGGAAAACACCACAGCTGCTGGTGATTCACTCCCCTGAAGTCTGCTCTTGGCAGTCTGTGCTGCTTGTGTGGGCTGAAAGTTTGGGATTGTATGGCTCATTCGGGACTGTGCTCCACTCCTAGCTCGGTTTGATAGACCTTTCTTGTCAGCCTGCTAGGCTGCCTTCAGTGGGAGATTTGTTTCTCTCTATCACTCTGTGGGTTCTGTAGCTCTAAAATTTGTCTAGAGTCATTTTTTTACAGGTATTGGAGGTGGTTGAAGCAGGAGCTGAAGCAAGTTCCTCCTTTTATTCCACCATCTTGGCTCTGCCCTTGTACAAGTGATTTCTAACTAAGATTGCTTTCTACTAATGAAACTAGAGCTCCAATTCAATGAGTAGATGGTGATAGAGATATGCACATGAATGTTCATTGATTATGGAGTTGACATTTTATATTTATAGTTAATAAAGGCTTACTTTGTTACAAAAGGCCCACTCATATGATCATAGATCTAGAGAAAATAGAGGGCTTCTTTTTCAACTTCTTTATTTTTTGTTTAATCATTTTTGAGTCTTGTCCAATACTTCATGACCCCTTTGGGGGTTTTCTTAGCAAAGATACTGGAGTAGTTTGCCATTTCCTTCTTAAGTTCCTTTTACGGATGAGGAAATGGAGACAAACATGGTTAAGTAACTTGCCCAGGGTCACACAGTTAGTGTCTGAAGCCAGATTTGGCTTCAGATTTTCCTGACCCCAGGCCCATTTTTCTATCCACTCTACCACTTTGCTGCCCATTCTCATTTACAAATGAGGAAGAAGAGCCTGAGCTTGGTTCAATGACTTGCTCAAAATCACATGGGTAGTAAGTGTCCGGGGCAGCACTTAAACACAAAAGACTTTTTTTTTAAGTCTAGAGGAAGTGCTCTTTTCATTATACTATGCTACTTCCCAAGTTATTCGTGGGATTCTCTACTTGCTCAGCCTCTGCAACTAATTTTAGTGTGTAATATGTAGTTCCTTCCTTGGTGGTCTTTTAGGAAATATGTAAGATGAACTACTATGATGAGAGATGATCTAATGTCATATAAAATGAAGTTTCCTTTTGCCCTTGGCTAAGAGGTAAAACCAACCTTACTTATTCCTTTATTTGACTTTCCAAGGAGAACCTTGAAGCCATCTTTACATGTATATCTCAGTCTGCCTTTTGACTTCTGCTTTATGGCAAGAATATAAAAATTGAGATAATTATTTCTTCCAGTAGTTTATCAAGATCTTATAAAGATATTACATTTAGAATCCTAATAACTAAGTGCATTGTAAGAAGGGTATATTTCACCCCTCAAATATGATTAATGAAAGCAATGTTTCAACAATCTGATTGATTTACAGAATCAACCAATCAGTTCTTCATTCTATTGAATCAAAACAAACTAAGAAAGAAAAAATTCTTGATCACTTTGGAAGAAGTGAAATGCATTGAGCCATTGGATGAAATGACACTACAGGAGGAGTAGTGAATATCAGTATTCAAGAGAATTAGTCATGCCTTATGGGCAGGGTAGTGGTGGTTGTGGTGGTAGGGAGTTAGATAAAATAGCTAGGCAACTGAGTTTCTGAGATTGCATAAACTGACCAATTTAATGGTGGGGTAGTTCCAAATAAACTTTTGAGAGTCAGTCTCTAGAGGGAAGAGGGGAATAGAAAAGTATCTTTGCCTTCTTCCCCCTCTTCCTTGTCAGAGGAATATTGTCCTTTTGAACTTATAACTTATCATTAACAATGACAAGAGTGTCCCTATAATAGTAGACTCTGAAAGCATCATCTGCATTAGGAGCTAAGGACAATCCAATCATACCAAGGAAAGGCAGTTTCAGGTCTCTATGAGATGCCCCAAACTTTGGAGTCCTACAAAAAAACTGCAGAAAGAAAGAAAATGTTTTTTTTTTTATCTAACCAAGAGCTATGAGATACTCCCTTTGCTACATGTGCTCACTTTCTCTTCGACTCCATAAATAACCATGGGAAAACATGTCCTAGGCCTTTTTTTTTGGGGGGGGGGTGGAGAGGAAGGAATTATCCTAATTGTTCTTATGAGAAAAATTACCTTAGTAAATATAGCTTTCTAAAAGCTAATTCACTCCAACTGGCTAAAATAATAATCAAGTGGGGGTATATGAGTGGCCTTTCATGAATTACAGTTTTAGAAACAGCCCCAAACCATTCAGGATTAGCCCTAGAAACCTGAGAGGAAAAGTAAATGTTACTCTCTACAATCCTGACCCACCAAGGTGACTAGGAGTTGGGGAAGTCAGCCTACTGGAGGTATTACAGTATATTTACAAATGTTCTTTTCTCATATAAGAGATATGGTCAAGTAGGTGACATGGTGGAGAGAACCCTGGGCCTGGAGTCAGGAAGACCTGAATTCATATCTAGCCTCTAATACTTACTAACTATATGACCCTGTGCAAGTCACTTAACCTCTCTCTGCCTCAGTTTTATAGACTGTAGCAGGGTATTTAGAAAGGATCAGAGATAACATTTGTAAAGTGCTTAGCACAGTTATGAGGTCATATCTGTAAAGCACTTGGCAGGATACTTGACACATAGTAAGCAACATATAAGTGCTTATTCCTTCCCTTTGTTGCCTGGAGTATATTCATAAAGTGTAGTGTGGCAGTCATCTGAGACAGAGCCTAAGTGACCTACCCAGAGTCATTTACCAACTTCGGGACTACAGGCACATCATTTATCCTCTATCTGCTTCAGTTTCCTTATTTGTAAAATGGGGATAATAAGAGCATCTACTTTTCAAGATTATTATAAGAATGAAATGAAATCATTTTTATAAGGCAATTTGTAAACCTCAAAGCACCATATTAATACTACTACTTATTAACTATTATAATGGAAGGGACTCTGGGTTCTTGGGGGTTGTGCTAACAAAACTCACATAAGCTCTGCTAGATCCTTGACTGGGCAGTAAGACTCCAAGAATGGGATTGGAATGGATTTTATGTCTTCTACCTAAGGCCCTATCTTGTTAAGTTTGGAGAGGTTCATCACTAGAAGCTGGTCCCCTGGTAACTTTCTAACAATGAGAACTATGCAAAAACAATGTGGCCTGAGAGGAGGTTTCTGATCTAGCACTCAAGTTCTTCAGGTAGAAGCTTGCCTCTTATCAGGGATGTTGTAAAGGGACTTCCTGTTGAGGTCCTAATGTAGTCTAGATGACTTCTGCAGGCTTCTCCAACTATGAGATTCAGTTATTCTCTAATGATAATGCTTTTCCATAACTTCTGAGTGTTGTCTTGCTAAGACTTGGGGGGATTCACATTCTGTGAATAGCAGGGAACATCCCATCATCAATGGAATTATAGATAGCCTTGAGAATTCCTACCCTTGTAGTAATTAAGTTAGTAAAGGAGTTTGATCCTCAGTAATATAAGTTAGATCAGTAATGGTTGTAGGGTTAATGGAATATAAGATCTTCACCATCCATTAATAGGCTTTTGTGACCACATGTGTTCACTCTTTTCCTTGGAACACACACACACACACACACACACACACACACACACACAAACTTTGTAACCATTCACACAGAAACACACACATCTACATCTATACATACACACACATACAAATATTAGTGTGTATGTGTACACACACAAATTATTTGGTGGATGAAAAAGAAAAAAATGAAAAAGAGCTACTAGCTTTTAGAAAAGGAAAGAAAAATGAAGGAGCAGGGGAGAAAAAAATAAGTCCATGTCAATCCTAAGAGGGACTGCCATATTTTGATAAGTGTAAATGAATGAAAGAATTATTTAAGGGCTTACCCTGTGACAGACACTTATATAAATGATAGTGATGCAAATATAAAAAACCAAGACAGTCTCTGTCCTCATGGAACTTGCGTTCTAATAGAGGGAGACAACACTTATAAGGGAATGATGGCCTGGCAATGATGTTTCACTCATGAAAGTCATAGGGATGGTAAATGAAATCATAACACTGTTGAATGCATTAAGAATAGCCAGAGGTCTTATTCACAGTAGCACCACTTAGATTTGAGTGGTTCAAGAAGGAGATTTAATCAACCTACTTATAACTCTTGGTCTTTACACTTCTTTGGTTTTTCCCTCACTTTGTCACCAGTCAGTGGCCCCTTATTCTTTCCCCAAAGCATCTGTCAATGAGAAAGAACCTTGTTACTTGTCTCTCACAGTACTACTGTTGCTATGAACAATAAATGGCCCTTCTGAAGTTGAATATAATCCAATCTGTCCCTGGGTCCCTCAAATTTCTGCTAGCCCAAGAAAGAAGTGCTGTGTGGCAACTAATCAGTCAATTGGAATGACTTTATGGCAACTCCTCCCATCTACTCTAAGAAGCGGTTGCTACTTAATCTATATCAAATGAAGAACTCAAGAAGAGAAAAAATGATTCTAAGAAAAAAAAATCAAAAGTAAGGAAATGAGAATGTGAGGCACAGATCTGGAAAAAGGAATGGGAGAGAAAATGTAAAATTTGGCTACTTACCTATGGCATCAAGACAAGTATCAAAGTAAAAATATGGTAGTATGAAATTAAAACCAAGGTATGTGCAATGAATTCAAAGTGTATATTAACATTTGAAGGTCAGCTCAAATTCCACTGAGCCATTTACATTCCTGTAGGTAATTTGTAATTTGCCGTTTTAGGGGAATAGCCTCAAGTGAATAAAACTACAAAGTTGCTAAGTTGCTAATGTAAACTTCTAGACAGATGTTTAAGAATTCACAGTCTGCCAAAACTGTGGCTGATTTCTGTTCAATCTGATATTCACAGGTGGCTGGGGACTTTGTTTCCTGGCTACAAACTTTGTACCCATTCACAGTCTCACACATTTACCATGTTGTTTGCAATGGGACTAGGAAATCGAGTATGGATGGATCAACCCAAATATATCACAGCAACTAGAAAAACATTCATAGTATGTCCCTTGTTGTTATGGGTCAATAGCATCACTTTCCTATGTGATGGCAATCATTATTAGTAGGAAGCAATTCAGTTCAACATTCACATAAGAAATGTAGTAGAAATAAATTAATTTGCTCCACTTTTTTCTAGATTATGAGTATAGATCAAAAGAAAGAATTGAATGGCTTGGATTAACTCAGTTAACTCATTAACTGCCAATTTTCATCATTTTCATTATACACCAGGTTAAATACAGTTCTAAATACAGTGTGTGTGTGGGTGGGGTGGATGTACTTAATGTCTGATACAGGAAGCTCCCAGTGAGGATTTTTCTGCTCCACTGTAGGCCAACAACTTAGAGTGTTACAGAAATGTCTGTGTCATTGAGAAATTAAATGTCCTTCTCAGAGTCACACTGAAAATGTGTCAGACTCAGGACTAGAAGTTAACTCTGCTCCAAATTTTATGGATATAGTGCTTTAAAACTGTTAAATACTGTTCCCCCTTCAAGAAGACTGTGGTGAAAATGGGTTAAATAATGAAGATTTAAATAAAGGGATGTCATTGGTATAAATCATTTTGCTAAATAAACTGAGAAGTTCTGGCACAAAATTATGTTTTAATTACCACATTATTTTGGCATTCCATACATACAGTGTGCTGGACAGTGAGGTGGCACAGTGGATAGAACACTGGGCCTAGAGTCAGAAAGACCTGAGTTCAAGTCTGATCTCAGACATTAGCTATGTGACTGTGGATAATTTCCTTAAATCTGTTTGCCTTAGTTATGAACCAAATAAAGAAAAATTATAAATAACTATGATATTATATTTTAACCATTCTCATTTAAAACTTTTAATAAAAAATAAATTTATATATTTATGTAGTAGAAGAGTTTAGTCAATACTAAACTCACTATCAAAATTCAATTGCCCCTTAAGGAGTCAATGGAATTATAATAGTAGATTATTGGAATATGGATTATGAATGGTTTAAAACATCCCAAATTGAAATATACATATATATGTATATATATATATATATACATGTGTATATATATATATATATATACATGTGTATATATATATATATATACATATATAACAACAGTTTATTAAATCCTAATTTGTGCCTTGCTACTGGAGACACAAAGACAAAATTAAAAAGTTCCTGTCTTCAAGGAATTGACATTCTATCAAGGGCGATGACATATACATATATAGGTATATATGATGTATTGGTAGCTTGGGTAATAGTGGAATAGAATCAGGAAGATCTGAGTTTAAGATTACCTCGAGTTATTTAACCTTTTCTCAGGCTTAGCTTCCTTGTCAGTAAAGTTAGAATAATAATAGCATCTACTTTGCAAGGTTCTTGGGAAGGATCAAATAAGATAATATATGTAAAATGTTCTTCAAGGCTTAAAGTACTATATAGATGTCATCTATCTATATCATCTACATCTATGTATGAAATCTCTAAATATAGATATAGCAATATACTAATATGTCTATCTGAATATATATCAAGGGAGATTATATATATATAATATACATATACACAAATATACAGACATGTGATACAGATATAGGTACATTTAGCCATATCTGTGTAAACATACACACACATATCTAAATATAGACAGATAGATGTATGGATGGATGGATGATTGGGATAATACAGTAATAGCATCTTGGAAGATAAGGAAATACCTCATAAGAAAGGTGATTCTTAAATTCAATCCTATAGAAGCTTTTTTTATGCTCCCCCATATTCTTATTTTGTGATTGTCTGGGTCTATAACCTGAATGACAATTATCTCGTTCAACAGCTTTAGTCATCATTAAATGTTTTTCCTACATTAGTAGTAAGATACACATCAAATTCATCAAAAGTATTATATAAATAATTTATATAGACAGCTCAGTAAACCATGGATGTAATGTCTTTAAATAGTTCATTGCTTTGTTTTTCATTTTTACAAAAGGTACCAGGAGAGACCATAATCTTGACTGCCATATTATTTGAATTTTCTGTTCCTACTTTTGTCTGGCCACATATCACAGGAGGTCTGTCACTATGGTCAGCAACTCTATTAAGTCTTTCTTTCATTCTTCTAATTTTGGCCTTGGGGCCAACTAGCCTTTACTCCATTTTTCTGGGGTGGGAGTTTATATAAGATGATCACTAAAGTTTCTTCTAGCTCTAACATTCCCTGGATCTTTGACTTCAGTTCTGTACTGAATCAATACTTTTGCAAATTTGTCATGTAGTTAATAGTCTGAAAATTTACCCTTTCTGATTACTTAGTAAATACCTAATAATTTACATGTCACATTTGGACATGCAATTAGTTTAAGTATATGTTATCAATCTATCCTGTGGATGGTTTTTTTGTGACAATTAATTATGTTTTCATTTCCCCAAAATAAATGCCCATATTTATTGAGGAAATTATTCAGACTATAAGATAGGTTTTTTATAATGTTTCACTGCAAAAATATTAACAATCATTTAATAGTGTTTTGAAGTTTGAAAAATACTCTAAATAATAATAATAATAATAATAATAATAATAATAATAATAAATAGCATTTATAAAGCGCTTTCCAAAGAGCATTTCATTTTATCCTCACAAAAATCCTGGACAGTAGGTACTGTTATTATTTTCATTTTATAAATGAGTAGATTGAGACATACAGATATTAAGTGACTTGTCCATGATTACACAGTAAATATCAGAAAATCGTTTTGAACACAGATCTACCTGACTCAAAGTCTAGCTCTCTATTGAGTATACCAAGAAATGAAACATTTTAGCCAAATTATTTATATATTCCTTAAACCATTTAGCAAAGATGAACTTAATTTTTTCAGTGAGTTGGTCTCAAATCAATAGGAGTGATATAGAATCCAAGATGTACCATGCAAAATTTATTTAAAAGTGTCTACAGTGTGACCTAGATATTATAGGCTCTTAATAAATGGTTTTTGAACTGAACATCACATGGTAGTTTTTCATCCCTTCCTTGTAACATTGTGCTGAAAATCCATTTGCCTTCCTAAGTACACATCTGGGCAAAGTGTTACAGAGGTGTCTCAAGTAGAAATACGAAAAGAAAAGGTTCATCACAGTATAATACATTTAGACCTGGAAAGAACCTCATACATTAACTGGGGTAATCCTTTCATTTGCTGATACAGAAACTTCTACATGAGGTGACAAATACGAAGATATATACAGTTAAAAGTGAAATCAGGATTTGAACTCTGTCTCTGTCTGTAACTTTTCTACTTACATCACATTCCTAACCCAAACTAACCTAGAATTCAAACACAGGCAATCTCTTTTATAAATCAAGTTATGAATACATAGATAACTGAAAAATTTAATGTAATTAATTTCAAAAGCTTATAGGAAAGTTTCAAGTGTTTCTCCCAATAGTTACCAATATCTATCATTCACTCCTCTCCCACCAACTTTCAGCATTCCCTTATAACAATGAAAACAAGCAAAATCAATCCATACCATAACCATATCTAACTGGGTGGTAAGATTTTTTTATTCACAGTCCCTTGCCTTTCCACAGAAGAGAAAGGTGTTTTCCCTTCTGATTTCAGGAACAATTACTGATCATTGCTTTATTTTTTTAAACTATTGAACAAATGCTTTATTAACTTCTGGTTTACATCATTCATTTGCACCAGATTTTGAGTTACATTTTTTCCCCCATTTTCCTTACCCACCACCCCAGAATAGCAGTCCCACAAGATATCCCCTCATCCAATCTGCTCTCTCCCATACCCCCTTTGACTTTGCCATTAGGGCAAGGTGAATCTCTGAGCCCCAATGACTGGACATCTTATGAAACATTTAATTTTAAAACTTCGATTTTCAGATCCATTCCCTTCCTCCCTTGTCACCCACTCCCTCTGAGAAGATAAGCAATTCAGTATGTGTTGTATATGTATAGCTATGCAAAACATTACCATAGTAGATACATTGTAAAAGACTGCTTATATTTCCCTCCCACCCATATCACCTCCCACCTGGTCCATTCCCTACTTTGATCCTGTCCCTCTTTGATAGTGGGTACTTCCAACCTCCCCTCCCCCCAGAATGTTCTCCCCTCCATCATCCTCCCTCTCATCCCCCTTTCCCCTACTCTCCTGCAGGGTGAGATATCCCATTTAGTATGTATGTGATTCTCTCCTTGAGCCAACTTCAATGAAAATATGCTTTTGCCTTTTTGCCTTCCTGTTCTTCCGCTCCCCTGCAACTACTTCCGCTTGCTTCTTCTACATGAGATAGTTTACCCTACCCTGTCTCTCCCCATCTCCTCTTGCCACTTTCCTCTCTCACCTCTTAACTTCACCCTTTAAGAATCATTCCTTCCCATCAAATTCAACCTGTGCCCTCTATCCATGTAGACCTGTAAACATATGCCCATATACCCTTCAATTATTTTCATAATGAGAAAGGTTTCATCAGACACAGTTATTGTTTTTCCATGTAGGAATGTAAATGATCATTGCATTTAACCTGAGTTTAGTGATCTTTTAGTAATGTTTTCATTTATATTATTATAGTTATTACAAATATTGTTCTCCTAGTCCTGCTTTCCTTAAAACTCTTCCCATGTTTCTCTCAATTCCTTCTTTTACTCCTTTTTCCTTATGGAATTTAATATCCAATCAAATTTATTTGCTGCAATTTGTTCAGCCTTTCCCCAATTAATGCATATTCACTTTGCCTCCAGTTTTGTTCCTTGTGACCATTTCTTCAAAATTAAAATTTGACCCAGTGCCTTTCAAATGAGTTTTGCAGGTCCATGGCTATCTCTGGGAAGAAGTTTGATTTTATTATTCAACAAGCAACTATTGAGCATCAGCTGATTATTGTATCAGATGCTTTAAAGATATCATAAGGTCTCCTTGATGGAACATTGAATTGGGAAAGGATACTTGTCATAAGATTAACAAAGTCAATCAGGTGTCACTTGCTCTATTGGAAAAGTGATTTAAGGAATAACTGGAAGCCTGACAGCACAATGTGCCTCCTACCCACAGAGTGGTCTATTCACCCAGTAGACTTCAGTTCATTGTTTACTAAGTGCTTTTCTTAAAAACAATAAAAAGGGCTCTGGAGTAATTTTCTAGATAGTTAAGTTGCCACTTAGCTTCAAGTGTCATAGCTCCTGAGCTTATGGTGCCTCTCAAAGGTCATGACCAGAAGGTGCACATAGAATTCTCCAAATGCTCACTTAGCCATACTTTATGGGCTGTACAGCTTATTCTAATCACTCAAGTTACACAGTACTTACTTCGCTGCACTCTTCTTGGGCTTCATGAAAACGAATCTGGCATTTCAGGAACCACAGTGATAATTGATACTGCCAGAGAAACCGATTACAGGGAACCTAAGAGTCTGCTGTCTTCTTATATATATGTATTTCCCAGAATAGATTCTTAGCAACTTAGAAAACTTTCAATAATGTGGCATGATGCCACATTAGTTGTATATTAGTATATTATATTTCAGCAAAAAGTGTGGGTAAATATGGGATGCTGAACTTGCCCTGTGACCCAGGAGGGGACTTAGTTAGAATATTAGGTCATATTTGCATAAATCCTTGTACCTGCCCTTAATAATTAAAAGCATGCACTAGGTGAGTAGCATTTTAACTTATGGACTTGTATAATATATATATTGAGTCTCTTGGTTCTCCCCAAGACTTGATTACAGATCTATAGAGTCCAAAGATAAATTGAAATGATAGTAATGGATTGGTTTTTCCATGGTTATTTGCTTTGTATCAAACAGAAGTTTCAGGTTATAAAAGGATTTCTAAAAAGACTTTCTATCAGGAGGTATATCATAAACAAAATGGAAAAATGAAGGAGAAAACAGAAGAGTTAATTTGACAGAGTACCAAATAAAGTAAATTTGTTTATAAAATACCTATGAGCATACTGCATGAATAAATTTGAAAGCATAACTATACCAAGTTTTCTCAATCACAAGCATAAGTAAAATGCAGTGCCTGGCACACAGTGAATGTTTAATAAATTCTGGTTGACTTGGAGAATGTTATTTTCTCTGAAGGAATGAAAGTATACCGATTTATATATCTATCTACTTTGCTATCATCTTGTACTCATTAGCTATGCAGCATAGTGGAGATAGTGCTGAATGTGGAGTTGGAAGTTCAGATCCTTCCTCAGACACTTATCAACTATGTGACCCCAGACAAGTCATTTAACCTCTTTTTAAATTAGTTTCCTTAGCTATAAAATGGAAATCATTATAGCACTTTACTCTCAGGATTGTTATAAGAATCAAATTATATATGATATGCGTGTGCATGTGTGTACACACATATGTATATGTGTATATTATAATATGCATATATATGTATGTGTATATATAGGCACATACACAGAGCTAGATGGCACAGTGCCAGGCCTGGAGACAGGAGATATATCTTCCTGAGACTCATCTGACCTCGCACACCTACTAGCTGTGTGACCCTGGTCAAGTCACTTAACCCTGTTTGCCTCAGTTTCCTCATTTATAAAATGAGCTGGGAAAGGAAAGGGCAAGGTGCTCTAATATCTTTGCCAAAGAAAACCCCAAATGGGATCCTGAAGAGTCAGGCATAAGTGAAAAAAAGACTAAACAACTATATAAACTTGCATACATACATAAAACAGAGAGACATACATATATGCATATATTTTATATTAACGTATATATGTAACATATATAATAGTTTATAGCTATGAAAATGCTAGGTATCATCATCTTCATCAACAGCCACAGTTAAAACACTTGAAGTTAAGTAAGTAGCAAGTTAACTACCTAGAAAATCACTCCAGAGCATTTTTAAAAATTGCTTTTAAGAAAAGCACTTAGTATACACTGACTTGCATTTTTCTGGGCATACAGTGACAAAAGATATCAATGGATGATGCTCGCCCAAGAGAGTGTGAGATGCTGTGTCCCACTAAGGGATCCTCAGCTCTGTTCTCACATGCTGACTGGGTTCAGCCTTGAGGAATCTTGGCCTCTCTAGAGGCAAGCCTGGCTTTTTCTCTCACACTTACTCTTTAAATTCCTGCCTCAGAGTACAGCTGCAGACAGTATCTCAAAGCTTAGTTCATATCTAGGGTCTGCAAAAAGAGGGACATAAAAAGCTATTCCGCATATGAGTACAGGACAGATATTTATTTCCTCCACACAAAAGAACTGCTTAAAACACAGAGATTCCTAAGTGCCATTGCCATAGACTTAAAAGATGATACAGTAACACATAACTTCTATTACTACTCTCCAGGGATGTTAGTACTTAAAACATCAAAATATGAAACATTTTTGTGGGAGTGCTGAATAACTCTGAACTTTCTGTTTAATTCCCTTGAGGTCTCTATCTTCCATCATTTCCATCAAACCAGAGCCATTTTCATCTTCTCCAATAACATTTAGGTGTAGAAAATTCCTCATGCTTACAGTCAACTCTAACTGAGGCTTCTAAGAACATTCAAACTCCCAACATAGCTACTCCTGAACAGATCATCTCTCAGGATAACTATCCGATCCCCTATGCCCAAGGAAAGAAAGAAAGAAAAAACATAAGAGGTAGCCAGGCTCAGAGTTGCCTAGGGAGGATATATCCTATGCCTTGTATAAAAAGCCACCATAACTTTGAGGGAAAGAGGCGAGAGTGGGAAGGGGAGAGAGGATCTTCTCTACCCAAATAGGTGTCTCTGCAAGCTCAGCAGATGGGTAAAGAGTGCCAGAGGGCAGAGTCACTCCTTTTAAGTTCTCTTGAGTGGGTCATTCCTTTTGTCTCGGTGATCAATCCTTGTGCTTCCTAGGAGACCAAGGGATTACAGTTTCATCCGAAACTCTTCAGCACAGAGCACATATTGCTGGAAGTAACAAGGGAAGCTCAACTCACTTCCACATATGATATATGGGATGTATTCTCTACTGGCTGAAATTACCCTTCGATGTGTTTTTCTCCTCCCATGAGCCATATAGTACCTACTTTGGCATCCTATTATCATGTATGGATATGGTGGTTTTGAAGCTGATGGGAAAGGGGGAGGAGAAGAAAAGACTAATCCTTCAGAAATGTTTACTTTATACTGGAAATAGATTGCAGTTATTCCTTCCACATTATGACTTTCCCCATTCCAGTTTCCATACATGGAGACTTGGCATAAGAAATAAAATAGGATTTTGTGGGAGTTTTGTGGAAGCCATAGATAACACACAAAGGCCAGAAGACAACACAGAAAATATTTAGAAACTCAGAAATGCACAAAATACATGTATAGTATTGTATAATATCACATAGTTTGTATTTTAATACCATAATAATTCAGACTTCTCTGGTACAAAGGGAGGACTAAAAAATTTTATGATGATTTTCCAGTTGTGGAGGGCACCACATCCCTAACCCTTGTGATGTGGAAGGGATAACTGTACTTTATCATTTAAAATAGGGCAGGAAAATCATAATGCCTAATTATGTTTTGCAACCATCATGACCTGGACAGGAATAGTGACTGACTGTGCTCAAATACTTCATTGAATATTTGATCTCATAGATGTGGTAGAAGAATATTACGAGAAAAAATGCTTATTTGGGAGTGGGAGAACATGAGTTCAAATGTTACCTCTTTCACTTCAATGATCATTGGCAGGTCACTTACCCTATTTGGGTTGTGCTTTCTTTATTTGTAAAAGGAGAGAATTGAACCAAAAAAGTTCTAAGGTTCCTTTCAGCTCCAGATCTATGATCTAATGGTCCCTCCAATAACATAGATTATAAAATCCATTCATCCCTGCCTATCTTATGCAACTCTTGCCATCATCTTCCCATAACTTTGTCACAGACAGGTTCACGCAACATACTGGGGACTTTCTTCACTTTCTGCTAACATTAAGATGATGATGGGGAAGCATGTATGTCTCCACAATTTTCACCATGTGACAAGCCCATCTTTTTGGTTATGTATTTCTTTGATGTTACTCTTAACCTTGGCTTTCTTTCATGAGTCATTATTCATAATATATTCATCCTATTTATACCCACATGTGCCTTTCCATTGCCCTTTGGGTCATGCTCATTCTTAGAAACTGTAGTTTTCCATGACTCACAGTCATATTATATGTACATAGCAAGGGAGAAAAGTACTGTTCATAAACTATGCTTTTGTTTACTCTTCTGTTCTTAAGCCATTTGTTTACATTAAGATTTCTGCCTTGTTCAGAGCTGTAAGCACAAGAAAATATATTACTGAGCTTGGATCCCTGAAATGAAGTACAAGATTTGTGAAAGTCAAATACTTTATGAAATCCAAACTTGTCATTGCATTCACAAAAGGCTATAATCAAGGTAAAATACTTCTCTGAAGGAACAATTAGCTTTGCCCATGGAAAAGTCATTGTGAGGGTAATGAATGGAGAGCTCACCTCAGAACTAGAAAGACCTATGTTTAAGGTCTTCCTCTCACATATACTGGCTGGGTAATTCTGGGCAAGGGACTTAACCTCTTGATGTCCTTGTTGTTCTTCAGTTATTTCTGACTCTTCATGATCCTGTATGGGGTTTTTTTTTCTTTATTAAAATTTATTTTATTCTGAACTTAAGAAATAAAACAAGCATTTTCATTTAAAAAAATGGATAGAAAAAGAGAAGATTGCACCTAAAATTGCAGGTTCATTATATACAACTTGATATTCCTTTCAAATATACAACAAAGTTATCATGTAATTTTCTTTTTTTTCCCCTTCCTGCCCTCCCCCACCCCCAAATGTTGATATAGCTTCCATTAGATATAAATCTGCACATTATATATTCATATACATATATATGTGTGAATATATATACATATACATTTATATATAACATGTATACATACACATATACATTTACACACATCAGTTCTTTTTTTGGATGCAAATGTTATCTTCCTTCATATTATCTTTATAGTTAATTTGGGTATTTATAACATTCAGAATGACTTGGTCACTCAAAGTTGTTCTTAAAACAATACTGCTGTTACTGTATGCAGTGTTCTTTTGGTTCTGCTCATTTCACTCTTAATTATTTTGTGAAAGTCTCTCTGTATTTTCCAAAATCTTTGAGTTCATCATTTCTTATAGCAGAGTAATATTCCATCATGAACATATACCACAATTTGTTTAGCCATTCCCCAATTGATAGGCATAACCAAAATTTCTAGTCCTTTGCCACCACAAAGAAAACTACTATAAATATTTTAGAACATATAGGTTCTTTTCCTTTGTCCCTAATCATCTTGGGAAACAGACCTAATAGTAATATTGCTGGGTTAAAGGGTATAGGCAGTTTAATAACTCTTTGGGCATAATTCCAAATCTCTCTCCAAAACGGTTGGATCAGCTCACAGATTAAGGTCCCAATTTTTCTATAACCCTTGCAACATTTGTCACTTTTCCCTTGTATCATTTTAGCCAATCTGATAGGTATAAAATGATATCTCAAGGTTGTTTTAATTTGTTTTTCTCTAATCCATAATGACTTACAGCATTTTTTTCATATGACTATAAATTCTTTTGATTTTTTCATTGGAAAACTGACTGTTAATTACCTTTGAACACTTATCAATCAGAGAACGACTTGCATTCTTATAGATTTGACAAAGTTATTTATATACTTGAGCTATGAGTCCTTTATCTTAGGAACTGTCTATAACACGCCCCCCCCCCCATTTTTCTTCTTTCCTTCTTGGCTACATTTGTTTTTTGGGACAGAAAATTTTTAATTTAATGCGATCAAAATTATCCAATTTATATCTCACAATATAAATCGTCCTCTTGTTTGTTCATAAAGTGTTCACTTATCCACAAATCTGATAGGTGATATGTTCTTCAAATTATCTTGTAATATCTCCCTTTATATCTAGGCCATGTATCCATTTTGGTCTTCTCTTGGTAAGATATTGGTCTACACCCATTTTTTTTTTTTATTCATCAGTATTTACTCCTCTGAATTCTAGTTCTTCATTGCCACCAAACTTCACAAACTCAGTATCTTTTACATCACTCCAACATTTAAAATGTCTTTTCCTAATTTCTTTATTTTAGTTTGGCTCTTAAGCACTCTCTAATGCCCCCTAGTATCCCTAACTAAAGAGTCAATCCGTATAATGAATAATATTTTCAAAGATTATTGAAAAAACGAAAGTGAAAAAATCAGCACAACTGATCAATACATTATCAAAGTTTGAAAATATGTGCAAAATATGCACACCACTTGTAGACCTTCAACCTTTGTAAAAGGGTGGGATGGTGTATGCCCAATTTTTGACATATTGTTTTCTATTTTTTTTCAACAATTTTTACCAAATAATGAATACTTATCCCGAAAACTTAAGTCTTTATCTTGTCAAACATTAGATTACTATGTTTGTTTACTACTTTTAGAAATGTCTACTCTGTTCCACTGATCTACCTTTTTTATTTTCTTAGCAAGTAGCAGATAATTTTGACAAATACTGCCTTAGTGCATAGTTTAAAATCTGGTACTTCCTTTACATTTTTTTCAAGTTCTTTCGATATTCTTTTATTTATTTTTTTATTTTATTTCTTTCTTTTTTTTTATTTTTTTATTTTTTTATTTTTTTTAAACAAATGCTTTATTAACTTCTGTTTTACATCATTCATTTCCACCAGATTTTGAGTTACAATCATTTTCCCCCCATTATTCCCCTACCCAACCTCCCAGAATAGTAATCCCACAAGATATCGATTCCTCCAATCTGCTCTCTCCCATACCCCCCATCCACTTTTCCAATAGAGGAAGGTGAGTCTTTGCATCCCAATGCCTGCACATCTTATCTCCCTATTACAAGCAAAAGAGTATTAATAATAGTATTTATATATATTTGAAACATTTAATGTTACGACCTCAAATTTCAGATCCATTTCCTTCCTCCCTTGTCACCCATTCCCTCTTGGGAGATAAGTAATTCAGTATATGTTGTACATGTCTAGCTATGCAAAACATTATCATAGTAGATATATTGTACAAGGCTTCTTATAATTCCCTCCCACTCATCCCACCCCCCACCTGGTCCATTCCCTACATGATCCTGTCCCTCTTTTATAGTGGGTACTTCCAACCTCCCCTCACCCCAAGGATGCCTTCCCATCCATCATCCCTCCTCCCATCCCCCTTCCCCCTATCCTGCTGCAGGTTGAGATATCCCATTTAGTTTGTATGTCATTTTCTCCCTGAACCAAATTCAATGTGAATGTGGTTTTGCCTTTTTTGCCTTCCTTATTCTCCCCCTCTTTTGCAACCACTTTCCCTTGCTTCTTCTGCATGGGGTAGTTTATGCTACCCTGTCTCTCCCCATCTCCTCTTGCCACATTCCTCTCTCACCTCATAATTTCATCCCTTGAGTATTCTCCCTTCCCAACAAATTCAACTTATGCCCTGTATCCATATATAACTGTAACCATATACACACACATTCACATATGTATTCATATGACCACATACCCTTCTTCCATTATTTTCATAGTGAGAAAGATATCATCAGTCACAGTTATTGCTTTTCCATATAGGAATGAAAATAGTTCAACTTTGATAAGTTCCCTTGATCTCTCTTCCCCGATTACCTTCTCAGGCATCTCTTCCTTCCTGTGTCTGGATGTCAAATTTTCTATTCAATTCTGGTTTTTTCCTCAAGAATGCTTGAAAGTCCTCTATTCCACTGAATGACCATATTTTCCCCTGAAACAAAATACTCAGTTTTGCTGGGTAGGTGACCCTTGGGTTCATTTCCAGTTCTTTTGCCCTCTGGAATATCATATTCCATGCCCTTAGATCCCTCAGTGTAGAAGCTGCCAGGTCCTGAGCTATTCTGATTGTGTTTCCACAATATTGAAATTGTTTCTTCCTGGCTGCTTGTAGTATTTTCTCCTTGATCTGGGGATTCTGGAACCTGGCTATAATATTCCTGGGAGTTTTCTTTTTGGGATCTTTTTCAGGAGGTGATCTGTGGATTCTTTCAACCTCTATTTTGCCCTCTGGATCTAAAACATCAGGGCAGTTTTCCTTGAGAATTTCTTGAAGGGTGATTTCTAGGTTCTTTCCTTGATCATGGCTTTCAGGTAGTCCAATAATTTTTAAATTGTCTCTCCTGGATCTATTTACCAGGTCAGTGGTTTGTCCCACGAGATATTTCACATTGCCTTCTAATCTTTCGTTTGTTTGGATCTGCTTAACAGCATCTTGATTTCTCATAAAGTCATTAGCTTCCATTTGCTCCAGTCTAACTCTGAAGGAATGAATCTCCTCATTGAACTTTTGATATTCTTTTTCCATCTGGCAAATTCGACTTTTTAAGGCATTCTTCTCCTCATTGCCCTTTTGGGCCTCCTTTGCCATTTGAGCTAGTCTATTTTTTAAGGTGTTGTTTTCCTCAGTCAGGCTGTTGACCCTCATTTCATACTTTTCCTGCATCCTTCTCATTTCTCTTTCCAATTTTTCCTCCACTTCTCTTATTTGATTTTTAAAGTCCTTCTTAAGGTCCTCTATGGCCTGCAACCCGCTCATGTTTTCCCCTGGGGCTTTTGGAGCAGGACTTCTGACCTCACAGTCCTTTTCCCGCTCTATGCCCCCAAAATAGGAGTCTAGGGTTGCATTTTTCTGTTTCCTTTGCCTTGGCATGTTGCCACTTAATTACTTGACTTTTGGGCTTGTTGCCACACTATGGCTTTAAGGCCAGATAGAGGAATTTTCGTCCCGAACGTGTGGGGGGCAACTTCCGTTTCTGGCAAGCTGTAAACCCACCCATGACTTCCACCCTAGATCACAATCCAGATCCAGGGGGTTAAAGCAAGAGCTATTAACCCCCAAGACTGATCGCTGGATCTCTCTACAAATTTGCAGGCCGGGAGCTGGAGCTGCCTCTGAAAACTACAAAATGGTGTGGCTCCTCAGAGGCTTCTAGCCCCCAGGGGAGGGAGCCGACGCATTCCCTAATACCAGTCCCAAAGTCCATAGGACACTAACCTCTTACTTTGTCCTAGGCAAGTCTATGTTGATAATTCTGGAGTCGCCACATCTCTTGGTGTTCTGGGGTTCCTCCAGCCGGCTGCTGGCCCGGCCGCCCTGGGGCTAAAACCTCGGCTCATGCAGACCTGGGCTCGGCTCGGCTCCTGCACTCTGCGCTCTGCGCGCTGCCAGGTCCCAGACCACTGTGCTGGTCCTTCCTGCAGGGCTGCTGGGCTGTCCTCAGCGGGAGTTTAGCTTCTCTGTGTCGTTCTGTGGGTGCTGGGGCTCCAGAAGTTGTTCAGAGTCCCATTTTACATCGTTTGGGGGGAATCTGGGGGCAGAGAGGCTTGGATGAGCTGTTTCTACTCCGCCATCTTGGCTCCGCCCCCCTCGATATTCTTGACCCAAATTTGTACTAACAAATCAATTTCTCTATTATATTTTCTAGCTCAGTAAAATAATTTTTGGTATTTTAATGGGAATAACATTGATTATATAGATTAATTTTGGTAAATTGACATTTTCATTATGTTCTTCCTGCCTACCCATGAACCACTAATATTTCTCCATTTATTTAAATCTGATTTTAATTTTGTACAAAGTTTTATGATTTTATTCATATAGACCCTGGGTTTGTTTTGGTAGTTATATTCCCAAGTACTATCTATTATCTAGAGATATTTTAAATGGGGTATCTCTAGGTGGCTCTTCCTGCACAATCCTGTTAGTGATATACAGGAATGTTAATGATTTTTGTTGGTTTACTTTATATCCTGCTATATTGCCGGAATTACTAATTATTTCAATTAACTTTTTAGTTGAGTATTTAGGATTTTCCAAGCATATCATCAAGTCATATGCAAAAAGAGATGATTTTATTACCTCATTCCCTATTCTGATTCCTTCTATTTCTTTTTCTTCTTTTATTGCTATTGGTAGGATTAACAATACAGTATTGAATAATATAGGTGACAGTGGGTATCCTTGTGTCATATCTTATCTTATTGGGAAGGCTTCTAGCTTATACACATTACAAATAATACTTGCTAATGGCTTTAGGTAAATGCTTCTTATCAATTTAAGTAAAAGTAAAATTCAATTAAAAATCAATTTAAGTAAAAACACTTATGCCTATACTTTCAAGGGTTTTTAGTAGAAATAAGTGTTGTACTTTATCAAATTCTCTTTCTGCATCTATTGATATTATCACATGATTTTTGTTACTTTTATTATTGACATAATCAGGGTTAATAGCTTTCCTTATGTTAAATCATCCCTGCATTCCTGGTATGAAGATGGCCTCTTGGTCATAATGTATAACTTTTGTAATATATTGTTGTAATATTTTAGTTAGCATTTTATTTAAGATTTTTGTATCCATATTCATTAGTGAAATTGGTCTATAAATTTCTTTTTCTGTTTTTACTTATCCTGGTTTAGGCATCATTATCATATTTGTTTCATAAAAGGAGTTTCCTAGGACCCTTTTTTTTGCCTATTACTTAAAATAATTTACTTAATATTGTAATAAGTTGTTTTTGAAATGTTTGATAGAATACACTTATAAATCCATGTGTTCCTTGTACATTTTTCTTAGGAAGCTTAGGAATCACAGCCTGTTTAATTTCTTTTTCCAAAATAGGTCTATTTACATATTCCATTTTCTCTTCTGCTAATCCAGGTAGTCTGTGTTTTTGTAAATATTCTTCTCTTTCACTTAAGTTGTTAAATTAATTGGGATATAATTAGGCAAAATAACTCCTTATAATTGTTTTGATTTCGCCTTCTTTAGTGGCATATTCACACTTTCCATTTTTGATAATAGTAATTTGGTTTTCTTCTCTTTTTCTTTTGATCATATTAACCAATGATTTATCTATTTTATTATTTTTTTCATAATGCCAAGTTTTAGTTTTATTAATTAATTTAATGCTTTTCTAGCACTCAATTTATTTGATTTCACCTTTAAGTTTTAGAAATTCCAATTTACTGTTTAATTGGATATTTTTAATTTGTACTTTATCTAGTTTTTTCTTTTAAATTGCATACACAATTCAGTTATCTCTTTTTTCTTTTTTATTGATATAAGCACTTAGAGATATAAATTTTCTTCTGATTACTGCTTTTCTGTGTCCCAAAGGTTTGATATGTTGATTCATTATTGTAATTTTCTTTAATGAAATTACTGATTGTTTCTATTACTTGTTCTTTAACCTATGCATTCTTTAACATTAGGTTGTTTAGTCTACAATTAATTTTTTCTCTATTTTTCCATATTCCCTTGTTAAATATAATTGTATTGCATTGTAGTCTGTAAAGAAAACATTTAATATTTCTGCTTTCTGCTTTTACTATAAACTTATTGAGCCCTAATATTTGGTCAATCTTTGTAAAGGCACTATTTACCACTGAGAAAAAGGTGTATTTCTTTTTATTTCCATTAATTATCTCTAAATATCTAGCTTATTTAAAATTCTGTTCCTTTCCTGAACTTCTTTCTTATTTATTTTTTGGTTACATGCATCTAGTTCTGAGAGGGGAAAATTAAAGTCTTTCACTATTATAGTACTACTATCTATTTCCACCTATAATGCATTTAACTTTTCTTTTAAAAATTTAGATGGTATGGTATTTGGTGCATATAAATATAGTATTGATATTGCTTCATTATCCATAACTTTTATAATAATATAGTTTCATTGTTACTCTTTTAATTAATTCTATTTTAGCTTTGAAGGTCTGATATGATGATTGCTACCTTGCTTTTTTTTTTTTTTTGCATTGAATGAGGCACAATATGTTCTACTCCAGCCCTTTAAATTAACTCTGTATGTATCTATCATTTATAAATGTATTTCTTCTAAGCACCATGTTGTCAGAATCTAATTTTTAATCATTTTACTGTTTTCATTTTATGGATTAATTCATCCCATTCACATTCAAATTTATAATTAGTATTCCTGTATTTTCCTCTATCCTAATTTCCTGTTGTCCTCAGCCTCTCTTTTTACCCTATCCCTCCTCTAGTTTACTTCTAACTACTACCTTCTTAATCCACATCCTTTTAAAGAATCTCTCCCCTGGGGCAGCTAGGTGGTCCTGGAATTAGGAAGACCTGAGTTCAAATCCAGCCTCAGACCCTTCACACTTACTAGGTGTGCAACCTTGTGCAAGTCACTTAACCCTAATTGCCTTGCCTTCCCCCTGATAGAAAGACAATTTTTTTTTTTTTTTTTTTAAGAATCTCTCCCCTAGGGGCAGCTAGGTGGCACAGTGAGTTAGAGTGCTGGCCTGGGGTCGGGAGGAAATGGGATCAGTTCCAGCTTCAGTTACTTAGCACTCACACATAAATAACTAGCCATGTAACCTTGAGAAAGTTAGTTAATCCCAATTGCTTTAAAAAAATTAAAAAAAAAAAAGAACTCTTCCCTAATCCTCCTATTCCTTAATTCTACCCACTCCTCTAAGGATCCCTCCATTTTTTCTCTCCCCCACCCTCCTAAATCTTAATCTAATACCCTTCTAAAAATCTCCCTTTGTCCTGTTCCCTCACTCTCTTACCTCTTTATAAATTTTGAAGCCTTTTATACTCTTTTAAATGTGTATGTTGTTCCTTCTTTAACCCATATATGAAGAGGGTAGGGTTCTAGTGCTACCAGCCCTCCACCTGTTTCCATTGTATTAGATTTTCCACTTGTGCCTCATTTGTGTGAGATAATTGCTCTTTTATCCTTTTCCTACACAGTTTTGCTTTTAAGAATCACTCTATCATAGCTTGAGCCCAACCTTTCTTTCAAATTACCCAAGTTCTAATGACAGTGTTAAGAATACTAATAACATTTCTGCATAAAAAAAGTAAATGGCTTGATCTTATTGAACTCCTTGTAATTGGTCTTTGATGTTTACTTTATATTATCTCCTGGATCTTATATGTCAATTTTTCCATTAAATCTTGATCTTTTTGTGACAATAACCTGAAAGTCTATCAGTTCATTGAAGATATTTTTTTCTGTTCAGGAATATACTTACCTGTGCTGGGTAAATTATTTTTGGCTGCAACCCCAGTTCTTTTGCTCTTCTATATACAGTGTTTGAAGACCTGTGGTCTTTTTTTTGGGGGGGGGTTGTTTGTTTTGTTTTGGTGCTTAATTTTCTCTTTTCTTTTTTAGTTTTTAATTAATTAATTTTTAGTTTTCAACATTTCATTTCCTCAAGATTTTGAGTTCCAAATTTTCTCCCCATCTCTGCCCTCCCCCCATCCCAAAATGATGTGCATTCTGATTATCCGTTCCCCCTACCTGCCCTCCCTTCTATCACGACCACTCTATTATCTCCTTCCCTCTTATTTTCTTGTAGGGCAAGATAGATTTTTCTACCCCATTGCCAATATATCTTATTTCCAGTTACATATAAAAACAATTTTTATGTTTGTTTTTAAAACTTTGAGTTACAAATTCTCTCCCTTCTTCCATCCCCACACACCCTCATTGAGAAGGCAAGCAATTATATAGGTTATTCATGTGTAGTTATGCAAAACACTTCCATAATAATCATGTTGTGAAAGACTAATTATATTTCCCTCCATCCTATCCTGCCCCTCATTTATACTATTTTTTCTCCTTTGACCCTGTCACTTATCAAAAGCGTTTGCTTCTGACTATCCTATGCCCCAATCTGCCCTCCCATCTATCATCCCCACCTTATCTCCTTCCCCCCTTACTTTCCTGTAGGGTAAGATACCCAATTGAGTATGTAAATTATTCCCTCCTTAAGCTAAATCCAATGAGAGTAAGGTTCACTCATTCCCTCTCACCTCCCCTCTCTTTCTCTCCATTGTGAAAACTTTCTCTTCCCTCTTTTATGTGAGATAATTTATTCCATTCTATCTCTCCCTTTCTCCTCCCAATATATTCCTCCCTCACCCCTTAATTTTATTTTTAGATATCACCCCTTCATATTCAACTCACTCTGTGCCATCTATCTATTTATCTATCTATCTATCTATCTATCTATCTATCTCTTTATCCTCCAACTACCCTAATACTGAGAAAGGTCTCATGAGTTACAAATATCATCTTTCCATGTAGGAATGTAAACAGTTCAACTTTAATAAGTACCTTATGATTTCTCTTTCTTGTTTATCTTTTCATGCTTCTCTTGAGTCTTATATTAGAAAGTTAAATTTTTCTGTTCAGTTCTGGTCTTTTCAGCAAGAAAAACTTGGAAGTTCTCTGTTTCATTGAAGTTTATTTTCCCCTGAAGTATTATACTCAGTTTTGCTGGGTAGATGATTTTTGGTTTTAATCCTAGCTCTTCTGAACTCTGGAATATCATATTCCAAGTCCTTTGACCCCTTAATGTAGAAGCTGCTAGTATTTGTATTATCCCGATTGTATTTCCACAATATTGGAATTGTTACTTTCTGGATGCTTGCAAAATTTTCTCCTTGACCTGGGTACTCTGGAATTTGGCTATAATACTACTAGGGGTTTTCCTTTTGTTATCTCTTGTAAGATGCAATTAGTGGATTCTTACAATTTATATTTAGCCTCTGGTTCTAGAATATCAGGGCAGTTTTCCTTGATAATTTCTTGAGAGATGAGGTCTAGGCTCTTTTTATTATCATCACATTCAGGTAGATCAGTAATTTTTAAATGATCTCTCCTGGATCTGTTTTCCAAGTCAGTGGTTTTTCCAAGGAGGTATTATTTCATATTGTCTTCTATTTTTCATTCTTTTGGTTTTGTTTTATAATTTCTTGATTTCTTATAAAGTCATTAGTTTCCATTTGCTCCATTCTAATTTTGAAGGAATAATTTTCTTTAGTGAGCATTTGAACCTCCATTTCCATTTTGTCAATTCTGCTTTTTAAGGCATTCTTCTACTCATTAGTTTTGTTTGTTTGTTTGTTTGTGTTTTGTTTTGTTTTGCTTTTTGGATGACAGTTGGGGTTAAGTGATTTGCCCAAGGTCACATGGCTAGTTTTTGTTGAGTGTCTGAGGCCGGATTTGGACTCAGGTCCTCCTGACTCCAGGGCTGGTGCTCTATTCCCTGTGCCACCTAACTGCTCCATACTCATTAGCTTTTTGACCCATTTTGCTATGTGGATTAGTCTATTTTTAAGGTGTTATTTTCTTCAGTATTTGGGGGGGGGGGGTAGTATAAAGCCAAGCATGAGCAGCTTTCCAGAGGACTGTTGCTGTGAATAGCTTTCAAGATTCTGATTACACAGTATAGTGCAGTCTCTATTTAGTAACAAATTAAGGCAAAACATTCACAAAAATTAAAATACAGCATTTACAATGTTATGGCTTAACAACTTATCACTAAAATGTCCACATAGTTCTCATCCAAAGTGGTCAAATAGTTTTAAACAAAGGCAAGCCCCCTTAATTGACACAAAGTTCAGAGGTCAAAAGTTTTCCACCCCTAGGTCATATTGTCTTAATCTCTTCAATCAAAAAAATCTTCTTCCTAATTAGAGATTAGTTTCTAACCATCCTTAATTAGTAAGTCCTTACTTCAATCATCTAAATACAAAACTCAAAGTTCTCCAACCCTAGTAAATCATGATCCTCTCAGTTTGCATTATACACCCAAGGAGATGTCTTTTCATCTTGATTCGAGGCTGGCTTTCCACTTCCATGGTTCCCCTTCCATGGTCCCAGCTCCTGTCAGCTCCTTGTTGACCAGCTCCTTGTCCAGTTCCTGTTCCATACTGAAACTCACAGTGTCTAGTACCTCAAGTCCTTCACAGTTTCTGTTCCTGGGAAGACAAAGCTTAACAAAGCCACAACAACATTCAAGCACATTGCCGGCATCCTCATCAATTAATGTTCTGCCTGTGAAATCAACATAGACCCAACAACAAGGTTTGAAGAATCAACACAAATCATTATAGTTCCTGGACTTCTGAAATAGTCAGTGAGACCCTCCTCCAGGATTTCTGTATACATACAAGAAAATCCTCTTTGGGGGCTTCTGAACCAGCAGCAAGGTCCCAGGGCTTCTGTAACAACAGCACTGTCCTCTATTAGCAGAAAAATCTGACAAAGTAACATCAAAACAATTTACCAACACCACAGCAATGTCTCCTCCCAGTTCTCCTCTACTCTCATTTCTCAGTTCTTTTCAGTTCTTAGTTCAGTCCTCAGTTCTCTTCTCTCTTTCCAGCAGTAGCAGCCCAGACTATAGATGCTTGCTCCCAGAAGATCTGGCCTCTCTCAGCTTGGACTTTTCCTTATATATGGTATTAGTTCCTCCCTATTCTGCCCCTTCCTGTTGTGTCAACAAGTCCATCCCACTGTGGAATTCAAAAGTTCTGTGTCTTAATGCTTCACACTATTATGAGTTTGAAACTAAGTGCTAAGTACCTATTAGCTTGCCAATAAATGGGGATCTTCAAATTCTATTACCATTACAGGGTACTCATTTAGCAGGCTGTTGACTTATTTTTCATTATTTTCTTGCATCATTCTCATTTCTCTTCCAAATTTTTTCTCTACTTCTCTTACTTGATTTTCAAAATCTTCTCAGTTTGCATTATACACCCACGGAGAGGTCTTTTCATCTTGATTTGAGGCTGGCTTTCCACTTCCATGGTTCCCCTTTTTGAGCTCTTCCATGTCCTGTGACCAGTTCATATTTTTCTTGCAGGCTTCTAAAGTAGGAGCTTTGACTATGTGCTCTTCTTCTGGTTGTATATTTTGATCTTCTTTGTTACTAAAGTAAGATTCTGTAGTCTGATTTTTTAAATCTCTTTATTCATCTTCCCAGCCAAATGTTTTACTTTCTAACTCCTTGTCAAGGCAGGATTCTGCTTCCAGTGGGGGTGGGGGTGGGTGTACCATCCCAGGCTTCTAGGGTTTTGTATCAGCCACTGGATGTCCCACCATCTGTAGACCCAGAGCTCTGGAAACTTCCACTGTTGCTGCAGCTGCTGCTGTTGCTGCCACCACTGCCTCCACAACCTCTTCCACAACTCTGGGGCTGGGGCCAGACTGTGCCCTCTCCTTTCACCCAGGTCCCACAGAATTCACCCACTGACCTCCCATCCTGTTCTTAGTGTTTCTGGAGTCAGAAGTCTGGAAATTGCCACAGCTGCCAGCAATTTATTCCCCTGGATTCTACTATGGCCTCCTCTGAGAATGGCACAGCCCACACTAGACTGCACTCTGCTCCCAGCCCAGTGCTACCACCCTGGCAGGCTTTCAGACTCTTGGACTGGGGATGTTTTTCACTCTATCATTTTTGTGGGTTCTGCAGCCCTAGAATTTGCTTAGAGTCATTTTTCCAAGTATTTGCCAAGGTTTGGGGACAAACTCAAACAAGTTCCTGATTTTACTCTGCCACCTTGGCTTTGCCACCTGGATAGTCTGCTAGTATAGCAGCTGCTAGGTTTTGTGTAATTCTGATTATGGCTCTGAATTGGATTTTTTTTTTCTTGTTGCTTGTAATATTTTCTCCTTAATTAGGGTATTTTGAAACTTGGTGGTGATATTCTGGCAGATGTTCATTCTGGGATCTCTTTCAAGTAGTGATTGGTAGGTATTTTCTAATTGTGACTTTCCCCTCTTGTTCTAAAACTTCAGGGAATATTTCTTTAATTATTTCTAATAATATTGTATCAAAATTATTTTTTTATCATAGCTTTCAGGTAGTCCAACTATTCTTAAGTTATTTCTCCCTGAACTACTCACCAGATCAATTCTTTTTTTTAAAGAGATATTTCTTATTCTCTTCAATTTTTTTCATTATTTTGATTTTTTAAATTATTTTTGGTTTCTTATAATGTCATTTGCTTCCCTTTGCCCAATTCTAGTTTTCAAGGAATTGCTTTCTTCCTTAAGATTCTTGTTCTCTTTTTTTGGTTGAGTTTCTTTTCATAATTTTCTTGATTTTCTTGGATTGTCCCTACTTTTTTTTTTAATATTTCCTCAATCTCTCTTATTTGATTTTTAAACTTCTTTTTAAGTTCTTCCAACAACTGTTTTTGGGCATGTGACCATTTGCATTGCTCTTTGGGATGGGAGAGAATTTTTGCTTAAGTATCCTCCTCTTAATATGAACCCAGGTCTTCTCTACCCCCATAAGAGTTGTCTATGGTTGGGTTCTTTCTTATTTGTTTACTTCTTTTTATTTTTACTTATTTATTTTTAGCAGCTTGTTATTATAATCACTTCTAGTCCTGGGGTGTCAGGGATGGTGCCTCTGGACTCAGGTCCTTCTAACTGTTTTTTCTTAGTCTTGTCTAGGGCACTCCTCACCCCCTCTAAGTCACATCTAGGATCCCTAGGCACATTATGCTCGAAATGTTCTTGCTCCCTGAGGACCCTTCAATGGCTGTAGCCTTCAGTTCTCCCCTCTGGCCTGGACCTGAAAGCAGGAGCTCATCTCTCCTGTAAGTGTCCACATCCAGCAGCATTCCTATCCCACTGCTTCTACTTTAACAGGAATGTATCAGTTCTTTCTCACCTTCAGCCTCAGGCCGGGGACCATGTCTCAAGCTGTACCTGGAATCCCTCAACATCAGAGGTTCCTTCAGTCTTCCCCGGCTCAGATGTCTTACCACCACCTCCATTGTCTGTGAGGTGAGAATTCCTTTAGCTGAAACTGTTTCCCAGCCCAGCTTCACAAGGCTTATTGTTTGTTTTTTCGGGGGAGATAGCCTAGAGGTGTTTACATGTCACTCAGGCCAAACTTCTGTCACTAGGGTCTTTCCTTAGGTCTTTTCTAGTTTTCCGAGGAGGACCCCTTTTCTACCCCAACTCTTGTTTATTTTTGCTGCTCTAAGTATTTTTAGAGTTGTTTTTGTCTTATTTGTGAAGGAAATCTGGAGAACTTGGAATTTTCTGATCTACTCTATCATCTTCTCCAAAATCTCTGGGATTTTCTTGGCAAAGATACTGGAGTGATTTACCATTTCCTTCTTCAATGGATTAAGTCAAACAGAGGTTAAGAGTCTTGCTCAGGGTCAAATAGCTACTGGGAGTCTGAGGTCAGAATTGATCTCAGACCTCCCTGACTCTAGACCTGCAAGCAGGTTTCTGGCAACAGTTAACATGGCATGGCAAAGATGGTGTCCTGTAGAAGAAAGAGCATTGCTTTTGGAGTCAGAGAACCTGGGTCCATATCCCACCTCTGACATTCACCACCTCTTTGAATTTGAGTAAGTTACACCTCCTCATTGATAGGGGATGGATTTAAGATGACGAATGAGATGTTCATTTTTGGACATAGATAACGTGGGAACGTACTTTGCTTGAATGTGAATATTTGTTATGACAGTTGTTTTCTGCTTTTTTTTTCCTTCTAAATTGAGAGTGGAATGAGAGGGAGAGAAAATGAATGCTTGTTAATTGAAAAAAATAGGGAATAATACTAAATGGAGAAGAGAAAGAAGAAAAAGGAAAGAGAGGAAACATTAATTAAGCCTCTATGATGTGTCTGGTACTGTGCTAAGAATTTTACAAATATCATGTCATTTGATCCTCACAACACTGTGAAACAGGTGCTATTATTATCCTTACTTTACAATTGAGGAAATTCAAGCAAATACCTCTTTGTGCCTAAGGTCACACAGCTAAATGAGTGTTTAAGGCTGGAGTTGAACTCAGGTCTTCTTGAAGCTAAGCCTGCCACTCTAGCCATTGCACCACTTAGCTTCTCTTAAATTTGTATTGCTAAGGACTGAAATGGACACTCGGACAGAATCACCAGGCCAAGACAACGGGTAATCGAATCAGGAAGCGTTCATTAGCTGGCCAGCGGCAGTCCTTGGAATTAAGTTCCAGGAGCTGCCCCAAACCCTAGTAGACACACAGTTTAAATAGTCAAAAACCACCATCGTATCAGGAGTAACAATAAGGGGATAGACTGGTCAGGCAGATATCATGCAAGTGCAGGATGTGGGCTGGGGCAGGCTGATCAAGCTGAGGGGAGGATTCTTGAGTTCCAGGAATTCAGCATACAAAGATGGGCCCCTCATAAGGGCTGAAATGTCAGGGCTTACTACTTCAGTCAAGCAAGGTATCATGCAGGTGCTGGGGCACACTAAATAAATCAGGCTATTCAACACTCAAGCTGAGGAGGGGGGGATTCAGGAATTCAAGATACAAAGATGGGCCCCTCGTAAGCCAGTGAAATGTCAAGGCTTACTACTTCAGGACCAAGTCTTGACTGAGGGTGGAAGATTCACAGTTGTGCTCCTTTCTGCCATAGTCACATAATGGATTTTTGGGTTGGAGTAGATACTCACTCCAAAAGGTATGGCAGATATTTTTGAACCTTTTCTCTGAACTTTAGGCAATCTCACCTTATAGAGTACATTGAGGGTCACTTTTAAAGACCTAGTAATCCTATTAGAAGAAAACTTCTGACCAAAAAAAAAATCTTACAAAGGATAGAAAATATTGATCTAAAGCTAGGAGCAACCACAAAGTCCATTGAGCCCAACTCTGTCATTTGACAGATGAGGAAAGTAAGGTCAAGGGAAGTAAAGTGTTTGTACAAGGTTGCACAGGTTTAGCGTCAAAGGCTAGGATTTGAACCAAGGTCCCTTAACTCTAAAGCAAGTGGCCTTTCCATTGACCTGATGATTTTTGTTAAGCTGTTAGCCTTGTAAAATGAGGGAAAAATATGGTGATCTTTACAGATAACTCTTTGAGCTTAAAATTAATCAAAATACAAGAATAAACTGTTCCCCATACTCAAAATATGGACCTCTGCTATTGAGGAAATATTTAATATCCCTCAAATCCAGAATAACTAGAAAATACCCTACTGACCTAACAAGGCAATCATTTATCATAAAATTAATCTGTTCTATTATCCTGTACTAATTTTTGTCAGGTGATTCCCTAATCCCACTTCATAACGAATACCAACTGTTCTATCTCTTTGCAATACAGTGATTTGGAGTGTTTTACTACTATTCCCTTGCTAACAATTCCCTCTACTGCCTTAATGAAAATATAAGCGCTTCCCAAATGTGAAACATTTCCTCTGTGCTCCTTTGGTGGGCTATGTCTGCCTCATACCGTCTGTCAGTTCAGGGATAAGTACTCTTTCAGCACTCAGAAATGGTGTAAATAAAATAATGCCTTTAGAATATTATTTTTTTAAAAAAAGGAAAATCCTCATGCCTGATTTCTGAAGCATAAATTCTTTTCTTTTACTGGAACATGGCTGGAAACCAAGAAAAATCCATCTATTTCCAATTTGACTCTTCTTGGGCAATTAACATTCTTATGCCATCATTGCATTATCTGTAAAAGGTTTTGGATTGTTTTTTTTTTTTAAATCACTGTCCTTCTTGGGTACAGGATAATTAATAGAAATAACCTTTCAAATAAAAATTACTTTAAGAATTCCTTGTAAAAATAAGAAAATGGCAGGGGGGGAGACTTTTAAGCACACTGTTCTTAATGCACGTATTTTGAAAAACATGTCACCCAAAGTTTTTATTTAGGGTTTTTCAGTTAATGTAAATTTTGGAGCAAGAATAGACCTTGGACTTCAGTTAACTGATGCATCTCGTTTTAAATATGAGGAAACCAAACCCTAGAGAGAGGAAGTGACTTTGCCCAAAATCGAACATCAAGGTAGTGGCAAGTCCAGAAGCAGGCAAAAATTCTCAAATGAATATTCTATTTCCTGTACCATATTGTCCCCTCTGTGGAACAGAAAATATAAGCTAATGGTATATATTTGAAGGATCACTTTATATAGTAGTCCATTCTTACATATTCTATCTATATCAATCTACCAATCTATATTTGAAGGATTAATTTATAAAATGATTTTTTTCTTAAGTACTATCAAAATTTTAAGAATTGATAAATATAACCTTATTAGGAAGATCTTCACCTAACAATATTACATCTACTAATTAAATAATCTCATTCCCTGAGTAAGGATTGAGCACCTACTGTTGGCCAACATGTTGGTAAACATGTTGGTGGTATAAAAGATGGCAAATGACACTATTCTGTGCTCTAGGTAGGGAAAAACAACGTACAGATATGAAATAACTACAGAAACTGTAGTAAGTTTAGTTTATCCCCAAAACACTTTTATTCAATTCATCCACCAGTCATTTATTGGTACTTTCTATGTTCAAGACACTAAGGATGCAGAGACATTTGTTAAATGTGAAAGAATCTACCCTCAAGCAGTTTCCTGTGTAGTAAGAGGATAAGATGGCTATGTATACAAATAACAAGAATAGAAGAATATAATAAGGAAAAAGTAAGGGTCAAACAAAGTAGATTTAGATATTTTTGGAGAGAATGATCAAATCCACTTGCCGCAGGCGGGGGGTGGGGGGTGGGCAGCTAATCTCAGGGAAAATTTCAGGTAGCACTACAGTTGAGATTATAGAAAGGGAAGTGAAAAATTGAAGCCAAAACTCATCCAAATACAAAGGCAGAAGAGTACAGAACAAGCCAGAGAATAACTTATAGTTAGCTGACTTTAAGTAAAAAGTTGAGTTCATAAAAGGGGAGTGAAATATACAGTAATATTAAAACTTAGAATAATATAGAAATTTAGGCTACATTCTCTGGCAAAAATGTACATATTTATTTGTATGTATATGCTCTATAAAGTGGGCTGAATGACAGTAGAAATAATTTGAGAAGGCTTCTTGGAGAATGTCATATTTAGGAAAGAGAACCAGATTTTGCCAGTCACTATTTCCCAAATGAAATCTTCCTGAGTGTCTACTTAGTGTCCATGTGTATAGATGAATCATTAATTTAAACACTTGTTTTGAAATGTCATAAAAGATGATATTTGGGTATAGAGTAGGAAAGTATAGTTTTAACAGCCATCAAATTTTTCCAATAATGCATCCACCCACATTCAAAGTGTATTTAATTTTTCAAATGAGGTTTAAAGAGTCCTTAAAAGGAGTTCTCGGACATGTCCCTTCAATTCTCTGGATCCCAGGTTCTTCATCTTTACATAAGAAGTGGGGGAACTAGATGATATCTAGGGTCCCCTTTTGGCTCCAATATTTTTCTTATTAAAATATTGCCCAAAGATATTAGAAAGCAAAGTCTGGCTTATTCCATAGAATGTCAGGTGAAGATACAGAGATCTAGGGGTTCTTCTAAAATCTTTTATTGACACATGTCAGCACTAGCTTGTCAGTTAATGTTTCTAGGTAGCAGAGCTACATCTGCAAATGACCTGCAGTAATGTTTAAGGTAGCTATAATTTCATCAACAGAAGTTTTCTTTCCTCTGAATAAGATGGCTTACCTTAATGGATAGAACCAAAGTCTAGAAATGGAGGAACCTTAGAAGTTAGCCAGTCCAATCTTCTCCTTTTGCAGATGAGGAAACAGAGTCCCAGGGAGATAAAATGATTTGCTCAAGAGTACAGAAGTACACAAGTAGTAAGTGGAAAAGCTGTCATTGGAGTACAATCCAAAATAATAATGATAATCATAAATAATGACTAACCTTTATCTAGCAGTTTTAGGATTACAGATTAGTTGTATACAACCTGATTTCAAATTCAGTTTTCCACTTATAAATTTAATGAGTTACTTTGCCAATATTAAAATACTACTACTTCTAATGATAATAATCTACCCCTTATTCAACCACCTTGTGATGAGTTCCTCTGAATTTACGCTCTGCAATCCAAAGAACAGCCTTTCCTGCCAGGTAGGATCTGCCAGAGATTTTGCTCTACTGATATTTTGTTCTGCCTTGGAAAACTCAGGGTCACCTTAGCATGTAGTGTGCCTATTATGCTCTAATCCTGTAGAAGTATTTTGACAATGGGTTGTGATATATACATAAAGTTTGATTATTTTATGAAAAAAAGTTAGATGCTTATACCAAGGTTTGTCTTGTTTGTTTTTTGGATTTTTTTAAACCAGTCCTATGATTTCATAAATCTTCTTTGAGGAAACTTTCTCTACCAATGCAGATCTGAAAATTTTCCAAAATTCACAGCCTTAGACAGTTGCCTAGGACACTGAGGAGCTAAGTGACTTATCCAGGATCACAGTTAGTGTTAGTCAAGGACAGTACCTGAAGCCAGGTCTTTCTGACTCTTCAGCCAGCTCTATAGCCATTACCACACACTATAGAACTGAATTAATTATATTCTTTTCTCTTGGAATCAATAAATAAAGGATAGTAATTTAGGTTACTTCCTCTTCCTCCCCCCAAAAGAAAACACCTCTGACTTCCATTTTGGATCTATCATCCCTGGATTTTTCTACTGCCTGTTGACTCCATTGGTATTTGTTTAATCCTTTGGCATAACAAGTTTTTTTGTATAATCCCCACCAATGCAAAGTACTTCTTACTTTATTAGTCTTGCAATTTTGACAATGGCCACTTTCATTCTTCAGGAGAGATGATGACTACGATGAGGATGCTATAGAAACTTTTTATTTATTTAGTATTTACAAAGCACTTTGTGTAATTTATCTAATTTGACTCTCAGAACAACAATAACAAAAACATGTCACCAGATGATTATACCATGGGCAGGTCAGTGGCACAGAGTGGATAGAGTGCCAAGTTTATAATCAGGAAGACATCAGTTCAAATCCAGCCTTAGTTACTAGCTGTGTGACCCAGGGCAAGTAACTTAACCTCTCTCTGGGCTTCAGTTTCTTTATTTGTAAAATGTGGATAAGAATAGCACCTACCTCATGGAGTTTTTGTGAAGATCAATTTAAATGCTATTTGTGAAGTGCTTAACACTCTTCCTAGCATATTTAGATGTATAACAAATGCTTGCTCCTTCCTGTTTTATAGATAAAATTGAAACTGAGGTCTAGAAGAGTGCTCTTGCTGTACAACTTTGTACAAGCACTGAGATTTGGTTATTAAATTCAAATTCATTCTATCTAGAACCCTCTGTATATTTTGAAGTCCAATTATATCTCTTTTCAGCTTTCATTTTTATAAACTGAAAAGCCTTGGTCTTTCTTCATATGAAAGTCACTCTGTCCCTTTGATGATACTTCACATAAATACAGGGCTACTACAAGGTGGGTGTTTAAACAATGTTTACTTAAATTCCTGTAATCTTGATTCTATTGATCTCCCTTCTCTTCAGGGTTAATTGCTACAGAGAAGTGGCAGTGTGAACCCTCAATCAAACTAAAAATACTAATTCTGTTAAGTAATTGTGTAAGTCACTTTCTTGTCCTCTAAATTTCTGTGGATTTCTGAGCCATTGAGTTTCCTTAATAAATAAGTACAGGTACAGATGAATTCAGCTAGTTCTTGTAATTAATCAGGCAGTATTGTTCAGTCTCTAGACATCCCTGGTCACTAAAAGCATTTCAAATTCATTTTAGAACTCCAAAGATAGTCAAAGAGAAGACTAAGGTTAGGACTAATGGCCTGGACCTATTTCATCTTAGTCAGTCATTTGACAAACCCAACTCTGACATAAATCACTGCATGTGTGAAGAGCACGTTTCTTTCACTGCTTTTTTTGATATTGATCTATCCAAATTCTTACATGTTTCAGTTCTTCAGAGATCACAGATTTCACCTGTGTGGGTCTCCCTTACATCAGAATAGATCACAAAGCCCTTTACACCTTATTAGAAAGTCCTTGTGAGTTGACAATGTAGGTAGTAAATACCAAGTAGCAAGCCTTATGGGATGATAACAAGATTTGAATGATAAGCCTTCTGAATTTGCATAGGCTTTTCTTAGATAAGAGAAATACAATGCAGTCCTCTGTCTATAACATTTAACCTACTCAAAATGAGTGTGTGAATAGTATCCATTATTATCAGGACAGTCCCAGCAAAAGACTGGGTCTTCTTTCCTAGATCCAGCTTAGTTGAGTTCTGAATTGTCCATCACCAGAAGTTTGACCACTAGGTGATAAATCCTTTGATTATGAATACCCACAGTGGTGGTTTAAAAAACAAAACACCTCTCATTCTTTGGTGACAGTAGTGAGGTGTCACAAAGGGGGGTAAAAGATGCTAAGCAGTATGTAGTTTTTAGATGATATGTAGGCATTAATTTAGCTCTTGGTACATTCATGCAAGATTCAAATAAATTCACTAACTACTTGTTAAGTATCTTACTATGTCCTAGCCCAGACATTTTAGCTCCAAATACTTAGTTATAATGATTCTGGGAAGGAGACTTAAATGTCTGCCTCAGTTTCCTCATTAGTGATTTGGGAGCAATAGCATTTATTTCCCAGGTTGCTGTGAGGCTCATACAAGACATAAAACTCTTTGCTATTTTAATTCCAGTTGTTGCTAGTATCCTGAAAAATTGGAATTGAGTAAAATAAAAAAAAAGATTAATTCCATTTTTAGAGGAGTTCAAGTGCTATTAAACAGTCACCATAAGGAATCCCCCAAACTTGGAAACTTTATTAACCAACGAACACTCAATCATTTAGCCAAGTAGAAGGTATGGCAGCCAAGGATAATATATATTCTAAACAAAAGTTTAGAATACAACCTCATTTGCAAAGCACTAAAATGAAGTATATCTGAAGGCAATGCACCATACCATTTCAATAAAACAGCAAAGGAAAATATCAGCCTAAAGAAAATTTGCTTTGGAATTCAGGTAAGATAGATCCATCTGAAAAAAAAATTATAGATGATTCTGGAAAAAGGAAAACAAATAGGTAAAAAATGGAATAGATCTACCAGAATTTCTAAAACTATCTGTATTCATCATTCATGGTAATGGAACTACCAAACACAGAATCTTAACATCTAGCAAAGTAGAAATGGCAGTCAGGAGGTAACTGGAAAGAATAGCTGGTCATGATCAAATATTACTGAGAAAAGCTGTGCTGGAGATTTGTAATCTCAAAAATATTAAGGGATGAATTCGAAGCTATCTCAAGGAGGGTGAAGTTATGAAGGAATGAAAGATCACATATTGCATTTTTACTTTAAAATGTTATAGAGAAAGAATCAGTATTACCAATATGCCTACTCTTTCATCTCTATAAAATCTTGATGAAAATTTTCTATACATAAAATGAGGGTATACTTGAAAATATGAGAAGAAAACAGATAGACTTTCACAGAAAATCCTCGATAGCAGAATACATCTTAATAGCACTTTACACATTATTTAGGTGTTTAATGTGTTTTGAGTTGGATAATCACACAGCTGACTGTGAGGTATACAGAATGTAAGATTCCATGCATCATAAGTGATTTAAAAAGGAATTTTTCTCTATTAGGGCAAAACGATACCATAAAGAAACTTTTCCACAAGACACTCATCATGAATAGATCCAAATCATAAACAAAAATTTCTTGATTAATTAAAGATTGATTCAAGCATCTATCAGTTTCATGAAGGGCATAAATCAAGGATATTTAAAACTGCTTTTGAGAATGTCCACCATAGAGTCTGGAAAAGAAATTATAAATTCTTTAGAAGCTCCAATTTTTGGATAGCATTGTGTCCAGGAATATTACAGAGTTTCATTAGTGTCATTCATGGAACACTCAAAATAAATCCTTTTAATAATTAAGAGTAAAAACAAATACATGAAGAATGCATTATCACCTAGCTTCTTAACCCTATGTGTGTGTATGTGTGTGTATTTGTGTGTGTGTGTGTGTTTGTTTCATGGGCCCCACTGGCAAAGCCCATTCTCAAAACAATGTATTTAAATATAGAGGATAAAATACAATAAGGTGATAAAGGAAGACAATTAAATGTAAATATAATAATCTATCTCTTTTCAGACAGATACATTTCTATATAGATAGCTCTCCACATATATGTAATATGTATAAATCTATGTTTTTATTTTTTTTATTATTTTTTTTTAATTTTTTTATTTTTTTTATATTTTTTATTTTTTATATTATTAATATGTATTTTATTTATTTATTTATTTATTTTTTAAACAAATGCTTTATCAACTTCTGTTTTACATCATTCATTTCCGCCAGATTTTGACTTACAATCATTTCCCCCCATTATTCCCCTACCCAACCTCCCAGAATAGCAGTCCCACAAGATATCGCTTCCTCCAATCTGCTGTCTCCCATACCTTCTCCCATACCCCCATCGACTTTTCCATTAGAGGAAGATGAATCTTTGTGTCCCAATGCCTGCACATCTTATCTCCCAATTACAAGCAAAAGAGTATTAATAATAGTATTTATATATATTTGAAACATTTAATGTTACAACCTCGAATTTTAGATCCATTTCCTTCCTCCCTTGTCACCCATTCCTTCTTGGGAGATAAGTAATTCAGTATATGTTGTACATGTCTAGCTATGCAAAACATTATCATAGTAGATATATTGTACAAGGCTGCTTATAATTCCCTCCCACTCATCCCACCCCCACCTGGTCCATTCCCTACATGATCCTGTCCCTCTTCTATAGTGGGTACTTCCAACCTCCCCTCACCCCAAGGATGCCCTCCCTTCCATCATCCCTCCTCTCATCCCCCTTCCCCCTATCCTGCTGCAGGTTGAGATAACCCATTTAGTATGTATGTAATTTTCTCCCTGAACCAAATTCAATGTGAATGTGGTTTTGCCTTTTTAGCGTTCCTTATTCTCCCCCTCCTTTGCAACCACTTCCCCTACATGAGATAGTTTACCCTACCATGTCTCTCCCCATCTCCTCTTGCCACTTTCCTCTCTCACCTCATAATTTCATCCCTTGAGTATTCTCCCTTCCCAACAAATTCAACCTATGCCCTCCATCCATATATAACTGTAACCATATACACACACATTCACATATGTATTCATATGACCACACCCCCTTCTTCCATTATTTTCATAGTGAGAAAGATATCATCAGTCACAGATATTGCTTTTCCATATAGGAATGTAAATAGTTCAACTTTGATAAGTTCCTTTTGATTTCTTTTCCCTGATTACCTTCTCAGGCATCTCTTCCTTCTTGTGTCTGGATGTCAAATTTTCTATTCAACTCTGGTTTTTTCCTCAAGAATGCTTGAAAGTCCTCTATTCCACTGAATGACCATATTTTCCCCTGAAACAAAATACTCAGTTTTGCTGGGTAGGTGACCCTTGGGTTCATTCCCAGTTCTTTTGCCCTCTGGAATATCATATTCCATGCCCTTCGATCCCTCAGTGTAGAAGCTGCCAGGTCCTGGGCTATTCTGATTGTGTTTCCACAATATTGAAATTGTTTCTTCCTGGCTGCTTGTAGTATTTTCTCCTTGATCTGGGGATTCTGGAACCTGGCTATAATATTCCTGGGAGTTTTCTTTTTGGGATCTTTTTCAGGAGGTGATCTGTGGATTCTTTCAACCTCTATTTTGCCCTCTGGATCTAAAACATCAGGGCAGTTTTCCTTGAGAATTTCTTGAAGTGTGATTTCTAGGTTCTTTCCTTGATCATGGCTTTCAGGTAGTCCAATAATTTTTAAATTGTCTCTCCTGGATCTATTTTCCAGGTCAGTGGTTTTCCCATGAGATATTTCACATTGCCTTCTAGTCTTTCGTTTGTTTGGATCTGCTTAACAGCATCTTGATTTCTCATAAAGTCATTAGCTTCCATTTGCTCCAGTCTAACTCTGAAGGAATGAATCTCCTCAGTGAACTTTTGAGATTCTTTTCCCATCTGGCAAATTCGACTTTTAAGGCATTCTTCTCCTCATTGCCCTTTTGGGCCTCCTTTGCCATTTGAGTTAGTCTATTTTTTAAGGTGTTTTCCTCAGTCAGGCTGTTGACCCTCATTTCATACTTTTCCTGCATCCTTCTCATTTCTCTTTCCAATTTTTCCTCCACTTCTCTTATTTGATTTTTAAAGTCCTTCTTAAGGTCCTCTATGGCCTGCAACCTCATGTTTTCCCCTGGGGCTTTTGGAGCAGGACTTCTGACCTCACAGTCCTTTTCCCGCTCTATGCCCCCAAAATAGGAGTCTAGGGTTGCATTTTTCTGTTTCCTTTGCCTTGGCATGTTGCCACTTAATTGCTTGACTTTTGGGCTTGTTGCCACACTATGGCTTTAAGGCCAGCTAGAGGAATTTTCGTCCCGAACGTGTGGGGGGCAACTTCCGTTTCTGGCAAGCTGTAAACCCACCCACAACTTCCACCCTAGATCACAATCCAGATCCAGGGAGGTTAAAGCAAGAGCTATTACCCCCCAAGACTGATCGCTGGATCTCCCCACGATTTGTAGGCTGGGAGCCGGAAATGCCTCTGAAAACTACAAAATGGCGTGTCTCCTCAGTGGCTTCTAGCCCCCAGGGGAGGGAGCTGACGCATTCCCCAAATACAGGTCCCAAAGTCCATAGGACACTAACCTCTTACTTTGTCCTAGGCATGTCTATGTTGATAATTCTGGAGTTGGGACAGCTCCTGGTGTTCTGGGGTTCCTCCAGCTGGCTGCTGGCCCTGCCGCCCTGGGGCTAAAACCTCGGCTCAAGCAGACCTGGGCTCGGCTCGGCTGGGCTCCTGCGCTCTGCGCTCTGCTTGTTGCCGGCTCCCAGACCGCTGCGCTGGTCCTTCCTGCAGGGCTGCTGGGCTGTCCTCAGCGGGAGGTTAGCTTCTCTGTGTCGTTCTGTGGGTGCTGGAGCTCCAGAAGTTGTTCACAGTCCTTTTTTACATAGTTTGTGGGGAATCTGGGGCCGAGAGGCTTGGATGAGCTGTTTCTACTCCTCATCTTGGCTCCGCCCCCTATAAATCTATTTTGTGTGTGTGTGTGTAAAGTTCATGGATCCCAAGTTAAGAATGATTGGCCTAGATATGCAAGTGGTTAAGTTGACCTTTGAGTCAATTCTTTACTACATGTGTATCAGAAAAACAGTGTAAATGAACAATTGAAATGGGCTCAGGATTGAGTAAGAAAGAAAAGAATGGAATAGATTATGTTTAGGATTTCAAATTGCTTACTCTGCAAAAGTTAATCCTTTTCACATTAATATACTCCCAGTAATATTATGTAGCTATGTATCATGATGCACATAATATAAAAACAGATCAAAATTGCAGACAACCTGAGGGGTAATATAGACACATGGTAGATATTATATATACATAGACATATATGTATGTATATTTATGTGTATATATTCATACATATATGTGATATAAAAGACAGTATCAAGGACATTTATGAGTGGATATGGAGGTAGAGAGAGATATAACAGATACCCCAGGTATTGCATCAGTATCAGTCTATAGGAAGTTTGCTTTGGAATTCTAGTAAGATAGATCTTCCTGAAAACTTTTATAGACAAATACAGATGGAGGAGAACATGCATATGCTTTGGGAAGGGGCAATTGACATTGTGAGTAGTTTTGGGGACACCTAGTAGAATGCAAGCTCCATGAGGTCAGGGATTTTGTTACTTTTATATTAATTGATTTAGGTGTTAGAGAAGTATCTTACGCCTAGTAAATGCTTGTAATGGTTATTAATTTGAATTTGAAGATCCCTTTGTGTTGGCAAAGGTAGCAGGTACTTAGCACTTTTAACTGATCAATCCTCTGTTAGGGAAACAGAAGGTATGGACTCCTGTCTCCTGTTACTGATATAACAGGAAGGGGTTGGCTGAAACAAGAAACTAATGCTGTGTGTATATAAGGAAAAGCCCTAGGACGGGATAGTCAGAATTTCTTGGGACCAGTGTCTGGAGGCAGAGCAGCTACAGAAGAGAAATGAGAATTGAGAACTGAGTCAGAATTTCCTGAGAACTTGTGGTGGCGGAGCTTCTTCTGAAGAGGAGCCCAGGAAGCTGAAGAGGAGCTCAGGAATCCAGGAACCCCCCCACTCCCACCCTACCCCTACCCCTAGGCTGGATAAGGTGATTCTTATTTTTTTTTTTTTGAAAGAGCTATAGAAGACTGAAGAAGCATGACCAGGGTGCTAAGACTTTGTCTGTTCTGTTTGTGGCTTGGCTGAGCATTGAATTCTTGGGAACAGAAATTGTGAAGGATTTGACATGGACTGGACCCTGTGAACATCAGTGTGGAGCAGGACCTACTCAGGGAGCTGGACAAGGAACTGGGAGCTGTCTGCCATTGAACCCAGGTGACAGTCTGGTGAATCCAGGTACAATCTTGAACCATGGAAGGGGATCCAGGGAATCTGAGAACTGGCCCCAAGTCAAGATGAAAAGACCTATCTGTGGGTACTGAGTAATGATGAAATTGTAGTTTACTAGTGACCTAGGGGTGGAGGATTTGTGTATTCTCTAATGATTGTACTTAGTGATTAAAGATACTTAGTAATTGATTGCTGAATAAGTGACTGATTGTGTTAACTTAGTTTGCCCCAGGAGTGGAAGACTTTGACTATTGTACTTTGAGGTGATTGTTCTTTGTTCAAAACTTTGTGGCCACTATGGTAGAAACTATGTGGCCATTTTAATGATAAGCTGTTGTGAATACTATATTGTGATTTTCTGTGATAAGGTATAATATTGTGAATGTTGTACCTTGATTTTCTGTGAAAGTTTTGCTTTGATTTGTTATGGAAGAAATAGTGTTCACTATACTGTGTAATCAGAACCTTAAAAGCTGTTCACAGTAGCATTCTTCTGGAAAGTTGCTTGTGCATGGCTTTACAATGCTTAATATATGTATGTTGATTGATCTACAAAATCATTCATTAGTAACTCCCTCAACTTCCATCCATTCATCCTTCTCATGCTCTGCAAAAGAAAATGAAGACATTTTTCAGAAATATTTATCTGCAAGACCAAAATGTCTTAAATTTTAACTTTCTTAAAAGAATAGTTCTTTATTTTACTTCAGCAAGAAAACAGCACTTAGTACTAGTAATTTTAAATAAAGGCATAACCATAGGGGAATTTTCATCCTTCTTGCTATATTTCTCTCCTGGTGTCATTTTCTTCCCTGATCCCTAGTGTTGGTAGAGAACCACTTTGTTTAAGTGACCTGTTCCATGATTTAAGGAAAGATGGCTTCTCCTCCCTGTCACAACAGAGTATATGATTTATATGTTATTTTATAGAAAAGGATAGAGCATTAGCTAAGCAGAGTCCTGCATAATCAGACTGGTTTGGAGTTCACTAACTGTAGTCATGTGCTATATATCTCAATTAATCTCACAAACTGTGGCTAATCACATCCCCACCAGGCAGGATCACATATCTCACAGAGCTAGGATTATTAAAATCCATATTTCACGTTAACAGCCGTGTGTGTGAGATTAGTTCCTAAGTAGTAATGCACCTGCCATAAATACCTCATATCTGTTATCTTCTGAATTACTGTTCCTGTCAAAGATGGGAAAAACCACACAGAACAAGTTGATGTTCCTGGGTTTTATTGGTCAGTTAGTTTATGTGTGTGTGTGTGTGTGTGTGTGTGTGTTTGTGTGTGTGTGTGTGTGTATGTTCCTCTTGGTACCTTAAGGCATTATTTATGTTGTTCGTAGTTTTATTTACCTTTGAAATATTTTAGGTGTGTTGGGTTCTAAAGGAGAGGCTTGGTCAGGGGTAGTTACTTTCTCTTTTTGTTGCTTGTCCTAAATAGAGCAAAATGGAAATTTATGGGATATATTTCATGTCAGCTATTCATTTTACTATTTTCAGACTTGTGTTGGGAAATAGTGTTCTTTTGATTGTAAGCTCCTTGAGGTCAGGGACTTTTTGTCTCTTTTGTTCCCCCAGTGCTTAGCATAGTTCCTGGCACAAGGTAGACACCTGATATATTTTCATTGATTGATTGAAAATAAAAAGGAAGAATCCTTCATAGTACAAAGATAATATTATTATACTTCTATTACCAAATCCTTTTTCTTAAACTTGGTTATGCTTCAGTACTTATATCATTGATGTGGGAATTCCCTCACATGTTGCAGATGCCCTCCTATCTATGCCAACATGTCCTGGGCTACTTTTGTCCATGCCCTCCAATAAGTTGTCCACAGGTGTTTTACCTATGTAGTAGGTCTACATTGTCATAGCTTCCTAATGATAGTTTGCATATTTGTCTACGATACTTTTTTTTTCTATTCTACTATGTTATGGAAATGCTTGTGTTATTTCTTAAGTTCAGAATAAAATTTTTAAAAAGAAATGAAATATCTGCTTTTGTATTGAATATACTGTTATTACGAACATAGAAAAGTGCTGTGATTTAGTCCTTTTGGGGAATTCCCTCTGCCAATATCAAAATAATCTACCAGATTTTAGATAAGCTCTCAGAAGTCTCCTGAGGCATGTAGCTTGCATGAGGTCATATGGATATCAAATCATTTTCAAAGACCTACTACCTGTATCACTTGAACCCAATTCTCACTGATCCCAAACTAAATATTCTCTCTTCTAAGGCCTTCTCAACCTAATTTTACTCTACCTTTCCTGAATTATTAACTATTTCTTCCCTTGATGCACTCTATAATTCAGCCAAAATGGACTTTCTTAACTGTTTCTTATGTATGGTACTTCATCTCCCATCTCATGCCTGCAATGCTTTCCTTCCTCAGTTATGCTTCTGTGAATACCCAATACCCTTCAAAATTCAAATCAGGTTCTACCTTCTGATTGAAGCCTTTCCTTATCCCCATAGTTGATGTTGTCTTTCCTCTTCTCATAATTTATCTTGTACTTAACTTGTTTTATATATAACTTTATGTTTACATGTTGTTTACTCTGATGGAGTGTAAGTTCCTTGAGAACAAGAACTTCATTTTTGTTTTTTGTATCTCCAGTTCCTAGCAGCCTTGTGCCTGGCATATATAGACACTTAAGAAATGCTTACAGAGGGGCGGCTAGGTGGCACCGTGAATAAAGTACCAGCCTTGGAGTCAGGAGTTCCTGAGTTCAAATCCAGCCTCAGACACTTAACACAAAAATTAGCCATGTGACCTTGGGCAAGTCAATTAACCCCAATTGCCCTCCAAAAAAAAAAAGAAAGAAAGAAATGCTTACAGTGCAGATTGTTTATGCTGGTAAGAGGGAACCTTTGGCCTATAGGTCACATGTGGCCTCCCTACCCCTGTGGCAACAGTAAAAGTAATTTGGAAACATTAAAAGGTTTCTGAATGATCAACAACCAAAAATTAATTCAAAATCAAACACTTAATGAATCTAAAGTGTTTCTGGCAACCCTGACTCATATTGCATCACACGACTTCACTGCAGCCTTGGTCCTGAACACAGCACTGACAATTATAAAATCAAAATATCCATCAACTCTGAAAAACATTGAAGATGCTCTACATCCTGCAGTGTCAGATATTCTGCCAAAATTTAATTCTTTATGTAAAAATGAACAAGCACATCCATCTCATTAATATGCAAATTTGCTTTCCTCTAATAAATGCTAAACATATATGTATACCAAAGAACTGTTTTAAAGTAACTTTTGTTATGATTTATTACCAGTATTTGTTTGAATTTACATACCTGTTTTATTTACCCATGTACCCAAGGTTGCAAAAAATTTCTGGGGCAAAAAGGGGTCTCAAGTTAGAAAAGTTGAAGAAGCCTTGTTCTAGACTTTAAGCTCACTAGACTCATTACCTTATTTAGTTATGCTGCCTTTCGGTTCTTTTTGAAAGAAACAAAGCTTTTGGAGTTGGAGACTTTATACTGTAATTGGGACTGTTTTTCACTTCTTTTTCTTGCTCGTTTTTCGTTATTCAACCAAGACACTGAACAATAATCTCAGCTTTTTCAACCTTAAGGCTATAGGTTAAAATCTTGGAAGACAGGAAAAGAAAATGTTAAACCTGATCTGAGCTAGAATGAATCAAATAATAAGCGTTATAAGTGCCTACTGTGGGGGCAGCTAGGTGGTGCAGTGGATAAAGTGCCAGGCCTGGGATCAGGAAGACCTGACTCTGGGCCAAGTCACTTAATTTCTATTTGTATCAGTTTCTTCATCTGTAATTGGGGGATAATAATATCACCTTCCTCCCAAGGTTATTTAGAGGATCAAATGAGGTTATAATTGTAAAGCACTTAACATAATCCCTAGTGCATTAACACTAAGTTAACTGTTATTATTTTTATGTTAAATATGTTTTTATGTTAAATTATGTTTTATGTTAAATTATGTTTTTATGATCATTATTATAGTGTGCCAGGCACTTATATAATTAAATATAATGCATTTGGGCATTGTATGTGGGTCAGCTAGGTATTCGAGTGGATAGAGTGCTGGACCTGGAGTCACTTGACTTGTTTGCCTCAGTTTCCTCATCTGTAAAATGAGTTGGAGAAGGAAACGGCGAACCATTTCAGTATCTTTTACAAAGAAAATCTCAGAGAAGAATGTGAACATGAAGAATTGGATGCACCTGAAAAATGACTAAATAAGCATTATATTTAATCAATTTATTTTGACCTTCACTAAGAAATATCAGATATCTTTCTCTATAAAAGCACCATTATTCTCCCTGCTTTCTTTATAGTCTTGCACAGAATAATCTTTATACATAGCTTCATTAAGTTAACATTGTTTACTTGAATTTTCATTTTTAGTTTTGTGCTATGATTTCATCAGTGAAGAATTCATCTAGCTGTAAGGAGTTGCTTGAGAGAATTGATGAGAACCAGTGACTTGTTTACATTTGAAATGAGGCAGGCTTGGATGTGTTTCAGGAACCCCAATAACCAGGGTCCCCAAAAAGCAGTCTGGAATGAATTCACGGACCCAAGCAATCTTTACTTCAAGATTGTAAAAATTTATTGTTATGCTTTACAGCAGGCAAGAGTTCTTTGGGAACCTGCAACCTTAAAGAATCATAAAGTTTGTAAAGGGTTACCATAGTAAGTCAGATGTCAACTATGCTAACTAGGTGAATCTGGGCGGGGTTGGGAAGGAGTTAAGGAGTGGTCAGTGCTTAAAGGAACATGGACTTTTAATATCTACTGGGAAGGCATATTGCCCATAATTCACTGGGAAATAGCCCACAGGGGGTGGAGGGCACTGCATGGAGCTGTGATTTCGGTCTTGAAACATCACTAAGTCAGCTAGCAGTCAGGGCTGACTGAGAAGTGACTAGTCTGCCACCCATCAATGTTATGTTTGACAAGATGGATGTTGGGAACCCAGGCTAAGGAGGGATTCATGATGTGCATAATTGCCTAGAGAGTTATTTATAAATAGTGCATTGAAGGATTCATAGGTGAAGCTGGTCATTATACTAAGGGGAGATAAACATTTGTTTAAGCTAGAGAGTTACTTATAGATAGTTTTAGTGAAGGATTCATAGATGCAGCTTGTTATTGTACCAAGGGGAGATAAGCAGTTCATGAATGGTTGCAAGGCAGAGTGCTGGCAAGGAGAAGGGGCAGAGTTAATGCTCTAAGGCTGGGGAGAGATGTGATCATACAAACTGATGTTCAAGCACGGGCACCCAACCATCCCATCAACACCACTCCTACATGTCTGAGGAATGACCTGACCCTGGAACTTCCTGGCTCCTCTCAATTTAAGAGAATTAAATTGGCCCCAGCTGAGGGGCACTTTTCTTTACTATTCTTCTCTGAGAAATTTCTTGGAACTTGCATAATCTAAGGATCCAAAGCACTATTAGCACACTAGTCCTAGTTGCCAAATGTCCAGGGCTCTCTTTTCAAAAAGAATTTCAAGCATAACAGAGTTCTTCTGAATCCAGCGACTCAAAGAATAGGTTAATAGGTCAAAGGTCAATGGATCAAAGATTAAACTAAAGCCTAGGCTGTTATTATTGCTGAAGAGCCACAGTATGGTCTGGTCTCAAGTGTTCATTATGCCCTACTATGTGAAAAGAAGAAAAAAACTATTAAAATTGGAAAGAAAAAAATTTATTGTGTAATATACATAATATAACTCTTTATAATTGAATGAATTTTAAGTCTTGAAACTGATTTAATGAATTTTGGATCTGTTCATGTATAAATACTTTTCATAACTACATTCTAAGGAGGTTTTTAGGGCTAATAAATCACATGTGTTTCACATTTACAAGATACATGCAAAATATACATGCAGAAATATTCAGAAATTTCATAGTGAGTAGCCAAAATTCAAATGGAGAGATTAATACCCTAATGAAATGAGAAATGTAAGAGTTGACATCTATATTAACTTCTTTCCTGAACATATTGTTTATATTATGATGCTTTTAAGCAGGCTAACCAGATATCGCAGAAAGCAAATCTCTGATTTACTAGGGATTAAGCATTGCTCAGCAGTTAATGTAGACTTTAAGGATTACTTCTTTCTTAGTTCATCTTTGCATCTTCTTTTTCACAATTTCTGTGAGGTAAAAGCTTCTCATACTTGGTACTAAAGGAAGAAGAAAAAGAGATGGATTTTATCTACATGCAGCTGCACATTTCTTTCTTTTCTTTTTTCCCTTTAAATTGAAACACAACTTTTAAAGGCTGTCAGAATGGATCCTTAAGGTCACTTTTAGTTTGCTGTTCTGTCCCCTATGTTGTCTGCATCATCGAGTATATGATTGTGTTGTTGTTCACTCATTCAGTTATGTCTGACTCTTCATGACCCCATAATGGGGTTTCCTTGGCAAAGATACTGGAGAGGATTTCCATTTCCTTCTCCAGTAGATTAAGACAAACAGAGGTTATGGAATTTGCCCAGTCACACAGTGAGTAAATGTCTGAGGTAGGATTTGAACTTCGGTCTTTCTGACTCTCTATCGACTGGGCCACCCAACTGCCATATATGATAGTTTATAATAGTATATGTATATACTACTGATACTTTCAGAGAGGCACTGTAGTACAGTTGAAAGGCATTGCCTTTGGTGTCAGATCACTTGGATTCAAATATGAAATCTGCCACTTAATACCTCTGTGACCTTCAGTGAGTCATTTTATTTCTCTTGGCCTTAGTTTCCCTAAATTGTAAAATAAGGGGATGAAGGTGAACCACGTGAACTCTGAGGTCCCATTCAACACTAAATCTATGCCCCTATAAGGACTCTCATGTTCATCCCTTTCTTACCATTCCTACTGTTGCTAATTCAGGCTTTCACCACCCTAGGCTTAGATTATTATAACTACCCCCAACCTAAACTCACCTCAATAACACTTTTACTCTCTTACTCAAAGCTAACTAGTTAAAGCTATTCTACAACAACCATTCTAACCCTCCAGCCTTGCATCTCCAGTTGTCAGTCAAACTTCTTGAAATGAAAGCCCCTTAAACTCAACATGTCCAAAACTGAACTCATTATTTTTCCCCCCAAATCCTTCCTTGTTCCTAATTTCCTTGTTACTGTTGAGGGTACATTCATCCTTACACTTAGGCTTGAAACTTCAGTATCAAATTTGACTCTTCACTCTCACCTCCTTGATCCATTCTACTTACCATGTCCTTTTTCCACCTTCATAGTATATCTTATATATGTCCCCTTCTGTGCTACCCCAGTGCAGGTCTTCATTACCTCAGTCCTGAACTGTTACAATAGCCTGCTGACTAGTCTGTGTACCACAAATCCTTGACTCTCTCCTATCCATCCTCCATTCAGCAAAGTGATATAAATATATTCAGATTTGTTGATAGATGTTGTTGCCCATCATACTTACATCAGCGGGAAGGATGCATTTGAAATTTTATAAAGAGCAAAGAGAAAGGTAAAGATTTAAAAATCAAAAAGTCAGTTAGCAGAAGGGGAAGATCTACATCAGGTAAAATAATAAACTGATCAACAAACAGCTGAACTGCTATCTCAAGCTGAAAGTTTTCAGACAGAACAAGAACTGACCAGGTTTCACTAGGGTTGTCTCCCTCCCCTTAATTAAATAGAGCTAATAATACTGAGTTAGAAATTCTTATATCACTAACATGAGCTAAAGTTTGAAGTCTCAGCTAAATTCTGTGAGCTCTAGCCTGTGATGTGACCAGCTGTCCTATCAATATAGTAGCAATACTAAAGTTCTCTTACCACAAATGATCTTCCTAAGGTGCATGTCTGACAATGTCACTCTTCCTAGCCCATCCTCCCACTCAATAATCTCCACTCGATCCCTAATTACCTCCAAGATTAAATAAAGAAAATTGTCTATTAAGACTTTCATACCCGGCCTTTGGAGGACAAGGCATCCTGAAGCTGGTGATACAGGGACCCAAGACGCTGCCAAGATGGGCCGCGAGTTCGGGAACCTGATCCGGGTGAGGTACATCATCTCCTACAGCCTGTCCCCCGTTCGAGCAGAGAGCCTTCCCCGATTTCTTAAAGAAGGGCATCCCGAATGTGTTCCGCAGGACGCAGGACTCCATCCTGCGGGTCGCCCCCCCATTTACAGGCTTTTACTTCCTCTATACCTGGGGAACGCAGGAGTTTGAGAAATCAGAGGAAGAAGCCAGCTGACTTTGAAGAAGACAAATAAGCAACACAGAGGAAAGTGCAGCATCAGTCCCCTGCAGCTTGGGGTACCAATAGAAGAAGACTGTATAAAAAGAGTTTGCAGATGTAATAAACTTCACATTTTACAGACTGTAAAAAAAAAAAAAAGACTTTCATCCCCTGCTCCCCTACCTTTCCTGGATTCCTACAAGTTCCAGCTAATATCCCACCTTATATAGGAAGCCTTTCCTGATCCCTCTTAATTCTAGTGATTTCCTTCTGTAGTTTATCCCCAATTTGTCCTGTATATATCTTATTTATGTGGTTGTTTGCAGGCAGCCTCCCCCATTAGACCAAGAATTCCTTAATGAAAGCAGAGACTATCTTTTTCCTTTCATTGTATACCCAGAGTTTAGCAAAGTGCCTAGAAGGAAGGGCTTAATGATTATTTATTGACTGACTGAAAATCGCATTTGATGAAAACCCAATTTCCCCATGGTCAACAGTCTTCTTTACAGTGCTCTCCTTCTGAAAGTATCCTTTCCCAATCCTCACTAATGATAATGACTTCATTCAGAGACTACGCCCAATTTATATTGAATGTATATAAACATAGTGATTCTCAATTTGTCTCTCTCATTAGATTGTGAATTCCCTAAAAGTAAGGATTATGTTTACTTCAGAGGTCTATAGTTTGGTGCTAGCTTCTATTCTCAAAGTTATTTTCCCTCTTGCCCCCTTGATATAATGAAACTAGCTTTCACTTATATAGCACTTTCAGCTTTGCAAAGTAATTAAAGTAAAGTAAAGTAATTTATTTTATTTCATTTGATTCCTACTATACCATTTCAGGTAATTATGATTATTGTTTCCACTTTATAGCTGAGGAAACTGAGGTATAGTGAAACTAAGTGACTTTTGGATCAGATACCTGGTAAGTATTTGAGGCAGAATTTGAACCCAAAGTTTTTGAGTATACTCTGCTAAAGTCAGGATAAAGTTTTATTTGCACCTCTCTATTTAGTGTTATGGCAGCTAGATGGCAGAGTAGATAGACCATTAGAGTTGGAATCAGAAAAAACTCATCTCCATAAGTTCAAATCTAGTCTCAAACACTAGCTATGAGACCCCTGGGCAAGTCACTTAGCCCTCTTAGCCTTAGTTCCTCATTTGTGAAATGATCTGGAGAAGGAAATGGCAAACCACTTTAGTATCTTTGCCAAGAAAACCCCAAATGGTGTTACACAGGACTGAAAAACAATTGAACTGAAATTGAATTGAATTAGTGTTACTGTTTGGGGTGCTGGGAACCCCAAAATAGAGTAAGTTGCCAAGAAAACCCCAAATGGTGTTACATAGGACTGAAAAACAATTGAACTGAAATTGAATTGAATTAGTGTTACTGTTTGGGGTGCTGGAAACCCCAAAATAGAGTAAGTCTGCCTAGAAAGAGCACTCAAGCCTTCGAGCACTCAAGCCTTCTTTCAGTCAAGGTAGTGAGGTTTATTATAACTTCGGTAGAGCAGTCAAAATGCCTAGTAAATCTGATATCATAACTCCAGTAGGAGTGGGCAGAGACTCAGGACAGTGAGATCTGGATGGAATTAAAGAGTGGTAAAAAGCCTGGGGCCGGCCAGATATAGACCATTTAAGGAGTTAAGTGGTCTGAGAGCCACAGTGAAATGGCTATTCAAAGGACTCTGGAGTTTCTAGGTGGGATGGGCTGGGCCAGATACCTCCAGGGAGCCATCAGGGACTAAGTTGTGAGAGAAAATTCAGGACCTGGTCTAGGTCCTACCACCCCATCTTTGTTCATTTAGTTCTGGCTTGGAATAATTCTAGTCTCTCCACTTATTCTTATTCCACTTATTCCCCTTATTCTACTCATCCTATAGTTGACTGTAGGCTCAAGTACCACCTTCTCATTGAAACCTTCAGGAAGAAATACTATTGTGTGCCCTTAGGTATCACTATTTCTTATTTTCAAAGCAGAAACTACTTTTTTTCTCCAAAAAAAATTAAAATTACAGTCAGTTTTCATACATCTTAGTGCTTTCCTGTAATAGTCCATATGACATTTATTAATTATAATCTGTGGCTTCCCCAGCTCTGTTAGTAAGAATTCAAGGTTATTAACCCAGACTTGTAACTTCTAACATCCTGTGGCACATACCATTTTTCAACAAATATTTAGTAATTCATTGATTTATTTGAAGCAATTTGAAAGATTCTCTCTATATAAATATCTACACCACTAGTCCTGCCACAGATTCTGAAATCCCCACATCACTCATTCCTTTGAGGTAAGGTATTAAAAGAATCCTATTAAAATGCAAATGTTAGCTGGGAGGAGTAACACCCTAAGCTATTAGAAGGCATTAACATTTTAGGCTGACAAAGAGGTTTTTGTTTTATTTAGTTTAAAATCATTATACCTTTTTAGCTCTGGCTAGTGATCTGGGAAGAGCTGGTAAGATTTAGAGATTCCAGGGACCTGGTAGATCATTTACTTCAAGACCCTTATTAGTTAGATGTGGAAATCAAGACCTTGAAAAGGAAAGTGGATTTTCGAAGGTCACCTAGGGAGCAAATAGCAGATTGTTGCTGTTTAGTTGTGTCTAACTCCTGGTGACCCCATTTGCAGTTTTTTTGGCAAAGATACTGGAATGATTTGCCATTTTCTACAGCTCATCTTACAGATGAGGAGACTGAGGCAAACAGGGTTAAGTGACTTGTCCAGGCTCACACAGCTAGTAAGTACCTGAGGCAGATTCCAACTCATGAAGACTAGTCTTCCTTACTACAGACCCAGATGCTCTATCCTGTGTGACAACAGAAGCGAGGTTTAAAATCTAAACATCCTGACTCCATATACAGAGGATCTTTTCACTATAGCTTGCTGGTGGGCATATTGCATTTTAACTCATGGCCACTAGGTGGTGCACAGCATAGAGCTCTAGACCTGGAGTTAGGAAAAACTGAGTTGACATTTGACCTCAGACTTCTATGAGCTTTCTGACCCTGAGCAACTCACTTTTTGTCTGACTCAGTTTCTTCAAATGCAAAATGTGGAGAGTCTAGCTCCAAGGGTTGTTTTGAGGCTCAAACGTGATAATATTTGTAATGCACTTAAGTACAATGCCTGGTACAATAAAAAAATGCATAATAAATGCCCCTTCCTTCCTTCCTTCCTTTCTTCCTCCCCTTACTTCCTTCTGTTCCTCCTTCCCTCCTTCCAAGATATCCTGTGTGAGAGAACTAGCCTTCTGGTTCTTTTCCCCTTTTAATTATGCAACTTCACTCCTGGCTTGGTATAAATTACTTTAGATCATTCTCATCCACTGCTTCCTTTTTCTCTATCTCCATCTTTTGCTATCTCTTTTCTACTCATTTTCTTTTCTTCCCAATCTTCCTGATGCCCCCAAAACCATAACAGAGAGCACAAAAGGATCATGGACTCGTAGATCTAGAGCAGAAGAAAACTCAGAAACCATTCAACCCAATTCACCCATTTTATTAAAAAAAAAAAAAGTAAGATGCTATACAGGTTCTTTAGGCTAACAAACCACAATGATGTGTGACAACCTCAAAAATATTGGGTCTATTTAAATCAATGTAATGTTAAAATGTAGCATAATCCATGTATTATTTGGCCCTGGTCTGTGATATAACCTACTTAGGTACAATTTGGAATCTCACAAAATCTCCCTGGCTTGTGCCTGAGAGGAATCTTGGGAATATCAGTACCAGGCTCATTTTGCTCTCCCCAAAGACCACCTCAGTGCAGATTTGAGAACTGAATCTAAGAAAGTATCAAATATACGACATATTTTATTGAACGTAACAATCCTTTTCTGTGTTTTCCAAACTAAGGCCTATGGAGATTAAGTGACTTGACTAAAACTACATAGGTAGCAAGCATCAGAAGAGATATTTGCACCCAAATCTTTTCTTCCAAAGCTGGTGCTTTTTCCTCTGTACCATGTTGGCTGTATAGGGCTTGGGAATTATTTATCCCATTGTTTTCCACCCTCAAAGACTGGTTACAATACATAGAAAAGACAAATGTTGGAAATAGATTTGGGTCACAGAGATAGGGCAGAGGGGGAAAGTTAGTGACATTGAATTTGGAAAGCTGGGAGAATTATGTAAGAAAAGTTTAAATGTTTATACTGTCAGAGATGTTATAAACAGAGAATGATAAGTAAGTTGGAAGGTTGACTGGGGACATTTAGAAGGTTGGTGCAGGAGTGTACTTTTCAGTCATATTAGCAGTGAAATATTGGAAATGTTGGGAAAGAATCCTGAAGACAGACTTGCTGGTCAAGATCTGCATGTTTATATTCTAAACTGGGCCTCATTTGCTACTGGAGCTCAATCAGGATTCTGTATGACAGAAATAAATTACAATAGGCAAAAACATCCTCTACAATGCTATGGAGATTTAATGATCGTCACTGTGAGAAACCTATAGTGCCCAATTTATAATATTTCACCCAAAACCAAGCCTACAGGCACTCTCTAATAGCACAATTATTTTTCTTGTCCACTTGACCTGTGGGCTTGCATTATTTGCTTGAGGGTACCTTATTGCTCTTGTGGAAAAGAATATAGGTTTAAGAATAAACTTTAATTGAAGTTTATATTGCTTATTAACAGAAGTATGGAATTTTCTTAGTTTCTATAGACTGTCTTTTGGGCCAATAGCAGTTTGCCCCAGTTTACATCAAGGGGAAATCATAAGAACCTGGAAAACTTAAAAAAAAAAACACATTTTCTCCCCATTTCTGAAGAATAGGTGCAGTAGACAGAACATTGCACCTGGTGTCAGGAAGAGCCGAATTCAAATTTGGCCTCAGAGACATCCTAGCTGAGTGACTCAGTTTCTTCATCTCTAAAATGGAGGTAATAATAACATCTACCTCATATGGTTGTGAGGATTAAAAAAATTAATTTAATATTTCTAAAGCACTTTGAAAACCCTAACACATTATAAAAAATGCCACTGATTACTGTTGTTGTTGTTATACAACTTTACTTTATGGTGGATCTCACTTTACTTCTGAACTGCCTAAGTCAAGCCTACCAGCCAAAGAATGCATCTTGATTTCCTCTAATGTTCTCTTTTGTACTAATTCACCTTCCCCTTTGGGGTTACAGAGTTTGTGTAGCCTGAAGGCTGATCACTGCTACAAGAAAGACTGAATACCTCCATCTATATCCTACATTCTCTTGTTTTAGTTCCAAGTCTTTTTCCTTTCTCTTTCCCAGGGCTCCCCATCTTCTGCCACAACTCCATATCCTTAGGTGCATGGTTGCTCAAATATATAAAACATATGCTTGCCACAAAAACTCTTTTATGGAGAACTCACACAGGGCAAGCATTCACATGGTGGTCAGAAGAAGTGATACAAGGACACTCTCAAGGTCTCTCTCAAGAACCTTGGAACTGATTGTATGACATGGGAGACACTGGCACAGAACCCCTCAGCATGGCATGCTATGTCAGAGAAGGTGCTGTGCTCTATGAAAAAAGTGAAACAGCTCAAAGGGAATGCAGGATATGCAAAAGAATACACTCCAAATGTTCACACAGACTATTGTGCCCAACCTGTGGTAGAGCCTTCTGAGTCATACTGCTCTGATCAGCCACAGTTGGACACACTGAAACTTGACTCTAGCACAGTGATATCATTTTGGTCCTCTTTGAGAATGAAGGACAACAACCAACCATATAAATGCTTATTCTCTTTTCCTTCCCCTTTTTGTGCCTGTGTGGGGTACAGGGACCCCAAAAATCCCCTACACAGAAAAATTAAAAGTCAGTGATATCTTGAGGAAGGAACAGGAAGTTTATTCAGTTCTCCTGAGAAGAGAGTGCCCCTTCCACCAGTATGAACCAGCAGAATGAGGCCTATTATAAAAGACACAACAGTCAAGCCCTCCCATCATCCCTTCTCCCATTGGCTGGGAGGCGGGCTCTCAGTCTTGGCGCAAAATAACCAATGGCAGATAACAAAGAAGCCTGCCACTATCTCCTATTGGCTGGGAGGCAGGACAGGGAGCCAAGGTATTATTCATGTCCTTATTTGGTAAAAGTTAAAGCAAGGGAGGGAGAAATGTCACAAGAAAGGGTGGAGGTCAAAAACCTCTGAAGGGGCCTAATGATGATAAGGGTGTGGTATGCAAGGGTGGAGGTTGAAAACTGAAGGGGCTTAATGCTGCTCCCACAAAAATTCTGGGGTGAGAAGTTTTCATCTTTCTTATTCATGCCAATGGGCAAAATGATTAAAAAACAAAAACCAAAAAACTTTGTTTTGAACTCGGGCACATGCATAGTGATCATTATCCAAGACGGGCAAACAAGTTGATAAATAATGAGGATTGATCTGCAAAATTGTTTTAATCAAGGTACCTGCCCCTAGAATTGGGACATTACCCCTGAAAATGATCAAATCAAATCTAGATATTGAACTTTAAAAAAGTATGAAGGGAAAAATAATATAAGCAACAAGATAAACAAGAATACAAGCAGAACATTTTGTACGCCTCTAGGTCAAACAGCTCTAAGGCAACATTCTTCAAAAGTAACAGATCTTCCTCTTGATGCCGTCAACCCAGATACTACTTCTGTATACTCTGTGAGTGCTCTAACACCATTGGTGTTTTCACTGGATGAGCAGCTAGCTACCATACCTTCAATTATAATCTCTTGGCAATTGATTCTTTATTGAGGCCTAACATCTAGTCTCCCATCAAAAATTGCCTTTTGTATGTCTTAAATTGGATGTCCCATAAATATCTTAAACTCAATATGTACAAAACAGAACTCATATTTCTCCCCAAACCCTCTTTGGCTTCCAAATATTTCTATCACACTTATCTCATATTTCCACTCTTTTGCCTGTTTTGTTTTGTATTTTGCCTTTATTTTTGGTGTGAGTGTGTTTGTGTATGTGTGTGTGTGTGTGTGTGTGTGATGGTTTCTACCATCACAACATACTTCATATACCTTTCTCTCTACCTATACAACTATGTTCCTTGTGTAGCCCCTCATCACCTCGTACCTAAACTATTGCAATAGTTTTGTGACTGATTCTTTTTTGCATCAAATCTTTCTCCACTCCAATTCATCCTCTACTCATCTGCCAAAGTGATCTTTCTAAAGAACAGATCTGACAGTGTTATCATTTTGCCCCACCCTCTGACCCAACATCCATACAGATTTACTAAATCTTATTCAGTAAACTTCTATTACCCATAGATCAAATATAAAATCCAATTTGGCTTTTAAAGTAAAAAAAAGTCAGTGTTTGGGAGGTTTCAAAGGAAAATATGGGAAAGAAGCATTAAACTGACTACCAAACTGAAGGTCTACAGAGCCATTGTACTTTCCTCATTGTATACCTGTGAAACCTGGACAGTATAATGGCACCATGCCAGGAAACTGAATCGCTTCCATTTGAATAGTCTTAGGAAAAATTTAAAACTTAACCTCTCTGTCTTTTTATGCTTTCCTCCCCTCCCCTTTACTTTATGATCCAGCCACACTAGCCTTCTTCCTGTTGCATGCACAGTATACTCAACTTACTCTGTGCCTTTTCTCTGGTTACCTCTCATGTCTCAAAGATTCCCCCCTTCACCTCTACCTCTTTGCTTTTCTCAAGACTCGGCTCATATTCTATCTTCTTTTAAAAAAATTTTATTAAATTTTTTTTTTTATTTTAGACTCAAACACCAGAACACAAATACAGAATAGAGAAAAGAAATAAAACCATATCACAGACTTAAATATTGGAACAAAATACAAAGTAAGAAAGGGGGAAAAAAGCATGTCATGTACATAGCAGAACATAAGAGAGGATTCAAAATACATAAGAATAAATTTTCACTTTAAGAAAGCCTTTATAGCAAATAATACACATTGTGCTGAGAACTGTCCATCTTTTCATTGCTTCCTTTTGGTGTAAGTTTTCTTTTGGTGTCTACTGTGCACTTTTTAACTTTGTTCCTTTTTCCCCCCTTCCTCACTACCCCCAAAGAGGGCTACAATTAAATTTGGATATATTTCTCTGTATCTTTAAATATATATCTACACATATACATATATGCATACATATATAGACATATACTTTCCCAAACAAATTCTACTCCTGGTCTTTGTTTCTATGTTTGCAGATATCTCTTGTTTCTGATAATATCCTTCCTGCCTCCTCTACTTTACTTCTACCTTATACCTTGTTCTCCTATTACTTGCTTACTCTGCTCCAAGGATTCCTTCCCTACTCTCCCATTCCCATAAATCTAAAGAGCCTTCTATACCCACTTTTACCTATTCCCTCACCCTCCCTGTTAAAGATCCCTCCCACGTCCTTTCTTCCCTCTCCATGACCCTACCATTTTATTTCTTCTCAATTTAGAAGACTTTTATACTCTTCTAAATATATATATGTATTCTTCCCTCTTAAACCCATTCCTGATGAAAGTAGGTTACCAGAACTACCAGCCTTCCTCCCCCATATAATCCCTCTCTATCAATTGTACCTCTTGCACCTCATTTGTATAAAATAATTACTTTTTAGCTATTCCTAAGTCATTTTACTTTTTAAATTCATATCATATTCAGGTTTACCCCAATCTTTTTTTTTTTTTGAAGGGGGAAAGGCAGGGCAATTGGGGTTAAGTGACTTGCCCAAAGCCACACAGATAGTAAGTGTTAAGTGTCTGAGAATGAATTTGAACTCAGGTCCTCCTGACTCTAGGGCCAGTGCTCTGTTCACTGCTTCACCTAGTTGCCTGTACTCCAATCTTTCTTATGAACTACTCAATTAATAATATGAATCTTAGACATACATTATATGTATACATATATGTATATATAAGTGTGTATATATGTATATATGTGTGACGTGTATATATATGTGTGTGTGTGTATATATATAGTACATAGTCTGTCCTTATGAATCCCTTATAATCAGTTTTTGGTATGTACCTCATATTTCTCTTGGCTCTTATATGTCAAATCTTTTATTAAATTTAATTATTTTGTTGTTTTTGTTGTTGTTTTAACAGTCTTGAAAGTCTGAGAGTTGATTAAATGTACATTTTTTATTTCACTCAGAATAAAGCTTAACTTTGAGGGTACATATTTGACCAGAGCCCCAGTTCTTTTGCTCTTTGATATGTTATGTTGTTCCAGGACCTGTGGTCCTTTAATATTTCTGCTGCTAGGTTTTGTGTGAATCTAATTGTGGAACTACCATATTTAAATTGTTTCAATCTTGATATTTTTAATATTTTATCCTTGAACTGGGGGTTTTGGAATTTAATTACAATATTCCTAAGAGTTTCCTCATAGGATCAGATCTCTTTTAAGTGGTGACTGATAGATTTTTTTCTATTTCTATTCACCCCCTCCCCTGCCTTGTTCTAATGCTTCAGGACAATTTTCTTTAATTATTTCTTGTTTAATTGTATCAAGATTCTTTTTATTTTATCATAACTTTCAGTTAGTCCGATTGTTTTTATGTTTTCTCTTCTTGATCTGTTCTTCAAATCTATTGTTTTTCTGATAAAGTGTTTCACTTTCTCTTCCATTTTTTCATTATTCATATTTTGTTTAATTATTAATTATTTCTTGATCTCTTATAGTTTTCCTGACCTTATTTTGGCCAATTCTAATTTTCAAGGTGTCATTTCCTTCTTTAAGATTCTGGATCTCCTTTTCTAATTGGTTTACTTTCCTTTTATAATCTTGTTTTTCTTGGATTATTCTTTTTTTGTTTTTTAAGTTTTTCCTCCATCTCTGTCATTTTATTTTTAAAATCTTTTTTTAAGATCTTCTATGAATTCTTTCTTAGGCAGGGTGGCCGTTTGACATTACTCTTTGGGAGTTTCTTTACTTAAATATGCTCCTCTGAAGATGAACCCAGGTATTCTCTGTTCCCATAACTTTCTGTGGTTGTATTCTTTCTCCTTTGTGTATTCAGTGTGTGTGTGTGTGTGTTAATAGCTTTATTTTTGTAATCACCTCTAGCCTTGGGATATGGTAGTTGTGCTTCTTGCCCCAGATCTTCAGTTCTCCCCTCTAGTCTGGAAGCAAAGTCAAACCTCCAACCTCCTGTAAGTGCCTACAGCCAGGGGCTTTCTGCCCCACTTCTGTACTCACTGGCATGTGCTTTTTCCTTCTCTCCCCTGCTATTCTTTGCAGTACAGTTGGGTCTAGCTTTATTTGTCAGTAAAGGTTCCCTCAATCTTCCTGACTCAAATGCCCAACTCTCCTTACTGTCCCCAGGATAAAAGTTCCTGTGGCTGGGGGAAATGTAGCCTCTCAAACCAGCTAACCCTTGGGCTTGCCTATTGTTATTTAAGCAGAACCTAGCCTGGAGGTATTTACTCTTTACAAGGACTAAACCTAGTCCTGGGGTTTTTCTTCTTATCTTCTCAAATTGTCCCAGGAAGGCCAGGGTTATGCTCCTTTTCTTATTTCTTTTTACCTATACTTTGTTTTCCTTAAGGTGGTATAGTAACTCTTTTGTGGAGGAAAGTCTTAAGAGCTTGGAATTTTCTGATCTACTCTGCCATCTTCACAGGCTCCTCTCCCTCTATATTCTACCTTCTGCAAGAGGCCTTTCCTGCCTTGTCCCTCCTTTTCTCCCACCTTCACTAGTATCTTTCTTCTGAGGCTATGTCCTATTTACACTACATATATTTTATATGTCCATAGTTATTTATGTGTTGTGAGTCCTCTGAGAGTAGGGACAGGATTTTTACTTTTGTTTGCATCCCTGGGGCTTAGTACAGTGTCTGGCAAACAGTAAGTGCTTGATAAATATTGGTTGATTGATTTTAAAGTTTATACAGAACTTTCCTTACAATAACTTTGTCAGATAGGTTATATAGGGATCATTTCCCCCATTTTATAGATGAGGAAACAGACTATGAGAAGTTGTGTGACTTGCCTAGTATTGCATAACTAGAAAGCAACTGGGGAAGGATTTGAACTGAGGTTTCCTGACATAAAATCCAGGAGTCTTTCACCTGTGCCATGCTGCTTTGCATGGTGTGGATAGCATGTGATGGTGGTAGATATAATATTACCAAGCATCCCTGTGTGTATACAGGCAAGGAATCTGTTTTCAGCTGTGGCATTCAGCACTTGCAAGCCACCTCAATGAAGTAACTGAAGTTGCTTCTGAGCTACTCTGTAAATAGGTGGAATGAAAATTGTTCCATGTATCATAACTGCTCTAAACCCAGCAGGATAGAATTCATCATAGTGGTAACTATTAAGATCTGTTCTCTCTTGTCCAAGGGCATAAAGAATACATTTCCAGTCCTAGGAAAATAATTATGTTATTCATGCTATGAGTTTGAATGCAGCCAAACCTAGGGCATTTTATTTTAGAAAATAAACAATCTATTTTCTCCCACCATTTACAGAATGTGTTACTGAAGGAATGATTCTTGCTACACGCATACATTGTGAAAAGACAAAAGCTGCAACTTCCAGAGAATTGAATTATCTGCACGGCCAAGCAAAAAATAGCATTTTTGTGTTTGACACGAATCAAAGATTTTTTAAATAGAATAACTTATCATTTGTGAACAGATTTATGATCATGCATGGCTATGGAATTTTGCCTAAATGTAGAATTACTTGTCTTGTGTTTGACCCATGACTTGGCTGGGCAGGTTTCTTTCTCTTTTTTTTTCCCTTAGAGTACAATAGTCAGGCATTAAATTACCTCTTTCAAATATATATATTTTAAAGAGGATAAAAGAAAATAATCTGAACTTCAGCATTTCAAATGAAGATTTGGACTAGAATATTATATAGTCTGAAAGTTAACTAGTTAAGCCACAACACAGAAATGAGGTAACTAGTCTTTTGCGTTGGGTGCAAGTACAATGAACTGTGTGTCTCAGGCAAGCAGCACAGCCCAACTTCAGTTGAAAATGGGACTAGACAGAGACCTGGCAAGAGGCTACCACTGGGAAAACCACAGTGCAACATGGGAGCAGGTTAAGGAAAATGAAGAACTTGAAACATACATGCCATCTGTTAACTATTTACCTAATTAATCTTGCTGCCTAAGTGATAAGCTCTGTATTTTTATGTTGCTGGACTGCTAGTGCTGTAAGGATCCCCTAAATTCTGTGCCCTCAAAATTTGGCTCTCCACCCTAGATACATCTCTGTAAAAATTCTATGAATTTAATTAAATACCCAAACTGACCACAGCATTTTGGTATTCACTCTCCAAATAGTGGATCACACAAATACTAAATAAGGACTTCATTGGTTTGATCAACTTCTCATAAATGTTCTGCAATACTGACCAGAATTGCTCAACAAATTACTCATAATCATACAATGTCCCACCCCCATGGGGTGGGGAAGGAGAGGAAAGGGAGAGAGGAAGAGTATTTCAAACAGTCTAGCATGGTCTGTACCTTCATCTGACATACAACATCTCTACAAAAAAGCTTTGTAACATGTCCAGAAGCTAGGTGCTTGAGGAATGCAGTTTTCATGTACTCACCTCTAAAATGTAAAAGTAGTTTGCCTTACTTTTATTAAATAGAAATGTTTAATCAGAGGTTTGGTTGTCATATCAATTGGAAAACCAATGTATAAGCATGAGAAGCATGTTAACAGTTAATTAAATGTATGTTTATGCATATGTGGGACTTGTATTTGTTATGACATCAAAGAGTTGACTAGATGGTTCAGTGGATAGAGCCCTCGACTTAGAGTCAGTGAGACCTGAGTTCAAATCCAGTCTGACACTTACTAGCTATGTGACCCTGGGCATTTCACTTAACTTCTGTTGGCCTTAATCAACTGCAAAAGGAAAATGGCAAACCACTCCAGTATCATTGCCAAGAAAATCCCATGAACAGCATTGGTGTACAATGGTCAACAGGGTCATAAAGAAGTAGACACAAATGAACAATGGCATTCAAATGTTTTGTTGAATGAATCTTTAAACACACAAATTCCACTTAGTGTTAACTATACCCTACATCATTATTTATCTATATGATGTAATAGACAACTATAGCATATATATGCTTATTAAATATTACACATCATATATATTTTCATGGATATTTGTCACATGTTGTTATATATATAAAATATCAGTTATTCCAGAGTTTAAAAATAAAGCTTCTTACAATAAGAACCCTTAATGGAACCAGTATACATGCTAATTTTTACAAATTTATGGACTAACAACTCTGAGGTTTCATCTCATACTCAGAAAACTAGCAAAGATAAAACAAGCTGGGAATAACTGATTTTGGAGGGTAACATTAATATGGTGTTGGTGGAACTGTGAATGGGTACAACCATTTTGAACATCAATCTAGAATAATGCTAAGAAAGTGGCTAATGGCCCAGAAATTCCACTGTTAGCCATATATGTAAAGGAGATCAAAAATGGGGGACAAAAAGTTCTATATGTCAAAATATAATTAATAACACCTTAATAGTTGCAGAGAATTGTAAACAAAGTAGGTGCTCATTAAGTGGGGAATGACTAAATACATTGCATATGGAGGTAATAGAGTATTATTGCATTCTAAGAAACAATGAATGTGAAGAATTTTTAACAGGAAACCATGTGAATTAATGTAAAATGAAGTAAAAGAATCAGTTTAGTTCTTCTGACTCAGTCCACAATTCTTTCTAATACAGCAAGCAAATCATGGCTCACATCCCCATCTAGTACAATGCATTTATTGTCGGACCACACATCACTCACCAATTCGATAGCAAAAGTATTTAAAGCATTTTTTAACAGAGGTAAATAATAGAGGAGGCAATCAAGTGGAAGCATTCTCTGTCACTACATGGCAATGGGAACCTACTGAGGTAATTGATGGGAAAGAAACCTCCTGAGAGAAAATTATGGGGGAGTAGGGAAATTGTACCTTAGAGCATGGAAGAAAGACTAAGGAAACTGTCAGTCATTCCCATCTCTTACCCAGATGCTCCCAATGGTTAGCATGGGCATCTGCTAACCTCTCAGGGAAGGAGGGAATATGTTTTTGGCTTGACTTTAAGATGCCAGGATTCTACCAGTATTTCTGGATTTGGGGGACACTGTGGTGGTACTGTTCTATATTCTTCTTCTTCTACTAGCCTGCTCTGACTTCATCCTACAGTTTGAATGTCTATCTCTGCTCACTCCCATGACCTTGGAAGCCATGTTTGTCACCTCTCCATGCAGGTCTCTGCTCACACCTGTTGAAGAACAGCACATTATCTCCCATTTATTTGCAGCAAATTGGCTCTCCTTCTACCCTACTCTTTTTTTTTTTTACAAGTTTGTGTCAGACAGTTCAATCCTTGTGTTCTGCACTAATCCACTGCGGACAGTGATGGCCTAAAGCTTTCTCCCTATCTCATCACTGTAGTCACCTTAAGCTAAGTTAAAGGGCCCCTAGTAAAGGCAGCTTACACTTAGATCTTTATATACATATATTGCTTTTATTGTCTGATCATTAATCTTTGTTATGTTGGGCTCATTCCCCCAATTAGAATTTAAATTTCTTTAAATAATTTATATGCCTTCTGTATGCTCCACAATGTATAGAATTCTTGGATATATTATAATTGCAGAATAGCCATGATAGATTGGCATGGTTAAATTTTATATTAATAAAATGTTGATAATATTGGATAGGAAAGAATTACTTCATTTTTATAACTATCTGAATTGTTAATATCAACATTGAAGGTCAATTGTATTTTAAGAGTAGAAAATGCAAAAAAAAAATTTATCTTTCAATCATTAAATAAGCAAACATTTATTAAGTGCCTACTACATACCAACCAGTTTGCTTGGTGCTAAGTTACAAAAATTTTAAAAAGGAATAATAGTTCCTGCAAACATAAAACATTCACATGTAAATAAAACATGAATACCGAGTAAATCCAAAGTAAATACAGAGTGGAGAAGGCATTAGCAGCTAGAGGAATAAGGAAAGGGCACACGGAAAAGCTAATGTTTAAGCTGAGTTTTAAAGGATGATGGAGATTCTTAACAGAGGAGCTGATAAGAGAAGGCCCATTTGGGAATGGAGAACAAACTGTGAACAGGCAAAAAAGTGGATCAAGAAGCTGCAAACATAATATTTTGTCTGGAGCATGGGGAGTATGAACAGGAGTAGTGTGGAATAATTCTAGAAAGGTAGACTGAAGCAAGAATGGGAAAGGCTTTACAAAACAGGAGTCTGCTTCTTTTCCTTGTGGCACTAGGGAGCCATTGGAGCATTTTTTTTTAACTAGGAGAGGAGCATGGCCAGACCATGGTTTTGTAAGGCCACTTTGACAACTGTGTGGAGTATCAACTGAGAGGGAAAAGACTTGAAACAATGCATTGTAGACAAATAGGGATGAGGATCTGACCCAGTGCTGTGGCTATGTGAGTGAAAGTAGAAACAGAATGGGTTGATTCCTGACTATGTAAAGTGAGCATGCAGTGAGGAAAGGATTTTTTTTTCTTGGTGAGGCAATCAGCATAAAGTAACTTGGGCAGGGTCACACAGGTAGTAAGTGTCAACTGTCTGAGGGGGGATTTGAACTCAGTTCCTCCTGACTCCAGGACCAGTGCTCTATCCACTGTGCCACCTAGCTGCCCCTGAAAGCAATTAAAAAAATTATATTAGGAACACTCTGGATTGTGGCCATATGGGATATCAATTCACGCTGTAAACATTTTCATACCTTGAATTTGTAATGGCCTGTTTTAGGAGCTATGGAAGGCACAAAGAAGTGATGCATATATATCTTATTCTCAAGGTACTTTCACCCTATCTGCATAAAGAGAGTTCATTTGTGGTTAATAATCATCAATATTTCTATACTTTTTCTTCATTTTCTCTGTTGTTATTCTTTTTATTTTCCTTGCCTACTACCTTGGGGCACTTTCTGACAATGAAATAAGAAAGTTCACAAACTATATGACTAAGGGATTTAGTTTTCTTTATGTGATCTTCTAAATATTCTCTTGTCCTTTGTCTATAAAAACCTAATAAATTCAAATAAGCAAACCAAACCCCTGTAGGAATTAGAATTTTTATTGCTGCTATGCTGACCATCCTGTCCTTTTCATGGCACTAGTACAGTCAAATGAATTTTATCACATAAAGAATGCAGAGGATTTAGTAAAAAACAGATATACAGTTTTAACAGCTAAATACATGTGCTATCTGTTTCTTTTCATTTAATATGTCACGTTTAATTTGCAGAAAGACCACACTTGATTTAAAGGAAACTGCTGACAAGTTGCAGTGAGAAGTAATGGTTATATACTATTAGTACAAGTGTAAGCTTTCTTGGTATACTTTATAAGGGTATCAAAGATAGGAACAATGACCAGAACTGGAGAACAGTAGTAGTGTATAGTTTTTCCATTGAGTCTCTTGAATTAAAAACAAAACAAAACAAAACAAAAGCATGTTTCCTAAAATAATAGATAACCTAAATTAAACATTCTTGGCTATAATTTGGGGCTCATGTAACACTGATCTAATTAAATACAAATAAATCAGAAGTAACATATAGATACATTCTAAATCTGGTTCTAGTAATGGATGATATTAGGATAAAAAATCTAGTACTGTGTAGAGATGTTCTCAGGATATATTTGCAGAAATGGTATATCCAAAATTATAGGGGCATTAGTGTCCATCTATTATTCTGATCAGGTTGCATCTGGAATTTATATTCAGATAGATCATGAAACTTGCTCACCTCATTACCATGCAATTGTCCAAAGAATTCCAGTTGGAGAAAGTTCTTAGAAGAGTTACAAAAATAATTTGGAGAATTAAGTGATTTGGGTTCTGGGGAGATTAAAAAGATTCATCTAATTTGAGTTTACAATAGGCAAACAAGGACATTCTAGTAACATCCCTTACATTTGTAGCCTATTAAGAAGGGATCATAAGGGGATAATTAGGTCTAATAGGATGAAATTAAGAAAGAATTTACATTGACTATCAGAAGAAAAACATGTATCTGCCTCAGGGAAACGTGGAACTGTGGAATAGTCTACCAAGACAGGTGGTAGAGCCTAACACATTCGATGATCTCAAAGACACTTTACAGAAAAACAAACCAGTAGATTTTTATTTATTTGAAATCTCCAGTGTAAAGTTAAATATTCCTTGTCTAATTTCCCTACCTCCACCCTTTGCACTGATGTCAGTTCACTAGAAGTTGTCCATATTTCCTGCATTATCAGCCATATTAGAAGTACCAAACAGAGTTGTGAGGTGCTTTCTTTACTTGGGAAAAGATGAAAATGAATAGCAAAAAGTAAGACGGAGGCAAAGCAGTACGAACAGTTAATCGTATCATAGATTGATAGCTAGAAAGAACTTTAGTGCTACTTTGTATTATTAGCTGTTTTTCTGTTTATGGTTAAATTCCCAAACTAGACTCTATGTCCCTCGGGGATAGGCTTCTTTAAACTTCTATTTGGCCAATGTGATACCCACAGTAGCTGCTATGAATATGCAGGTGTATTCCCAAGTTTGAATCGCAACATATAACAGACTCTCTTCCTTGAAGAGGTAACCAAGACATTTATTTGGACACTAGTAAGCCAAATCCATCATAGTAACAACAAAGTCTATGAACATTGCCAATGCAGGGAGAACACCCCAAGCATTCTTTTAAAGACAAAGTCCATACGCATCACCAATGCAGGGAACACAAACATCCCAAGCCTTCCCTCCATTAGGCCTCCCCACAAAACAAGTTCTGCCAGGCAAAAATCCTCCCCCTCTCAGCCTAGCTGCTCTGCCTGCTCTGTCTCACTCTCTCTTCCTGCTCCCCCCTTCCTGCTCTCTGCTCATGCTCTGTTGGTTAGACTCTTCCCACACTGAGCTCCATGTCATTCATAGGCTTAAAAGGGCAGGAAAGAATCTTCAAATTCACTTAACACTCCAACTTCTTGGCATGTCTACTACCTAGGTCAATCAATCTGCAAGTGTTAAGTGCTAATTGAGTGTCAGGCACTGTGCAGTAATAAATAGTAGGGTTAGGACTGGTTGGTTATCAATTGTTGAGGAAGATTTTACACACAAAATCAGCAAAGTGTGGTATTAAGTTGACAGCTTCTTTAATTTGAGCAGGGTTGAACAAATGTTTCTGTAGGTCACTGACAGGTATATGAAATAGAGGAAAATAAGGGAAAGGTAAAAAAGAAAGGATAAAAAAAGGAAAAAAAGAGTAAAAGTGGCTGATATATAAGGTGAAGTTGAAGATTCCCTTTAACAACTTTCTTTACTCATAACACTCTTGTTTTATAGATTAAAAAAATAGAAGCTCATATAGCAAAGTAACTTCTTTAAGGATGTACAGCTAGCAACTGGTAGAGCAAAGAGTTGAACCCAGGTCTTATAACTCTATCCAAGGTCAGCACTCTTTTATCTGCACCATGCTTTCGCTAGAACCAAAGTTTCAATGAGTCATAGAACTAATCAGATTATACGCTTTCTAAAACACTTCTATTGATAAGATTTATATTTATAGCATCTGTATTTTCAAATAGATCCTTCCCTCTCATGCCAGAAAATCATACCTCAATAATGGAGATTTTTTTTTTTTACCTCCAAAGAAATGACGCTTTATTGGCACAATTCAATCCACAATGTTAGGGAAGGGGAAAACTTGATTGGGTAGGCCTTCTTGCACTGGCATTTTTTTTAAACAAATGCTTTATTAACTTCTGTTTTACATCATTCATTTCCGCCAGATTTTGAGTTACAATTATTTCCCCCCCCTGTTTTTCCCCTACCCACTCTTCCAGAATAGCAGTCCCACAAGATATCGCTTCCTCCAATCTGTTCTCTCCCAAATCTTCTCCCATACCCCCTTCGACCTCTCCATTAGGGGAAGGTGAATTTCTGTGTTCCAATGCCTGCACATCTTATCTCCCAATTACAAGCAAAAGAGTATTAATAATAGTATTTATATATATTTGAAAGATTTAATTTTAAGACCTCGAATTTCAGATCCATTTTCTTCCTCCCTTGTCACCCATTCCCTCTAGGAAGATAAGTGATTCAGTATATGTTGTACATGTCTAGCTATGCAAAACATTATCATAGTAGATATGTTGTACAAGGCTGCTTATAATTCCCTCCCACTCATCCCACCCCCACCTGGTCCATTCCCTACTTGATCCTGTCCCTCTTCTATAGTGGGTACTTCCAACCTCCCCTCCCCACAAGGATGCTCCCATCCATCATCCCTTCTCTCATCCCCCTTGCCCCTATTCTGCTGCAGGTTGAGATATCCCATTTAGTATGTATGTCATTCTCTCCCTGAAGCAAATTCAATGAGAATGTGGTTTTGCCTTTTTGCCTTCCTATTCTTCCCCTCCCTTGCAGCCTCTTCCCCTTGCTTCTTCCACATGAGATAGTTTACCCTACCCTGTCTCTCCCCATCTCCTCTTGCCACTTTCCTCTCTCACCTCATAATTTCATCCCTTGAGTATCCTCCCTTCCCAACAAATTCAACCTATGCCCTCTATCCATATATAACTGTAAACATATATACACACATTCGCATATGTATTCATGTGACCATACACCCTTCTTCCACTGTTTTCATACTGAGAAAGATTTCATCAGTCACAATTATTGTTTTTCCATATAGGAATGTAAATAGTTCAACTTTGGTAAGTTCCTTTTGATTTCTTTTCCCTGATTACCTTCTCAGGCATCTCTTGCTTCTTGCATCTGGATGTCAAATTTTCTATTCAACTCTGTTTTTTTCCTCAAGAATGCTTGAAAGTCTTCTATTCTACTGAATGACCATATTTACCCCTGAAACAAAATACTCAGTTTTGCTGGGTAGGTGACCCTTGGGTTCAGTCCCAGCTCTTTTGCCCTCTGGAATATCATATTCCATGCCCTTCGAACCCTCAGTGTAGAAGCTGCCAGGTCCTGTGCTAATCTGATTGTGTTTCCACAATATTGAAATTGTTTCTTCCTGGCTGCTTGTAGTATTTTCTCCTTGATCTGGGGATTCTGGAACCTGGCTATAATATTCCTGGGAGTTTTCTTTTTGGGATCTTTTTCAGGAGGTAATTGGTGGATTCTTTCAACCTCTATTTTGCCCTCTGGATCTAAAACATCAGGGCAATTTTCCTTGAGAATTTCTTGAAGGGTGATTTCTAGGTTCTTTCTTTGATCATGGCTTTCAGGTAGTCCAATAATTTTTAAATTGTCTCTCCTGGATCTATTTTCCAGGTCAGTGGTTTTTCCCATGAGATATTTCACATTGCCTTCTAATCTTTCATTTGTTTGGATCTGCTTAACAGCATCTTGATTTCTCATAAAGTCATTAGCTTCCATTTGCTCCAGTCTAACTCTGAAGGAATGAATCTCCTCAGTGAACTTTTGAGATTCTTTTTCCATCTGGTAAATTTGACTTTTTAAGGCATTCTTCTCCTCATTGCCCTTTTGGGCCTCCTTTGCCATTTGAGTTAGTCTATTTTTTAAGGTGTTGTTTTCCTCAGTCAGGCTGTTGACCCTCATTTCATACTTTTCCTGCATCCTTCTCATTTCTCTTTCCAATTTTTCCTCCACTTCTCTTATTTGATTTTTAAAGTCCTTCTTAAGGTCCTCTATGGTCTGTAACCCGCTCATATTTTCCTTTGGGGCTTTTGGAGCAGGATTTCTGACCTCACAGTGCTCTGACTGTTCCATGTTTTGATCCTCTTTGCCCCCAAAGTAGGAGTCTAAGGTTGCATTTTCCTGTTTAATTTGTTTCCTTTGCCTTGGCATGTTGCCACTTAATTACTTGACTTTTGGGCTTGTTGCCACACTATGGCTCTGCCTCCAGACAGGGGAATTTTCATCCTGAATGTGTGGGGGACAACTTCAGTTTCTGGCAAGGTGGAAACCCACCCACGACCTCCACCCCAGATCACAATCCAGATCCAGGGAGGTAAAAGCAAGAGCGATTACCCCCCAAGACTGATCGCTGGATCTCCCTACAGTTTGCAGGCCAGGAGCTGGAGCTGCCTCTGAAAACTACAAAATGGCGCGTCTCCTCAGTGGCTTCCAGCCCCCAGGGAGGAAGCCGACGCATTCCCCAAATACTGGTCCCAAAGTCCATAGGGCACTAACCTCTCACTTTGTCCTAGGCATGTCTATGTTGATAATTCTGGAATCTCCACAGCTGCTGGTGTTCTGGGGTCCCTCCAGCTGTCTGCTGGCCTGGCCGCCCTGGGGCTAAAACCTCGATTCAGGTGAACCTGGGCTCAGCTCTCCGAGTACTGCATGCTGCACTGCTGGCTCCCAGAGCACTGCGCTGGCCCTTCCTGCAGGGCTGCTAGGCTCTCCTCAGCAGGAGGGTTAGCTTCTCTGTGTCGTTCTGTGGGTGCTGGGGCTCTAGAAGTTGTTCAGAGTCCCCTTTTACATATTTTTGAAGTGATCTGGGAGAAGAGTGGCTTGGACAAGCTGTTTCTACTCCGCCATCTTGGCTCCACCCCCCCTTGAATCGATAATGGAGATTTTTTTAAAGAGAAAGAAAAAAGTAATTTCTCAAAATGAATTGACATAACCAACTCTGACAGTAAATCAGTGTTTCACATACATTGACCTTTACCTTTTCTAAGTTGAGAAGATACATTTTCTCCTCTCTTTTGTGTTAAGCTTTACTGAATAAAGTTTTGTTTTGTTATTATTATTGTTCTTTCCTTATAACATTGTTGTAGTTGTTGTGTATATTGTTTTCTTGATTTTGCTTTGCCTCAGTTTGTGTAAATTCCCATGCTTCTCTACATCTTCCTACTCATCACTTCTTAGAGAAATGTAAAATGCTATTATATTCATGTGCCATAAATTGTTAAGCCATTCCTCAAAATGTGGCCATCAAAGTGGTGTGGTATGCATCTTTCTATTCTTTTATTAGTACAAAAAAAGTACTACCTTAAAATTTTTTATATCTATAATACTTTGGTATAGATCATTGACTTTCTTGGTCTACATGTCTACCACTGGGATCTTTGACTCAAAGGCTATAAACATTTTAATCACTTTTATAGCACAACTAATGTCAGTCATATTGCACAAACATTATTCAAGTTTTTTTAAATTTTCATATGGAAAATGCTATTTCAGCATAACACCAACTGTTTCTAATAACAGCATTATTATATAGACAAGATGATGTGTGATCATTCTATAATACAAAAATTTAAATGTTTGCTTATCCCTATTTGTCTCTTTTATTAGACATTCTTTTCTTCCTGTCTACTTCTTTATTACAGTGGAATGCAGTCCTCAACTTTTTCTATTTCTCCCCTTTCTCAATCCCTCCTGTCTTCTTATTCCCTGCTCTTTAGGTTTTCACTATTCAGAAGTTTTAGTAATTAAATTTTTTCCTTATTTCTAGAGATCTACCAAAAGTATTTATATTCAGATTTTACAAGGTTGTATTCTTTTTTTTTATAAATGGGATTAAGAATTTCCATTGGGTTAAAAATGTAAAAAAAAGTTATTTAAGAGTTCATTTCAGTAGCATTTTGGTGAGTTATATAATTGAAAGTGGTATGCATTTTATATTATTGAAAGTGGGAATAGTCCTCTATTGTATTTATTCCTTCAGATGTAGTTATGGACCTTACTACCAATAGGTTACTGTAAGAGATTGGAGAAATAGTTCTTTCATTGAAGTAAGTGATCAAAAAATGTTTGTGGTTGGTGAGAACAGGTCCAAGTATCTCGTGACTCAATGTTTTTTTCCTTTCTTCACAAAAATATGAAACTGAATTTAATTTCCCTATTCATGAAATTACGGTGGGTTCTAATAATATAATAATAATAACATTATTAATGAACCAGAGCAATCCAATGTTGAAGAAAAAAAAAGTACTAAGCCTCTATCATTCATCAGTTCAAATACAAGGCTGCCAGTTAGACTCATGATTCGATGTTTAATTTCTGTCTTGTACACCTATTTTTTTTAAATGAAGTAAAATTCTAGCCAGTATACAGTAAGATATCATTTCTTTACTTTTCTTTCCTCTTCTCTTCTCTTCTCTTCTCTTCTCTTCTCTTCTCTTCTCTTCTCTTCTCTTCTCTTCTCTTCTCTTCTCTTCTCTTCTCTTCTCTTCCTTTTTGGAGGGCAATTGGGGTCAAGTGACTTGCCCAAAGTCACACAGCTAGTTAAGTGTTAAGTGTCAAGTGTCTGAGGCCAGATCCAAACTCAGGTCCTCCTGGCTCTGGGGCCAGTGCTCCACTCACTGCACCACCTAGCCACCCCAAGATATAATTTCTAATATATCAAGGGAGGATTAGCTAAATTCCTTCCCTGATCTGATAATTTATTCATTTTTAGGTTATGTAAGTTTATTCTTTTATCAATGATTTAATAAAATATTAACTATTTTGAATGGAATTTATCTTAACATTTCAATTTACTGAAGCATGGCATGGTGACTAGAGAACTGGATTTGAAATTAAGGTCACTTAAATTTAGGTCTAGCTTTGTGATCCTGGGGAAGTCACTTGAACTTTCTGAGATTCAGTTTTCACTCATGTAAAATAGGAATAGTAATAGCTTCACAAGTTTACTGTGAAAATATAATGACATGCTTGTACATAAGTGTTTATCAAACCAAGAAGTCTTGAATACATGTGAACAATTCTAATCATCAAGGGAACACCAGACTCAACAATACTATCCTTGCTATTTTGATCATTGTTGAAATAACTAGATTATCGGCCCCTCCTATGAGTTTTTAGACTCTGTTGTGATTCTATTTTTCTCATATACATTCTACCATTCATTGAATTCTTAAACATGTAACACTGAACATAATATGTTCATTTCTTAATGATTTAGTAATATGTTATATACATCATTTATTGTACTATCCTGGCAGTATAGTTAAGGCTTCAGTAGCTGTTAGGGTGGGAAGGTTTACTTGGCCCTACTCTAAATTAATCGAGATTGCTATGTTTTGTGGAGTTTTGATTATTTTCTGTTATTTTTTCTGTGTGCTTTTATTTCTCACAGTTGTCATTTTACCTGCCTCCTCCTACTAGCCCCACTTCATTGCTAGTAAATTAAATTCATCAAGTGTTTATTAAACTTTTTGTATGTGCAAAGCATTTTTCTGGTGTCATTGTACAAAATTATAAAATGTTATAATACCTTCTTTCAAAGAGTTTATATTCTAATGTAGATATCAATCACTTTAAGAATATTAAGAATGAGATGAATATTCAGGGAAAGGTAAATATCTAACATGACAGATTCAGCACACTTGTAGGTAGAAAGAAAAGGTTGTGTCGTTTGTCCTTCGTTCTTGAAGAAAACCGTTACATTAGGAAAATGACTACATGACTTGCAATTGACTTTGTTTTGAGGGAGGGCTGTGCAAAGTCACCAACCTCACTTTTTTCTCCAGAGCCATCTGGGTCCAGTGGCCAGACATTGATCAGAATGACTGGAGATGGCCCAGGATGCAATGGGAGACCTTGGCCCTTTTAGGGCAAGTTTCATGGAAGAGTCAACCATGGACCCTAAATGAAGACAGGGATTTCAAAAAGAAGACATGTAGAATGAGTCAATTTCAGGCAGGAAGAATAGGGGTTAGTAGATTCTTAGTAGAAGAGGCAAGACGAGCAGAAAAAGAAATGCTAGTAGTCTAATTTGGCTAGAACATAGAGGAAATGAAGAAGATAATCAAAAGCAAGATATGAGGACCTTGAATTCAAGTGTAAACTTTTATTTTATCCTTAACCTGTTTTATTTTATCCTATCCTTGGCAGTCACAAAATGTTTCTTGAAAGAAAAATGTCAGGATCAAACAACTGCATTAGGGAATTAGATTGACAACAGTATGAAGTTGTATTGGAGTAGGAAAGCAGTTGAGAGGCTATTTCGGTAGCTCTGGTGAGGGGTAATGAGTGCCTGAAGTAGGGTAGTAGTGGTGCAGTGATAGAGGAGGGCATAGATATGAGAGATTGGGATAGGAGAATTGACACAACTTGGCCCTTTATTAAATGCAGAAAGTGAGGGATGGAGAAGAGTCAAAGATGAGCCTGAGATTTCAAGATTGAGTACCGGAGAAAATGATAATGCCAATATGAGAAACAGAAAAACTTAAATAGAACAGATTAAAAGGGTAAAGTAGTGATTTCAGTTTTGGATATGTTTGGATTTTCAGGGTCCTCAAAATACCAGGTAGAGATGTCCCAACAGAGAGTTAGAAATCAGAAGATGAGATTCAAGAGATCTATCAAGACTTGTGGAATAAATATTGAAGTCTTTTGCATAGGGGTAAATGACAGTCATGAGAGTTGATATAATTGTCATGGGAGACAGAAGGAGAAAGCCCTAGGAGAGAAACCCAGGGGAATGACTATAATTCAGTTTTGGAATGAGGAAGATGAACCAGCAAAGAATGAAACAGAATAATAACAAATAGAAAGGAAAGTCAAAATGAAAGCCTAAAAGCAAAAAGGATTAAGAAAGAGATGGTTGACAACATCAGCTATTTCTAAAACATTAGGAAGATGAGGGCAGAGTACTCTGCCCATTGAATTTAGCAGTCAAGAAGTTGTTGGTGATCTTGAAGATAGAAGTTTCATAAAAGTGCAACAAGTAGAAGCTAAATAGCAAGAAACTGCAAGAGAGGAAGTAGTAAATTGAAGATAGTGAATATAGATTATTCTTTTTAGACTTGAATATAGGCAAAGAAAGAATTATAGTTTGAAGGAATGGTTGAGTCTAGCTATGAATTTTTGTCTGTTTTGTTTTGTTTTTTCTTTTAAGAATACATGAGAATGGAGAGTATTAAACAGAAGTGAAAGAACTGAGAGGCAGAGTCTGAAGATGAAAGAGTGGGTGTAATCAAAGACTCAAGGACAGAACAAAAGAGAGAGGATGGAATAAAAATAATAGAGATGTTAGGGTTAGCTCAAGCCATGTGAAAGCCTGCTTCACTCTTTGAGACTAGAGGAAAAGAGTGAAAATTGTGTAAAGATTAGGAAACAGAAAGGTTTAGAAGTATGGAGGAGGGGAGATGATGGTGTCTGCTTCATAAAATGTCAACCATAACAATAGATGAGAAAGTATGAAAACTTGAAAAAAATAAAGAAAATGGGGATATGAAAGATGTGTTTCAAACTTCTAGGATCAGTTTGGGATTGAAGATGAGGGTCTGAACTTAGGTTTACAAGATGATATTGTAGTTAAAAATTATTCCCTTTGATTTCTGTCCAGTTTTCTTTTCAAATAAAGGCAGTTGAATGTCAAAGTTAAATGTTGGCTTTAGGGTAGTTTCTACAGTTCCAGACTTTGATGATATTGAAGGCTTACTCATTCATGGCTTGCTGCTGATCGCACAGTAACCATTGCTAGCCTCCCAAACCTCTACCAAAGATATTTAATCAGGTAAAATGAGGACAGTTAGACACCTGAAAGCAAAGAAGTCTTCCCTGATTCACAGCCACCCAGTATCATAAAGGACAATATCATTGGTAAAGATAAGAACTATTTAAGAGAATGAGCAGTCAAGGAAGAGAGGATGTCCTTTGAAGTTTCCAAATTGCAGTGTAGCCCAATCACCTCTGCCTCTATCCACATCACCTTCTCAAGGTTTACATAGTGACAAGCTAAGTCTGTTTGCCATATATTCCTCTTCTACATATCACAGTCTCCATTTTTATCTATTTGTTTTTCTCAGGCAGACAGTGCAGACAGTCTCATCTCCAGTGAGGAGACTGCCAAGAAAAGCCACTCAGTCTCTGCTCTCTTTCACTTAAGGTGTACCCTCTTAAATCCTACTCCTTAGACTTCTAAGGGCTTTATGTTGAACTTGCTCTAGAATAAAGATTAGGGTATTTAGTGCCCTGAGTCTAGTGACATGCTGGAAGCTGGACTCTGAATGAGATAACAAGGAACAATAAATTTTATTTCTCTCTACGTCCCCCTAGGGTACATTGGTTCCATACTGTGTTGTTCTAATGCTATGATATAAATAAAACAATTATGACTTATAATAACTCTTAAAAGCTTTTTCAGCTTCTGATGTGACAAGATTAAAACAGAACAAATATCTAACCCTGTTATTTACAATCTATAATAGGTAGTTTCATCTCTGCAACTATTTTCAAAACTACTTGCATTTAATGTTAAAGGAAAACAAATTTCCACATCCATTTGGGGTTTTAAATATCACTGCCTCCAAATGAGAGGGAAGCATCCTTTATTTAGTACACTTTTGAGGAACAGTGCCACCATAAAGTCTATGTATACCTTATTCTTAGTAGGTACTTCACAGATGTTTGTTGAATGAGTTTTTATGTAAATGACAATCCTGGAAAATAGCCTCAAATGTCTTTTTTAAAAAAATAAAGCTCTATTAGGACCCTGAATAATATAGATACTAAAATGAAATACAGTTAAGCTACTTCTCTTCAGAATTAGATCATCTTTGCCAATTTGAGAGTTGTCTTTCTTAAATAGCACAGTCAATTGACTCAGTCATGCTTCATTCTGAATTAGTCATGACAACAGTAGGAGACACATAATCAGTTGCTTTTGAGCTCATGTGTTTTTTGTTGTTGTTGTTGTTGTTGTTGTTGTTGTTGTTGTAGAGATAATTCTACCTTACAGAATCATAGAATCATGGCATCCCAGATATTAGAAGAACGTTCAGAGGCTCACAGATCTCACCTTTTAGTTGTAGGACTAGAAGCAACACTAAAGGTCCATCTAGTCCCATTTGTGCCTGATGATGTACCTTGACAATCCCAAACAAGCCCTTGACTATTCCAGCTTTCACGTGTATACAAAATAAGAAAAAAAAAAATGTTTTAGGAAGAATTTACTGTCATAGACTATCACAGGTTCAGATTTCTAAATTAAGAATGAAAGCCAAATCATTAGACCACAGAATATATGAATTTTCTATATGAAAGACACTTGATTGGCTGACCATTGGCCACAGCAGTCAAGTTGCTAGGTCACTTCTCACCTTTAACAGTACATTTACTCAAGCTAAATCATGCAATGTATTTTAAATATTGCCTTGATCAGTTTTTTCATCAAATACTGTATTTCACTGCATTTTAATAATTGTGCCCTGATTTTTTTCAGTCCAAAATTGGTTTATGGTATAATTCTGTCTGCCAAGTTGCCTAAAAGGTAAACAGAGCAGTAATATATTCACCAGTGGCATATGGATACACATTTATCTCTCATGTATTGCATTGTGAGTCCCAGAGCCTAGAATTCTCAGTGCATGCATTGTCAGTATTCAATTTTAATGTATAATCACAAATATTCCATGAATTCTAATGTTGCACCAAAGACAGTTTAGTAATAAATGATTTTTTAGTAAATCAGCAATTTAAAATAGTTTCATGTCCACACCCCACTTTTTTGCAAAAAAAAAAAAATTTGGAATAAATCTGTAACGATTATGCAGTAAAACACAGTAATTGGAATGCCTGCTATATATGAAACACTAGGCACCATGGAGTTTAGGATAGTGCCTATTCCTTATCCTCAAGAAGTTTGACAATCTACTTGGGAAATAAAAACATACATTTTTTTTTTTGCTTTTTTTGGAGGGTAATTGGGATTAAGTGACTTGTCCAAGGTCATATGGCTAGTTTTTTGTGTGACGTGTCTGAGTCTGGATTTGAACTCAGGTCCTCCTGACTCCAGGGCCAGTGTGCCACCTAGCCACCCCCAAAACAAACATTTCTGAAAAGATACATAATAATTCATAGGCATCTAGGTACTATGTATTCTAGCTATATAGATGAGTGTCTTATCCCCTTATTTAACAATAAATTATTCATCGCTGGAGGTCTCACCTGATCACCACTTGCTGAGTATGTAAGTTAGAGTGGGGACTCCTTTGGGATATGGGTTGGAGAAGAAGGCCACTGAGGTCCCTTCCAATGCTAAATAAAATTCTATGAGTTTGTGATTCCATGAAGTCAGGGATTATTTCTTATCTAAACTTTTATTCAGAATTTAATAGCAGACAATGTTTTCTAAATGAACAAAAAATGAATAGCTAAATAACACAAAACACAATTAAAAAAAAGAATTACCTGATTTAATCATGAATGAGAAAAAGAGTTAAATGCTTAAGTTTATACAGGCTAAGGGCTTTGGAACCTACTTCTTTAGATAATAGCTGTAGAAGGTTTAGAAGTAAAAGAGGGGAAAAATTAACAGTGTTTTAGGAAGATAAACAGGATGAATGAGAGAATGGAAAATTTAGATTCAGAACCTCACTGATATGCTATTACAGTGACCACATTGTGAGGACTTGATATGAGGTAACTTTCAGTAGGCACTACTTGTTAGGGAATAGAGATTAAATGGTCTTTCTTTTTTTTTTATGGGTATGTTTATTTTTAGGGAGGCAGGAATAATTAAGAAAAAATGTTAAAGAAATTTAATCACAGAATCATGACTCCTGGTATGGGAAAGGACTTTAGAAATAATCTAGTCCAAGTGCCTCATTTTATTAATTAAGAAATTTACACAAGAGGTTAAGTGTTTTACTAAGGATCAAGCAGTCAGTAGCAGAATTAAGACTAGACACTCAAGTCCTCTGACTTCTTATCTACTGAAGACAAACAACCCTCCTTCCTGTTATGTTAACGTTTGTGTGGCCTTGGATAAATCATTTCTACTCTCTGGGTCTCAGTTTCTTTATCTTCAAAATGAAGGGGTTGAAATAGATGAAAATTCTTTCCAGCTCTAAATTTATGATCCCATGAACCTCATTCTATGTCACCTATAATTCATATAAACAATTTCCATAAGCATAAATTGGTTCTTAATGACTTATCAAATAAGGATGAATAGTGAAAACATCACCATTATCTAATAACTCAAATTAAATGATAAAAGGAATTATGCTGATAAATGGAATTATCTAAAAGTCCTATGAAATAGGTGTATCAGGATATTGATTATTGAATTACTAAATGAGCAATTGTACTAAGGAGCCTCTACCATAGGCAACCACTCATATTAAAGAACTAGCCATTCCCCCAAGTCACCAAAGGGGATAAAAAAAGGTGTTTTCAACATTGCTTGCCTCTAATCCAATGAATGTTGTCAAATGAAACTGGTGGGGTCATTCTGCTTTAAAACATTTTGAGAAGGTCATGGTGGCACAGATAATACAGAAATAGAATTGATATTTATCCTATTTGTGAATTTCAGCTCCCTCCAAAAAAATGGCAATAAATTATTCTGCAGTTGTCTCTCATCTTTTGAAAAACAGTATTTAAGCTAATACATTCTCAATTAGATGCTTATTGCTGCTATAAAATCTCTCTAATCTTCCCAAAATACATAAGTGCCCATCTGATTGAGAGACTCTTTAGGAAGCAGTATGCTGCCATACACAAACTATTACAATTACAAAAGAAAAAAAATCTTCCAAGGGATTCACAAGCTTAGATTAGAAATGTCACTATCTGAAAAAATGACTATAAAGAGCTGTTATTGTATTTATTTATAATAATGTATAGCTATGGAAGAAACTATTTGGGGTACATGGAAGTAGAAAACTCAGAAGCATTTGGTTTATTTGGTGTCCTCTGGTCTTCATTTCTATCTTTAGTTTTTAATTCAACTTCTGCAAATCTCCTTGTCTGCCAAGTGTATCCTTGACTTTATTTTTTTCCCTTCCATGCCCTTCTCATTGGGCTCCTCCTATTCAGCTCCTACCAGTCATTAAAGAAACATTGACTAAGTGTTGATTAAGCATTGCTTATGTTCCAGGCAGTGTACCAAGCTCTGGGGATACAAATGAAAGTAAAAATAGTCCCTGTCCTCAATCACCTTATAGTCTAATGTGGTAGGAAAAGGTATATAAATCGGTATTTCCAAGTACATATAGAGAAAACAGAAAGTAATCTTAGAGAAAGCCTGCAGCAAGTAGAGTAAGGAGAGTGCAAACTAAGGCCAAGGTCTTTCATCCAGTTTGAGTAGTGTGTGTGTGTGTGTGTGCTTTTTCTGATCACTCCAGCTCAATTTAATATATTAACCAAATCAGCTTTCCTGAGGGATGACAAAGAAAAATAGCACACAGTTCCTCTCTTATGAATCTTCATTGGAAAGAACACTGAATTTGGAGTCAAAGGACCTAGCATCAGGTCCCACCTTTGTTACTTAATAGCTTTGTGACCCTGAGCAAGTCACTTAGCTACTGTATGGGCCTCAGTTTTCTCATCTGTAAAATGAAGAGCCACGAGTTCTCCGAATTCTAAATCCTATTAACCCTTATAATTGACTTACCATTTACTTACAAATATGAGACAGAGATGGTTTACTATGTTTATTTACAATTGCATGTTATACAGGTTCAATAAACATTAACTGAAAGAATTATTTTGTCTCATTAATTTAAAGTGCTGTTAAAAATGATGAGCCTGGTTCTCCTAAAGTGAAACAAGTAAAGTATTCTCTGAGGATGGAGGTTGGTCTGTGGCCTTTTAATAACCTTTCATATAGAAACCAGACAATGCATAAGACATTTCTTAGTTTTATTGTTGCTAGGCAATCCTGCTCTTTATAACCTTACCCCATGGGTCTCCTTTTACAACTTCATGATAATTTGAAGTTATTTTCCTGAGTTCCTGATTGGAATTGTACTGAGAATACAAAAATAATAAAGACGATCAAACATTTACCCTTTTTTAGTTTAATCAAATGTTACATAATTTTCATTAGATTGAAATTATTTTCAGAAGTTTACCCAAGCTCCATATAACATCCTTAAATAATATAGCTTCATTGAAGCCTCAACCTAATCAATGGTGTCAAACTCAAACAGAAACTGGGGGGCCATAGCTTACATAAGGATCCTTGTAGGTAGCATATTGATTTAGAAAACCACATATTCACATTAGCTAGGTTTTCTTGTATTTTTATTCATTTTGTTAATATTTCCCAATTATACTTTGCTCTGGTTCAACAGCACCAGGGAGTGTTGTTGTCTGTATGCTGACCATGGGCCCCATTGGACCTTTGGTCCTAATTATTTATATATATATATATTGGAAGCACGGAGATTTGTGTGTATATATATATATACAAATCTTCCAGTTGTAAGAGACAGATTAATCTTATGGATAGAGATTTTGAAGTCAGGATGTTCTAGCACTAAGAATTAATAAAAAGATTTGTACTGTAAAACTTGGACTCAGTCAAATAACCACACCCAAGGATCTAGAAGGCCACATGTGTCCTCAGAGGGCACAGGTTCCCCACTCCTGGTCTAAGTCATGCTACTTGTCTATATGGGGACAGGAAGAGAGGCAAAGCACTTAATCTCTCAGTTTGCCAGGTGACTTTTTACTTATAAAAGGTAGAGATGGATTATTAATATTCACCAATGACAAGAGCTTCCATACTATGACTTCTACATACAGATAAAATCACTATTTTATGATAACAAAATAACACAACAATGTATTTCAAACATGTAAATGGCACATAAATTCTGTCATGATAATAAAATTCAATTCATTAGTGCCAGACAAAAGTTGTGTGTGTGTGTGTGTGTGTGTGTGTGTGTGTGTGTGTGTGTGTGTAGGGAGAGGAGATATTTGAAATTCAAAACATTGTGTTTCCTAGTATAGCTTTACATTAAAAAGAAAGATTTATACATTGTCAAAGAAAATGCTGAGATAGATACTGTCATAAATGTTAAAGCATTTTCTTTCAATTTGCTTGCCATTCAAACAAATAAAAACACAATTTTTGATAAAATTTTGGGTTTCTTTTGTGTTTGGACATGTATAAATAAGAACAGACCCATGGAATAACAGATACACAGAATCTCAGAGCTGGGCCTCAGCAGGCATTTACTTTAAGTGACCATTCGTTCCCTTCCCCTCAAGGCTCCCTGGTAGAAGGGAACACACTGTTTCCCAAAATAGCCCACTCCTCTTTTGTGCAACATTCATTTTTAAACAGAATTTTTTTTCTTCTCAGAGCAAGTAAAAACATGCCTCTCTACAACTTTTACCCATTGGGCCTAGTTCTACCCTCTGTGAACTTTTTTGTCATTCATTGTCTGGAGTACCTATTTGGCACTTATCACATTGCTTTGATTCATTGATAGATATATTTTTATCCTCTGTCTTCCCAACTAGAGTACAAACTCTGTGTGGATAGGGAACATCTCTTATTCCAACTAATCTATTCCAATTCAGTCAGAGTTTCTTAAGTGCCTTATGTGTTGGTCATTGTCCTGGCCCTTGAGATACAAAGACAAAAATAAAGCAACGTTAGTAAGTCCCTCATGATCAACAAGCATTTATTAAGTGCCTACTATGCACTAGGGATTGCCTTCAAGGAGTTTATTAACAAAAGTCCCTTGCATATAAATGTAAAATAATATATACCTATTGATTAATTTTTGGTCAGTATTAATCATTTAACAAGGTAGAGGTTTATCCAAGGACTTTTGAATACAAGAAGGAAGGCATGCTGGCACATACAATCCTATTTCAAAGAGAAATATTCTCTTTAAATTATTTCTTTGTTTTTTCAAATGCCAAGCATTCAGCCCATTGAGACAAGTCATACAGTTTCCAAAATAGCTAATGGTACTTATCAATTTAATTTTTAAAGGACTGTTTAGCATTTTTTAAAGGAGCCTAGGAATAGTCAGGAAGGTCAAAGGTATCTTAAGTGGCTCTTCACTCCCTTCTCCTTCTGAGAGGGATTTCATCTTGGAATCTGAATGTTAGAAGGGAATTCAGTCACTATATTGGCATTCTGACCTATACCTGAACAGGAATCCCCTCTGTCATATTGCCGAACAATTTAATCATTTTTTAATTAGCATTCATTATTTGATCTCCCTCTTCTTTCTTTCCCCCCAATGAAAGAAGAATGATAAAAAGAATAATAAAACCTTTGTAACAAATCTACATAGTCAAGAAAATAAATTTCCACACTGTCCAGAAATACATGTCGAATTCTGCAGCCTACTATCTCTTGGGTAGGTGCCAGGCACTGTGCTAAGAGTTTTACCGATTTTATTTCATTTGATTCTCACAAGAACCCTGGGAAGTAGGTGGTGTTAATATTCCCATTTTACAGTTGAAGAAACTGAGGAAGACAGAGAGGTTAAATAACTTACCCAGGGTCACACAGCCAGTAAGTATCTGACACCAGGTTTAAATTCAAGTCTTTCTGACTAGTTCTAGAGCTCTATTTACTGTGCTACTTAGCATTCCCCAAACTGAGGTTGAAAGATAAATTCTCCTCTATGTGATTTTTTTTTTATCCTTTATTTTATTTTATTTTATTTTTTTAGTATTTATATATATTTGAAACATTTAATGTTAAGACATCGAATTTCAGATCCATTTCCTTCCTCCCTTGTCACCCATTCCCTCTGGGGAGATAAGTAATTCAGTAGATGTTGTACATGTCTAGCTATGCAAAACATTATCATAGTAGATATGTTGTACAAGGCTGCTTATAATTCCCTCCCACTCATCCCACCCCCCACCTGGTCCATTCCCTACATGATCCTGTCCCTCTTCTATAGTGGGTACTTCCAACCTCCCCTTCCCCCAAGGATGCCCTCCCATCCATCATCCCTCCTCTCATCCCCCTTCCCCCTATTCTGCTGCAGGTTGAGATATCCCATTTAGTATGTATGTCATTCTCTCCCTGAACCAAATTCAATGAGAATGTGGTTTTGCCTATTTTGCCTTCCTATTCTCCACCTCCCTTGCAACCATTTCCCCTTGCTTCTTCTACATGAGATAGTTTACCCTACCCTGTCTCTCCCCATCTCCTCTTGCCACTTTCCTCTCTCACCTCATAATTTCATCCCTTGAGTATTCTCCCTTCCCAACAAATTCAACCTATGCCCTCTATCCATATATAACTGTAACCATATACACACACATTCACATATGTATTCATGTGACCACACACCCTTCTTCCATTATTTTCATAGTGAGAAAGATATCATCAGTCACCGTTATTGCTTTGCCATATAGGAATGTAAATAGTTCAACTTTGATAAGTTCCTTTTGATTTCTTTTCCCTGATTACCTTCTCAGGCATCTCTTCCTTCTTGTGTCTGGATGTCAAATTTTCTATTCAATTCTGGTTTTTTCCTCAAGAATGCTTGAAAGTCCTGTATTCCACTGAATGACCATATTTTCCCCTGAAACAAAATACTCAGTTTTGCTGGGTAGGTGACCCTTGGGTTCATTCCCAGCTCTTTTGCCCTCTGGAATATCATATTCCATGCCCTTCGAACCCTCAGTGTAGAAGCTGCCAGGTCCTGGGCTATTCTGATTGTGTTTCCACAATATTGAAATTGTTTCTTCCTGGCTGCTTGGAGTATTTTCTCCTTGATCTGGGGATTCTGGAACCTGGCTATAATATTCCTGGGGGTTTTCTTTTTGGGATCTTTTTCAGGAGGTGATCTGTGGATTCTTTCAACCTCTATTTTGCCCTCTGGATCTAAAACATCAGGGCAATTTTCCTTGAGAATTTCTTGAAGGGTGATTTCTAGGTTCTTTCTTTGATCATGGCTTTCAGGTAGTCCAATAATTTTTAAATTGTCTCTCCTGGATCTATTTTCCAGGTCAGTGGTTTATCCCATGAGATATTTCACATTGCCTTCTAATCTTTCATTTGTTTGGATCTGCTTAACAGCATCTTGATTTCTCATAAAGTCATTAGCTTCCATTTGCTCCAGTCTAACTCTGAAGGAATGAATCTCCTCAGTGAACTTTTGAGATTCTTTTTCCATCTGGCAAATTCGACTTTTTAAGGCATTCTTCTCCTCATTGCCCTTTTGGGCCTCCTTTGCCATTTGAGTCAGTCTATTTTTTAAGGTGTTGTTTTCCTCAGTGAGGCTGTTGACCCTCATTTCATACTTTTCCTGCATCCTTCTCATTTCTCTTTCCAATTTTTCCTCCACTTCTCTTATTTGATTTTTAAAGTCCTTCTTAAGGTCCTCTATGGCCTGCAACCCGCTCATGTTTTCCCCTGGGGCTTTTGGAGCAGGACTTCTGACCTCACAGTCCTTTTCCCGCTCTATGCCCCCAAAATAGGAGTCTAGGGTTGCATTTTTCTGTTTCCTTTGCCTTGGCATGTTGCCACTTAATTACTTGACTTTTGGGCTTGTTGCCACACTATGGCTTTAAGGCCAGATAGAGGAATTTTCGTCCCAAACGTGTGGGGGCAACTTCCGTTTCTGGCAAGCTGTAAACCCACCCACAACTTCCACCCTAGATCACAATCCAGATCCAGAGAGGTTAAAGCAAGAGCGATTACCCCCCCAAGACTGATCGCTGGATCTCCCTACAATTTGCAGGCCGGGAGCTGGAGCTGCCTCTGAAAACTACAAAATGGTGTAGCTCCTCAGAGGCTTCTAGCCCCCAGGGGAGGGAGCTGATGCATTCCCCAAATACTGGTCCCAAAGTCCATAGGGCACTAACCTCTTACTTTGTCCTAGGCATGTCTATGTTGGTAATTCTGGAGTGGACACAGCTGCTGGTGTTCTGGGGTCTCTCCAGCCAGCTGCTGGCCATGCCGCCCTGGGGCTAAAACCTCGGCTCAAGGGGACCTGTGCTCGGCTCGCTGCGCTCTGCGCGCTGCATGCTGCCAGGTCCCAGACCACTGCTCTGGTCCTTCCTGCAGGGCTGCTGGGCTGTCCTCAGCGGGAGGTTAGCTTCTCTGTGTCGTTCTGTGGGTGCTGGGGCTCTAGAAGTTGTTCAGAGTCCCCTTTTACATAGTTTGGGGGGAATCTGGGGGCAGAGTGGCTTGGATGAGCTGTTTCTACTCTGCCATCTTGGCTCAGCCCTCCTCTATGTGATTTTGCAGCTTGGATAATAGTTAAGAATTGACTCTGGTTTTCCTGACTCATTCAATCAAGTATAGTAGAAAGATTACTGAATTTATGGTCAAAAGCCCTGAGTTTTCTCACTTAATACATATATGACTTTGGACAAGTCACTCGACCTTCTGGGAGTCAATTTTCTCATCTGTAAAATGAGGGAGTTGGATTGTCCCTGGAAATAATACAAACCTCTTAAAAGAGGCTGTCCCTGAGGTAGCAGAATTCATTTTACAAAAAAAAAAATAACAAGAAGACCTCAGTTCTTTATATAACTGAGCAAGTCTCTGCCTTGTTGACATGAGTATTCAAATATCCTTACTTTTTGATTGGATGTGTGAGCAAGTTCTTACCTCTCTCATTGAACTTGGATACCAGGGGACCAGTTTGTCCTGAAAGCTCACCCTCCAGGAGGCTCCATTGCTTCCTAGTAATATACAATTTAAATATCAACCCTTCAGAAGCTTTATGCTTCTTTGCCTATTCAATTTGAGAGGTTTCATTAAATGAGGGTCCCAAGAGCTTTATCTACCTCAAGGCAGGTTAAGGAGTTTCTTTCTATTTCATACATATATAAGCGTCCTACTGTTATTTGACTGTCTGGCATTAAAAACCTTTATAAATATATTCCCTTCAATGAATGCTTGCAAAAATATGCCCAGTAAAACTGAGTTATTGCATGTATTTATGAATACCCCATAGGCCATTCCAATGAGTTTACAACACTTTCTGACAGTCACCAGAAGGAAACTAGTTGGATTTCAGTATGTACAACTAAAGGGATGGAAAATATAAAACACTAGAATTTAGATATAAGGAATTAGACCACTGTCTTTTAAAAGGAACCAAATTTAAGTACTAAGTGAATTGGGAAACAAATATTAAATATATCACTTTTTAAACAAATTGCTGTCATGGCAATTAAACAAGTATTTTAACTACTGTATTATTAATGATATTTATTATTAATAATAATTCACATTTAAATGACACTTTATGATTTAAAGTATTTTATCCTCTTAAAACAACCCTTTAAGGAAGTCAATATAGATATAATTATTCTTATTTTTATAAATGTGGGAATTGAGGTGCTTATAAGTCGAAAAATTTGTCCAAAGTCACACAGCCAGAAAATGTCAAAGACAAATCAATTACATATTGCCTTACTGCCAAGTCCAGGCTTAGATAGGGATTTTCTATATATTTATATATGCATGTGCACCATTAAATATATTTATTGATATTTAAATACATTTGTTAAATATATTGGTTATTAAATATATTTAATTGATAAATTTTCTATATGTAATAGATACATTATATATGAGTATATATATATGTGTGTGTATGTATGTACTTACATATGTATTTAAGATTTAGGAAGATCTTACATTGTTTTACTTTAATTTGTTAAATAGCTTTATTTTTCAATATAGTATGGTATCAAGGGAAGACAATTCATCTGGGAATGAAGAGATGGGTTCTACTCTTAGCTCTGCCATTCCTGAGCTGTGGGATTTTAAACAGTCATTTTAGCTCCCTGGGCCTCATTTTCCTTATCTACCAAAGGAAAGGATCTGACTAGATGATCTTGAATATTTCTATTTCAGCTTAAAAATGATATGATTATATCACCTATACCTTCTTTTATCAACCCATAATTTCTAAACTTTCATCTGAGTGACAGTCTCCTTCCTTCCTCGCTCTTTTCTTATTTAAATTCTCGCAATCCTTCAAGGCACAGCTTGAATGTCCTGTCTTCCAAAGCTTCCCTAACTACCCCATCCCATAGTGATTTAGGACTTCCTATGTTCATGACCCATTTTGTCCTTATTGTCCACTGGCCTGAAATAATTTATTTCTCCTCTACCCTTAACCTTCCTCCTGACTTCCAAACTCATACCTCCAATGACCTATTGGGCATTTTGAACTGACAGGCTCACGGATATCATGAATTCAACGTGTCCAAAATTCATTTTCTTTCCTCCCAAACCCTCCCCTCTTTTTAACTTCTCTACTATTGTTCAGGGAACCACTGTCCTCCCAGTAATCCAGACTTACAACCTAAGTGTCATCCTTTACTCATCACTTTCTCTTACCACCATCACCCCCATTTCCAGTCTGTTGCCAAAGTCCTGTTTATTTTATTTTAAAAACATTTCTTATATAAATAAACTGTCTTCTCTTTTCCAACACTATCACAACCCTGTGGCAAGCCCTCATCTCCTCATATCTAGACTCTTACAATAGCCTGCTGGTTGGTCCTCCTGCCTCAGTTTCTCCACATTCCAGTCCATCTTTCACTCAGGTGTAAAACTGATCTTCCTAAAGAGCAAGTTTGACTCAATCACCCCCTTCCCATTTAATTAACTCCAGTGATTTCCTATTGCCCCTAGGATGAAATATAAAACACTCTGTTATTCAGAGCCTGTCACAATCTGGTCTCTTCCTAGCTTCCCTATCATCTTACTCCTTACACCACCCACCTACTCCCTTTCCCAATGACACTGGACTCTTTGCAGTTATAGACACTACATAGCCAAACTCCAGTCATTTTCACTTGCTGTTCCCCATGCCTAGAACATAATCTCTCCTAATTTCTGCTTCATAGTTTATTTGACTTCATTCAATTCCCAATTAAATTTCTACCCTCTCCAAAGTCTTTTTTTTTATTCCAATAACTGCCTCCACCTCCTCTTTCCCCACTTACATATAGGTGAACAGTTTGGTGGCTCAACACAGTAAAGATAGGACTTTGGGTTAATAAAAACTACTAGAATCTGCATGTAAAGAAATAGTTATCAGATGAGCTATTTGGGGAAACAAAGGAAAACAAACACATAAATGTAAAGGCTTAAATCACATTGTAAAGAATTTAGGGTGATGCCTGTTTTATGAATAAAGTACATGCACGAGCGTGTGTGTGTGTAGGTGTGGTGAATATGTATATGTATATATACATACATATATATACATATATATATTTAATCCAGCTGTTAGAAACAGACTTAAATTAGAACATTTTGAAAACTATGGAATGGTTAGATCTAAAGAGACAAAGACTGTTGATTTCATAGGGGAGATTTATGGACTTTTGACCCAATAAGTGAAGGGTGTGAATAACTGAATATTAGAATGCCATTGGAAGTGGTGGAAGAAAAGCAAAGAAACGGAACAAAAAGTTCAAATTTGAAAAAAATAGCAAAGGGGTGAAAAGGTCAGGTTTATTATAGCTCTACCCACGTGATCATCTGGTAGAAAATTCCTGATTGATTGGAGAGGGTAGTATTTTCAGTGGATGGGAGCTTGAATGTCCCCTATTGCCCTTCAGTGCCCCCTAGAATTTTAGAGAAGTGAAGCCTCTCAGAAGTTCATGTTGCTCTCTGCTGCCACCTCAAGTTTGAGAGTTAAAGATAGATTTTAGATTTTTTTAGATTTAGATTTTTTTTTTTTCTGTGAACTCTGACTGCTACAAATGAACTGGTTGAAGTAGCATCTTGGTGAGTGAAGACTTGGCTGGACTTGTTTGTATCACCCAGTGAGACTCAGCTTGATAAACTCCACGATTTTCTGGCTTAAATGGAACAGCTAGTTAAACTGAGACCATAACAGTTTCAAAATTATGTGAGGGTTGTGATGTATTTGTTATTCCTACAAAACTACAAAATGGCGTGTCTCCTCAGAGGCTTCTAGCCCCCAGGGCAGGAAGCCGACACATTCCCCAAATACTGGTCCCAAAGTCCATAGGGCACTAACCTCTCACTTTGTCCTGGGCATGTCTATGTTGATAATTCTGGAGTCTCCACAGTTGCTGGTGTTCTGGGGTCTCTCTAGCCGGCTACTGGCCCTGCCACCCTGGGGCTAAAACCTCGGCTCACGGGGACCTGGGCTCCGCTTGGCTCAGCTCCCAGACTGCTGCGCTTGTCCTTCCTGCAGGGCTGCTGGGCTGTCCTCAGCGGGAGGTTAGCTTCTCTGTGTCGTTCTGTGGGTGCTGGGGCTCCAGAAGTTGTTCAGAGTCCCCTTTTACATAGTTTGGGGGGAATCTGGGGGCAGAGTGGCTTGGATGAGCTGTTTCTACTCCGCCATCTTGGCTCTGCCAAGATTAAAGCTATTAAGCCTCATAATGGTACTATGGGAAGAGCTTTAAACTTCACACAGAATTTTGGAACGTTGTGGAACTTGCATACATAACCTTCAGTATCTTCTGTCTCCAATTTGTCATTCACATAGCTGCCAAAATGCAAAAGCCTTAACAATGTTACACCCCAGCTGTAAATACTTTGAGTGGCTTCTCATTGTCTACAGAATAAATACAAATGGTTAAGCCCATCATCCAAGACACTCTTCAATCTGTCCCCAGCCTACCTTCCCAGCTTTGTTTCATTCTATTCCCCTTCAAGTAGTCTACTTTTTAGGTAAACTGGACTACTAGCTTTTCTTCCCTGTCATTTTGCTTTTTTATAATCCCTTCTGCACCCACAGTTGTGCACAGGCTGCTTTCCATGCTTTCAAAAAACAGTTTTCACGTTAAGAGGCAATGTGACAAAGAAGAAAGAGTAATGATTGTGGTGATACATCAGATGACCTAGGTTTTGATTTCCAGCTCAGTTATAGATTGTGTATCCATGGGCAAGTCAAATCATATTTATTTATTGAGCACTTACTGCATTCCAAACACTGGGCTAGGGGAACAAACAAAAAGAAAAATCAGCACCTTCCTTCAAGGAGTTAGCATTTTAATGGAAGAGACAACACAAATAAATACATACAGAATATATACAGATCAAATACATTGGTATCCAATTCAATTAGATTAGATTTCTCATTTTTAAGTGCCAGTTTTGTGCCAGGTGCTGTCCTAGGTTCTGAGGATAGAAAGATTTAAAACAAGAGTTCTTCTCTTTCTCATCCAGAAACTTCTGTTCTACTGATTCGAAGGCCAACAGGACACTCAACCTTGATGGGAGAATTATACATATACACAAATGACCTCCCTTTAGAATAAAGTCACTTTGTTCTATAAAGAGAGCAATCTCTTGTTATAGAATCAAACAACATATTAAGGGAATTGAAAAGCTCAGACAGGAAATGATGTATTTATGGATGTGGTTATTACTGATCATATTATGTACACAGCAATGGAAATGGGCAGAACACTTCATGGTAATTACCATACAGATAAGAGAAACCTCTCTCTGAAGGGCTAGGAATCTATAATCATAAACTAAATACAGAACTCACTGTACCTTAGGTAGAAATGAATAGACTTTGCCCATGTCAAGGACATATTTTAAAATCTAAATTGCAGAACTTTAATAGGTCTTCTCATTTTCTGCTCAGTCTTCCTTTATTTCTTTTACTATCCCGCTTAGTAATTACAGAAATCAATCCTTCCAAGTAGTTGATTGATTGCCATGATTGATCTTGTGTACAGAAGGTTATATAAAAAAAAAAGGAACCATCCTATAGCCTTTGCTTGGCATTTTAGCAAATTTCCTTCATTAAGTGCTCATATTGGCAGGTTAAGAATGTATCATCTTAAGTAAGAAATGGTTCCCTGATGAGAATGAGTTGCAACCTTATTCATATAAATGCCTCAATTAGGACAGAACCAAGGAACAGGAGACATAATTTCCTAATTAATTTAAGAAAACAAAGAAGTGACTTCATCAGAATACATTCAAGTGAAAAGCAAAACATTTAAAAAGAAGTAAAAAATACATTTTTTTCACATATGATACCTTGTGGTGAGATTTTTACTAGTCACAGGGTACATGTAGCCCTTTAACCATAAAGAGATTAATGTCTGAACTCTTTATCTACTTTGGGCATTAGTAATATTGTTTTCTACCTTCTTTATCTCAGTTAAGACCTTTTAAATTTGCAAGTGCCTTCATACATTCTTGGAGAGACATTTTGAAAATGCATTCATTTATGCACCTTTAATTTGCCAACTTTTGTAGTAGGACCCATGAGACTAACCTTGAATTGTAACACTGCAAGCAACTATCTCCAAAAAATAATAATAATGAATATTCATATAGCACTTTAAGACATCTAAAGTGCTCATCTTAATGTAGGCTATTTTAATTATTACCCATTTAACAGTTGGGAAAACTTAGGGTCAGAGTTGTTACATGACTTGTTTGTTCCAGGTCACAAAACAAGTAAGATTAAAACCAAGATTCAAACTTAGATATTTCTTGGTCCCAGGCCCAATATTATTCCACCATGCAATATTATCTTTCAGTATGTAGAATGTGAAAGTAAGGAAAAACAGAAGATCTTTTAAGTAATAATTTGCACAGGAACAAAACTTCAAAGGATCTTTAAAATGTAAAAATAAAGGTTTGCTTCTCCCTTAATATTTAATTCAATTCAACAAGCATGTACTAAGAGGCTACCATTGACATCCAATTCACCTTGATACAGATTAACAAATATTTATTAAGCCACTATTATGTGTCTGGTTCTGTTCTAGATGTTGAACACACAAAGACATAAAGTCTCTGCCATCAAGAAACTTATGTTCTACTGATATTAAGGTCTACATCTTTGGACACTTTAACCCTAACAGCTGAGTTAAACATACACACAAATGATTTCCCTTTAGAATAAAGTTATTTTGCTTTATAAAGACTCCAATCCCTTGTCATTAAATCAAAAAACATATTAATGGAATTACATAGTTCAGAAAGGAAATCTGCAAAGGAATCTTCCAGGTTCTAGGGATGGAATATACATGCATATATGCACATGCACAAGATATTAATGCCTTATATATGTTATATTAACATTATCCTATGTTATATATAATAATGTGTACTGTAGTAATATATATCATGATATGTAGAATAGTGTATGTTACAGTGGGTTCAAAATATATCTGAAACATGTATTTTGATTATATTTGTCATTTTCAAATGACATAGTAATTCATCAATTACATTCTGAGTTACAACTCATAATCTATTGCTTTTTCATTTTTTAGATATATTTTCATTGGACTATCATATCTCTGATTTTATATTGTATATAAATTACTTGGATTATATCTTCCTTCTTTCTCTTATTGCCCATCCTTCATGACTGAAAACATATGTATAATTGTGATATATTTTAAAAAATGTGTCCCACTCCAAAAGAGACATCTTTTTTAAATAAGGGGAAATGTAAAGTCTTGTTTCTTACCCCTTTATTACCAATCTTACCATATAGAATCTATCTATCATTTACTAACATGTATTATGGTATTGTACTACCACTTTATAGGATTTGAATTAGTTATTGTAACCTTTTGTTGGGTGTTCCAAGTTCAAAGTTTATACATGTCTAATTCTCCACAAGTGACAATAAAAAGGTTTCCAGGATCCCAAAAAGGCACTCATGAGATCAATATATACCTGGGACAAGACAGCTTTTATTTCACCCCACAGGAAAAAAATAAACCACATAATAGACTCATAATTCATAATCATTCAATACAGTTCTCCTACCTACTGAGTCACACCTTTCTACTTACACCCTATATAGTCGTCTGTGTGTTGCCCTATAGTTTAGACTGCCTTTGGAAGAGAATAAAATTTGTGATAGCTAAGGATATAACTCCCTGATATTCCATTGTATCCCAATATCTGCCCAAGAAGGCATATAGACATCTAACATTATAGTACTATTCCCTATAGCATGGCTCAGTCCTTTCTAGCTACTAAGTATACATGGATGGTCATTGCTATTATAAAATAAAACCAAACTTATTTCTTCTTGTAAATGATTCCCATGTGTACCACTGTAAACATTTTTCAACCTCAGGCAAAAATTATCTAATGAGAATTTGGGGAGCTAGGTAGAAGAGAAGGTTAATAGTTCAACCACTCATGTACTAATGCTGGAAATACTGCTCACATTCCATGAAAAAATTTTTTGGGAAAGGCAGGCCTGAGAAGAAGAGTGTCATGATTTGAGAACTCTGGGAATTGTTCTGTACAAATCCAGCCATAGGTACAGAGCTTACAATCAGGAAGAGAAACCTTCTTAGAAAGAAAGCCCACACCTTCCTCCCCAGAGGTTAGCACATGGAGAAACAGCCCCATTTCTTCCATAGAGGTTATATTTAGGTTATTAAAACGATTGCTCCTACTAACTACAGTTGTTAGCAAATGAACATTTTTATCTTATAGACTTTTCCCAAGTACCTTAGACTAATATCCTTATATACATAAAAATGGTAACTCCTCTTACAGAATTCTTGTTTCTCTGGTTTTTCAGGTCTAACAGGGAGAAATCTAGATAGTGCCTAGAAGCATAATATGCCTCAAGTTCAGTCTTCAGTAGCTTCTTTCCTCTCTATTTCCCCTTCCTTTCTGTAGGAATGAACTACTTAACAGTTGTCTTTAGCACACTGACAATCAAAGTTGCACACTATTGCCCCAACTGACTTTCCAATTGACATATGCATTTTTTTAGGTTCTTATAGCCAAAAGATATTTAAACTTATAAGACAGTTGCATTAGTTGAATAGTGTATTTTCATATAGGTACAATATAAAAATAACCTGTTTTGGGTTTTTTTTTTTTAAGGCAATTGGGATTAAGTAACTTGCCCAAGATCACATAGCTAGTTTTTGTGTTAAGCGTCTGAGGCCGGATTTGAACTCAGGTCCTCCTGACTCTGGGGCCTGTGCTCTACTTACTGTGCTACCTAGTCACCCCTAACCTACAACATATCATATAAGGCATTAATATCTTGTGCATGTGCATATAAAATGATGGGTTTTACCCTTCTAAAATGTTATTTATTTATTTTTAACATTTTTGAGTTATAAATTCTCTCCTACCCCTCTCTTACCCACTATGAAGGCAAGAAATGTAGTTTCAACTATACATATGAAATCATGCAAAATATTACCCATGTTGCAAAAAGAGCAATAAAATAAAGATAATGGAAAATATTATGTTTCAATCTGTATTCAGAGACCATCAGTTCTTTCTCTGGAAGTAGATAGCATTTTTTATCATAAGAACTTTAGAACTCTCTGATCAGAATAGCTAAGTCATTCACAGTGGATCATTATATAGAATCACTGTTACTATGTACAATGATGTCTCTCTCCTTACTCCACTTTCTTTCAGTTCGTAGAAGTCTTTCCAGGTTATCTTGAAACCATTACGCTTGACATTTCTTATAGCACAGTAGTGTTCATCACAATCATATAACACCACCTGTTCAGTAGTCCCCCGATTGATGAGCACCCCCCCCCACACACAATTTCCAGTTCCTTACAAATTCCAATTCTTTGCCACCACAAAAAGAACTGCTATGAATATTTTTGTACCTATAGGTTTCTTTCCTTTTTCTTTGATATCTTTGGGATACAGACCTAGTTGTGGTATTGCTGGGCCAAAAAGTAGGCACACTTTCATAGTACTTTGGACTTAGTTTTAAATTGCTCTACATTAGTTTTAAATTGCTCTCCAAAATGGTCAGTTTACAACTCCAGCAATAGTGCATTAGTGTCCTAATTTACAAAATGATAGTGTTAATTATTAGAGCAACTGTTTTCATTTTTTTGGTCCAAGTTTGTGTTGAATCATGTCAAATCTCTCAGATATACCTCTGTTCACTCCTTACTCCCTGCCATGTAACTACTGGCACATGCATTTTAAGATTATTAGCCAGATTCAAGAGTCAAGACTGTGATCCTGGGAATGAGTTCATCTTTATTCAAGAATTATGGGGAGCCAACCAACAAATTTAGCTTCAATATCAAGATGCTCTATAAATTGTTTATGTATATCTAAAGAGTTATATAAGATAATGATGAATTACTATTGAGTATAAGGATGAAATAAACTATCGAAAATAAGCATTAAATTTTATCAGTACAGGGATGGTTTTCTTTGAAAATTGGAGTTTTTCGTTTTTGCAAATATTATCCTGAAACAAAGACTATCTTTGTAACATGACTTAGTCAGCCAATCAATAAGCATTTTTAAAATTGAATACTATATTCCCGGAGCTGTGTAAGCATTAGGGGGAAAAATAAGGAAAAAAATAATAATCTTCTTTCAGGGAACTGACATTCTAATTGAGGAGATCACATAAAAACAAGGTACAAATGATATATACAAGACAATTTGGAGATAACCCCAGCGGGAAATCACCAGTATTAAAAGGGATCAAGAGAGGCTTTTTGTAAAATGCAGGACTTTAGCTGGAAGTCAAAGGAACCCAGGGAATCCAGGAGATGGAGATGAGAAGGAAGAGATTCCAGGAATAGACAATCAACAATGGAAATGCCCAGAGTTAGGAGATGGAATGTATTTTTCAAGGGACAACACCCTTGTTGTTTCATTGTCATTGAATCATAGACTATATGAAGGAGAGTTGAATAGACTGGAAAGCTAGGAAGACTGCCATAGCTGCATGTCATGGATTCCAAAACTGAAGATAAGAACCATCCAAAAGACAATAGAGACACATTTCAGAGGTAAGAAAGTGCCAACACACTGCTTGGGGGTGGGGGGAGAGAACAGAACAAAATGGACAGCTATAGAAATGTATTTTCAAAATTGAAAAAATAACTGGTCAAGCCATGTAATGAGAATAAGGGATGAGACACTGGGTATCCATGCAATATCAAGATTTTATGGGAAAAGACTCTAAGCACCAGGGGACTTCCTTTGGAGGATTTTTTTGGAGAATATGGACATGGGTTTCACAGAATGGACAGGCACAGTTAAGGTACAGTGTAATCTTGTAAGATACTCACAAGAGTAAGAACATAGATGCATTAAAATATCAACTATATATAGAATTATAATTCTCTTTTGTTTCTAGCACTTAGCACATTGCTTGACACATAGAAAACACTTAATTTTATATTGATTGCTTATCATGACTGAAAAAATAAGAAAATTATTATTACTACAATATTCACTAATGTAACCAATGATATTACTATTAGAACCAATATATCATTCTATATTTCTCCAATTCTCAGTCAGATTCCTATCAAAAGCTACTCATTTCCTCTCACCTTTGGAGACTGGCTTCAAATTTCATCACTCAACTGAAACCACTTTCTCCAGAGTTACCAGTGATAATTCATTCATTCATTCATTCATTCATTCATTCATTCATTCATTTATTTATTTATTTATTTATTTATTCATCCATCTATTTATTATGATCTAATAAGTATTTATATAGTATTTTTAAGGTTTGCAAATAGTTTTGTATATTTTCTTTTCTTTATTATTAGTTTTGGACATTCATTTCCACAATATTTTGAGTTGCAATTTTTCTCCCCATCTTTCCTCTCTCCCCCTCCCCAAAATAGCAAGCCTACTGAATAGCCCTTCCCTCAATCTGTTCTTTCTTATATCCTACCCCATCACCACCCCTAACTTTCTAGTAGAGCAAGATGGATTTCTATACCCCAGTGCCTGTATATCTTATTTCCCAGTTGCATGTAAAATACAGGTGTTTTTTTTAAACATTTGTTTTTAAAGCTTTGACTTCTATATTTTTTCCCTTCTTCCTTCCTCACCTGTCCCCACTGAGAAAATAAGCAATTAATTCAATATAGGTTGTACATATGTAGTTACCCAAATCATTTCCATAATTGTTATATTGTGAAAGACTAACTATATTTTCCTCCATCCTATCCCACCCCCCACTTATTCTATTTTCTTCTTCGACCCTATCTGTTTTCAAAAAATTTTGCTTCTAGCTAACCTCTCCCCCAATCTGCCCTCTCTTCTATTCTCCTCCCTCTTATGCACAATCCCCCCATTTTCCTGTGGTGTAAGAAACCCAATTGAGTGTGTATGTTATTCCCTCCTTAAGCCAAATTCAATGAGACTAAGGTCATCCCATTCCCTTTCATCTTCCTGCTCTTCCCCTCCATTGTAACAGTTTTCTCTTACCTCTTTTATATGAGATAATTTTCCCTAACCTATATCTCCCTTTCTCCTTCTCCCAAAAATTCCTTTCTCACCTCTTAATTTTATCTTTTAGATATCATCCTTTCATCTTCAACTCATCCTGTGCCCTCTGTCTATGTATACATGAACATACATATGCCCACACTCACATATGTATTTATATACACATACACTCTCCTATACACACACACACACACACACACACACACATACTCAACAACCCTCATTCTGAGAAAAGTCTTATGAGTTACAATTATCATTTTTCCATGTAAGAATGTAAATAGTTCAACTTTAATAAATTCCTTATGATTTATTTTTCCTGTTTACTTCTCATGCTTCTTTTGCTTCTTGTATTTGAAAGTCAAGTTTTCTGTTCAGCTCTGTTTTTTTTTTGTTAAGTACCCTTGAAAATCCTCTATTTCATTGAATGACCATATTTTCTTATACTTATACTTAGTTTTGCTGGTAGGTGATTCTTGGTTTTAGTCCTGGCTCCTTTGACCTCCAGGATATCATATTCCAAGCCCTTCAATCCCTTAATGTAGAAGCAGCTAGGTCTTGTATTATCCTGATTATGTTTCCGCACTGCTCAAACTGTTTCTTCCCAACTGCCTGCAGTATTTTCTTCTTGACCTGGGAACTCTGGAATTTGTCTATAATATTCCTGGGAGTTTTCTTTTTGGGATCTTTTTCAAGAGATGACCAGTAGATTCTTTCAAGTTCTATTTTGCCCTCTGGCTCTAGAATATTGGGACAATTTTGCTTTATAATTTCTTGAAAGATAGTGTCTAGGCTCTTTTTTTGATCATGACTTTCACATAGTCCAATAATGTTTAAATTATCTCTCCTGGATCTATTTTCCAGGTCAGTGGTTTTTCCGATGAAATATTTTGCATTGTCTTTTATTTTTTTCATTTGTTTGGATCTGTTTAATAGTATCTTGACTTCTCATAAGTCACTATTTGCTCCAATCTAATTCTGAAGGAATGATTCTCTTCAGTGAGCTTTTGAAAAAGATTCTTTTTCCATCGGGCAAATTCAGCATTTTAAGGCATTCTTCTCCCCATTGCCTTTTTGAGCCTCTTTTGCCATTTGAGTTAACATATTTTTAAGGTGTTATTTTCTTCAGTGTATTTATGGGTCTCCTTTAACAGTCTGTTGACTTGCTTTTCATGATTTTCTTGTATCATTCTCATTTCTCTTCCCAATTTTTCCTCCACTTCTCTTACTTGATTTTCAGAATCCTTCTTGAGCTCCTCCATGTCCTATAACTAATTCATATTTTTCTTGGAGGCATTTGATGCAGGAGTTCTGCTTTCTCCATCTTCCTCCCACTCCATGCCTTGATCTTTTTTGTCCCCCAAAAAGGATTCTATGATCTGTTTGTGCTTCCTTGCCTTGCTTATATTGGCAGCCAATTACTTGATTTTGGAACACTTTACCTTGGTAGAACTCTGCTTCCAGAATGGAGAGAGCTTTGTCCCAAACTGCTCGGGTTTTTGCAGCTGCCAGAGCTATTACAAGTGTGCCCTCTCTACAGCTCCCACAAGCTCTGGCACCTGACCACACACCCCAGTACCACCACCCAAGACTGTGATACAGATGCAAGCAGGTTCAAGCAAGAGTGATTACTCTCTGAATGGTCTCTTGGTCCCCCTACAATCTGTAGGCAAGGAGCTCCTGAGTGGCTGCACAGCCTCTGGGCCTCTGCTTCTTCTTGCACCGGGGGTAGGGGCCAGACTGTGCTCTCTATTCCCCCCCTATTCCAACAGAGTTTCACACTGACCTTTTTCTTTGTCTTTGGCATTTATGGTTTGAGAATTCTGGAGACCACCACAGCAGCTGGTGCTTCACTCTCCTGAAGTCTGCTCTGGCCATTGCTGGCAGGGACACCCTGAGGCAAGAACCCTGTGGCTCACATGGGGCTCAAATTGGCTCCCAGCATGCTGTGATAGATCCTCCCTGTCTACCTGCCAGGCTATCTTCAGCAGATTTGTTTCTCTCTGTCACCTTGTGGGTTCTCTAGCGTTAAACTTTGTTTAGAGTCATTTTTTATACAGGTATTGGAAATGGTGGGAGCTGGAACCCATACCAAGTTTGTGTTTTTATGCTGCCATTTTGACCCCACCCCCACCAGTGATAATTTAAATAACAACTCTAAAAGTCTTTTTTTTTTCAGTTCCCATCCTTCTCCAACTTTCTGTTTAAACTGACATGCTTTGCTTTCTGAGCTTTCATGATACTATTCTCCCTTTGTTCTCTTAATTATCTATTACTAATAGTCTCTCTCCTCTGTTTATACAGATAGATGATATATAATATATGGTTATATCTATTTTTGTATAAAGATATGTGCAGATGTATAGATATATGCATATTGATCTCCCATGTTTTTCCCATGATCTTTATTTCCATATCACAGTTACCTAGTGGATTTTTCAAATTTGAGGACCTAGAGATATCTCCAACATAACATGTCAGAAACTGAATTCATTATTTCCCTCCCACCTTCCTGCTACCCACCCCCCCAAAAAAAAAACCCAACCTTGTCTCTTTCCTAAATTTCCCTGTTTCTCTTAAGGGCCTCACCATCCTTCTAGTATTCCATATTTTAAACATTGACTTTATCTTCAATTCATTATTCTCTGTTATACCACATATCTAATCAGTTGCCAAATCTTCCTGCTTCAACTTCCACAACAATATTTCCATCATCATCATAGCTAACATTAGCTAGTTGCCTATTATATGCCAGTCACGATACTAAACATTTTACAATTATTATCTCATTGAATCTTTACAACACCCTTGGGAAGTAGGTATTATTATTATGACCATTTAACAGTTGAGGAAACTGAGGCATACAGAGAGAAGTTAAGTGAATTCCCCATGGTTGCTGTTATCTTTGGCTTTAAACTCAGATCTTCCTAATTCTAGGTGCAGGGATCTCTCCACTGTGTTCTTGAATATAGTCCCTTCTCTCTATTCACATAGCTACTATCAATCAGGTCAGACAGGCCTTTATCCTACATGATCTAGATTATTCCAAGAGTATCCTAATTGGTCTTCATGACTCATCTTTACCCACTTCTGCTTATCTTCCACACTGTTGCCAAAGTGATTTCCCTTAAGCACAGGTTGTATTCAAGAGCTTCCCATTGCCTCTGGAATAAAATATGAATTCTTCTGTTTAATTTATGAAGTCCTTCACTTTCTTACCCCAACCTAGTTTTTCAGCTTCCTTGTACATTCATCTCCCTCCTAACACTCTGCAATCTCTCCAATTTGCCCTTTTCTCTAGTCCTCTCACATACACTCCATCTACCATTTGTGTGCCTTTGTACTGACTGTTCTCCCTCTCTGTAAAGCCTTCCTTCCCTCTTCCCCCTTTCTTGGCCCCCTATTCACCTTGGTTGAGAAGAAAAGCACCTTTGAATTTATCTCCTTGGAATATAAACTTTTAGAAGACAGGGATTGCAGAGTGAAGATATTCCCAGTACTGTGCCAAGTAGCTACTCAAAAAATACTAAATAAACCCCACGGTATTTGCAAAATCATCTGAGATCCTCCGACAGCTTCTGTAAAATCAAAGCCAGTATTTCTCTTGACTTTTGCCTTTTGCTACATTAGTTGTCAATTTTTGCAAGTCTGTAAGGGAAGAACAGAGACGGAAAGTAGCTGGCACATGAATTACACTGTAATTCAACAGCAAAATGGCAGAGACTTTTTTTTCCAAAGTGGCATTTTGACACACACAAAAGGACTGTTCACAGAATGCAGAGATATGAATAAAGGCTAACAAATTGTAAATTTCAAAATGTGTTCAATGAGAGACATCTGAATTTGTTTAGTTCCTTATTTTAACTGAGGAACAAAACACTTATCTCTTAATTGTGATGAAGGCACTCCTACATCCTAGTGTGCAATTAGCTATAATGTGCAAAAGTCGACTAACAAGAACAGCCTGGACTAAAGAGAAATTGTGCTTTGACAGCCTGTTAGCTTCTAAGAATGTCATTATTACACAGGGAGAGACAAGGGTAGGCTAGGAATAGAAACAGTTTAGCCTGTTTTGATTCTTGACTGGTTTTTTTGCAATTGAGTGTGAGTAGGTTTTATCCAAGACTTGCCAGACAGTCTCCTAACAGAGGTCACCCTGGGAAATCTAGGCAAGTTGACTGATTGTATCCATTCATATATGTTTTTGAAATGCACCTTTAAATTAAGCTCTGAATTTAAGTTCTACAGGACCTGGAGAGTTGTATTTTGTTCTTTATATGATCAAAACCTAACACAGTGCCTGGAACAAAGTAACATTTAATGAATTCTTGTTGAAATACAAAGAATTGACTTGGGACTTGACTGAGGGCAGGGCACTCATGTTAAGAGCACGTGTGTATTCCCATGCATTATGTATAATCTGCTTGGTTTAGTCTCAGATATTTTTCCATTATTTCTCTAGATATCATAGATATTAGAGACCATTAAATTAAGGGAAGACTTAAGGGAATTGTCCATAACAACTTGTCCCAAATAGAATCAGAGGGTGCTACAGATCTTTCCTTTAAGCTAAGATACTATATATTGGGGTGGCCCTATTAAACAAACACACCAGGTATGGTTTACTCACTAGTCTTGCTGTGAGGGACCTTTGAACATTTACACAGCAGTTTAGGTAAATTTCAGCTTTGTCACCCTCTTTGGAGGGACTTAAACTTTGAGATTCCTCAGGCTTTCTGAGGCTGCTTCCATTAACTCCTTCAAGTAGATGTCTGCTCACTTAATAGCAAGATAATGCTTAAAATGACAATCTCAGGGAAACAAATGATCTTAAAACCACCTTAACTGAATGGGAAGTGAAATTTCTGTTGTTTTTTTATCTAAGCCAGCAAACAAATATGAGGTGCCTCAGGTATGTCACAGTGTTAGGTGCTTCAGGGGAAATGACTAGTGACTGCCCTCAAAGAACTTACAAGCTTTTTCTGGAACAAAAGGAATTTTATCTCACCATTTTTTTCCCTTTTGGAGGGCAGTTGGTGTTAAGTAACTTGCCCAATCTTATATGGCTATTTTTTGTGTGTGTGTTAAGCGTCTGAGGTCTGGGCCGGCACTTTACTCACTGCACCACCTAGCCGCCCATTGTACCTCACCATTTCAGTGATTCATTTAAAACTTTTAAAGCAATGTTTAGCTGTTCATAATGACAGTAGTATTTAATAGGAATAGGGTTTCTGGCAATGACAATTCCATTATTTCTTTCCTTCCTTGCAAAAAATTTAACTTGATAAGATGGATAAAGTTGTGACATTACAACTCTAAAGTAATTATCATTGCAGTATGAAAAAAAAAGTCAAAATAATTGCTTGGTAGAATTCCTTCATACAAATCCTAATATTACTTCCTCCTGGAAATGTTCCTAGATGCCCTAACTAGACTTAATCTCTTCCTCCCTTGTACTTTTAGAGCTTTTTATACATCTTTCATATGTTTATGTATATTTTTGGATTATACTTATTTGCATAAATGGCCAAAGGGATAAGGTATACAGAGTATTTTATAAATATCAAAAGTGTTACATTAATGTTAACTATTGTCATCATTCCACATTCAAGTTAAGGTTTTTTACAAGTCTTTAGAGGATAATTTTTTTCCTACCCTTTGTCCCCACAATCTTTCATATAGTAAGCATTTATTAAATCTTTCTTTACTTGAATTGTGCTATCTCTCTTACTTGACACAAGTTCCTTGAAAGCAATGACTTTTATTTATTTTCTTGTTGGCTTTTGCATTACTATCAGGGCATAGTAGATGTTGATAAAAGTATTGAATTATATTAGCTAACATGTACTTATTATTTCCCTTCATGGAATGTAAGGTCCTTGAGGGAAAAGATTAGTTAATTTTTGCCTTTGTATCTAAGCCAAATATATCCTTTGAGCCATTACCAGTTCCACATTTCTAACCTTATGGGGCACCTCCATTCGAATGTTCTACCTCAAACTCAAAAAATCTGAAACTGAACTTGTCATGTCTTACCCCATACTTTACCACCTACTTGACTCATCTGTTTGTGCAGGGTTTCTTTTGAGGGAAGGGGAAGTTGGGGGGGTGAATTTTATACTTAGCATAGTTTCTGGCACTAAGTGGGGTGCTTAGTAGACACTTGTTCAATGATTGAATGATAAGAAAAGGATAGTATTGGATGACTGTCTAGCAAGTAGGCAGACAAGGGATGGGTAAAAGGTTTCTAGACTTGGTAAATGGTAAATGTTAAGAGAGAAATAAAAGGTAGGAAGAACTGGTTTAGTAGGGAAAAGAGATTGGGTTCATTTTAGACATTTTGAATTTGAAGTGATAAGACCCCCAAATACAACAAGCTTCAATCTAACCCAAATATATTGTTAATATCAATTAGAAATTGCAGAAGTAAAGGGTAGAGAGCACTCATGAATGAAGGTTTCCATTTTGCTGGCAGATCATTTCCTTAAGCATCAAAGATGTTAATATGTGGTGATGAGCACTGACTAAATGGGTAAGGGGAAGTATGAAGAAGAATTGGATTTATTTTTTTTAATAGACTGATCAAAAGAGTGTTTAAAATAAATACTTATAAATACTTGGTTTATGGAAGATTCCTTGCTTCTTCTACTTTCACAAGATTCTCTCTAGGCTTTTTGAGCAGTGAAGTTCTTATGTGAGATTTGTATGACAGTCCTCAAGGCCAAGGAATGTCAGCCAGATTACAAAGACAGTCATTATTCTGGGAACATGGAGGATGATCTGAAAACAACAAGATCATACATATTAATATTGCCTATTCCATGCTGACACAATTAATAATAGCTCTAGTTAACTTCGATTAGATGCTTTCCTTGTATTCCCAATTCTGACTATTAATTGTTTATAAGAAAACTAAGGTCATAAATTAATTTGAGGCCACACATTAATATTCCTTCTGTTGTGTCTGAGTAGAAGCAGCTTGGCAGCAGACAAGTAGATAAAAGTATCAGATGAGATTACTCCTACACACATACACACACACACATTCTACAATTAGAACAATACCAAATGTATTTCAGTGCTCTTTTACTTTTTTTCTTATATCAACTGAACATTTTATGGGCTATTAGAAACAAGTATTAAGGGGATTCCTACTTTAGCTGGCATCTGACCTAGATGACTTCCAAGACCCCTACCAATGTAGGGTAGTCTGGGTTAATATTACTTTGATAATGTCTCTGGCTAAAAAAAGCTCACTTCAATTTAGCAAATATATATTAAGCACTTGTTTTATTATACAAGGCATGCTGGCAGGTGCTGAGGATACAAAGATAAAACCAAAATAGTTCTTATGCTGTGCTAGGACTAAATTTGGGCCACTCACAGCAACAGTCAGAATGAGGACTTGCTAAGTGAGTTTAAGGAGTTTTAGGGGCAGCTAGGTGGCAGCTTTGAAGGTTATTTAATTTAGAATAGAAAAGGTACTTTCTTCCATTTAGTAGAATTCCATGTCTCCTTGTGGATAGGGTGTGGGGCCTGGAGTCAGGAAGACCCATCTTCCTACATGAAAATCCAGCTTCAGACACTTAATAGCTGTGTGATGCTGGGCAAGTCACTTAACCATGTTTGCCTCATTTTCCTCTTCTGTAATATGAGCTAGAGAAGGAAATGGCAAATCACTCTAGTATCTTTGCCAAGAAAACCCTAAATAGGGTAATGAAGAGTTCAATACAACTCATCAGCACCAAGGAGTTTTAAAATGAGAAAGTGACTTGATCAGTTTCACCTCCCCATTTCAATTTCTACATTTGGTGGCAAATGTCTTTCCAAGTGAGTGATTATTTGGTAATTTAGCATCTGCCTCTGAAAAAGAAAAGGAAGAAAGGCCATACCTAAAATTTATGCAGGCAAAAGAGATTAATTAGAGAATATTCTTTACAGCCTGCTGAAGATGCTAGGGGAGTTCTGTCATGTTCCAGATCTGTATCCAGAGTGGAGTGATGCTGGGACAAAGCTTTTGAAAGTTTCTTCCTTTAAGATAGGAGAAGTCCCATTTCTGGTGTGTGTTAGAGGTGTTTTTCCTTTGTAGGGGTTTCTAGGATGGTGACTGATCGGGGAATCAAGCTTATCTGTTACCTCTGCTTCCAAATCTGCACTTTGGATTTATGTGAACAGTAATTAGTTGAATAGGATGAGAATATGGTATTCGAATAGTTCTAATTTATTTGAAGTCAACTAATAAGGGGAATGTGGAGGATCTTATCTATGATCTCCTGTCTTATCAACCTATTTTGAACCCAGATGGATACTTCCCTTTGAAGTTATAATTGAGGGGAAGAACTGTTCAGCTGGTTTCAAAGGTGAAAGGATGGAAATAATCAACTAAAATTACATAGGCATAAAGAACTGTAACCAATTAATGCAGACATGGGTCTAGCCAGGGAGTTCTGCCCCTTAAATTGCCCAGAGAATGGCCTTGGGATATTCGTTCAGAAGGTGTTTATGTCTTTTCCCCTCCTGATTCTATATATGAATGCAAATAGATTCCATGAAAAGGAAGAATAAACTTCCAGTACACACACACACACACACACACACACACACACACACACACACACACACAGCCTAATGAGGGGAGAAAGGCCATAGTTATTAATAAAATGATTTTGGGAAGCTTTATAAATTAATTTCTGTTCCACAGAACAAAGGATGGTGCTTGCAATTACAAAATTCTACAAAGCAAACACATTCTTATATCTGTAATAAAGACAGAAGAAACCAAAAAACATTCTAAAATGTATTAATGCCATCATATTTGAAGGGTACCTGCAACAGTAGTTAAGTTGGATTACATCATAAATTAACAGCAAAGATAATAAAAATGGGAAACCAAGTCATGAGAGAATTGGTTGAAGAGACTAGAGGTTTTTGTGCAGGAGGAGAGAAGCCTTTAAACAGATGTAATTTTAGTATTCAAGATATTTGAAGGGATGCCATATATAAGAAGGATTACAATCATGTTTCTTGGTCTGAGGTGAGAACTAGGATTAATGGAAATAACAGGGAGAGAGAATTCAATGGAAGGAGTTACCAATTGAAATGTACATTAGATTTTTTTTTAATTAAGGTTATTTCTCTTCATGTATGAATTAGATTAAACGAAAGGGTCTAAGGACACTTTCACCCCTGAGGTAATGTGAAAGGCTATCTAAAAGTAGAATTGACTGTTTTAAAAGATGAAGAGCTCATTCTTATTGAATTTCTTGCAGTATTAATCCCATATTACTGACATAGTATCATAGTTCTAGAGTTGGAAGTCTCCCCAGAGGTGATCATGCCCCTCATTTGACCAATGAGGAAATAGACTCAGACTCAATGACTTGCCTAGTCATTCATAAGGCAAATGTCATATAGTAATTAAAAATTAATTAGGTTTCCATCATGATTTAGATGTGGATGGTCTTCTCTACTATATTAAATATTGTATTTAATTATCTGCTGTAAATTAAATAACATTCATTATAGCTATGAGGGTTATTTAATTTAGAATAGAATAGGTACTTTCTTCCATTTAGTAGAATTCTGTGTCTCCTTGTTGATTGGTCTTGTTTTTTAAAAGAAAATATTTTTCCTTCTTTTCAATTCAACAGGTATTAGCTATGTCATAACATATTTCAAATGGTTAGAAAGTAATATTGTAATATTAGGGGAAGAATGGTTTTTTTAATCCTTTTGCCCCCTGTCCAATAAATGTATGAATGAACATCACTGGTTTTATATATAGTTTTACACCAGCTCCAAGCTCCCCAGGAAATTATCTTTTAAATTAAATGGTCTTAAAGCTATTGATTAAGACATTTCAGATTAGAATTCAGCTGCCTTGCTTGTATTTATAAGCTGGAAAGATTTGCAAGTCAAATATTCTAAGGTTATTTTCTTTTATACTTTGTTCATATATAATAGTTGTTAAAAATTCCTTCCTGGGGCATCATCAAATTCCTTGGTTGGTTAAGGTCATTTGGACTATATAGTTTTATGTCTTGTAATAACACCCTAGGGTACTTTAGAATCGAAATTAATTTTGTGAAGTATTTTTCATGCAAACTACATCCCCAAACACTTTGCCTCATAAATACAAAAGAAAAAAGAAAATAGAAGTGAAATATTAATGGGTATTAGGAAAAAATCATTTTCATAGAAAAACTGAAGCCAGCAAAATAGTAGAAAAACCATGGAAATTTATATTTTAAAACAATTTTCATTTCTATATTCTATAATATATATTATACATTCAAGAATATGATCATTTTAAAGTAGACAGTTTATTTTGCAGGTTAGATTTAGTTGGCAATAATAGTAAACTAGACAATTACAAATTGTTTCTCTTCATTAATATTGTCATTTATAAAGTTCTCTTCGTCCAACTGAATCTGCCTCATTGCTCTAATTTTAAATCCCTAATATTATTAATTTGGTAAATGTGAAGAGAAAACACTACCTGAAAGAAAAAAAAATAACCCAATTTTCTCTTCCCTCAACTACTTAATTATATCTTTTAGTATTTTTTTCTTCCTGAATATATTTTAATAATTTAAATAATCATTTTAGTTCAATCATTTCTATAGATCTGAAATAAAGCAATCATGACATGACTGATCCAACTGAATGTGAACAAATCCCTTAATCTCTCCTTATACTCTGACATGTAATAGTAAATCAGTCAATAAACATTTTTAAGCACCTACTTTACTCAAGGCACTATGCTAAACACTGGGGATACTAGCTGTGAGAGCATGGAAAAATTTCAGTACCCTAGACAAGGCTCTAAGACTATGAGTTATAGATGTCTTACAAAATTGTCAGCCTGAAATAGTGGAGGAAATCCCTAAAATAAAGAAATCACAAAATCACAGGTGTAAAAGCTCTTGCCTCCCTGATGTACCCCCGCCAAATCTCCAAGAGCTCCCAATTTTACTGTGTCTATAAAAATAAAATATTCTGTGGACATAATGAATGGTCTTATTGAGCTATGTTCTAGATGTTTGAACATTAATAAACTTGCCCTTTGAAAGAACACCTTTTCATATTTGCTATTTGCATATTTTTCCATTGCTTGCCCTATTAAGAAATAAAACAACTTGCTTTTTTAATGTAGCCATTTTCATATGTGATTTCCATTGTTATTTAATGATGTAAAAATCTTACAAGCTAATGTAAAACCTGAGAAGTCTTATATTCCTGTATCATGTGACTGTGTGGATTGATACAATATCAACTTACCAGGCTTTTCAGAACTCTTTTCCTTAAAAAAATAAAAAATAAAAATGAAGGTTACCATACAGTTTAGCTTAAAGAAGTATGTTTTGATGAATGTTTAATCTACCCAAGAGTCTTCACACACTAAACTAAAGGACATTACATTTGTAGTGAGAGAAGGAATAATCATTCTTTACATGATTTCAGTATTATATCTACTGGAATCTCATATCCTTTTAAATTCAGTCTCCCTTGAGATAGCTACATGGATTTTAAATAGTTTCATTTTACAATTAGAACCTGAACACTCTAGCTTCTCTTTATGGTAATGAGCAGTACTGCCAACGGTCTACTTCCCACTGGAAAAGAAGGATTTTCATTTTAGGAATGGCCTTGATGTACTCTAGAGTCTTGTTTCTTTGGATTTCCTATGTAGTAAAAAAAAAAAAAACAACAATTAAAAAAAAAAAAGAGGGACATAGAAGGTCTTCATAGCAAAATACTTTCTTCCATTAGTTTTCCTCTACATTCATATGAAAAGCTATTCAGATAAATCACAATCAGTTACTAGGAGGATAAAAAACAACAACAACAATTATGGTCATTTTTCTTCATACCACTGACCTTTCCCCCTTTTTTATTGCTAATATGACACTCTGGGTAAAGACCTTCATAGGTCTTGGTGCAGTTGTATAGTTGTACTGTATTCATTTCCATATTACCCCCTGGGTCTTTATGTTTGCCAGATCCTGCAAGTATGTGTGAAAATATCTCTTATTAAAGGTTATATTATATTTGTCCATGTTCTTCAAATCCTTATTATGCAAATTTACAGGGGAAATGCTTTTAGAGTTTTTTGCATTGCTCTTCTTAAACTTAAGAGGTTTTAGAAATATACTCTGAGGTTATTGTCAAAAAAAAGCTTATATAGTTTTTAACTGTTTTGGACTTTTTTTTCCTTCAGTGATAGAAACTTACTCTTGCTGTATAATCTTTCATAGCTTTAGCCTGCATTTGGGACTTGTAGAAATATGCTGCACTGCCCTCTACTGGACAGAAGCATATACACTCATGGGGAATGTGGATTTGAAGGTTTATATAAAGCTGATAAATTTAATATTTTTTTAAAATATGACTGTCATAATAGAAAGCACATTCATTTGAATCTCACGGTACTTTTAGGATCTCAACATCAAGTAACCCAGGGTGTTTTTCCCTGACCAGAAACAAGAAATAATGACTAGCCTACCATCTGGTGACTACCAAAACTGATTTCTTAATTACATTTACTCAATAAACACTGTTTTCTTTTCTTTTCTTACATAATGAGGAGGTTTTAGAAACTGACCACTTTATCTAGCTAATAAACTTTTAAAAAGTCTCTGTTTTATTTTTAGTTAAGTATATTATTTTTTCATTTGCTCTTTTAAAAATAAGCAATCAAAAAAGCATTAAACACTAAACTCTAAACCAGAAGACCTAGTTTCACATTCCACATGTAATCTTTACTATTTGTGTGACTTTGAGTGATTAACTTAACCTCTCTGAGCCTCAATTTCCTCATCTGTAAGAAGGAGGAGGGAAATCATGCATGAAACAATCAATTTACAGTTGTGATTCTGATTGAATGATATATATGCATATATACACATATAAAAAGAATTCTAATAATAAGATATGTAAATGTGAACTATTATGCTATCATGAGTCATAAAATCTTTCCTTTTTGTTGATTAAAATATTGAGATTTTCATGAGGACTTAGAGATCGTTTACTTCTTTAGCTTGAATGAAAAGCATTATTCATTATTATTGGTTAATATCTTTATTATTATTTATTCTATTCATTGGAGTTTTTTGGATCATTTTTCAATTTCACACTGTTGTATGGAGATACTGACAGTGAGACATTTTGAAGTTTAGTGCATTCTTTAAATAGCACATTTGCATATCCTCCATAGAGATTTGTACCATTATACATGGTTTAAAAAAACTTTCCACCCCTTTTTATGGCTATTATAATCCTGTTTTCCTGTTTTGTTGTTTATTTCCCACATGTCTAGAAGACTGTAAATATCAAGAGGTCAACTAGTCTAAATCAATCAATCAATTACAGATAAATCCAGTCTGTACACAGCAAATTATGTGAATCCAAAACTGAGACTTTGATGGTGGCTGTAAATTCCAGAGGTGTCAGTCACTCCACTTCCACTAAATGGCAATGTTGAGATAAATGCACAGCCTTCCAAGTGATGGAAATACAAGACCAATAGGATGCACGTATTTGTGTTGTGACAGATATTGGAAAGAAGAATGAGGGAATTGTCCTGGTTTGATCATACAGGAATATTGAGGAATAATGAATAGGAGGTAGGTTTGAATAAGTAAAATGGGTTTACTTGATGGAGGCTCTTCAATGTTAGACTGAAGAATCTGCATTTTATACAAAGAGCTATTGCAGTTTCTTTTTTATTATTGTGAATGATTCCAACCAAAATTCCTATCTTATTACAATCATATTGAATACAGTAATTCAAGCAAATATCATTTTAGGGAACTAAATTATTTTGGTCATCATTTCTAAATTTTTTGTATGTTCTAATTCTTTTAATAATGATGGACTAAAGTATAAATCTCAATGTTTTAATACAAATATTATTTTTGAATGACAACATGGGAATATGGCCAGAAACTGACCTCAGAGTTAGGGAGACCAAGGCTCAGGTACTATCTCTGACATATCCTAGCTAGGTAACTATGGACAAACCACCCAACAGTAAACAAGACTAACTTACATATAAGTGTAGCCTGGGTCAAACAGCCCATTGGTATGGGACTCTATTGTCATTGGTGGAAATCAATGCCCCATGCCACCAATGAGGAGAGATTCCCCCAAAAGATTTTGGGCTTGGGTTAAATGAGTTTCTGATTTGATCATTTATTGTAGCTAGTTTCCATGCCAAGACTTTTCCTGCACTGATGAAATCACCACCACCACCATCACCCCCCCCCCAAAAGATCAGCTCTATGGTATAATAGGACAAGTATTTTTTCTTAAATGTATGGGACTCCTAGGTAAGGAAACTCCCTCCACCAATGCAGGTCATTGTCTCAGTTATCTGATAGCATTAGAAGGCACCTGTAGACCTTGAAACTAGCTACTAGATGTCCTTTAACATTATTACTCAATAAGTAGTTTTAGAAAAATTAAATATACTATAGTTGCAACCTGCTCTAGTGGGTACTCAATCTGGAGTCAGGACAATCTAGGTTTAAATCTCTGTTACTGCTAGTTGTGTGAGTTTTTGCAAATGACTTAACCTTCCTTAGCCTCAAGCATCTTTTTAAGATTTAAAGGAAGGTCCTACTTGACAAAAAAAAGGCAAAACAAAACACAGACATTTCAAAAATAAACTTTTATTAAAAATAAACTTTTATTTTATTTTACTCACTACTGTACTACAGCAAATATTAAGGGTTGTTAAAAAACAAAGAGAAATTCAATCAGCCTTTTCAAATTAAAAAATTTGCTTAGGGTCTGGCAAAACAATTTATTAGTTAAGTCAACACACTCAACCTGTGCTTAATCTACACAGTAAAATCTACCTTCTGTTTTTTACAAGAATGTAATAAAAATTCAGTAGTTTCTCCATTTTCTTTGAACTTCAAAAGAAAGTTGTTTTAAGTTGCTAATAACTTCTCTATCCAGCCCACATTATATATTTGTCATATTCAATAAGCATTTATTAAATGCTTGCTATATGCAAAGCCACTGTGAGAGGAACTAGAAAAATCAAATGAAAATAAAGACAAATAATTAGAACTCCCTGCCCTCAAAGAGTTTACTTTCAATTGGAAGGATACAACATGTGCACATTTATCCACTAGGTGGTGCTGAGATCTCCTATGGCCATTCTGTTAAACACAGAACCTTAGATAGGAGGGTAATCTCAAGTTCATCCTGGTGGACTTGTGCCTCATCCTCTTAACAGAAATGTTAAAGGAATACCAAATATTTTATATGATTTATAAAAAGTGGAGATCCTTCTATGCACAAGTTAAAATTTGGTATCTATTCATTGTCTCAGAGGTCCAGATTGTTGTAGATATGTCCAATCAGAATCAGATCTTGAGCACTCACTTCTGGTCAGCCATATCTATCCTCTGAATTTCCTGTATTTCATTAAACCCTAGTCACATGACTTTAGTATAAAGGGATCTCTCCGCACGGAAACTATGTATACAGTTGGATTACTCTTATTTGCTATCTCCCCTATAACTTCTACAATAGAACTACACAAAAGTAGTTCAAAACCTGAAATTCTAGGAAATTTGTATTCATAGATCATTCTCAACAACACCCTGAAGTTAGCAAACATTTGTTTGTCTCAATGTTTATCTAGTGCCATTGTCGGAGACAGCAGGAGGCCAACCTCCAGTTCAGTACCCTGTATCAGGGGTCACTAAGTACTTGAAAATGCTATTTAATGATACAGATCATGCTAGTAGGCTAAAAACAATGGAAAAATCAGTTGTTACGCGTTTTGACAGGTAAATCCTCAATGAATTTGTTCTTTGGAAACAACAGAAATGCACAATGATGAGGTTGATGACTTAGGACTGAGGGAAGATTGTTTTGCAAAATGATATTCAGCATTTATTTGGGTTTTGTCCTTGTTTTAAAATTTCAAACCTCTGAGGAAATATGGTAACTACAAAATTTGCTCCTTAAAAAACACAACAAAAATACTAGTTTTCAAAGGCAAAGAATAAAGAAAGTTAAAGGAGATGTATTTAGTAGGGAGAGTATACTTACTTTTTTTTTTTGGAGGGCAATTGGGATTAAGTAACTTGCCCAAGGTCACATGGCTAGGTTTTTTTATTTGTGTGTGGGTTAAGTGTCTGAGGTCAGATCCGAACTCAGGTCCTTCGGACTCCAGGGCTGATGCTCTATTCACTGTGCTACCTAGCCGCCCCAGTAGGGAGAGTATAAAAAAGAATTATCCCCTATTGGAAGAGAATGTGTTACATTGGATCCAAATAAGTATTTTACTTATTCACCTAGAAGTAGTGGCCCTGATATTGGAATTTTAAAGAGAAAGAACAATTTCTGCTCAAGCAGACCATTCACATGTTTTAGAAGGCCCTTTTACTGTGTACTTACACTTATTTTCCATGTCAAGTTATTATTATTATTAATTATTATTTTACCATGGAAAATGGACTTTCTAGAAAGTAATTTATAAGGCATCCTTTTAAAATTCTATCATTCACATAAAGATCGCATATCAGGTTATGACCTTAAGTTTGAATTGAAAACACAAAGTAGTTGGTTGCATGAAAAATGACTAGGAAATGATTTAATTTTGCAATATGACTAAAAGTCAACCCTAAAAATTAAGGGTTCATCATTTCTGGAGAACTAAGGGAAAAGTGCTTCAGGTCAATTTGCAATGTGTTTAGAAATTACATGAAAATTTTTAAAAGGCAAATTTATGGAAATCATACTTTTGTCTAAAAGAAAAACATATCTCACATAACATCCAAGCTATCCCTTTAAGTAATTAGTCTACATCAATCAAGATTTCTAGTGGATAATACAATTATATCTCTAGAAAGGAAACCACAATATCAAAATATCACATCTTTTCTGAGTGGTTTGATTTTCTTGGGAAGGTTTATAATGATCATAAATCTTAGAGCTGGAGCTGGAATTTACTTCAGAGTCATCTATTTCAATACCTTTATTTTACAGAGGGGGAAAATAAGGCCCCAGAGAGATTAAGTGATTTATCCAAAGTCACAGATATTTTTTTTTTAAAGTCAGAATTTGAATTCATGCCTGTTACTCCTCCTTTAATGGATTTTTTTTTTCATTTCTCAATCTATGTAGAAAAAAGTGACTTTCTTAAGGTTACACAGGTAATAAGCAGCAAAGCTGACTGGCAACTTGTATAAAGTGTGACTTTAAAATAACATAAGATACCTATTTAAATGCCTAAACACATAGCCAGAATAATCCTGTTGTTTCCAAATTAGTTACTCTAGAAGGCTAGACATTTTTCTATGCTACTCAATGCAAGAACATGGGAATGAACCTGTGACTTCGTGACTATAAGAAAGTCTTGGGCAAGAAAACTCCCTTCCCTTGTGCAAGTCAACACCTTCTCTGTGACTAAGAATACTTAAGATTTGTCAAGGGTATTGAGAAGTTGTGACCAGTCACAACCAGTGACACAGATTCTTTACAGCCAATGTGGGTCAGAATCAGGATATGAAGCAAGATCTTCCTGACTTTGAAGTTAGCTTTCTACGCCTATCTTCAGGTAGATAGCAAGTGTTTGTCTTTTCTGGATCTAATTTATCTCTACCAAATGACCCTTCACTCACTTCTTCAAGAGGTCTATTCACTGAATGGACATTATCTCACTCTTAAGTAAGTACCTGAAAAGGCCTTGACCTAAAAGGGCCAGGGTTTCCCATTGCATCCTGAGTCATCACCTGTTATCCTGATGAATATCTGGTCATTGGATCCAGATGGCTCTGGAGGAGAAAATGAGGCTGGTGACTTTGCACAGCCTTCCCTCACTCCAATTAAACTCAGCTGTAAGTCATGTCATCATTTCCCTAATGCCATGATCCTCTTTGAAAATGAAGGATGAACACAACAACCAAATGATCAAATGTGTGTTACTAGTGAACCAGCAGTAAGCTTTGATCAGGGGCACAGTCAGAAGGTTTCAGGTGGGTGGCAGAATAAAGTAGGACATGACAAGGGAAGCAGAAGTCAAATAAAGGTTCATGGGATTGTAATGAATGCCAAATATTTCTAGGTTAAGTCTAAGGCATGGTGCTGAGTATACACTTTAGCAGATTCATCTCCCTCTGAGATGAAGAGATCCTGTGTGGAAAGAAACAGGGTCTCATTCTTCCCCTTCTTGAAGAGTAGCTGTGCCTACCTTTAGCTCTAACAGCTGGATGTTAGTTCTTTAGCACTGTTCTCTGAAGTCTATGAAATTCATTGATTTCCTATCCAAAATTTTAATTTAAATGTTCTGTAGTTACCTCACTCATTTTTTCCTTCCTATATTTCCTTTCTTCCTTCCTTCTTTCCTTCTTTTCTTTCTTCCTTCCTTCCTTCCTTCTTTTCTTCCTTCCTTCCTTTCATTCCTTTCTTCCCTTCTTTCCTTCCTTCCTTCCTTCCTGCCTTCTTATATCTCTTTCACTGTCTCTCTCAATGTCTTTCTGTCTCTTTGTCTATGGGTCTCTCTGTCTCCCCCTTTCTTTTTAGACTTTTATGGATATCTGTCTTTTGCTTTTTAAAAAAAAGATATCACTTACTTTGCAAAATATTTCACCCTGGAATACTACACAATTATAATCAATAAAGAAAAGAACTAAAACAATAAAAAAAAATAAGAAATTCCCACCAAGACACTGATCTTGTCTGATAGGGTATGCAACATTTTGCCCTGGTATTCCCACCCCTATCTAATGAAAAGAGGGAAGTATCCTTCATTTAACCTGTCTTCTTCTGTCCTTTCATTTTTTTATGTTTATATAATTCACAGTAACTGTGAATTGGTTTGGGTTTCTTTATTATGCATCACTTTGTATAAGTCTTCCCATATTTTTATGAATTTCTCATATTTGTCATTTCTTAAAGTACAGTAATACTTCTTTATCTTTGTATGCCAAAATTCGTTCCAGCCATTCTCTAAGTGATGGTTAGCTTCTTTTTCCAGTTTTGTTTTGTTTTGTTTTGTTTTTACTTCTATGATAGTGCTACTATGACTTCTTTAGGTATGTATGAGAGGGTATCCAAGGGTATGAACAAAAATTTTCCTGGAATAATTACAAATATTTTCCAGAATTTTTTGACAAATACAAAGCTCAAATGTTCTGACATGAAATACATTTTTGCAAGTTTTCCAGTTTATTAGCATAAAGCAAAATCTCAGAGTTGCCTTAATTTTCTTATATTTCTCTTTCTGATATTTCTCTTTATTTTCCTTATATTCATGATTTGAAACTTTTCATGTATTTATTGATATTTGTTATTTTGTCTTTTGGAAACTATTTTTGATCATTTATCTACTGGGGATTGTCTCTTATTTATAGATTTGTGTCAAATCCCTATGTATTTTGGATATCAGCTATTTCTCAATGATATTTAATGGGAAGATTTTTTTCAAAATTCTTTCCACACATTAATTAGGTTCACTAAGAATATTATAATTTTATAAAATTGAAATTGTGTATTATGGGGTCTCTATCTTGTAATTGTGAAAGATATCTCCTTCCATTCACCTCTATATTATCTTATATGACCTTTTATGTTTAAATTGCATATCTGTTTGGAGTATGTTATGATATATAATGAAAAAGATATATTCTAGCAAATAGCTTTCAAAATTTTATTAATGGTTCCTGTCAAATAGGAGGTAATTGCCCTAACAGTTTGTGTTCTTAGGTTCAGAGAACAGGGGCTAACCTGTTCATTTGATTCTAGGTCTTGCTTGCTTGATCTGTTCCACTGATTAACTTTTTCAAAAAAATAATTGACCAATTCCCAATAATTTTGGTGATAAATCTTTATAAGAGGGTTTGAGATCTGATAATATTAAGCCACCTTCAATCTTCCTTTTAAAAATTATTTCCCTCAAGATCCTTTTTTTTTCTGTAAATGAATTTCATTATTTTGCTTAATTGTGTAAAACATTAGTTCCCCCCCTCTGGAATAACCCTAAATTATTTAAATTATTGGTTTAACTATAACTTTAGATCTAAAAATTATTTTATACAGTAACAGTATTTATTTTATATTGCTACGGCCCAACTATAAACATTGTCTTTAATTCTGTATAGAATGACTTGTTTTTGCCATCCTAAAAAAGTGAGTTTATCAATCAGGACCTAATATATCACTAAGGCTATATTACTTAACCTCTCATTTCTTCTTACACATGCACATTCACTCACACCACACACACACACACACACACACACACACACACACACACATTCAAAAATCTCTTTGAATTACCCTAAGAATCAATAGACAAGGGAAAGAGAAATTAACTTAGAGCTCTGAATTTCTAGTCCAAGTAAAGGAATTATTCCTTATTTTCTTCTAGTCTTTCATGTTACTTAATTTGTTTTGAGACTAGCAGCTCCTGTACTTTATGTAGCAATACTTTTAAGAGACTGATTTAGGTATGACTAGGGAGTGCTTCCAGTAGTGTGCTGGTAAATATTTAACAACAGAGTCTCTGAAAAAAAAAAAAACATACTTGTTAAAGTTTAACCTGTATTGTTTACATTTTCTCCATCACTTTCTTAAGTCTAGACACTCAACAAAACAGCCAAGGCCTGATTTGTAGCATTTGAAGATTTCTGAAGTGTAAATGCTCACACTGAAATTTTATCAACTGACTTTCATTAGCCAGTTTTAGCTGGCTCCAACACAGCCTTGAGTGCTTTAATACAAAGAAATTGAGTATTGACAGCACTTTTGACTCAGCAGCTTATCTCTATCATGACCTAGCTTCCTGTGAGACACACAGTATAGTATAATGAAAAGAACAGCAGATGCTCAGACTCCCAAGAGACCCTTTGTTCATGTCCTAACTCTCATACTTAGTACCTCTATGACTATGGCAATTCATTTAAGCTCTCCTGGTCTAACTTTTCTCATCTATAAAACAGTGAGAAAGCATACTTATAAATACCTATATACTGGGATTGTTATGAAGAAGACACTCTGTAAACCTTACTTTAATTTTATTTATTTTAAAATTTTATTTACTATTAGCTTAAAACATGTAGTTCCATAAGTTTTTGAGTTCCAAATTTCTCCCTTCCTTCCCCCACCCCATGGCAGCATGAAATCCAATATAGGCTATATATACCTTCACATTAAACATTAGTCAAGTTGTAAAGAAAAAAAAAACAACGGAATGAATAATAAGGAAAAAAAACAAAATTAAAAAGAGAGAGAGTAGATGATTTGCTTCAATCTGCATTCATATTCCATAATTCTTTATCTGGATGTGGGTAGTCTTTTCCATCATGGGTCCCTTTGGAGTTGTCTTATAACCTTGCATTGTGGGAGGGAGCCCAGTCTATCTAAGTCAGTCATCACAGATGTGATGTGTCTATAATTGTGAAAACCTTACACTTTAGAGATTGTTATTATCATGTACTTAGAGCTTTTCCAATGTTGGATTCTTCAACTCTCCACTTTGATTTTCCCTATTTACCTATCCCAGCCAGCTCAAACTACTGACTAAGAGTTGGGAGACCTGGGATAAATTTTTATCTACCATTTTTTCCCCTTGTATTACCTTTGACAATGCATGAAATTTCTTTGAAATTCAGTTTATTCTACTATAGAAAGTAGAAAATGCTTATGCTGAAATAGTGCTTTAGAAAACACTTTTTAATCATAAAATGTTATGTAAATAAAAAGTACTATGATGATCTCTATTAATTGTAGAAATATTAGGGTTGCTCTCCAATCTGTCTTTCCAAAATACTAGTAGAAGTACTAGTTAAGGCGAAAATCAAATACAACCTCTATCCTGAAGTCTTCCATGATCCTTTTGCATGTGGTCTTTGCATAACACTTAGAATCATTATACCTAGAACTAAGTGGAACCTCAGAGGTAAGTGAATATAATCCTTCTGGTTACAGTTAAGAAAATTTAGACATTGGTGGGATTTGAATACAGGCCCTCTGTCTCTATGTTCAGTGCTCTTTATACTATGCTGTAGATAGTTCTCACTTAGTTTACCTAAATACAATTCAATAAACATCTATTAAGCAGCTACAAAAGGCCAGGCACTGTGTATACTGGAGTACTAGGGATACAAAAGGAGACAAAAGATAGGCCCTGCCCTCAAGGGATTTGCAATCTAATTGACCCTTTACATTTATGTAGTATTAACCTCCACCACCATTAAAATATAAGCTCTCTTTAGTCAGGGAATGTCTGTATGTCTTCCAATCTCTAGCATAATCTTTTGTGCAGATTACCTATTTCATAAATGTTTGTTGACTTGGAGTAATTGACAATCAATCTTGAGAATTCACTAATGTTACCATTACCCCTTATAGACAACAAAGAAAGTCAGGCCAACTTAGCTAGGGACTTCTGTAGTTTACTACTACTGTGAGATTTTTATTGTTGAGGCTGATTCTTGTTATTTTTGTGGCTTATTGTTATTACTGTTTTTTATCTTTTCCTTTCTATGCTCTTAGAATTGCAAGACACCCCCTCCCAAGCATCGACAACTTTTACCTGCTAGGAAGGAGAGATCACAGTTGCAGCAGCAGGTGTTTGCTTGTTATCTTTATTTCTCTGAAGTGAGTGGCAGGACAATGCTGCCCAGAGGTTTGTTTGTCTCGTCACGGTAGGAGACCAGGAACACAAATGGGAATATAGAAGTCAGACAAGAGGGGGAAATTTAGAACCACAGCAAAATACTAAGCACATAGGGTCACTGAATTTAGAGAATGGAGAAGACCATGAATGAAAGTTTATTTTAGCACCATGGCAGCCCAAAAAGAGCATTTTTCTGTAATAAAGGAAGTTGGAGAGATTCCTCAGCCACAAGAAAAATGTCAGAGACCAATTTTAATTAATAAATTAATTTATTGATTAGTTAATTATAGCAGTTGCTAACACCATTTATAATGATGAAGATGATAATTTTATTAAAGATTTACCATTTATGTGTTAAATAAAAATACAAAACTTAGGTTATCTACTACCATATTATATATAATGTACTTAAGAAAAATGTTCACAGAATCACAATTATCCTAAAAGGAATCAAGTTCACTTGTTCTAAGTTCCTTTTAAATGTATAGAAACATCTGAATGTCATTATTGTAATTATTTTTTTAAACTTCACAAATTCACTGAGATCAGGAATTTGGAGATTTTTTATTTGTTCTTGTTTTGTTTTTAAACTTTAAACTTTTATTTATTGACTACATCAGTGAGTAAATTGTTTATTTCTTTTTAACCAACTCTGTTACTCACATCTCTTTTTTTCAGTACTTGCATCATTGTATTCAAATTCTTTTTATGTCTCTTGCATTTATACCTATTATCCTAAGCCATTTAGAACACCATGCCTACTTCATGCCAGAATTAACAATCTTATGGTCACTAGTCAACTAGTAATAAGTCTTTACTATGTACAGGTTACCATGCTAAGTACTGGGGACACAAATAAAGGTAAAAGATGATTCCTGATCTCAAGGATGTCATAGTACTTAAAGGGGAGATAACAAGCAAACAACTACATACAAATAAGATAAATATAGGCTAAATTGGGAATAATCTTGGAGAGAAAGCACTAAGATTAAAAAGGATTGGGAAAGATTTTTTTTTTACAAAAGTTAGAACATAGAGAATAGCCAGTGAAAAAATGTTTACTCAAGAAACGGAATGTCTAGTACAAGTCAAGGTACTACAGCAAGGGAGCCAGTTTCACTGGATTATAGAGTATGTGTCGAGGAGGAAGGTCTAAGAAGACAGAAGAGGTCAGAAGAGGCCAGATTGTAAAAGGTTTTAAAAGTAAAACAGATGATTTTTAAAAATTGGTCTTGGAGGAAATAGGTAGCTATTGGACTTTATTGAATAAAGGGGGTGACATGGCCAGACCTACACTTTAAGAAGGTCAGTTTGACAGCTAAATGTGGGATGGCTTCAAGTGGGAAGAAACTTGACACAAGGAGAGCAACCAGCAGATATAGTCTGCAATAGCACAGACATGAGGTAATAAGGGCCTACACCAGGGTAGTAGTAGTGTCAGAGGAAAGAAGAGAAGGAAGAGAGGTATACAAAAGATTTTGCAAATGACAGGGCAGGGTTGACACCTGATTAGATAGGCTGGGGTAAGAATAAGTGAGGAGCTGAGAATGGCACTTTAGTTGTGAGCCCTGATGTCTGGAAAGATGGTGATACCCTTGATGGTAATAGGGAAGTTAAGAAAATGGAAGGGTTTCATGGGAAAAAATAATCAACTCTGTTTTGGACATGTTGAGTTAAAGATGTCTTTAAGTGAGACACCCAGTTTGAGGTGTTCCATAAGCAGTTAGTGATAGGAGACTGGAGATCAAGAGAATGGTTAAGCCTGGACAAGCATATAGAGAGGCATCTACATAAGGATGTTTTTTGAAACTATGGGAGCTGGTGAGATTACTACATGAAATAGTACGGAGAGAGAAGAAAAGAGGACACCATTGGTTTATGACTGAGCTTTCTGCCTTCCAGTTGGCTATTTAGGGTCTCCAAGAATACAGTATGTGCTTTAGCAATATTAAATCGTGGTCCTTTTTCTCTGCTCAGAAGCCTATGTAAATGTATGAAAAAGTTATCATAATATCAGAATTTAAGTGTATATTCTTTAGGGAAATAAAGACAACAAGCCAAATACTCTCCCCCTTAGGGCAGAGGCTGATTTGGCTTAAATCTAAAGAGAAAAACCAAAGAATCTGAAGGGAACTCATATTACCTATTAATCCATACCTGCATACGTCCCTTTTACATCTCTGACAAGGTGTTAATGAGCCTCCATTTGTATAATAACAATAACTTCCATCTATTTAGCACTTCAACATTTCTGGAGTTCTTTATAGACATGATCTTATCTGAGCCTCACAACATTCCCTGGCCCCCCTTGCACAGGTACCACAGGCATTGCTATCTCCACTCTATGTGCAAAACTTGAGGCTTACTGAGTTGCAGTGACATCATCATAGTCCCATAACTAATAACAGCCATGTTTGAATCCAGATCCTTTCTGAGTCCAAGTAGAGTGACCTTGAAACTTTCCTGGGCTATCTGTTTCAAAGATTTCCGGGGAAGGGGAAGCCACCTAGGCCTGCCTGTTATGTTTTTGGACAGCATGATTTATTAGGGAATCACCATCTTCCTACTCATCATTATGGTTGTTTTTCCTTAATTCAAGCCTAAAATAAACCTTTTTGAAATTTCCATGCTTCTGATTCTAAACTCTGAGACAAGAATACCCAGACTGCTTTTTAATCTGTGTATCTTTTCCTGATCTTTTGATTCAGTTCTTAGGATAACTCTGTGAAATGCTCTATCCTGTGATAATGGGAGCAATGATTTCTGCTTTTATATGCTGTGTTCATCTTTCAGAGGGGAAGAGCTTATAGAGGTGTCAGCCACTAATTAGAATAGTAGTTATTCTTATTTTAATAGGAGTTTTAGATGACTAAAACACAGTCCTAAAAATAATACTGTGAGATAACTAGCACAAGTATTGTTATTTACATTTTACAGGTGAGGAAACTGAGGCACAAAGAAGTATATTGCAATACAACATGGATTCAGTACCCTTCCTTTCTTAGATACTGTTTGGTTTATCAGTGTCCATCTTAAACTGTGACACTAGAATTGAATAAACATCTACAAGTGAGATTGGACAAAAGCAGAATAAAGTGTGACTATTACCTCCCTATTAATGGAAGCTATTACTTTCTTAATGCAGCTCAAGATAGCATTAGGCTTTTTTTAGCTGACATCACACTGCTGTCTTATACTGAGCTTTCATTTCTCTAAAAACCTCAGTTTTTTTGGAACTACTGTTGTGCAACTCTGCCTGCCTCACTTTATACTTGTGAAGTTGATGGGTCTTTTCCCCCAAGTGTAAGACCTTATATTTTATCCCTTTTGAATTTAATCTCATTAGATTCAGACCAATGCTCTAGCTTGTCAAGATCTTTTTGTATCCTGGTTCTGTCATCTAGTATGTTAGCCATTCCTCCCAGTTTTATGTCATCTGCAAATTTGATGAGCACGCCAACTCACAATTTTAACCACTAGCTGCCACCCCAAACATGCCTTACTTCCCACCACATACTCTGCAATGTAGTAATACTGCCCTACTACACACTCTAGCTCCTTTCACTAGTTGTTTCCCAGGTCTAGATTGCTCTCCCTTTTCATCTTCACCTTTCTAAACAATGGGAATGATGTTTGCAGGCTTAAAATTTGTGGACTATATTTTTTTTCAAAATCAAGAAAACATTTTCCCTTTTCTAAATTCAACACTCCATCTACATACCAAGTTATCTCTGCATAATGGTGGCTTGATTTTGTATAATGATAGCTAATAATTAGAGCTAATATTTATATAGTATCAAACACTTTACAATTATTATTTCATTTGAACCTCATAGCAATCCTGGAAGGCAGATGATAGAGTCATCATCATTTTACAGTTGATTAAACTGAGGTAAGCAGAGATTAAGTGACTTGCCCAAAGTCATGTAACTAGTAAGTATCTAAAGGCAAATTTGAACTCAGATCTTCTTGATTCCAGGACTGGCACTCTATCCTCTGTACCATCTAGCTGCTTAAATATAATATCCTTATTTATTCCCACTGCCACTATAGTACCAGATGCCAGGAACTGGAATATTGTTAGAAATTTAGGAAGGTGAAACAGTAAAGAAAAGACAGATATCAGAAGTTATGGCAGGCAAAGTTTCTAAAATGTAGAAGAAAGGAAGATCACCAAAGAACTAGCAATCGGATCACTGGTGTCATAAACTTCATTAAAAGGGTAGTTTAATATTACACATAAAGCTCTGTTCTTGGAGTTAAGAAAAGTTACTTCTTCCCTCTAAGTCTCAGTTTCCAGATATATGAAATGAAGAGACCAGATGATTTCTAAGCACTTCTAACTCTGACTTTTGTGAGTCTGTGTTTCTGTAGGTATCTGTCTCTTCCAAGGGCTATTTATAAACACCCTGCCCATTCAGTAATTTATTTCAGTGTGTGAACCAGTCTGAGCTTATAAATGTTATCTCAAAACAAGTAGACAGGTCATGCTGTGGCTATGCAAGTCTACCTAGATACAGCTTGTCAATAAAGTGAAAAAATCAGAGGGGCTATAAGGTATCATGATGACAAACCAATTTGGTAATTGATTGCATTTTCATTTCTCGACTAGTTTTTTGGTGCCAGTCAGTGTATGAAATCCCTAATAATTAGATTAGAACAATGGCTCACATCAATTTATAAGTGATGGAAATAGCAGAATGAATGCTCTAAGTATAAAATAATTAAACATTATAAAGAAAAAAATAGGTTAGAGTTCTTTGTGACATTTGACTAAACATGCTAGCTCACAAAAATATACAAATGAAGGTCACATTTGCAAGTATTATAAGAGTGCATACCTTTTAATTAGGTAGCTGATAAATGTCATTTAGCCTTAGCCACTGACCAACTGTCATGCATGAAAACAAAGACAAATGCTACCTAAAAAGTTGGAATCTGTCCCATTGTCACCAAATAGAGAATTGTAGCCATATTAGCAATGGGAAATTGCCAGGTTGCTGTGCCCTTATATCCGTGATTCCAATTGCAAATATCAAACAAACTAAAGTATATTTTGTTTGTGACAACTTGTGATAATTCATTAATAACCTGAATTTCAACTATAATTTCAACAGTATGCTACCTTTACTATACAAGTGTCACAATATCCTTAATTCTGAGAGGTTCTCATTATTTCATGCAATTGAATATCTTGTCTCTTCACCTGTGGGAAGATACTGCTTTTAAAAACATTACTTTAAGTAAAGATTCTCAGCTCCCTTATACCTCCCATTATGAATCTATCTTCTGAGAACATTCACACTTTTGTGACCAAACATAAAAAAGAAATTAAGATTTTAAAAAAAATTCTTGGGGAAGCCTGAGAGCTTTACCCAATATTTATTTTAGAAATTCTCAACTCCACACATTAAACAAGAGAGTATTAGATTTTGGTCCAACTTGAATTTTCATTTAAATTAAGATTTTAGAATCACAAAAAGATGAATCAATGTGTACATTGCTTTCAGGGTCTATGTGAGGCTACAATGAGGTTTTTTTTTATTATTAATGACTAAAATACAATACTAAAATGAGAATTGGATTAGGAAGGGTTCACTGGTTTTGTATTTACATAATAGACAGGAATATAATCTTGTTGAGTGATGAATAATGACTTTGTTTTCTTTACTTCCCTTTTGTTCTGGGTCAACTTCACTTCCATACCAAGAAAAAGAATGGGTTTCTAATTCTAAGTCAGTCACTTAAAATTTGATCTTGATCCAAACATAAAGGCCAAAGTTAGCTAGGTGTAGTAACTAAAGCTAAAAAGCTGTTAGCTATCCCTTATCAGAAAGATTTCCAGCCATTATACCCAAGGTCAGATGTTCTTAACCATTTTTGTTTCTATAGAAAAAAATATATTACTAATTTGCAACTTTATGCAATGAAAAACATAATTATCATTATCTGAAAGAATATTGAAACAAAATGACAATGACAAACTCCTTCTACCTTAGAATGCTAAAGGAAATTCTGGATGTGGATACAGAAGGTACAAAATGATGATTTTTCTCCCTAGTTAAACTAAAGGTAAAGTTAATACATAATAAATTTCCTTTAAAAAGTGCTTGAGTTGAGATATGTACTACATCTGAGCAGACCGATTTCTGTTCTGCTTTTCCATAGATTCAGGCAGCCAAATTGAAATTATGTGCATTATTTATAAATTATTAACTGATTCTAAATATGCTTCACAAGGCTGGCTTTGCTGAGGTGTTACATCCATCCTTGCAAGCCTCATAAAACAATAGCAGGGCAAAGTTGCACAGTTAACATTAATCCTCATCAAAGACAGACCAGCCTTAGCAATTACCCGGAAAAAGGTCAGATATCACATTTCTTTATGCTGACTTTAGTGGCAGATCTAGTCACCCTGCAGGACAGGGTATAGCATGACTCCTCTTTTTCCCTGCTGAACATTGTGTCATCAATATGCAGTGCCATTTGCTGATTCTTGAATTTTATGCTTTGGAGGTAAGATTCTAATGATGATCAACAGTTATTTTCATATTCAAATTGCTGTTATTTTGTCTTTCAAATTTGTACATTTTCATTTGTATCTTACTGCAAGTACAGTTGTTTCAAATGGAGCTTCTTGAAGAGAAAAGTTTACAAGTATCATAAAAATGGAATTTGCAGAGAAGTCCTATTACTTCATAAATGTTCAGTGTCCCATGCCTTTTTCAAAGCAGCCCAACTTATGTATAATGTTTATAGAAAGTATTTTCATATAGATTTTAGTCATAATATTCTGGTTGCTATATCACATTTTAAAGAGATATGCAATTAAATATGAATGTGGTTTATATATTTAGACAGGAGATGAGAACATAATACATCTGAAGTATTTTGTTTTTAGTCTTAGTAACAACATTTTAAGTAAGATGATGATGTGTGAAGTATCCAACAAGGTTGGTGAGACCATACTGTATGGTTAAAGGAATCTGGAATGCTTAAATTGGAGAAGAGTTAAGAGACACATGATAAGCTTTCATGTAGAAAGAACTAGATGATACAGTGGATAGATCACTGAGCCTGGAATCAAGAAGACCTAAGATCAAATCCACCCTCAGAAACTTATAAGCCTTGACCTTGGACAAATAAGTTCTCTGTCTGCCTCAGTTTTTATAACTATAAAATAAAAACAATATAGCTTTTACCTCTCAAGGTTATTATGAGGATCAGATGAGATAACTTTTTTTTTTTTGCTTTTTGGAGGGGGGAAGGTAGGGCAATTGTGATTAAATGACTTGTCCAAGGTCACACAGCTAGTTTTTGTGTTAAGTGTCTGAGTCTGGATTTGAACTCAGGGTCTCCTGACTCCAGGGCTAGTGCTCTATTCACTGAGCCACCCAGCTGCCCTGAGATAAAATTTATAAAGCATTTATCACAGTGCCTGGGACAGAGTAGGCACTTAATAAATGATAATTCCATTTTATGTATTTTAATGGTTGTCATTTGGAAGAAGAGTTAGGCCTAGTCTGATCATTTATACCTTGGAAAGTGACATGTGTTACAGATCAGGACTTGATTTATTGTTTTGTTGATTATCTAGACTTAAAAAAGTGATAGAGAAAATATTAATAATGAAGATTAAATGAAGAACTATGTTGTGAATATTTTTTTTTCCCAGAGATTAGGTTGTTAAAATTTTACCAGGACCTCCTGGCTTAGATGTGTGTTGCTTGGTTACATAGGTGAGGAATAGGAGGAGTAGAGGAAGTTGCAAACAAACAAATTTAAATTTCATCTAAGGAAAAACTTCTAAGGATCAGAGGTGTCCAAAATTGGAATATGCTGGACTGACTTAGAAAGTTGTGTGATCTCTTTCACTTGAAGTCATTTAGGCACTATCTGGCTACTCACTTGTTAGGTATGTTGTAAAGAACATTTTTGGTGGTTCATTCATGTGATGGGTTAGATGGCCTCTGAGATATTACCAAGTTTGAAAGTTTGTGACTACAAGGAATCAAAGGTTACCAGAAAATTCTGCACATTATAAAATATGATGTCTTTCCCATTAAAATTTTTATAATTTAATTAATTTTTTAAGTTATTTTATCCACCTATATTGAATGTGCTTCTATTAGCATCCTCCCTGAAGTTCCTCATTGTGGTCTAAAGGTGACTTTCAGTTCTTGAAAGATATGCCAGTGAGGTATAAGATCTAGTACAAGAATACTTTACTTGTTTGAGTTATAGACCCCTTTGATCCTCTGGTGAATAGATCCCTTTCTCAAAACAGTGTTCTCAAATGCATGAAGTAAAATACATAGCATTATAGAAGAAATCAATTATGTTGAAAACAGCCAATATATATTCTTAAAAACTCATAAAGCTTGTGTTAAGAACCCTTGCTCTTTTAAGTCCCACCAAGCTGAAAAGGGTTTGCATTTGGACACAGTAAAGAATTCTGTCTCTCAATAGTGGACCTACTTAGTTAAAACCAGGAAGGATCATAGCCAGAAGGTTGGCCATCAATGAAACACATTTAGCCACATCTGTTCATTTGGTGCAGAAGTTATAATGTTATTCAGTAGTGGAACAGTAAACAGAGAGTTCATACAGATAAAATCAGATGTCTTGTGCTCTATTGAATTACGTTACTGTGCAAGTTAGCAGTTCTGTATATTTTTGGGGTTATATGAGGCTCGCCTTAAGCTCATTTTTAGTAAAAAAAAGTTCCATTTTATAAAAATGACATTTATTATCTATATCCTTTTGAAAGTTGAAGAGTACTAAACCTATTCATGTCAATGGCACCAGTAACAGTAGCAACCATGAATTAGTAAACTAATGGCTTTATGAATTGATATAATTTTTTTTAAATCTAGTCATTGTTTGATACTAGGGCATACTTTATAATGGCATTATTGGGTATTTCTGATAGTTAAAGAAAAAACTTCTTAATAATAAAAGATATCCCCAAATGGAATTAGTTGCATCAGGGGATCATGAGTTCCCCCTTACTATATATGCCTTAATTCAGTGGTTCAATGGCCACTATATAGGTATGTTTAGAGAGGACTCATGTTTAGTTGTGGCTTAGACTCTACTGATGCTGAGGTCACTTCCTATTCTGAGATTCTATGATACCTATATTAATTATATCTCCTCACTGACTATTTGATCTGCAAGGTCTTAAGAGAACATGGTTAATTGAGTTTATATGTAAAAACATGCAGCATGCTAGAAATATCTATAATATTCAAATCCCACTAGATCTGGTCAACATTGCGATGAGGATATAAAGACCTTACTATTGTAGAACTGGTCTCTTGTGAAATCAGCAAGTATATAGCCAAAGGTGGGAACTGTCTCCAAAATAAACGTTCAGTCAGCTTTCTTTACAAATACCAGAAGCAAATGCAAAAACAGTGTATATAACTTCTATGATGGGCAACAGGAATACCTGAACATTGGCAAAATATCCTGGGCATTTCCAGAATTCAACATTTCCTGAAGCTTGGGCAAGAATCAAGCTTTTTAGCACCTTGGGAAAAACCTTTGCACATCTGTGCAAAATAGGGTTCAAGAAAAGAAATCATTAGGGGAAAAATAGTGTGCTTTCACTTTCTTAACCTAGTTTCCCTCATCTGTAAAATGGGGTTAGCCCTCATTTTAAGGTCCCTTTAAGGTCCCTTTCACTACTAAATCTATGACTGTAAGTCTTTGGAAAGTGTCCCTTCAGGAAATATCATTTCTTGCTGAAAAAAATTTTTTATTATCTTCCGAAATTTGGGGAAAGTGAACAATAAAATTTAGCATTTGTTATTCTTGAAACTGTTTAAGCTTGACTATTCAGGCAATGATGACTCATTGGAAAACTCCTATCTCCTTGTCTTATATAACCAGTGAATTCAAGCTTATGCTGGCAAAGATGTGACATATATAATGTGTGTCAATAGGACATTAATATTTTAGGACTCAATATCCAATACTTGCCAAGTAGAATTAATTGAAGCACAGAAAAGAGCAATTGAGTGTGGAGACCATATCCAGTAAATTCCCCAAACATTTATTAAGTTCCTCTAATATATAAACCATTATGCCAGATCTTATAACACTTAGACAAAAAGAAAAGGAAAGAAAGTTCTTGAATATGAGAAGATTATACTCCTTCAGGGGAGGTGATACATTATCAAATATATTATGACGAAACAGCAGTTTTAAGTGTTGTTAGTTGTTTTTTGCTGGACTTAATTAGTGTTCTAAATTTCTCTCCCTGTTTCAAGTCTTTTCCTTCTCCAATCCATTCTCCAAATCACCATAAAATCAAATAGAGTTTCTTCTTTTGGGTATTTAAAGTCTTCAAATGATTTTTCCTCCTTCTTATTCATTAACTTCCTTTTATGGGTTCTATAGTCTAGTCAACTGACTTTTTTGTTGTTCTTAAACAAAATACTACACCTCCTGCATTGGTACCTTCCTACAAGATTTTGCCTATTCTTTGAAGACATTTCCTCCTCATCTTCACTTCATGAATTCCCTGTATTTCTTTAAGATTTAGGTCAAGGGGCAGCTAGGTGGTGCAGTGAGTAGAGTGCTGGCCCTGGAGTCAGAAGGACCTGAGTTCAGATCCGGCCTCAGACACTTACCGCACACACAAACAAAAACCTAGCTGTGTGACCTTGGGCAAGTTACTTAACCCCAACTGCCCACCAAAAAGCAAAAAGAAAAAAAAAAGATTATTTCAAGCCCAACCTTCTATATGAGGACTCTCCTGGTCCTCCAACTGGTAGCACTCTACCTATCCCCCCTCCCCATACACACCCCAGGTTGCCTTGTATATATCTGTATATATTGGCTGTATCTGGACAAATGCATGTTTTCTCTCCCCTTAAAATATAAACTGGAGACAGTTGTCCTTTTGTCTTTGTAATCCCAGCATCTAGCACATTGCCTGAAACATAAGTTGTGTTTAATGAATGTTGACTGTGTAGTACTTTATGTCTAATCATAACAACAATCCCAGTATTATCTAGCATATATGTAGTGCTTCAAGGTTTACAAAGCACTTTACAAATATTATCTCATTTTATTCTTACAACAACACTGGAAGGGAGGTGCTATCACTGACCCCATCTGTAAAATACAGAAACTGAGGTTCAAAGAGGTTAAGTGAATTGCCCAGGGTTATACAGGTAGTAAGGGTCTTGAGGCCAGATTTGAACTCAGGTCTTTTAGCCATTCCAATACCATGGAACAATGATAATAACCCCAAAAGAATTATAGTTACCAGGGAGAATAAAAAGATGAATCACGGTAAGACATAAGCTTCCTGATACCAGCTATCAACTATAACTTGTAAATGAGAAGTCACATCAGAGAAATTATCCAGAATATATGTGACTAGAAAAGGAGATAGGATGGCCATGTTTGGGGAATGAGAAAAAATAAATGACTTGTTTCAGGGTTATTTCTGAGATACAGTACAAAAAAAAAAAAAACAAGTGGTTCTAAATGGTTGAGTTTAAGTCCTACATTGGAAATTTATGGAGAAAACACAAAAATCACATGTGGCATGCAAGTGTGGAGGAGTAAACTGATGGATGAGCTATATGGTCTGTCTACCCTATTATGTGTCTGGAAAACAACAACTACTTGCTTTTCTTTTTCCCTTGTGGATAATTACATGGAGCTATGTGTAAATGTGAGTATGTGTGAGAGAAGGGGGTGGGGGAGAATCAGGAAGGGGAAAAAAAGATGGGAGGCAGAAAGCTGGGAAGAAAAAGAAAGAAAGAGATTAATTGATTAAAATGAAATTAGCATGGAAAAAGGTTTTATATGATTGTACATATATCACCTATATAAAATTGTTTACCCACTGGGTGGGGGGGGTCAGGGAGGGAGAAAATTTAGAAATAAATTTTTTATAAAAAAATGAATCTTAAAAATTGTCTTTACATGCAATTGTAAAAAAGACTACATAAAAATGAAATAAAATCTTAGGAAGCAAATCCTAGATATAAGCAGAAAAGTTTTTAGTGGTCCAAGTACATTACAAACAATTATGATAATAAGTAGAAAGTATGGTAGGTCCTCAGAGTCAGAGACAATGTTGTCCCAGAGTGGACAAACTAGATGCATGTTATTTTAGTAGCACTGAAATGTATCTGGGCCTGATGTAATTAAGCACATGTCATCCACAAACAAAAGCATCTGAAAGAGTTCACCATTTATAGGGAATATCTCTTTAGATTGAACTCAATATTAGTAAAGGTCCAAAAGAAAGTTTTAAAACAAAAAATCTCTATCAAGAATACCATTTTCATATTAATTGCTATAATTATAGCAATTAGTTCTATGTTAGTATGGGGAATAAAATAAAGTTAAGGATTGGAGAGTGTAGTGATGACAGTTAGGAATCAATCAGAAGTCTGGTAGCAGTAAGGTGCCAGCATCTCTACCATTCTGGGTCCCAGCCATGTCTCAGTTTAGGCCCAAGTGGTGAGTCACCCATGAGAAAAGACTGTTTTTTAATTTATTTTTATCCTTAATGCTTAGCACAGTGTCTGGCATATAGTAAGTGTTTAATAAATACTTGTGGACCAAGCAATTGATAAAGGAGTCTTTGGGACAGCACAATGGAAAATGGACCACTCTTACTATGATGAAATTGCACCTGTAAGCCCTCCCAAGCTTTGATTCTGAGACCCTCCCCACATCAGACACCACTGGGAATCAAGTAGATAGCTTTTTATATGAAATATCAAAGCATTTGTATCTTTTGACATCGATAAACCAGATGATTTGGTGTACGGGACCTAAAGATTCTTCTGTGTGGAACTTCAAGACTCCCTACATAAGAGTTTCAAGAATATAAATACCAGATAATTTGTATTTTGCAAATGATATGAAGTTATCATAGATGCTCTTGTATGTGAGTTCAGTAGTGGTATAGTACTTTAGTTAGACTAGCAGTATAGGAAAAGGACTTTGGCAACTGTATGGAGGCAAGATTTAAGTTCTTTATACTTGAAAAGTTCTTTGAATATATAGTCTAATTGAGCACATTAATGAAGCAGTTAGGTCCATGATATTTTCATAGTACTGTGGGTACAAAAATGAAAAATTATGCAGTTTTTTCCCTTAAGAACCTGACATCTCAATTAGGATAGATAATAAGGGTAGAAAAGATACATAGTGAAAAAAACAAAAAAACAAAACACTGGACGTGGAGTCAGGCTAGCCAGATTCAAGTGCTAGTTCTGACTCTAACTTTGTGACTATAGTCAGGTCACTTTATCACTCACGAATCTTTGTCTTCTCATTTCTAAAATGAAGATAATAAAATCTGCACAATATACCTCAGAAGGTTCCTATGAGTATGTAGGCCCTTTGCCTTCTTCCTAAAAATGATTGGTCAGAGACCCAGCTCCTATACCCAAAAGACTCTTGGCACTTGTCATCATACCCTAAGAACCACCTGAGCTTTTTGCCTTGCCTAAAGATAAATACCCCCATTTCTGTTATCTCTTTCTATTAGAATGTTAGTTCCTTGAGAACAGGGACTGTCTTTCTTTTCCATTTGTATTCACAGTTCTTAGTAAAGCCTAAATAAAGGCTTTTTTGATTCTATTTATGCCATACCTCTTTAGATGAGGAGACAGAGACCCAGAAAATTTAAGTGATATATCCATACTCACTCAAATGGTAAGTAGTAGAGATTTAAATTGAACCCCTTTTGACTTCAAGTATGGGGTTCTTTCCACTCTTCATGACTGCCTCTTCAGAGTTATTGGCTAGGGTCATCCTGCTTCTCATTGTGGTGTGATTGGACTCCCAGGTGGAGATTAGGAGCTTTTTGTTTGCTTTAGTGAATGAACGCAAATGAGCAATGAGAGGGAAGCTCTGTCCTCAGTAGATTCTACCAGATATGGAGCATATAGGTCTCCCTAGGTAGAGCTCACAGTGGGATCATTTGGGGCTGCTCCCTAGACCCTACGAGATGAAGAGTAAGCAAGGCTCAAGGCTCCGTACCATGATGAAAGGTGGGTTTTTTTAAAGCCTCTGAAACATTTGCTATCATGATGAAGATGATTTATTTAAATATTTATATATATACATAGATATATAAATATATACATATATAAATATATGTGTTGTTCTTGATAGTATTCCAGTAAGTATCATTATATGACATAAGATCTGTAGGCAGGATTCCCACATTTTATTTAAATTTTTAACACTAATGTCATATGGGCATCATTGTTTTATGAGTCAGCTCAGGTTGCTAAAAAGCAAAGTCACACATTATGTATGGTGTGAGGTGGATGGACTCAGAGATCAAAATTGGAATGTAGTTTAAGATAATGAGAGCTCTTTCTGCTTTCCATTACTTTCCTCCTCTTGGTGCCAACACTTACATTTAGGTCCAAGTTGTGTAAGAAATTTGGTTTCTATCTATAATATATCCTCTTACAGTTTGTCTAGGACAAGGCAGCCCTACTCAAATAAAAATGTTCCACATTGGGCAAGCATCAGGTTGCTCAGCAAAGTCTGTGGGCCAACAGCATCTCATGGGCTAAGGGCTTTGTCCTATCATGGTTTTCCTATTACAGGTGGGAAACATTTCAGAGTACACCTCCAGCATTCCTACTGAGTGTCAGATGAAATATATTCGGGATTCCATATAATAAATAGTTTATAAGCTTGAATTGATACTGAGAACCTAAACTGCTCTTTCCTGTCAAATCACCAATATTGGTCTTTTCATCATAATTGTTCTTCAAAGTTAGATGGTGAAACTTATGGACAGAAGTATCTTCTGAAAGATAAACAATAAAATTAATAATTGTTAGGGTAAAGGTACTAATGCTGCCTAATGTGGATCTTTTTGTGACAAGAATTACTTTTCAACTCAACAAGCATTTATTAAATGATAACTGTATTCAAAACTCTACAGTAGTCCCTGAAAATACAGTAACAAAAATGAGGTATTGTTTGCCCTCAAGGAATTTCCAATCAGGGGAATCATATGTACATATATGAATATACTATGGGGCAGGTGGGTGGTACAGTGAATAGAGCACTGGACTTTGAGTCAGGAAGATGAGGAGACTCATCTTCCTAAATTCAAAGCTGGCCTCAGACACTTAGTAGCTGTGTGATCCTGAGCAAGTCACTTAACCCCATTTGTCTCAGTTTCCTCATCTGTCAAATGAGCTGAAGAAAGAAATGTCAAACCTTTCCAGTCTCTTTGCTGGGAAAACCCCAAATGGAGTGACGAAGAGTTGGACACTAGTGAAAAAAAATGACCAAACAACAACAAACATGCTTTGAGATAATTTGAGGAAGAAGAGAATAATACCAACAACTAAGCAGGAAATAGAGGACAAAATGATAAAGAAAGGAGTTATTATTAGTTATAGTTATTATTATTATTATAGGAGCCTCCAAGAAGGGTTGGTGTTTAACTGAACCTTTTTGGAAGGCAAGGATTCTTAAAGTTAGAGATAAGAGTTTACATTAGGTATTAGAGAAATCATTTGCAAGCACACAGAGACAAGAGGATAGGATTTAGGGAGCAGCTAGTGCTTCAGTTTGGCTAGTATGTGTAATGTTAGTAGCTCTTTTTTTTTTTTTTTTTTTTTTTTTGCTTTTTGGAGGGCAATTGGGGTTAAGTAACTTGCCCAAGGTCACACGGCTAGGTTTTTGTTTGTGTGTGCATTAAGTGTCTGAGGCCAGATCGGAACTCAGGTCCTTCTGACTCCAGGGCTGACGCTCTACTCACTGCGCCACCTAGCAGCCCCTAGTATGTGTAATGTTAGTGGGATATAAGATCTTCCATACCCACTAATAGACCACATGTAGAGCCCATTAAGGGAAGTTTGCTTAGGGTGAGCTTGCTTGTAGGAAGGCTTTCACACCTTTTGCTAATCTCTAATTAGACACTGAGTCACTGTTGTGATGCCTTCTGGCTCTGACAAGTCTGTATATACTCTGAGTCGGTATTTTGTTTTGGGGGTTTGCTTATGAGAAGGATCTTCTGATTCCCTGGTCAAGATTATGAGTAGCTGTATCTTCAGAGTTTCCCTGACTGCTCAGGTCTGACTAAAGGCTCTCTCCATCCAGGTACATATGTAAAGTGGATAGCAATATTCCTTTGATTCAGACAGTCAGAGCCCTGTCTGTTGGTCTTTATTTCTCTCTTTGTATTTTCTTTGAAGTTCAGGGTGCTGACTTTCCCCCTGAACTAGTGAATGTAATTAAAAAAGACTATTGACCCCTTGAACAGCTGTTTTCCTAGTAAAACAGATCTAAGAACTTATACTAGCAGCCATCCTGGGTATGCCAGTGTGGTTGCCTCTATAGCATGTTGTGCCATCTATATAATTTTAAGGTCTGCAAAACTCATTCCTCATTTCCATCCTGGCACATAAATAGTACAATTATTATGATTTCCATTTTACATCAGAGGGAACTGAGGCTCTGAGAAATAAAATTGTATACCCATCATCACATAGGTGGTCCGAGAAGGAATTCAAGACCAGGGTTTTTGATGCCAAATTCAGTTCTCTCTTCATTCCTTTACAATGTCTTTCACCATGTTTTAAGAAGAGTAATGTGAAGCAAGATTGAAAAAGAGGTTGGGTGACACAGTAAATAGAGCCTGGAGGATATTCTTTTCTCATCTCTTGCTCTCAGAATCTTTGTCTTCTTCCAAAACTTGGCTTGCTATTTCCTCCAGGAAACCTTCCCTAATCTATCTGGTTGCTAATTTTTTCACCTCTATTTTGTAAAGCTTTTACATACATCACGTGCACGCGCACACACACACACACACACACACACACACACGAATATAAGTTCTTTGAGGACCATAGTTATTTCATTTCTTGCCATTGTATTCCATGAATAGATATTTGTAGAATTGAATTTAATTGAGAGAAAGATTAAATCCAGAATGTGGAACATCTTGAAAACCTACCTGAAGAATTACTATTCTATCCTAGATGCTACAGGGAGCCAATGAAGATTTTGGGGAGGACATGATTAGACCTTTATGTTAGGGTGTTCATGTTCACAGTTGTTTACAAGATGAATTAGAGGTGATAAAGGCTAGAAACAAATTAGGAAATTATTCCAATAGTTCAGAGAAGTGTTGCAGGTCTGAACAAGGGGGAGTAATATGTGGCTGGAGACAAAGATGTGGTTATGAAAGATGTTGTAGAGGTAGAATCCATGAGAAAAGACCCAAGGATGACTCCAAGGTCATGAATGTGTGTCTTAGAAAATAGAGGTACACCTAATGTAAATAGAAAAGAGTAGAAGAAAAGTAGATTTAGGGAAGAAAATTTAAGTGTCCAGTTTTTAAATTCCTTCAGTGTCACTTGTACACCCAGGTAGAGATGCACAACAGGCAGTAGGTGGCACAGTAATAGAATTCAGGAGATAGTGTGACTTTGTGTATAAATCAGACAGTCATTTGCATAGAGATGATCATAAAACTGATGAGAGTGTGTTGTTGTTGTTGTTGCTGTTGTTAGTCACTTCAGTTGTGTCTAACTCTGACCCCCTTTGGGTTTATTGTTGGGGTTGGTTTTGTGGTTTTTTGTTTATATTTTTGTTTGTTTGTTTTTTTGGCAAAGACACTGGAGTGTTTTGCCATTTCTTTTTCCAGTCATTTTACAGATGAGGAAACTGCAGCAAACATGATTAAGTGACTTGTCCAGGATCATACAGTTAGTAAATATATGAGGCTGGATTTGAACTCAGCTCTTTCTGACTCTAGGCACTCTATCCACTGTGCCACTTAGCTGCCCAGAAGTATATTAGCTCACCAATAAAGAAAGTATAGAGAGAAAACAGGAGAGAACCCAAGACTTAGTTTTCAGGAGCAGCTAAGCATAGTGGAAAAGGAATGGATAATTAAAAAGAGAGTCTGTGGGGGAGTAATAAATCAGATAGGTAGTAGCTTGTATTTGTTAAGTACTTCTTAGATGCCAGGCATTGTGCTAAGCAATGAGGATGCCAATAAAGACAAGAACATAGTCCTTGCCTTTAAGGAAATCACATTTTAAAGAAGGGTAATAACATGCAAGAAAGTATTTACATATTATATACAATTGTATATACAATGTATATCTCAAATAAATTCAAGGAAAAGCACTATCATTGAGGAGGGCTGGGAAAGACTTCTTTCACAAGCCAGGATTTGAGCCTAGTCTTAATCCAGGAAAATCAGAAGGTGGAATTAAAGAGGGAGAACATTCCAGGCATAAAGAACATTCACTGGAAAAGGCAAGATGGCGGAAGATGGGGACTCTTATGGGAGCAAGGGCAAGATAGTCGGTGTCTTTGGATGATACAAGTCTTGAGAGTAATATATAAGAAGAATGGAAAGGCAGGAAGAGGCCAGGTTGTGATGTGATATAAAAACCAAACAAAAGATTTTATATTTAACCCTAGAGGTAACAGAGAGCCGCTGGAATTTTTTGTGTAGTTAAAGTGATGTGGCCAGACCTGTGCTTTAAGATCATTTTGCCAACAGACTGGATTAAATTTGGGAGACACTTAAGGCAGGCAGAGCCACCAGCAGGCTACTGCAGTAATGTAGGCATGAGGGGACAAGCTCCTGCACTAGTGGTGACTGTCTCAGAGGAGAGAAGGGAACAACTGTGAGAAATGGTGTAGAAGTAGAAACAAGCAGACTTGGAAATGCATTGGATATTTGGGATGAGTGTGAACTGAGGAGCTGAAGATGACACAGAGATTGGGGACTTGGGGTGATTGGAAAAGTTGAGAGAAAGTGTCACAGAAGCCAAAGAAGAGAACACCAAGAAGTGTTTGCTGATCAGCATAAAATACTCCTCAGATACACCCAGACTTTAGAACTTCAAAATTATGTTCTATCCTCCAAATCCATGAGTACAGACTTTATGGGAGTCGTCAGAATTTCAAAATGTACATTTGCCTGTATGTACCAAAGAATCCCAGGGTAATGCTTGTTATGGGGGATAAGGATAGGAGATGAAGAGCTCTTGACAGTCGTACTTGGTGAGCCTATAAAGGAAACTTTAGAAGACAATAATATGAGGTAAAAATACTCTTTAGAAAGCAGCAGAAGGGCCCATACCAGCATTTCACTGGCCAAGCTACATTAATATTGATATAACAAACAGAAAAAAAATCATTTACATGGAAGATGAAGAAGTTTACATAGTGAAATAGTGAATGTAAAAGAAGAAATTAGACACAATTAGGAATTGATCAAAGGAAAATCAGATTACAGGTATTAAATCATAACTAACGAAAATGTGTAATTGAGATGGCTCCTTCCATATATAAGCTTTTCTAGTACAATTAGACTGTTTGATATTAGGAAGGTTTTCTTTTAAATGTTTGTCTTTGTAATCCCAGGCCATTGAGTAGACTGGCCTAAAGTAGGCATTTAATAAATGCTTATTGAGTGGTTGACTAACTGAAAGATTTGGATAATTTAGCACAGAAATTATGTCAAAATTAAATTAAAAAAATAAATATCAGTAATTACCACATAGCAGATAATACTCAAAATTTGTCAAGATTCCAACAGTGGAGATAGCAGAATTCCCAATAAGATTAAGACTAAATCAAGGCCAGCAGCAACATAATTTTAAAAAATCCAAACATCTGCAATGATGCTTTAACAAATGGTTTGAATAACAAATTATTTCAAACATAGGAAGATTGAAAGAATTTGAGGGATCCTTTGCCTGACATCCCAAGTGAAATTTAGGGGGGAATCTTTGGTTCTATACTTCTCATTCAGAATTTTCTATAACAGTGTCATAGAAGTTACACTGTGCATGCAACTGTGTAATACAGAGCAATCTGACCTTTTCAATGTAGTTCTATAATATCCCTTCTCATCACATTGCTATAAGCATAATTTTTTTTTGACTTTAAAAAAAATTTTTCCCAAATGCTTTAATAACTTCTGCTTTACATCATTCATTTCTGCCAGATTTTGAGCTACAATTTCCCCCATTTTCCCCTCCCCCCACTACAGAATAGCAGTGTCACAGGATATCCCCTCATCCCATCTGCTCTCTCCCATATCTTCTCCCATACCCCCTTTGACTTTTTCAGTAGGGCAAGGTGAATCTCTGTGCCCCAATGCCTGTATATCTTATTTCCCAATTATATGTAAAATAGTATTAATAACAGTATTTATATATTCTTAAACATTTGATTTTAAAACTTTGAATTCCAGATTCATTCCCTTCCTCCCTTGTCACCCACCATTACTGGGAAGATAAGCAATTCAGTATATGTTGCACATGTGTAGCTATGCAAAACATGACCATAATAGAAATATTGTAAAAGATTGACTATATTTCCCTCCCTCCTATCCCACCTCCCACTTGGTCTATTCCCTACTTTGATCCTGTCCCTTTTCAAAAGTGGGTGCTTCCAACTTCCCTACCCCCCTTCCCTCCCACCCTTCCTTCTATCATTCCCCCTCTCATGCCCTTACCCCCTACTCTCCTGTAGGGTGAGATATCCTGTTTAGTATGCATGTCATTCTCTCCCTGATCCCAATTCAATGAGAAAAAGGTTTTGTCTTTTTGCCTTCCTGTTCTCCCCCTCCCTTTTAACCATTTTCCCTTGCCTCTTCTATATGAGATAGTTTACCCCATTATGTCTTTCCTCATCTCCTTTTGTTATATTCATCTTTCACCTCTTAATTTCACCTTTTAAGTATCTTCCCTTCCTATTAAATTAGAGCTGTGCCCTCTATCTATGTATATCTGTAAACATATATATTCACATTCACATATGTATTCATATGCCCATATACCCTTCTTCAACTATTTTCATACTGAGAAAAGTTTTATCAGTTACAGTTATCATTTTTCCATGTAGGAATGTAAATAGTTTAACTTTGATAAGTTCATTATTATTTCTTTTCCCTGTTTACTTTCTCAAGCATTTCTTGCTTCTTGTATCTGAATGTCAAATTTTCTATTCAACTCTGGTTTTCTCCTCAAGAATGCTTGAAAGTCCTCTATTCCACGGAATGACCATATTTTCCAATGAAACATGATACTCAGTTTTGCTGGGTAGGTGATTCTTGGTTTTAATCCCAGCTCTTTTGCCTTCTGGAATATCATATTCCAAGCCCTTTGATCCCTCAGTGTAGAGCTGCCAGATCCTGTGTTATCTTGATTTTGTTTCTACAATATTGAAATTGTTTCCTCCTGGCTGCTTATAATATTTTCTCCTTGATCTGGGGATTCTGGAACCTGGATATAATATTCCTAGGAGTTTTGGGGATCTTTTTCCAGAGGTGATTGGTGGATTCTTTCAACCTCTATTTTGCCCTTTGGGTCTAAAACATCAGGGCAATTTTCCTTGAGTATTTCTTGAAGAATGATTTCTAGGTTCTTTCTTTGATCATGGTTTTCAGGTATTCCAATAATTTTTAAATTATCTCTCCTGGATCTATTTTCCAGGTCAGTGATTTTACCCATGAGATATTTCACACTGCCTTCTATTCTTTCATTTGTTTGGATCTGCTTAACAGCATCTTGAGTTCTCATAAAGTCATTAGCTTCCATTTGCTCCAGTCTAATTCTGAAGGAATGATTCTCCTTAGTGAGCTTTTGAGATTGTTTTTCCATCTGGCAAATTTGGCTTTTTAAGGCATCCTTCTCCTCATTGGTTTTTTGAGCCTCTTTTGGCATGTGAGTTAGTCTATTTTTTAAGGTATTATTTTCCTCAGTCAGGCTGTTGACTCTCATTTCATACTTTTCTTGCATCTTTCTCATTTCTCTTCCCAATTTTTCCTCCACTTCTCTTATCTGCTTCTTAAGGTCCTCTATGGTGTGTAACCAGCTTGTATTTTTGTGGAGCTTTTGGTGCAGGAGTTCTGACCTTACAGTCCTCCTCCTGTTCCATGCTTTGATCCTCTTTGCCCCCAAAATAGTAGTGTAATATTGCATTTTTCTGTTTATTTTGTTTCCTTTGCCTAGGCATGTTGCCACTCAATTACTTGACTTTTGGGCTTGTTGCCACAGTAGGACTCTGCCACCAGCCAGGGGAGCTACTGTCCCAAACTCTGGGGTTTTCTCAGCTTCCGGAGCTATTAGTTGGGTGCCCTCTCTGAAGTCTGCACACGCTCTGACAAGCTGGTCCCACACCCCAAGACCTCTACCCCAGACTGTAATCCAGATCCAAGAAGGTTAAAGCAAGAGCAATTACTTCCCCCCCGACTGGTTGCTGGATCCCCCTACAGTCTGCAGGCCAGGAACTGAAGCTGCACCATGATACTTGCTATGCCAGGGCATCTTAGCAGCTTCTCACCCCCAGGGTAAGAGGCTGACATGCTCTCCCTGCTAGACCCAAAGTCCATACTGCAACTGACCTCTCACTTTTTCCTTGGCATCTATGTGTTGGTAAATCTGGAAATGCCACAGCTGCTGGTGTTCTGGAGTCCCTCCAGCTGGCTGCTTGTCCAGCCTCCCTGGGGCTAAAACCTCTGGCTCATGTGGGCCTGGCCTTGGCTCCCAGAGAGCTGTAGATGCACCTTCCTGGGCTGCAGGGCTGTCCTCAGTGGGAGATTAGCTTTTCTGTGTCATTTTGTGTGTTCTGGATCCCCAGAGTTTGTTTAGAGTCCCCTTTTACATAAATTTGGAAGTGTTGTAGGCCAGAGTTCCATGGAAGTGCCGTTACTACTCTGCCATCTTGACATATAACAGATTTTTTTTATGTCCCCCTCCACACACACACACACTCTGTCTGTCTGTCTGTCTCTCTCTCTCTGTCTCTCTGTGCATGTCTCTCTCTGTCTCTCTCTCTCCAAATCTATATCTATATATAGATATATGTCTATATTTTGAATATAATGTAGATTTCAATTTACTATCATAGGAACATTTATGACCACCCCACCCAACCCCAAAATAGAGATCAATTGAATGAATTAGCGATATTTAGTCTACATTGAATTAATGAATTACTTGGGGCTTAAGGGGAATGAAAAGGGGAGAAAGGGAAGGAAAGAGAAATGATAGTTGTGTTCAAGTAGTTAAGAGGTTGTCAAGAAATAAAAAGAGGCATTAGACCTGGTCCCTACATGTAGAACTATGAATTGAAGTTGCAGCAAGGGAGATTCTGGTGCAGTGGAAGGGAAAGCTTTCTAACAAATTGACGTATACTGTCCAAAAATAGAAGGGGAAACTTTAGATGGTAGTGGGTTCTTTTCTTTTTCACTGAGCATCTTTAAGCATAAGGATAGATAGGTGGTACACTGACCCTCAAGTCAGGATGATACATCTTTTTTGAGTTCAAATATGGCCTCAGACACTTACTAGCTGTGAGACCCTGGACAATTCATTTAACCCTGTTCCTCTTAGTCCCTCTTCTGCAAAATTAATAACAAATATTCTAGACAAACCAGTCTAGAATATTTGCCAAGAAAACCCCAAATGGGGTAAAAAAAAGATGACAGCAACAACCCTTTATTAGGGACACTGTAAACATTCCTGTCTATGCCCATAATAGGTGACCTCTGAGAAGTCTTTCACCACTTAACCATTTCATGGCTAAAAGTCTCACATTGTCTTGACTAGAAGTAGCCTTGAGTCTCCACTATATCTAGACCTGGCTGCAGCCACATTTCATTTGTCCTCACACCTTCCTTGCCCTTGTAGTTCTGGAAGTTCTAGGAAGGATGTGTCGATATCTTCTCCTTTGGCTCCACTCACCATCCTTGTCACTTTACAAATCCAATTTTCTTTTCTGGCCTCTACTCCCCTATATGTATTGTAAATTCCTGGAGGGCAGGGACTCGATTTAATTTTCTGTGTGTGTATTAAGTCCTTAACACAGTGCTAGGCACATGGTAAATTCTTAGTAAAAACTTTTCATTCATTTATCCATCCATCCAGACATTCATTTATCCTTTCCACCTCTGAGATTTTGTGTTTTTCTGAAGTTAAGGATAAAAACAAAATGAATGAATGCAGACAAGCAGGAATGTGTCACTACCAAAACCCCTTTGTACAGTCCCAAGGTGCATCTATAAGCCTAGAATAAAATTTCCTCTCTCTCCAATGTGGCCTTGGCAGGATTCAGGATTAGAAATACCTCTATAGGGCACGAAACCAACAGAGATAGTGCTGGATATGCACAAAATAATATAATGGCAAGCACAAGAAAGATTAAGCCAAATGACCTGTCACCTTATGCAGAAACTTGATGTATGAAGGATGGTTTCATAATTGCCACATTGACATTTTACCTGCATTGAGTATTGATGGTCCATAATTGTGTTCTATTTGGAACACTAAAGATCACCTTAGTTATCTTTGGATTTGCTTGAAGCTTGCCACCGCATTGACTCCAGTGTCAGTCTATACCATCTAGTCAGTCAAATCAAGCAGTGACTTTTGGAAGTTGGACTCTTATACATCATTATTTTACAAGTCTAATGTCAAAGCAAAATTCAGTGACAGTTCACAAATTGGCTATGTCAACGAAGATTAAGGGCTCTATGTAAGATTTCCTTGGTGCAACTTAATACATGACCTCAGTCACCCTCAAGTTAGCTCTTAATCCATTATACTCTTCTAGAAATGCTGGCTAATTCATTTCTTCATCTCTATGTATAAGGCTTTCTTTGTATATAGTTGTTTGTATGTTATATCTCCCATTTAAATCATGAGCTCCATGAGACAAGGGACTATTTTTTCCTATCTGTTTTCCTTTCTTTCCCTTGCACTTAGCACAATGCCTGAAACACAACAGGCATTTAATAAATGCTTCTTGTTGGCTTGTTGACATAGTAGTATAGGGCTACAAATTAATAGTCACAAGGAAAGTGGTCCTGTCACATCATAGCTTATGACACTGGGGAAGATTTCAGTGAGTGGTTATAATATTGTCATAGTTTAAAAATTGCTTAGCATAAATGTCAGCAGTAGTTTTTGATCCAGTAACTTGTGATCAGTGGATTACCATTTTTTTCTAGGCTGACAATACCTGAAAATACAATAGGGTTCAATGAAGTCCTGGCTCCTCAGCAGTTAGTCATCATGAACATAGATATTCATATCTTTTCTATTTGGTTCTTTTTCCTCTCACCTTCTACTTTTTAGTACCATCAAGCCACTGACAGAGAGTATGGAATAAATGTACCAAGTGATGGCTAATGTCCAGCAAATAGAGATAAAGGTCAAACCAGTTGCTTTGTTCCCTTTTAGCAGCTCAAATATATTGTAAGAGATGAAACTGAAATCTAATGGCTGAAATCATCATTCCTCCATGTTCTTATCAATTTTCATTGAAAGTACAAATAAAACAATAGAATTACAGAAGAGATCTTGAAAGCCTCAGAGGTCCTGGTTCTTATCTCTGCCCATTAAAAGTGTATGTAGAATCATAGAATTTCAAAGGTGGTTTTGATAGGCTCTAAGGTCCCTTTCAGTTTCTACCCCAAACATAAATTCAGCATGTATATACTTATTAAGTCAAAGAAAAAGGCATCTATATTGCTAATTTGTTTTATTGATATTTCTTAACTTTTCTTGAAGTTGAGATACTCTGAAAGTTAATGCATCCCAAAAGATCTGAGTCTACATGGTGAATCCAATTTCATTCAGTCCACTTGTCACCTAAACTAGACACCTTATCACAGGATATACTGTACAAAGAAAACTCATTCATTATTTATTGTAAAAATCATACCCAATATAGGGGAAGAATCCTACCCTTAATCTCATCTCTGGTCACCAAAGATAGTGACTTATTTAGCAATGAAATCCAAAGACTTTTTCTTGCCATCATCCTTTGTATAATCCCTATACCACTTGATACTACCCACTATTTCTAGATGCTTTGTCCTACCTCCTGATTCTCATTTTATCTCATCTCTGGTCACCAAAGATAGTGACTTATTTAGCAATGAAATCCAAAGACTTTTTCTTGCCATCATCCTTTGTATAATCCCTATACCACTTGATACTACCCACTATTTCTAGATGCTTTGTCCTACCTCCTGATTCTCATTTTATCTAACTGCTTCTTATTCATCTCCTTTTGCTGGTCACCATCCAACTTTTTCTAATCATGGGTATCCCCAATGCTATCTCAACTTTGTTTATTATATATGTACTTACCTATCTATTCACGTTGCATGTCTCCAGTAGGGTAAAAGCCCCTAGAGAACAGGAACTTGTTTTCATTTTCTTTTGGCATTTCCATCATCTAGAACAGTACTTTGCATGTTATAAGTGCTTAATAAAGGCTTGTTTAATGAGATTGAATTAGGTGCCCGAGACACCAGTTTGAAGACAGCCATCATCCCCACTTTTATTTTTTATACCACTTAGTAGCATCCTTTCAGTACAATAAATACCTAAACTAGCTAATGATGATTGTGGAGTATGTTAACCCTATACCAAACACATTCAAAACTGTTCTTGTTTATTCTATTAGGATTACAAATATGACTGCTATAGTTATACCAGAGAGTTAGTGCATCAGTAGGTTTATTTTTGCAACAGTTACAGAGATATGGAAGCACTGGATGTCTTTCATTGAGAGTTATCATGGTGTAATGGCCAGAGAACTATTCTGAAAGTCAGGAAGACCTTTGTTCAAATCTTCAGTTGTGACCCATACTAACTGTGTGACCCTCAGTAAGTCACTTAACCTCTCAATACCCCAGTAATTCTAAGATTATAAATTGCAGACAAGAGTCCCCTGTGCCAACAGAATATATAATAGTATTGTTAGGAAGCTGGCACAGGTCACATATAATAGAAAGTGAACTGAATTTTGAATCAGAGGACTGGAGATCAAATTCCAATTAACTTAATTAGTTACTAGTACTAGCTCTGTGGACTAAGAAAGCAGCTAAGTGGCACAGTGCATAGAGCTTTGGGCCTGCAGTCAGAAAGACTCATGTTTCTGAGTTCAAATATAACCTCAGACTCTTCCTAGCTATGTGATCCTTCGCGAGTCACTTATTTGCCTCAGTTTCCTCATCTGCATGATAACCTGGAGAAGGAAATGGCAAACCACTCCAGTATCTTTGCCAAGAAAACCCCAAATGGGATCATGAAGAGTCAGAGACAACTGAAAGACAACTGAACTATGAGACCTAAGGCAAGTTACTTAGCTTCTTAGGGTTTTCCTAGATCTGATTATCTGTGAGTTGTTTATTAGTTTCTTATCCAGGAGGAGAGAATGTGAAGAACAAGAAGAAAAAAGGGGAGTTTGAACTAATCAATTTAAAATATCTTATTCTGACTTTATTACCTATGCTTTTAAAATAAGGTCTCCATCTTTTGGGGGGAAGAAGTCTAATTTTTTTTTTCTCATCCATTAACTACTCCCAAACCAGAGTGCTTATTTAAAGTTTTGGATGCCACAGACAAATAATAATTCCAAAAGTTGTTTATAGAGAAAAGAGATTTCTAAATTCCTTTTGTAAACTCCCATTTAATGGTTTCTAATTTATTACAAAATGATGATATTTTGTTTCATTATCTTTTATTAGATGAAGTAGCAGTGAGCATATGCCACCTTCAACATATATACACAAATAAGCATAGAAGCATTTTCAGATTTTGAGAAATGTGGAAAATTAAAAGAGAAAACAACATGTATTTTACATTATTAAACACAAGGGAGTTTGCATAATTTAAAACCACATTCCTTTTTTTACCACTGGACTTCTTTGAGAAATACATTAGCCTAAATTTGAGATTTGTATATAGTATTCCATTTAGTTAATGTCAAGCAACTTCTCAAAGGAAGGATGAAACATAGTAATGTAATAAATACATAAATACAAATCAGAACTGACAAACAGTGAGCAACAAATTGGCCACTGTTCCTTAGTGTTTGTCATACACAATGGGTCAGGATTGTTTTCTTTGCCTGTTATTGATCCCTGCTTGGGAAGAGAGAGCTTCATCTTGAAACTCTGAAGCATAAACTTAGCTAACAGGTCTTGGTGAGAGATTTTGTCAATTGCTGTCATCTAACTGTTTGCTAAGTATAGTCTTGTTAGCCACAGTTAAGTCAAAAACCAATGGAAAATATCCCCAGCAATTTTCACACTCCTGCAAATTCATATTTGTGGCTGTCTCCACAGATTTCAAATTCCACTAAAGGAAAACTTAAGGATATGATGAATGAACTCACAAAATAGCCAGTAAGGGAGCAGTAGCCTTAAATCAACACAAGTGCAGTAGATCCCCACATTTTTTAACAGATTCATCCAACCTATTGCTTTACAGACAAATGAACTTCAACAATGTTAGAAATCTTGTCTAGTCTCTTTTGATCACTGTGTTCAGTTGTTTTCAGTCAAGTCTGACTCTTCATGACTCCATTTGGCTTTTTCTTGGCAAAGATGCTGAATGGGTTTGCTATTTCCTTTCCAGCTAATTTTACAGATGAGGAAACTCAGGCAAACAGGGTTAAGTGAATTGCCCAGGGTCACACAGCTAGTAGATGTCTGAGGCAGGATTTAAACTAAGGCAGATGAGTCTTCCTCACTCCCTGGCAGTTTCTCCACTGGACCACCTAGTTGTTAATAAACATCTATTAGGCACCTACTATGTGCCAGGCACTGTGAAAAAGTACTAGGGATACACAACAGAAAAAGACAAAAAGATAGCCCCTGATATCAAGGAGCTTATGATTTAATGGGGGAAGATAGCATGAAAGAAGAAGGTACAGATGAGGTATGAGTTTTAAAGCTGAGTTGATCTTGCAGAATGAAGGTATTCTTGGAGCCTGATGGAGAAGTTTAAAAAAAGCACAACCAGGTGGGAATACTGCCTATCTCATCTATCCTGTGCTGCTTCAAAAGACAGAACTATAATATTTTATGCTATATTTTATATAATGTATCTACTATATGAGAAACAGGTTGTTGTAAGAGATAGCCAGCATTAGAGTCAGGAAGACCTGGGTTCACATCTCACCTGCCTGTTTGCCTGGGCAGGTCACTTAACTCTCATTGCCTACCCGGTATCTCTCAAAGACTATAAGTTGCCAAGCAGGGTTGTGGTGATCTGCATTGGAAGAGGAAGTTCTTCACCGAGTGTTCCCTATACTAGATGTATCAAGCACAGAGCCTGCTGATGTGCTACCCACAACAAATGTGGAGCCAGATTTGGAATTGGGAAATGTTTAACAAAATAAATAAAAAATGTAATAAAACATAGATAACATTACATTTCAAAACCAAGGCAACATTAAGCTGGCAGAGATCCTTATGTACATATTAGTGGCCCCTGTTTTGATATGAATTTGACACCACTGCCCTAAACCAATGAAATCATCACTTCTACTCTAGAAGAATTTTAATTAAAGTTTTAAAAATACACTTAAAGTCATGGTCAAAGAATATAAAGTAGAAGTTCTCAGAGGAAGAAACTCAGGCTATCAATAGGCATATACAATTTTCAGATCACTAATAATTAGAGAAATGCATGTTAAAACAGTTCTCAAGTCCAAACCTCACATCTATCAGATTGGCAATGATTAAAAAAAAAGAAAATTAGTTTTTGGAATGGGAGCAAGAAGAAAGGAAACTCCATTATTGGTGGAGCTATGAAGTGCTCTTACCCTTCTGCAAGTCAATTAAAATTATGCCCCTAAAATTAATAAATGGTCCTTACACTTTGACCTGGTCATACAACAACTACCATAGAAAGGTCAAAGAAAGACAAATACCAATATGTACAAAATATTTAGGTCCCCTTCCTTGTTATAGCCAAAACTTGTAAACAAAGGAGGTGCCCAATAGTTGGAAGATGGCTGAACAAATTATGCTATATGAACATAAAGAAATATTTCTACAATATAACAAATGATGAAAGGGACAGATTTAGAGAAAATTAGGAAGACATATGAACTGACAAAGTATCATGAGAATAATGTATGTAGTAATGACATTATAAATGAAAACAACTTTGATAGACTTTAACAAGAACTCTGATGAATGCCATGATCAGACATAACTCCAGAGGACAGATGACATAGAAATACTCACTTTTTGATAGAGATGTCAGAATCAAGGTGCAGTATGAGACATATTGTTGAACATGGCAAATGTGTGATTTTGTTTTGCTTAGCTATGCTTAATTATTATGAAGATTTTGTTTTTTTTTTTTATTATTTGAGTAGAGACTGATAAGAAAGAGTGGAACTAATAGTAGGGTTGCTAAAAAATGAATGGGAATGACTGAACATGTTGTGATATATGGATGTAATGGAAAACTATTGTCCTATAAGAAATGATGAGCAGGCAGACTTCAGAAAAACCCAGAAATACTTACATGAACTGATGCTGAGTGAAGTGAGCAGAACCAGGAGAACATTGTACACAGTAACAGCCACAGTGTGGGATGACTGACTTTGATAGAGTAACCTCTTCTCAGCAATGTGAGGACCTAAAACAGCTCCAAAAGACTCATGATAGAAAATGCCATCTACATCCAGAAAAAGAAATCTGGGGTCTGAATGCATATTGAAGCATACTATTTGCTCTTTTGTTTTCTCTTTCTCGTGGCTCTTCCAATTCATCCCAATTCTTCTATACAACATCACTAGTATGAAAATATGTTTAATAAGAATATATATGTAGAGCCTATATCAGATTATATAGTGTCATGGGGAAGGAGAAAAAGAGGGAGGCAGAGAAAATTTAAAACTTGTGGAAGTAAATGTTGAAAACTAAAAATAAATTAATTTATTAAAAAACAAAAAGAATCATTAAAATCTAATTAAAATATACTTACAAGGTATAGTTTTATTCAGGGTATATATAGGTGGTGTAGTGGGTAGAGCATCATCCCTGGAGTCAGGAGGATTTGTTTTCAAATATAGCCTCAGACATGTACTAGCTATGTAACCCTGGGCAAATCACTTAACCCCAATTGCCTCCAAAAACAAAAACAAACAAAAAATGCACATATATAGTATTTGCAAAGCTACACACGAATATACATTAATTTTTTATGTATATTGAGTTTACTCTCCTGGGAAATGTAGTAAGTTCTGGCCCAGGACTTCTCTGTTAGAGCCTCTGGAGGAATTTTCATGTCTCCTTTTTACATTAATAGCAATGCCATTGAGTTTATTTGGGGAGTTGGGGTCAGAGTAGGCATCTGTACCTCTGTGCATATTTACCTAGGCTGCTAATAGTGATGAGAGCATAGCAGAGTCAAAAGTTTGTCTTCCATAAAGATGATAAAAAACAGGCTAGGAGTAATAATAATCACATAAGTCAGAACATGGCATTGTATATAGAAAATGAAGTGGGTAACTCTGCATTTTCATTCACTCTAACCTCCTAACCTGCACTGCCTATTCTGACTTGAATCAAAATTCTGGGTGGCCAGGGTAGAAGTAGGGGATATTGGGAGAACTGGGAAAGGCCTCCTGGGGAAAGTATACCATGAGATGAGTCTTTGAGGAAGACAAGGGAGTCAAGAGATGGAAATGAAGAGGATGAGCATTCCAAATATGGGGTTAGTTAGTTCAAAGGCATGGAAATTTTAAGTGGGGTGTTGAGTTCAAGAAATCACAAGTATGCCAATATAGTTTGTTCACAGAATTCACAGAGGGAAATAAAGTTTAACAATATTGGAAAGGTAAGGAGGAGCACTCATTTGTAAAATGAGCTGGAGAAATTGCAAACTGCTCCAGTAACTTTGCCAAGAAATCCAAATAGGAAGCCACAAAGAGTCAGACATAACTGAACTAACTGAACAACAGGCAGGAGATAGGTTATGAAGAGCTCTCCAAATAGAGGGTTTTATTCATGATCCTGGGGGTGAGAGGGAGCAATTGGAACTCAATGAGGTGGGGGAAAAGGTGTACAGGAAGGGAAGAGGCACTGTCAAAATTACACTTTAGGAAAAATCACTTTGACAGTCAAATGGAGGAGCAATTTAATTTGAGAGAGACTTTTGGTATGGAGACCATTAAGAAGGTAATTAAAAGGTGAGAGTTGATGAGAACCTGAACTAGGTCAGTGCTTATGGACATAGAGAGGGCCCATATGAAATGCTGTGAAAGTAAAAATGACAAGGCTTGACAATGTATTAGATATGTTGGGTGAGTAAGAGCAAGGGGTCAAGTATGATACCAAGATTGTGAGTCTAGATGAATAGGAAATGGTGTTGCCCTTAGTATTAAGGAAGTTTGGAAGAGGGCAGGGATTTATGGAAAAGATAACAAGTTTAGTTTTAACATGTTTATTTTAAGATACAGTTCAATATATCCAACAAGAAGCTGTTGGTAAAGTGGACCTCGACTCAGAGAGACTAGAATTAGATATATAGATACAAGAAATCTCTGCATAGGAATGATTATTGAACCCATTGGAGCTTATGACATCACAATACAGAATGTAATGAGACAGTAAGCCTTTATTAAGTACCTACTGTGTTCCAGACATCATGCTAGTAGTAGGTATGACATAAATAAAAGTCCAGCAAAAGTTGAGCTTGAGAAAGAATGTTTTAATAGATCAGAAGAGAATCAGGAGTGTGCAATATCATGAAAAACTAGAGAGAAGAAAGTATTTGAAAGACTGTCAGTCAACAAGCATTTACTAAGCATTCTCTGTGGCAGGCACTGTGCTAAGCATTGAGGATACAAAGAAAATCAAAAACACAGACCCTACCCTAAAGGAGCTCCTATTCCAATAGGTGTGCAATCATATTCATTACTTTAGGGAAGTTAAGGTTCAAGTCCAGTTCTAACATATGGGTATCCACAGACAAGTGATTTTTCCTTTTAGAATCTCAATTTCCTCATTTGTAAAATGGACATAATAATGCTTTTTTTAAACTTTAGAAACTGTTTTTTGTTTAAATTGTATGCATTGATCATGCAAGAGCACCATGAGGTTTATTTAAGGGTGTTCTTTGACAATGCGTTTGTTCCATAAAACATGCCTGAAACAAATACTGAATTTATAATTCCCTACTGTTTTTAATTCCCTACTATTCTTTTTTTTTTAAAGCAATTGGGGTTAAGTAACTTGCTCAAGGTTACATGGCTAGTCATTATTTATGTGTGGGTGCTCATTTTCTGAGACCGGTTTCGATCCCGGGTCATCCCAACTCCGAGGCCGGTGCTCTTACTCACTGTGCCACCTAGCCGCCCCATGGTTATTCTTGATAAAATATTGCAACAGAATATGCTCACATATCTGTTGTGAGGAAAGTGTTGTGTAAACTTTAAACCCCTACATAAATATGAATTGCTGTTTCTCTTGAACTCTGAGTTATGATTTGGTCTTAGACTTGCTATGTAGACTAGGATTTTCCCTATAAACTATGAAAGATTGTGAGTCTTTTCTAAGGGAGATCTTATTGGAGAACCCGGAAGCTGTTTCACACTGCAGTCACAGAGAACATCCTAAGCTAACTTAAATCCAGGAATCATAGATGAGAGCCTAGAATTCTCCCTTCGAATAAAGAGATAGGATAGTGATAATAACAATTATACAATTAAAATGTCTTTGAATTTGTGTGACACTGCCAGGAATGGTAAAGCTTTCTTTTCTGTTGCTATGAATCCAGATAGAATTCAGCTAAAGAAGCCCAAAAACCCAATTATAGAACCTTGCTTGGAACTTGCCTAAATAACTTTGGACAGGTCATATCACCTCTCTGTTTCCTCATCTGTAAAATGAGTGGGTTGGAACAATGATCCTATGAAGCACTGGTCATAAACATAAGACAAGCTAGTTCACCCTAAGCTGATATATGTATTGAAACTGTGATTTTCCAAATTGCATCAGTGTTAACTTAGTGAGACTTGGGAGAGGATTATTACTTAACTTAGAAAAAAGAAACCACTGAGTTAATATAATTACTTCCAGGTAGCTGTTGAATACAAGGAATATCTCCTGTAAGATTTTAAAAGCTGATTAAGGATTAAACTGAAACTTTTCATAGTAATAGAGGTTAATTGAAAGACCTTTAAGAGTTAGAACCTCAAGCACTTACAGAGCAAGAGAAAATTGAAAATCAGGGATAATATTCTCATGAACAAAAACAAAATAGGTAAAAACATGGAAACTATTAACCCAATTCTTTTACTATGTCCATACAAGGACTTCCTTTTATTTATTTAGTTGGTTTTGCTTTCAAAAACAAAGGCTTAAATCATGACTCTAGTTGTATATTTTGAAAAATGTTATGTGGGAGAGCCGTTCAACTTAGGCTATGTTGCTCTACAGAGTAGAACTACCACCAATGGGTCAAAATTCCAAGTAAATAGAACTTAACAGGAGAAAGGAAGGGAGGAAGAGAGGGTGGGGGTGGATTGAAGGAAAGCAACATTTATTAAGCACCTGTTATGTTCCAAACACCATGCTAAGGGCTTTCCACATATTATCTCATTTAATTCTCACAACTCTGTGGGGTAGGCACTATTTTAAGTGCCCATTTTATAGTTGAAAAAACTGAAGCAGTGCTCACAGCTAGTAAACCCCTGAAGCCAAATTTGAACTCTGGTCTTCCCAACTCCAGGCTAAGCATTTTATCTACCACACCACCTCACTGAACAGTTTGGGCCATCCAAACATGGATGAACTGCCTTGTAACCACCCTATCCCTAGAAGTGTCTCAGGATAAACTGGATTGCTGACTGTCACTTATGTGGTAGGGGAAATTTTTGCATGCATAATTATTCCATTAGCCCCTCTGTGAGAAGGCCTTGCCAAGGTAAATCAGCTGAATCAGTACCATAGACCCAGTTCAGGAACAGCCTTAGGGATAGAGAAATTCTAGCATATGCTTATTGAAATCACATTAAGGCAATAGTAAATATTGAGCAAACAAACCATTTCGTAGGAAGGAGATGCAAAAGTGGGTGTCAGAAGGGAAAGCAGGTTTCCAAAGCAGAAAGCCACAGTAATATCTAAGTAGAAGTCTAGAGGAAGTCAAGGTCTGACGTTTAGGCTTCAAGGGTTCAGTGGTGGCTTGTAAGCAAGACCTCACTAGATAAAGTGAGTAGGGTCACTTTGTTATACTTTAGGATCTCCAAAGCACATTTAAATTTTAATTCTGGCTGAGCTTGCTCAATCAACCTCCCTGTGCCTTGCCCAAATTCTCTAGCAATAGAACCGAACATTCTGCAGCTGCAGCTCATGAGGTACCATGAGCCTTTCTAAGATGCTAAGATAATAATGTACTGCCTAATGATTGGACTTTAGTGAATATTAAGAGGAATAACAAATGTGAAAGTTCTATATAAATTGTAATCACTAATAGATAGGCAATTGTTGGCAAAAATTTGAAGGGGGTTAAGATTTGGGATTTTATCACCTTAGGGAACTTCCAAAGTAAGGACTCCTTCCATTATCAAAATGCTTAAATCTTACAATAAAAGAGAGTGACTTGGGACCAATCCCCTATAACCTAATTAATTACATGGTTACCTCTGGTCTCTTAGCTAGGATATGGCTATGACCAGATTTGAACCCAAGTATATCTAGCTACAAGTCTGGCATTCTATCTATCCATTACACCAAAGTGTTCTCTCTAACGTTTATTGTTATTCTTTGAAGTATAGGGCAGTGTGGTTCTTTTTCTTGAATCATAGCTAAATAATAACATATTTTACTCTTCATTTATCATTCTTAAACACATACATGTATGTTATAGAAATAGAAGATATTAAAGGCAACATGTATTTTGTATGTGTTTAATACCTTCCTATGCCATCATTACAATCCTTATTTTCTCAGAACTCAGGGTATCGAGGAATAATAATAAAAAATAATAAGCTGGGATAAGATGATTGAGTCGTGGTACTTTTTTTATTCTTTCTGTGCACACGGTCTGACCCGAAACTTAGGGTCCCTTGGGTCAAGTAATATTTTTCCTTGGACTCAGGCTGCATTTTCATTAGTATAAAGATTTCCAGGTGAGGAAACTTCTGCTAATGAAGGTCAGCACTTTTTCTGCAACTGGACTGAGAGAGTTGCCTAAGGGCATTGAGATGTTAATAGACTTGGCCAGGATCATAAAGCCAATTAGCATTCCTCTCTCTGCCCACAAAGGGAAGGGTATCTTGTACACATAGCCTTCAGAAACTTCATACTTCTCCAATGTACTGATAAATTAACTACAGATGTTTGACTGATGCTTCACATCAGACTTTCTCCTTTATCAACCAGAGCTGAATCTGAGTAGTGGCACTGTGGACTAAGACCTTCTGTACTCACCAGTTAAAGACATTTCACCTGGTTCTTTCAGGAAACCTTTTCGATAAATTCATTTTGAAAACTCAAATTAGAATCATAGATTCACAAAATTAGAAGCCTTTCTGTTAGCCATGTGGTCTGACCTGAACCTGACAGGGATTGTCTCGACAATGATGTTATGATAAAATTAATCTAAACATTCCCTCTGTTGTAAAATAAAACTGGTAGGGAATTAATGAAGCAGAGCAGTCTAATTTCGGAGATCTCAGAGTAGGTATCGAGTTAAGAAAGGGAGAAGTATATATCGAAATCATCTTTAGCTGAAGTACAAAAGTTCTCTGGAAAGACAAGTTTGTTTCTCCTTCTTATGTTTTTAGTATATTAAATGATATGCTTTTATCAGTGGGGTAAAGGGAAAGAGTGCTAACTAATCTCGTTTCAAATCCTACCCCTAGCCTTTATTAGTTGTGTGACCTTGGGCAAGTCATATCATTTTCACACCACATCACCTCAGTTTCCTCATCTGTAAAGTGGGAATCAGATGATCTCTAATGACCCTAATAGCACTAAATCTATGATCCTATATATCCAAAATTATTAATTTTCCCCTATTAAATGTGGAGTTGCAAATGAGACCCAGTATTTATAAGGCCTAACCAATATCTCTTTCCTTTTAGGCCACTGATAGCATTGATTGCCTACACCCCACATTCTGGTACTTTATTGTATTTAATATAGCTTTTAAAATATACACTGTCTTATAACGATCCCTGATTGTTCCTTTTCATTAAAGAGTAAATACTGGGACTTTACCAAATACTTCTTTGTAACACTCTATAATTGCCCTTGTAAAACCCATTATCTCCCCCTCAATCCTTATTCCCTTACCCCTCAAAAACAAAGGAAAATCTGTCCTTCCTTCAAATTTCCCTATTGCTGCTGTAGGTACCATTATCTTTCCCCATATATGCAATATCAGAGTCATCCTTGACTCTTTCTTCTCTGTCTCCTTCATATATAATCAACTGGCAACTTTTATAAATTCTAAAGTACTTCCTCCTCATCTTTCAATTCTATTCTTTCTCTTTACTCACTTCACCATCACTTAAGTTTCAACCTGAATTACATCAATCCTAGAATATTCCCATAGTCTCTTAACTGGTCTCCTTGCTTCCAGCTTTTCCCTCCTCCAATCCATCCGCCACAGAGACCAAAGTGATATAACTTTTTAGTTATATACAAATCTCATTGTGTTAATTGCTGCTCAAGAGTCTTCAGGAGTTCCCTATTGCCTTGAAGATAAAATATAGATTCTTCTGAATGGCATTTCAAGCTCTTTGCAACCTGATTCCATCTTTCCAGTCCAAATTATTTTGCATTATTCTATTTCATGCATTCAATGTTCCAGATAAAATTATTTATTTGCTATTTCACAAATTCTGTATTGTATCTTCCCCCTTTGTGCCTTTACACAGGTTGTATCTCCTATAACTAGAATGCATTCCCTCCTTACCTCTCAGGATCCATTGTTTATTTCAAGGCTTAGCTCAGGTACAACCAAACTTTTTGGAAAAGCCTTCTCTAAAAACCATCAGTTATTAATGCTCCTATTTTCCTCAAGTTATCTTAAATATGTCTCTAGAATATAAACTCCTTGAGGGCAAGGGCATTTTGTTTTTTGTTTTTGTTTTACTGTCTTTGTATTCCCAGCTCCCAGTATTTTGTGCCTTGCATAAAGTAGATTCTTAATAAACAATATGTTGTATCACATTGATTATTATTCTTGTGAAAAAGGTAGAATAATGTCAGCTAGGTTATATGTACAACAAAAAAAGAGGTTTATAACTAGTTAAGTGGTCAGACACGAAGGATAATCAATAAATGTGCATTGTCAACTTTGTGCTCAGAAGACACCAGGCAAATATCTGACTTATTTGCCAAATGAAGAGAGATCGCTGCCAGTTTAAAAATGTTAGATTTGACTATAAACTCATTAATAAAATATTATGAAGAATGATGGATGATGATGAATAATAAAGCAGAAAAAAGAAGCAAAGGGTAAAAATAGTTTGAAGAAAGCTTTGCAGGTTATACTAAAAAAATAATTCTAAAAGCATTCAGTGATTTTTTAACATGAAAATATGACTCTAAACAAAAGAAAAATGGAAAAGATTTGCAAAAATATTTAATAACTTATTTTCCTCATCAAGGACAATAAAAACACTGCACTTGGACCCTAATATCACAATCTACAATGTGTTTATAGGAGATAGAAATGGCACCCAAATGAATCAAAATGTGAAAATAAATGCAAAGCTAAATGATCATATTGTTCATCCTTCATTTTTGAAGAGGACTGATCATGGGGTGATATCTTGACTTGTAGGTGAATTGGATTTAAGCAAGGCAGAGTTGAACAAAGTCATCAGCCTCACTCTCTCTTCTGGAGTCACTGAAATCCAGTGGCAAGATAAAAATCAAGATGACTGGTGATGGCTGGTATACAGTGAATGACATTGGCATCTTCAGTGCCTAACAAAACTCTAAGCACTCCACACCACCTACTTTAGCCTCTTTCATGACCATTGGAACAAATTATTCTCATCCTCCCATTCAGCTTGGGAAAAGATAGTAGTGGCATCAAAATAATCCCAGAACTTGTTCATATCAAAAAGAGATCATAAGAACTACTTAGCTCTATATCTACTCTTCCATCTTTGTAAAAGTCATCTACATATGAATTGAAGGCACTCTTAGTGAGGGTATTAGATGAAAAATAAAACTTTTCATAATGAATATCCAACAACAGACCAAATTTTAAAAATGTTCTCAGTTGAATGCAAGATGTGGAGATTATAAAATCCCATTGGGTTTATTGTTTTTTGATCAGTTAATAAATGTTATTCAATAAAACAAAATATCACTTTACAGGCTCTTTTTACAACAAGGTGTCTCTTACATATACATCAAAATCATTCAAGATCCCCTGGGTTTTCATGCCACTTCTCTCTCCTGGTTCTCTTTCTATCTATCCTTCTCAATACCCAGTGGTATACCTCAAGGTTTTGTCCAGAGTCCACTTCTTTTCTCTTTTCTCTGTATAAAATCTCATTTGGTGATATCATCAACTGCTTCTTCAATCTACATACTAAATTCTTGTCTCTCTCTCCTTAGCCATAGTTACACATGACCAACAGCTTTTTGTACATCTTGTATTGAGAATCCCAGAAGTGTCAGAACTCATTATCTTTTGGATAAAACCTTCCTGACTTCTAAACTTCCCTGTTACTAAAATGGAAATTACCATCCTATTGATTACTCAAGTTTAAAACCTCTGGTTATGCTCAACTCCTCACTTTCTTCACATATCCAATACATCATATCAAATCATATCAAATCTTGTCATTTCTGAGGATTATTTCAGAAAAAAAATAATTAAGAAACAGCAATATTGGGGCAGCTAGGTGGCACAGTGAGTAAGAGCATGATCTGGGATCAGTTCCGGCCTCAGAAAATGAGCACCCACACATGAATAATGACTGACAATGTAACCTTGAGCACATTACTTAACCCCAATTGCTTTAAAAAATGATAAAAAAAAGAATTTGGATGCTTAATCCCGATTACTTTTATAAAAAACGAAAGAAACAGCAATATTGTATAGTTGATAACCTGTGAAAGACTTAGCTACTCTGATGAAGACAGTGATCCAAGACAATTCTGAAGGGTCCAGGATGGAAAATGCTATACACCTCCAAAGAGAGATCTGACGAATTTGGAGTGCAGATTGAAGCATACTTTTTTTAAAACTTTTTTTACACATGCTTTCTTTCACCTAACTTGTACAAAAACATGTTTTGCATGAATTCACATCTATAATCAATATCATATTGCTTGACTTCTCAAGGGGTAGGAGGGAAGGAGAGAGAGAATTTGGGAAGAATTCACAGCATTTTCAAAACACTTTCCTCACCTCCCAGAGAGGTGAGTATAACAATATCACGTGCCTCATTTACAGATGAATAAGTTAAATCTCTGAGAGATTGTGATCACATAGCTAATCAGATTCTGAAGCAGGATTGAAAACCAAACTCCCAATTTCAAGTCCAGAATTCTAAGTAGTATGCTATACTGACTTTCTAAGCAATACAATATTTTAAACAATTAGAATTTTAAATAAGAAAGAAAATTTTCTAAGTGGTAAAATATGAGCAAACCATTTACTAGACATGTATTTAATTCACATTGTAAGATTTCTTCTTCCCACCAGTTGGGTAGGAAGTATGCTTCATGTCACTTTTTAGCAAATGGTTTTTTCTGGAATCATAAGAGTCATTGGAAATTTTGCAATGGAGGTATATGGTTTTCTTTTAACTTTAACAAAGTAAAATGAATTTAATGTTCAAAAGGTAACTTGAAATGAGAAAGAAAGCTGTGAATATTTTCTACAAGAAAACATTTTAGAAGCTCACATGGTGTGAAATATTTTTCACACATTGTAACTGTGAAACTTATCTCAAAATTCAATTTATAATTAAACATTTCAAAGTCTGTGGTAGTCATCATATCAAAATATGGCATCAGTGACAGATATGAGGCATCTTCTTCTGAAAGACTGGAGGGGACACTTTTTTTCAGACTCCTATTAATATAGTATCGGTTGCTACTTGGTGGCACATAGAAGCAGAATCATCTGACAAAATCATAGGTCCCTTCAATCCACATCTGTGCTTCTGTAAATCATCTCAAAAAGGATATTTCCTGACTTCTGGCAATAGAGAAGGACTGTGCTGATCACAACATTCCTTATATATGTCCCCTACTCCCTACTCACAAACCTACCATCTTAATTTAGGCCTCATTATCTCTTTCTTGAATTATTAAAATAATCTAATCAGCCTACCTAATGCAAGTGTCTCCCAATCTAATCCACTCTCCACTTGGATGCCAAGGTGATTTATATAAAATTTAGATCTGACAATATCACCTCCTCTTCAATAAACTCTCTATTACCTCTAAGATCAATTGTAAATTTTCATTTACTATTGAAAGCCTTTCATAAACAAGCATCTTCCTACCTTCCGTCACCTACAGCTAATGGGTTCAGTGGTTCTAGGGACCTAATAAGCATCCAGTCAGATATAGACAGACACATAAACAGAATGGTCCAAGGCCAGTTCTCCTACTTAATATCCAGTAATATAGCAAAGTATAGAATCACAAAGTCTCACAATTGGAAGGGATCCCAGAGGTCATTCTATAAACATAGATCTAGAGCTAGAGAGCATCAACAATAAAGGTTCCATGCCCCCTACAATGTATCTTACAAGAGATTATCTAACCTTTCCTTGAAGACTTTCCCTTGTGCTAAAGGTTTAAATACTTCGAAGTCTGAATCAGTTTCTTATCTCTTCTCACTCTGTCTAAAGAAGAGCTGGTACACATTACAAGGGGAGAATTAAGGTCCTTTTTTACATTATTTATGCTGTTCTGTTTGGAGACTAAGAATTTTGATCTCTATGTCACATATAGATATCTAGAAATTGCTATTAAAATGCTAGATGATTGGAGGAAACTGGGCAGAGCACTGTTTTGCCTTAGAAAAGTTTCAGTAGGTAACTCTAGATTCAAGTCTGGAAATTTGAACAAGACCTCCTTTTTGGTGGACAGGACCCTTCATGCCTATATCAACAGTAGAGTGGGCCTGAGAGCCTGGGAGAATTGAGACAGTCTTCTGGTTTCATGCTTCAAAAGAGGGCATGTATGATTCCAGATTCTCTTTGGAGAGAAAACTAGAAAGAAAATAGACCTTTGAAGTCAGACACACAGAAGAAAGTAAATTCCTCTTGATTCTCTTAATTTACCATCAGCTGCTCTGCTTGGTTCCACATCATACCTCCCCTGCATGCCCCAATAAGTTGATCATCTGAAATATCATCACCATACTCATTGACCTAGCTTTTGATGCTCAACGCTGTCTCAACAGCCTCAGTTGTCTCTCCCCATCTGATTGAAGGGCCTTAAGGCAGAGCAATAAACTCCTTTTAAAGCCTTTCGTTATAGAGGTCTCAGACTTTTCTAGGTATCTCTTCATTTTCCATCAGTTGCTCTTTTTAGTTTCTATTCCATGGAATATAATGTGCCCTAATCTCCCCCTTTTAGCTTCCTTTGTCTATTGTCTTCCCCTATTAGATTGTAATCTCCTTGAAGGTAGGGACCATTTTTCATTTTTCTTATTTCTATGCCCAGCACTTCGCACAGTGTCTGGCACATAGGTGGTGTCTAATAAATGTTTATTGAATTGAATTGATTCCATCCAAAGTAATTTAATTATGGAAATGTTCACTGTCCCATCAGAGCCCATGGTTGCATTGCCTTTAGCTGAACTGTTTGGGTTGAGGATAGGTGAAGGAAAATAGAAGAAAGGGAAAGAGAGTCTTATGTTATAATGGAAGCTAATTATTGTTACCTTGCTTTGAACCTTAGATTGTGTAACTAGTTGTTTCTTTGATCCCTATCACTGGAAGCATTCTTTAACCTGGGCCTTATATTGACTTGTAAACCCACATATGAACATTATCTGTGTTCCATTACATCTGTATTTATTTTTTTACATTTCTCCTAATTACATTTTAATTAGGTTCAGGCTGGATTCAGGAGTATTGTTAATTATATGGTCAGCAGGCCATGTGTTTGACACCTCTGACCATCTCCATTCTTATAATAATAGCTGATATTTGCATAGTACTTTAAGGTTAGCTCTTTTCATCCTCACAACAATTATAAGAGATCAGTGCTTTATTGTCTCCATTTTAGGAAACTGAGACTGAGAGGTTAAGTGACTTTCCCAGGGTTACAGTTTTATTCATTAGTCTCAGGAAAACAATAGCTCTTCTCCTTCTGATTTGCTGTAGGAAAGAGGAAGGAACAGGAAAAGGGCCTCATTAAAAAAATACTTCCTTGCATGAATTCCTGTACTGGGTGAAAATTGGGAAAGATGATTCCTAAAGTTCCTCCCAACTCTTAAGATCCCATGGTTTCTTTGTAAGGTTCCCCTGTAGTATTTACTTTATTTCTCTCTCTATATATGTATATGTATTTTAAATTTGGACTCATAAATCCAAGGTTTAATTCCTGGTTTAGACTCTTATTTATTGACCCCATTTGAGTTTGATGCCACAGTTATACATAGTAACTATATGTTTTCTAAAATAAAGCTTTTTTCTTATTTTCTGATGAAAGGGCATCTTTCTCATGTTAATGTCATCATAACAATTTTCCTGGTGTCATCAAGGGAATGAGGTAGGGAATCCTGTGAGGTAGGTGCTATTATTATTCCCACTTTATAGTTGAGGAAATTAAGGCTAAGAAAGTTAAGTAACTTGCCTAGAGTCATATATTAGTAAGGATCTAATACCAGATTTGAACTCAGCTCTTCCAGACTTCCAAAACCAGCACTCTCTCCATTGTGCCACCCATCAGCTGCTTTGAGTACCAACTGGTTTCACCCATTAGGACATATCTCTTCTTATGACCTTTGAGAGTACTTTTATTATTTTTGTATATAATTTATATAAATATCTTCCAGAATGATTTGTGAGAAATAACTTTATCTTCCTCAATGCCTAGAACAACAACAAAAAGACGTGGGAGAATTAAATGTCTGTTGAATGAATGATAAAAAATTATTTATACAATACTTACTGTGTTCCAGCCTCTATGTTAAGTGCTGGAATAAAAATAAAAATGAGTAAGACTCACTGTCTTCAAGGAGATTTCATGTTAAATGAAGGGAGACAATACATATAAGGCAGCAGGAGCCAGGAAGGAGATTTTTCATGGGAAAGCCAGAGGAACTAGTTGGAAAGAGGTGACTGGAGTGGAAATTACTAGGAAACATCATGATGGGCCTGAGATCAGGGCAGGATAAGGTGAACATTTACCAGTCAAAGCCCAGTCATGGGGTGGGAGCATGGGTTCCAGAAGGAGGTAGAGACTGGAGTTAGAGGCAGCATAAGATAAACATGGCTAACTTTGGCAAAATGCCCTAAAGTTCTCCCTAATATGATATTGTCTTTCAAGATGTAGGACAAGAAAGTGATAAAAATTCTATTTACAGTTTTCTTTCAGAGAACATTTAGGTATTGTTTTATCACTTGGTGATTTCTTTAAACAACATTAAAATGGTCACAAATCTCCTGAAACTCTTATTAAAGTTATGGTGACTTTTTTAGTAAGAAAAAATGTATTTTTTCAAGAGTATATTAAATATGCATCTCAATTTTCAGTGTCTCACACATTAATTCTGTTCACTTACTAAGATGCTATAAAAAAAATGAGAACATGGGATTTGAAAGTGCACACACTAACATTACCTGTGTCTCACAATCACAAAACCTCCTGAGGTAAATGATCACTGACATAGATGCAGCTAGCTGTAGGTACTTATAGTCTGTTAATAAAATATCTGATAAAGAAGAACAACAACAAATACTGCCCTAGGGAAATAAAAACTGTAAGTGATTGCACTTGCCCACCTCACCCATGTCTCAATAGACTTAACTTGGTAAAAGAAAGAGTTTGATTTATTGTGTATCAAGAAGGTCCTTGCCTCAGCACTGTGTAACTTTTTAATGTCTTTTTCCCATGTTATATTCTTCACTGACAACAACATAATCAATGCTACTTGACATAAAACATGATCAACCTGTTTAATTTAGTGCTACCCAATTTAATTAAATAATGTGATAGGTTATATATGCCATGACCATTCCTTCATATGTAACTCTAAATTGAATGAATCAGTAATGGAGAAATTGGGCATCATTCAAGACAATTATATCATTATACCATCTCCCTGCTTTTGCCATTCAAAACCTCCATGTCTAGAACATGGAGAAGGCATTTTTATTCATCAGAGTCCAGTTCAAGTGCCACATTCAACATGAAACCTTTCCTGATACAGCTTCTGGTAAATCTACTTCCCCCTATTTTTTGCCTTCTATTTATTTGTGAATATTATTTTGTTAGTATCAGACCTAGAACCTGACATCAAATATCTCGATACCTAATTTAGTACTTTTTTTGTAACTTCGATGGTAGTAGAGTTCAGTGGAAAGAATACTAAATCTACACTCAGAAGAGAATAGGTTTCCAATTCCTATTATGATTCCTGCTACCTACATGAGCCTTGGACCTCTGCCAGACTCAGTTTCCTCTCTGCAAAAAGAGGATCCTCATGCTTACATTATCTACTTCAGGGTTTTTAAGAGGAAAATCCTTTGTAAGCTTTAAAGTGCTATATAAACATTAATTATATTAGATGAGGACAATGCTACTTATGTGGTGTTGTTTGGCCTACTCTTTCCCTTCTTACATTCCTCATTGTTATCATTGATAATACAGAAAATTAAATTAAAGGGAGTGAGTTGGGGAAGCCAAATAATTTGGGACAAATGGACTGAAGGGAGTCACAAACTGAGGAGATTGAAGAAATTAAGGGAGCAACTGGAATATCTTACTCTTTTACTCTTAACTGAGAATCTTGAGTTAGGAATATACGTGCCTTGGCAATATACCTCTGAGGTGCCAGAGGAGGACAGTCCAATGACCCATAGATTTGCATAAGTTGATGTGGGCTGCTCAGTGTCCAGCACTTAGCATGATCCAGAGACGTGAATAGGAAATGACCAGGCCATGTGGGTAGTTCAAGGAAGAACTATGAACTCCATTTATTGATCCTCAGGACAAGGTTTTTATAGAGCAATGAGACAAAGGAAGGGAAGTGAGAGAAATCATTATCTTAGTCTGTCATATTCTGGAAGTAGCATGGCAGTAAGGCCTTTTGATCCCTAGGTGCCAGAAAATCTTAGGAAAAGTCAGTTATCTCCTATCATATGCAGTTACATCTCAAAGGATGCTCTTGAGAGCTGGCTTCAAAGCCTAAAGCCAAAGCTGCATCATCAAGTACATCTGCATAGGAACTGACTTCCTGCAAATGTTTTGAACAACTAAAGTTTTGGGGCAGTGCCTTAGATCTAGGTCTCGGGTACTTCTTAATGCAGCCGCAGTCATAAACAGATGCAATTGAGAGCAAACTTCAAAGCTGAAGCACAATCCTCAAAAGACATCACGTTTAGAGCTGGCCGCTCAAAGATACCTGAGTGCAGAATCAGATATATCTTGGGACAGAGCCTGTTGGTCTCAGAACTCCAACAACATCCTTTTAAATGTAAGCTATATCAAAAGAACTCTGGAGCAGACTTAGTGAAAAGTCGAATCTTGAAGAGATCTTTGACATTCAGGTCCAGTGACATCAGGGTAATTATCAGAGTCCTGGGACAAGCCTCTTTGGCTCTCCACAATAAGTTACTAAGTAATATAGTTAAATGGTAGAAGAATACTATGTGATTGTGTAGATCACTTATACCCTGAGCATTTGTTTATATTAGATGGGATTCTGTTGAACATAAGAACAAGAGAACTCCACTGATAAAAAAAGGGGAGTGATTAAAGTGGGCTATTTGCACTTTATGAATTAAACAAAAACCTATGACAGAAAATGAGAACTCAGTTCCTACCCTTACTTCTTTTATTTCATATTTGCCAATTTCCCTCCTTTCTATTCTTTTTCCAAATTAGTTGTTTCTTCTTTAACTGCTTTTATTTTGGTCATGCATTTTATATTTTTTGTAATGAAAATTGTTAGTTTTTTATTTTAGGATTACCTCTATCCCTTCCAACGGTACAAATTATCCTCCTTGCCATAGTTTTAAAAAGTTACTTCCTGGGGTGGCTAGGTGGCGCAGTGAATAGAGCGCTGGAGTCAGAAGGACCTGAGTTTGGATCCGACCTCAGACACTTACTGCATGCACAAACAAAAACCTAGCCATATGACCTTGGGCAAGTTACTTAACCCTAATTGCCCTCCAAAAAAAAAAAAAGTTCCTTCCTTTCTCCTGTGTTTTCGAGAAAAATACATCATTTTAACCATAGATCATATATCAATTTGTAATTTCATTGGTATGTGGTATAAGTGTTAGTCTAAATCTATTTTCTGCCTGACTGTTCAGACTTCTCAGCAGTTTTTTGAAAAATAGTCTTTGCCCTACTAGCAAATAACCTAGGGTTTGCCAATACTACTATGTTCAATTATTTCTTGGCTTATTTACCTAATCGATTATCTGGTCTATGTTTTAACTAGTACCAAATAGCTTTGAGAATAAATGCATTGTATTATATATTTTGAGATCGAATAGTGTTAGAATCTCTTCCTTCCTACGAATTTTTTTCTGTTATCTTCCTTGAGATCCCTGACTTTTTATACTTACACTTGAATTTTGTTATTGTTTTGTCTAATTTTATAAAGTATCCTCATTCCTAGTTTGGTGTAGCATGAAACCTGTAAATTAATTTAGGCACTTGCATAATTTTGATTATATTAGTGTAGCACAATCATAAAAATTAATATTTTCCAGTTAAATCTTCTTATATTTCTTTAGAGTATCTTGTTATATTCCTATAAGTACTGGTGTAATTTGTAGACAAAACCTCAGATTATTATAGTTATTTTGAATGAACTTTCTTTTTCTAGCTCCTCCTATTGGAATTTATTAATAACATATAGGAATAATGGTTATATTTTGTTGGTTATATTTTTGTTACTCTGATGTTCATATAGGAATAATGGTAATATTTTGTTTTCTCCTAATACTTTGCTAAAGTTATTGTTTCAATTAATTTTGTTTGAATCTCTAGGTTTTTCCAAGAAAATTAAATCATCCCTAATTAACTATAATTTTTTTTACCTTTTCAATGCTTATATCCTCAGTTTCTTTTTCTTGACTTATTTCTATAGTTAACGTTTTTTTGGAACTATAAATAATAATGGTTACTACATGTGTGGTGTGGTGTGGTGTGGTGTGGTGTGTGTGTAGTCTTTACTCTATTCCTATCCGGAAAACTAGGTGATGACTCCTTGCCTTTGTTTTGGATGAGGTGGCTGCACCCCAACCTTCCTATGGCATTGTCTAGGATCTGAAAATACCACTTTTGGAGGCAAGACCAGGCTCGGTCACTTTTAAAACCTTTGGGTTCTAAGACCAATAGATCAAACTAGCTTTGATTTATCTTTTGGAATAGCTCCAGTAGGTAAATAACTCATTGTCCCCATTATACAAACTTCAGGTCTTCATATAGAACTATATTCCTTATGAGTTTAATCCTATAGAGAATTCTAGGCAGTGTTATCTCTTGCCATAAAAACATTAAAATCTCTTTTTACTTCCTTAGAACCAAGTGTACTACACCAAGAAGTTAAGGAATACAATTAAATTTATTTATGATATGAATCCTTGCCTCTAATTATTTCTAATTGAAGAGTTCAAAGGATTTTTTCCTGTATTTTTAAGCCAAAATTTCTTAGGACCATTTGTTATCAAATGGAATATGAAATTTATCCCTGACATTTTCCCCTTTTAATTTTTTTGAATTTCACTTCCTTAATATTTTCCAGGTTACCACTTAATTACTATACATACTAAAATATTCCTTATTGAGATCCCCCATTCCCTTGGATACAGACATTTAACAAATCAATAATATCTGTGTTTTTTAACCTCCCAGGGTTTGTTGTTATAGAGCAGGTGTGTCAAACATGCAGCAGCTGTAGGTCTACAGTACTTTCTAGTGCAGCCACAACCAAATAAAAATATAATTGGGAAATATCTAACAAAATAAATAAAAATACAATCACAACATAAATAATATTAATTTATGTGAATGTTAATTTAATTTTATATTTATTTTAATATTAATTTTAAGTTGGTATTCAGTGTTAGGGATTCCTTTCTCTTTGAGTTTGACACCACTGTGTAAAAGATGTGCTTTATCCATTCTGTGTAATAGAGAGAGACAGGTCATCTATGGCATGTTTAGATATCCAATGTGGTATTTGGCCCACTTTTACTTCAAGGAAGGCAATGATTGATGTGATCTGTCCTTCTCTCACGTATTTCTAAGAGATTTATTGGACTAGAATTGTATCTGTTTACTATATATCAAATACCTGTAGTCTAGGTGTACAACAGAGAGTTTAGAAGAAGCACCTTAAAGAGGAGGATATCACTTAGATTTCTCTCTCCAGCTCAGCTTTCTTTTGCTAAACACTGGGTATAAGAAAAACCATCATGAACATTATATTGCCTGTCCTCTTCCTAGGTTCCCCCAACAGTCTGATGTAATATGTCTCCTTCATATGTTCTATATGCAGTATGCCTCAGAGACCTCTTAGCCAATCTGGAATCCTAACCCATCTATAAATGTCACAGAGTATTTGTCCCTGTCCTTCAAGGAACCATCTAATAATAGTGAATGGGGATGTTATATTGTGTCATCACAAAGCATAAGTAATTTCAGTGTTAAACCACATATTTACTTGGAAATTGCCAGGGGGATTCAACATATGCTTCATAGGATGCCAACCCTGGATGTTCATGAATTCTTGATAAGGTGTATTCCAATCTAATCTTCACTAAAGTAACAGTTACAAGAAGAAAAATAATGATAATGATGTTGTTGATGATGCTGATGATGCTGAAAAAATTTCTTTTCCAGTGGTCACTATCCCTGACTACTTTGTGATATCACCCCTCAATCAGGAGTCATCATGGCCTCTGCAAAGAATATTGCATATATTAAATGGAGATATTATTTGACATCTTGCTCCACTATTTATTTTTTGTGTGAATTTAGGCAAATCACATCCTTTTTGGGTGCTTTAATTTCCTAATCTGACCTCTTGTTTTGTATTAAATCAAATCTAAGCTTCTTTGCAGCTGTTTGATCTGTATTCAGTTGTTACCACAATAACTCTGCTTACTTTCTTTCTTAGCTAGAGAGTCCTTTTTCCTCTATGATTATACATTTAATCATGCCTTGAGACCCTATTTAAATTCCAGGTTTGGGGCGTCCCACCATGGGATTGTTCCTGATCATATGGACCCTGGTGATTGCCTATTCTTAATTTATGTCTATATCACTTAGTTGTCATTTAATTTGATCTTATACTGTTTACAAAATACTTGATTCAATTTTATATGTTTATATTTTATTTGCTACATGAAATTATAAACTCCTAGAGGGCAAGTATTATTTATAGCATTTATTTGAATCATACAGTGGTTTGTTCACACCCACAGTGCCTAGAAGACTGTTGAAGATTTAAGATTCAATAAATGAATCAATTAAGGCCAATATTTGATTCTCAGTATAATCTGATTTTCTGATTATTCATTCTATCATTAAAATATAAGTTAAAAATTTTAAGGAACATTGAAACATTAATTAGTTTTCATAACAGAATGTGAGATTGGTATTGTTTTCATTATCCCTAACTTAAAGGATGAAAAACAAAGATGCAAAGAAATTAAATACATGTACTGCATCAAATATTGATATATTTATTTTTTCATTGTTTGTGTAATGAATTGCAAAGCTAGGTTTATCCATTGGAGAACAATCTGTTTTGATCTCCCTCTCAAATAGGAAGTAGAATATGATACAGCAACAATTTTCTTTGGTGTTTTACCTTAAAACGCATCAAGAAGAAGGCATTTTACATCTAGGTAGAATGTTTTTTTAAGATATTGTGGGAGGAGAGCTAATGAATCAATGTCTTTGGAGGGTTTTGAAAGTATGCCCTTTTCTGTTTCTATAGAGAGTGTGGATTATGGGCCAGTGTTTGTGCAGGAACCAGATGATATCATTTTCCCTACTGATTCTGATGAGAAGAAAGTGGCACTGAATTGTGAAGCTCGAGGCAACCCTGTTCCCAATTACAGGTAGAAATTCACTCTTGAGCACTCATTCCCCTAAGCCTCAAAAACAACAGTTGGATGATATTTTAGAACCTCCAGAGAATAAGAGAATGCCCCATGTAATTCTTATCTGTATTTCTTCTGATTTTTCCCAAGATGGCTACGAAATGGAACAGAAATAGACTTGGAAAGTGATTATCGCTACAGTTTGATCGAAGGAAACCTCATTATCAGCAACCCAATTGAAGCAAAGGATGCTGGTCATTATCAGTGTTTAACATCTAACTCCTTGGGAAGCATTCTGAGCAGAGAAGCCATACTTCAGTTTGCCTGTGAGTAAATTATGTTATTACCATGAAACCCTTTTTGCCCTTTAAATGGTTAATGAATATGTTTTAAATTATTGGCAGTCTTTGCAAGTATAAAGTTGAAGAGAGGAGGGACCATAACTTTTCTTGAGAGATTTCTAAATCTCTGGATAAAAGTATTGTCTTCAGAATAAGTCCAATTTTTTTCTCATCCAAACCTGTTCTCTTTTTTATAAGCTTTCACAGAAATTTCTGAAATTGCTTTTCTTGAAATGAAGGACTACTGTCCATTAAAGCTGAAATATCTATAATAACACTTTTTAGGCCAGTGGTATCAAATAAATAATGATCTTTGTCAGCTTATGTTGACTTAGAAAGCAACATGTTAATATTACTTACATTCTATTGCATTTTTACTTATTTTGTTAACTGTTTCTCTATTACTTTTTTTTTTTTGATCTGGTTCAGTTGCACTGAGGAGTGGGCCTGGTTAGGCCAGCTAGTGTTTTTGACACCTTACCTCAGTCTTAGGCTATTGATTTCTGAGTAGTCTTGGTGACCACATTCAAAGTTGCAAAATAGATGGAGGTAAGAGATCTACATTGGCTATAAAATCTGTCATTAGTGAATTTTAGATTTAATGTTGTGTCCTAAAGTTCTAAGAACCATTTTCTCTCTCTCTCTCTCTCTCTCTCTCTCTCTCTCTCTCTCTCTCTCTCTCTCTCTCTATATATATATATATATGCTTTAACATTGTGTGTGTGAGTATGTATATGTCTTAAATTAACTCAGCTACCCTACATTAAACATATACGAGAAAGGAAAAAAATATATAGAAGAAATAAAAAAGAACTATTCAAAGTCCAGATCATTAATTGTCTAAGTTTCACAACTTAGAGAATACCAAGACGAGGCATGGAAATACTTTAATCTGTTACGTGGTCAAAAATTGGGCTTGCTTTGGTAGTTGAGAAGATATTATTTCTATGAGTATCATTTATATCATAGGAAAAAACAGTATACTTGTTATTATGACCTGTATTTATTTGGGAGAAAATTATATATTGAAGCATAGGGTAAAATACTCTTCAGTTTATCTATTGGACTCACAATAAATAAGACTGATTAAAAAGTTAACCCCTATCATTGTGCCAATGATATACCTTATAAGGTATCTGTAGGAACACAATGACTTTTCAGCCATAAAGTACCAGGTCCAGACAAATCTTCTTAGTTAAACATAACTATAGTTTACATCTTACAGTTTGTACTATAACTGTGGTATGCCCACTAGTGGTCAATATGCAAAGAAAGATCTGTGATTTTCTTACTGTTGGAATCTTCTCCACTGATGAAGATCAGAACCATCTGTCCCTTAGCAGATAAATTTTACAGAATTACTTGAGGATTAGAGAGGATGTGAATTTTCCATGGTCACATAGAGGAAAATTTTGAAGTTATGTTTAGTTCTACATACTATATAATACTACCAATTAGTAGAACCATTATCTAGATTTAATTATTTTCTGTGAGAATAAACCCCTTGCAAAAGTTGAAACTATAAAATTAAAGACATGAACTGGTATAAAATGTTCCATTGTGATATGAGATTGGTTCTCTAATCTGTGAATTGTAATGTATTATGATAGATTTTTTTGTTATTTTTTGGAGGGCAATTGGGGTTAAGTGACTTGCCCAGTGGCTAGTAAGCATATCAAGTGTCTGAGGCCAGATTTAAAGTCAGGTCCTCCTGACTACAGGGCTGGTGCTCTATTCACTGTGCCACCTAGCCGCCCCCATTATGACAAATTTAGACTGAGAGATTACAATTTTTATTTGCCAGTTTATGTGACTAAATTTTGCCAATGATAGGGCATCTGCAAACACTGACTCAAAGTCATTCAGACTCACCATGTTTCCCTAGTACACGAGGATTAAAATTTTGTTGCTTAATCAGTATTTTTAGAGTACATGACCTCATCAAAATACACTGTCTCATATAGGTAATTGATGTGCTTTGGGGGTTTATTTGTAAGTGAAGAAAAGTCTATATAAATATTTTCACAGTAATCATGATCTTATTGTCTTTTCCCCTAATAGCCAATACTTTCTTAAGGAGGCTATGTATTAAATGTATAAATAGGAGTACTATGATTTGAGGGCATAAGAAAAACTTTTCTATCCAAATTGATTTTCCTATTCAAATGTATATCTAAAATTTCACTATTCTCAAATTTCATTTCTTTGGGTTAAACATTACCCTTTTCCCAAGCTTCTTCTTTTCTTTTTTAACTACAAACACCTTCACAGTTTGTGCATTCATTAGTGTGTGTGTGTGTGTGTGTGTGTGTGTGTGTGTGTGTGTGTGTGTGTGTGTGAGAGAGAGAGAGAGAGAGAGAGAGAGAGAGAGAGAGAGAGAGCGAGCGAGCACACTGGAACTTACATAAATGTTTTGGATAGATCACTTTCCTCAGAAGCAGGTAACACAAGGTCCCTGGCACCATAGTGGAGTTTGGAGTAGGGAAGAAATTATAATAAGACATACAGATAAGGAGGGACAGGACAGAAAAGAAAAGAGAGCATTAAAAATGCACTTTAGCTACCTAACATTTTGTCTAGAATTTGTCGCATATACTAACAATAAACTCACAAAAAGAGTGATTTGGGAGGGTACCCCAAGAGAAAAGGGCTGATTGGTTGCATGATAGAACACTACCTTTGTGTCATATCACTCAGGTCCGTAGAAGTCTCTTGATTACCAAATAGACTAGACTTATGCATTATTTTCACTTTGATTTTTAGCATTTTTTCCTTGAACAACCTTGAACAAAACTAGAAGGTTTAAAAGTGTATTTTGTGACCCGTTTTGAATTTTTATTGTGTTTCATGGTTTCACCTGAGCCTACAACATAATTGGCACTTGACAAATATATTTTGATTGATTCAACGAGCAGTGGTTTAGGACGTGATTGCCTTGACCCAAGCCATACAGCCATAGTGTCAGTTCATGATCATCTATGGATTTATTTGTTTAGGGTTTTTAATACGTTGTGATCATAAAATATGGATTTTCTTATAATTCTATCTCTCACTCCACACACACACACACACGTGTACTAGAAGATCTAAGAATGCGAACAGAAAAGTGAGGTTTCAAAATAATTTTACTCTTAGTTTAATCACTACATAGAAAGGAATGAAACTAATATCAGTGATGAGAGATAATACTCAAGACTTTGAAGAAAATGGAGATGGTGAAGAATTGGTACTATTTTACAACTTAGTTGTAAGAAGAAAAAAGTCCATTTTGAATAAAGTGTAAGGGAAAATACAGAGTAAATAGATACAAAATTTGTATATCCTTTTATATTCATTCATTGTAATTATAATCCATGTTCATGGTTCACCTCATCCATTCATAGGCCTTATGTCAATACTAATATGAAAGGTAGCATGGTGTGGTAGATAGAATCTTGTACACAAAGAAAGGAAAATCTGCATTTGAATCCTGCACCTGAAACTTACTAGCTGTGTGACCATGTGCAAATCACTTTAGCTCTCTAGCTCTGTTTCCACATCTTTAAAATTGGGATAATGATGCATGAAGTGCCTACCTCATATAGTTATAGAGAGCAAATGAGTCAAAATTTATAAAGTGTTCTATCAACTTTTAATGATATGTGAGTATCATGTTATTTTATATATCATAAAATATGCATTTGTGTGGGTTCCTGGCAAGGATTTTACATTTCAAAAAACAATAGTTGTTAATAAGAGGATCAGTGCTTGTAAGTGGTCCAAAACTTGTGTGATTCTGTACTTTCCCTGCTGTTCTTCCACTACCACTGCTGAAAAAGAAGGGTTGAGGTCTGAGGGCCATTTTGTATTGGTATTTGCTTCATGGGTTGCCCTGCTGTGATGCATCATTGTGGTATTTTGAAAACTTTCAGTATTGGCCACATGAGAATGCCTGACACATAGTAGGTGCTTAATAAAAGTTTATTGATTGATAGTGCTTGTTTTCTTAAATCCACAATTGATATGCCAACCATGACTTCTTTGATCATTTCCGTCCATTTGTGGAAACAAAATAAGTTAAAAATCTCTTCATTGTAAAGTAATCCTGTATTTTGTCATTAGAGAATATGCACATGAAACTGTTCAATTTTTTCATTCATTCACAAACCTTTACTTCACTTTGTGTGTTAATGGACCAGGATAGCTACTCCAACTTTATTCATTGCCCTTGTAAACTTCCACCTCAAATGTCTAAATGTCTACCCCTGAGGATCTCTCATTTTGTTTCCCAGCTAAATGAATAGTTATTATCACAGTTCAACCTAATTCTACTTCAGCAACAACAGCATCATGCCTTAATGGGCTGAAGTGAAGATTGATAGAGTGCTGAAATCATGTTTATGAAAGGTTTTTTGTTTGGTTTGGTTTATCGGTTGGTTTGTTTCTTTCCCCAAACTTCTTAAAGAAAGATTTGTGTAAATACAAAGACAAGTTTGATTGTTAGTGATGATTGTTGCTGGTTCTCAATCAGACCATTTATACAGTGGAATATCTTATTCATTTTACTTATACCTATAAGAAAAAAATATTCTCACCTACTAGAGTGATTTTTTCCACCAGTGACAAGCAAGAAGCTGCTATGTAAAGCTGTGTTACTCTATTAACCTATTACCATGATGATGAGAATTTGAAATTGATAATGTGACACTAGACACTTCTCATACACCCTGCTGAGCTTAGAAACAGAAAGCTCTGAGCCATCTATCAAAAGTTCAGATTATCCCAAATAATTCATGATAGAAAAGCAAAACATATAATGAATCAAGACTAAGATCTCCTCATGTTGTCTCTTGCTTCAAAAACTTCACATTGACAGTTTAGGTATAATGGAGAGTTCATATTGAAATTGGAACATACTGCATTTCTGTTTATATTATTTAGATTTAGAATACTCCCTTACCTTTTCCTTGAAGCAGTTAGTTTAAAATGTTCTGCTAAACTCTCAAAGAGTTTCGATTATATTATAATACTATATAATAGTAGCCTGCCATTATTACTACCGAAGGATGCCATTTTTCAAAGTAGCTGAAAGTTCTTAGCGCTTTTAATTATGAACTATAAAATGAAGTAATCATTTTCTTTTAAAAATCAAAATTTGCATCTTTGGTTTAAATCCCCAATCCCACATCTTCACTTCATATAAAAAAGATAATAGGAATGAAAACTAAGTTTCACTGGTGGTTAGCCCTCTATGCCAAAATTGTCAACTATCAAGAACTTTTAAATAACCTTTACCATCATATTTCACAAATCTTATTTACTAAATAATGAATATGCAAACATGAAGTAAATATTTTCCTTCTGCAAAATTCATTATTTGTATACATTAGATGTTATATTTTATCATGACACCAAATACAAGTTGATTTTGCATAGTATAAAGCATAGAGGAAGTAGCCTAAAACTTTCTCTAATTAGTTATAAAGATAATTTTAGGTATGTTAATCTATACTTAAAAGTTACTATTATCCCCTTGGCTCAAAAGACAATTACTTTTATGATGACTTATACTAATGATATTACATTTCCTCCATTATGATTATTATGGTTCTAGGTAACCCTGCAGTTTGAGGGAAAATATTCATAGATATAATTAAATCTTTATAAGATAATAGTATATAATATCACTCATTCATTGTATTTGGAATTATTAGAATAAATTGAGAGTGAAAAGGGAAAAATATATCACAATTCAATTATAAAAGTGAACTTCTTGATAGGGAAGAATGTTATACTCTGTATAACAAAATGTCATCACTCAATGGGATGTTGAAGAAATGACTGATGTCTATTTTAAAAAGGCATTTGTTAGTGAACTCTTTATTTTTCAACATAGCTTTTTTTTAAGGGTAATCTTTAGCCTGTTTACATATTAGCCTCTTTTTTGGACCAATTTAGTACATAAAGACCTTTGCAAACTCAGATATGTCAGTTTATTTAATATTATCAACTCATTTGTAATTAATATATCTATGAGTAATGTTTATTAATAAATTTACATGTTGTAAATATTCATAAAATTATAGTGCCTTAGCAATGGAAAGAATCATGGAGAGTATCTCTTCCATCCTCCCATCCCAGAAAGAATCACCATCTCATATGCCTGACAAATACCCATCTTGTTTATTCAGGGGAGCTCACTACCCTGAAGGAAGGCATTACATTTTTGACAGCTCTGATCCTGAGAAATGGCCTCATACTTTGAACTATTCTCTTCTAACATACCCTCTAGTCCCACTTTTATCTTTTTGAACAATCTAGAAAATTGTTGTTTTAGTCAGGCCTGACTCTTCATTTTGTGGGGTTTTCTTAAGAAAAGATACTGGAGTGGTTTGCCATTTCCTTCTCCAAATCATTTTACATATGAAGAAACTGAAGCAAACAGAGATAAGTGATGTACAAATCTAGTAAGTTACTGAAGCCAGATTTGAACTCAAGAAGATGAGTCTTCCAGACTGTAGATCAGGAACTCTATCCACTGTGCCGCCTCACTGCTTGTTTCACTACAACACTTCAAATATTTGTAGATACCTATCATGTGCCCCTACATCTCTTTTCTAAGCCAAACATTTCTAATCCCATTAACTCTTTTTTTCTGATATGGTTTGGAGTTCCCTTCTACCCCAGTTATAGTCCTTTAGATGGAAACTATAAAAGAGAAATTAAATTAGGAAATAAATTTTCCCTTGCACATTTAGTTTTCAAATCAAACTGCCTTCTTCAATTCAACATATATATCATCAAGTAGTAAAGAAACAAAAGATTATTTGTGCTTTGACATGTACTGAGGCTTAGACCTTAAAAGTAAATGAGAGCTACATATACTTTTGAAAGCATCATCAGTCTTCCTGCCCTGAGTTTTGCTTCCTACTTTTTAAGAGTCATCTTTCTAACTCTTTGAGGATCTGATAGCTGTAACCCTTTCAGGAGTATATTTCCAGTACTCTAGTTAATTTTCATTGGAAGTCATTCAAATGTAATGGAGGATAAAGGGCGTGTTGGCTGTACTCCATTCTCACACACACACACAAATCTATCACCAAGGAGGAACAGTGCCATATACTCATTTTGCACAAGTACATACAATATAGCTAGAAAAACCACATAACATTTCCCTCCTCTCTCTGAAGTTCCTTTTGATGCAAGTGTTAGAGACTGAAGAGGGGGTGCAGCAAGTGGGGCAAGAACAGGTCCTACTCTATTAACTTACGTAGGCAAGGTTGTGGGGCTTCTTTGCTTTCTCAGTCTATCAATTAATAAACCTTCATTAAAGACTGTAATGATAAGGGAATTTGAAGATCTTCCCTGCCCCTTAATGGATGTCAAATGGAACACAAGGGGGGCTTATATGGGGGGAAGCTTGTTTTTCAGGAAGGCCCACACCTTTTGTTACTTTGTAATTAGGCAGTGTGTCATGAAGGCTGTGATGTTCTCTGACCCTAGAGAAGGCCATATATACTTCTAAGGTGAGGTTTTGCTTTGGGGATCACTTTGTAAACAGTTGTGTGATTTGGCCAGATGAGAATCTAGGCAGCCATTGAGCCCCTGGCTTTGAAAACCCTGATGTTGGTGCTTCTCTCTCTGGTAACTAACTGTATGTATGTAATGATCTGATAGCTAGAAACCCTGTCTGTTGGTTTCTTGAATTGTGTTATTTTCTCTCTCTGTATTTTTTGTCTACTTGTAATTTCTGTTTGTATTTTCTTTTTTTTTTTTTTTAAAGCAGTTGGGGTTAAGTAACTTGCTCAAGGTTACACGGCTAGTCATTTGATTTATGCGTGGGTGCTCATTTTCTGAGGCCGGATCTGATCTCGGTCATCCAAACTCCGAGGCCGGCGCTCTTACTCACTGCGCCACCTAGCCGCCCCTTTAGGGCAATTGGGGTTAAGTAACTTGCCCAAGGTTACACGGCTAGGTTTTTTTGTTTGTGCGGATTAAGTGTCGGAGGCCGGCTCCGAACTCAGGTCCTCCTGATTCCAGGGCCGGCGCTCTATTCACTGCGCCACCTAGCCGCCCCTCTGTATTTTCTAAAGTTAGGGGTGCTGACTTTTCCCCCTGAACTAAGTGATATGTGTGTATGTATGTGTGTGTGTATATATATATATATATATATATATATACACACACACACATATATATACACACATATATATGTATGTATATATACATATATATTTTATATATATACACATATATGTATGTATATATACATATATATTTACATATATGTGTATGTATGTGTGTGTATGTTTGATTAAAGTAATATTGTTAACCCCTTTTGAGTTGCTTTCCTTTAGAAAAGCAGATCAAAGAAACTGTGCTAGCAGCCATCCTGGCTATGCTAGCGTGCTTGATGTTACAAAGGTCTACTGTATTCAGGCATTCTGCTAAGCACTAGAGATTCAGAAAGAGGTACAAGACAGTTCCTGCCCTCAAGGAGCTTGCAATCTAATGATAGAGACAATATGAAAACAAATACAAAGCAAACCATATACACGATTCAAATGTTTGCATAGAACAAACTACATACAGGATAAATAGGAAATAATTAACAGAGGGAAGGTACTAGAATTAAAAGGACCTGAGAAAAGCTTCCAGTAAAAGATGGGCATTTTAGGTGGCACTGAAAGGAAGCGAGTGAAGTCAAGAGGCAAAGTGGAAAAGTAGTGTTCTAAGCATGAGGGACAACTACTCCTTCGAAAAATCTAACATCCAATGGCCATAATAAGACAATGTCATCTATAGTTGTAAATTTCTTTGCCTTGGGAAGCAAACATCTACACCCAATCTAACCATGGATTAAAAAAATAACAATCTTTTATACAGCAGTGAACACACAATATTCCTCCCTCTCTGCAAGAAATTCCCAAGACAAGTTATGGTATATCTTTGCCTTCAGATCTATAATAGGCACCTGTCTGCCCAAAATGATTTAAGTGCAGCCCTACAGGAGGAAAAAGGTTTCTGATGACTCTTTCTATTCCTATGATTCCAGAATTATAGCTAATATGCTATTTAACTTTTTGCTATACAAGGAGATGTCTATTCTCTTATTCCTTCACCTTAGCAATAAGACAGGATATAGTGACAGGAATTGTCACATTAAGGTGTCAAATCTTGCCTCTTAATTTCTTTTTAGAATATTGGTTGTCTATCAAATTTCATATTTGGATGACTCCTTGAACAATCTTATTTTTGTGTATATGCCCTCCATTTCTGCTTTATTTTTTTGCCATGACAACCCAACAAACAGAGCCACTTGAGTCAAATAACTAAGAAACAATAAATTTTTCAGTTATATTTTTCTCAAATCCTATTTTGAACCAATATCATCAGGAGACAATATACTCAATTGTAATTCACACAAAACTGAGCATTTCAGAGAATTAATTTCTTTTAGTAGCTCAAAGGAAATTAAATGGCATTTGTAAAATCTCATATTTCTCTTCATTGTTGTTATAAAAATTATGATTATAAGCTGTCAGTGTGGAATATCAAATAAGACCACTGATTATCAATCATAAGTGCATAAACAAAGGAAATCATTCACCTGGCAAGCTCTCAACTGTAATGGACTTATTTAAATAATAATCCATGAAATTTCATAAACATTCATTAAACTATGAAAGTGAGAAATAACTTGTTAACTGATCTAGAAATGAAGAAGTCATTAAATGAATTTTCTTTAGTTTCAGGGCACCAAAATAAATTCTGGCCTAGAAAACCTGATTTATCAATTTAATCTCATTAAATCAACCATTACTGAAGGGACTGTCTATATCCTACTCTTTTTCCTCCTCCTCTTTTTTTCCTCCTTTATAAAGCAATGCATCTTGGAGTTAAAGAACATTTCAGGTTGTTTTTAAGGTACTTCTATGGAAGGCACTTTATAATGTTGGTTCCATATATACCATAATCATTTTTTAAGTAGTTCTTGATTCTCCTAGTCAATTCTCTCTATCTCCTAAACTTTTCTGGTATTTGCTTATACTTGTGTATGTCTAATAGAATGTTGGGTGCTCAGAACCAGCTCAGGTTCAGTGGAGAGTGACAGGAATAGGGTCAGGAAGACCTGAATTCAAATCCAGCCTTAGTCACTTGCAAGTTGTGTGATCCTGGGCAACTCAAATGGCATCTTCCTGCCTCAGTATCCTCATTTGTAAAATGAGGATAATAATAGTACCTATGACCCAGAACTTTTGTGACACTCACATAGGATATTTGCTAAGTTCTATATATAAATGCAGGTTATTTTTATTATTATCATCATCATCATTGTCACTATTTCATTTTTGCCTTTGTATGCTCAGTACCTCCTACCCTCACTATTTTGCCCATAGTAGAGACTTAATAAATGTTAGTTGAATTTAATCGAGTAAAATTCCTCCTCCTCACATCCCCATTGGAATGTCCTACATAACACCAAAATAATTTAAATATTTTATTTTTATTAAATTTTAAAATTCAAACAATTATTGAGTAGCATACTTTTTCAATCCCATGATGCAGTGTAGAAAGAAATAATTTACCTGTGTTATAATGATATAAGCATTAGTGTCAATGAGCTAGCATGAAGAGTTCAGATTACTTTAATGTGTTCTTCCTACAAAGAGACTCTTAATATGGCCATTAATGCAATCACTTTGGCAAAGCAATGCTAGTATCACACAAAAAACATTCATTGTAACTGGTTTCATTAGAACGTCACAAATTTATTTCTAAAATTTCAGAAATACATAGATACATATACATATATCTACAATTTATCTTTATATTTTCTTCTAAAAATAAATACATAAATACATACATATACAATAAATAAGCATTTCTCTGGTACTTTATTTCTCTTGCACTTAATTTGTGTTAGGCACTGTTCTGAACACTGGAAATACAAATACAAAAACAAGACATCCGGAAGTTTTTATTTCAATGGGGAACTGTAATGGTAATGAGAATTTGAAGATCTTCCATGCTCTTTAATAAACCTAAGGGAATTTGAAGACCTTCCCTGCTTTGAAAATATACTCTGCCCCCTAATAGACTGAATGTAATCACATGGAGCATGGGGTGGGAGGAGTTTACTGAAGGGTGGGATAGAGACCACAGGAAGCTGGGAGTCAGAGCAAGCTAGACAGTTGGGAGGAGAGGATGCTTCCTAGGGAAAGAGCAAGGGTTGTGAGTAAATAGTGGTCTTGTGTTGGTTTGTGGGAAGGCTAAAGGATGGTGTGGCTCTCTGTTCTATTATGACAACTTCTTTGCTACTATAATGGAATCAGCTTATTGGTTTGGGGATGTGGTTTTCTGATGTCTGAATAAATGTTTTGCTTCTGTCTTATATATGGAGAATGTGGTATATCTTGTGATTAAGCACCATGCAAATATATTTACAATGATTGCGGGCACTGTGAATATTGCATCGGCATTATATGGAAAGAGTTTAGGCGACTCTCACAAGACTGCATAGGAAATAAATCTCTGAATTGGGTCCTATTTCTTGTAACCTAGCTTGAAGTTAAGTCCTTTAATTCAAGATCCATCATACTTTGATTTTTCTTTAAATTCTTTAGCAAACACACTGCCTCTCTTTTCCCACAAGGAACAGAACCCCTACAACACAATGTCATTTAGTAGTCCTCTTGCCGTGGGCTGCTCAGTGTCCAGCACTTAGCATGATTTGGAGACGTGAATAAGAAACGACCAGGCCATGTGGGTAGCTCAAGGAAGAACCATGAACTCCATTTATTGATACTCAGGGAAAGGTTTTTATAGAGCAAAGAGACAAAGGACAGGGAGGAAGAGAAATCATTATCTTAGTCTGTTGTATCCTGGAAGTAGCATGGTAATAAGGTCTATTGTTTCCTAGGTGCCATAGAGTCTTGGGCAGTTATCTCAGTCAGTTACATCTGAAAGGATGCTCTGAGAGCTGGCCTCAAAGCCTAATGGCCAAGGCCACATCATCAAGAATATCTGCATAAGAACTGACTTCCTGCAAATGTTTTGGATAACTAATAGTTTTGGGGAAGAGCCTTAGGTCTGGGTCTCCAGTACTTCCTAATGCAGCCGCAATCATAAACAGATACATCTGAGAGCAAACTTCAAAGCTGAAGCGCAATCCTCAAAAGACATCATGTTTAGAGCTGGCTGCTCAAAGATACCAGAGTGTGGAATCAGATATATCCAGGGACAGAATCCTTTTAACTCCAACAATATCCTTTTAAATGCAACCTATATCAAAAGAACTCTGGAGCAGACTTAGTGGAAAGTCGCATCTCAAAGAGATCTTTGACATGCAGGTCCATTGATATCAAGGTAATTGTCAGAGTCATGAGACAGGCCTCTTTGGCTCACTACAGTCCTCCTTTATGGATAAATCTAAAGGGGACATGCCTTAAAAACAACTTTTGCTATGATATTGGCTGATATTCAATAATGTTTATTGAATAGCAATAATAATAAATATATGAATAATAAATATATGAATAATAATTTTTATTGAATAGCAACAAGTAGTAATAAGTCATATTTTTCCCTCTTCTTCCTAAATAAACCTTTGAAAGGTGAGCTCAAATGGAAACCAAAATTTTATGATCTGATTTTACATGCTGTGTCAGTCTTGGTAAATGGGAATTTACAACAGTAATCTAATTGCAAGTGATTGTTTGTTTTTTCTCCCTGACTTACCTGGATGCCATTGTGAATATGGATAAGCCTAAATGAGCATTTAAAAATAAAACTTTGAAATTAGCTGTCAACATAATCTTGTTTACCTTTATAACCTTGATACCTACTTCTGCATCATAGACCCTTCTTGGATGTTACAAAAACCTATCACAGAATGACAGTTAACTAAGAAGAAACAGACAGAGAAAATTTAAATCCATGAGTTTTTACCTGCTCTCTTAGAACTAAAAATGCCCTCCTTGCCCTTAGCTCTTCTAGTATATAGCAGTAGAGCAAGCTTTTATATTTGCTCAACATAGATGTTTTTGCACACACAAATACATATACCTAACACTGTCAGAGACACAAATTATCATCTTTGCACAACCACATAACAGAATTACTTTTCTTCCTTACTAGATTAGTTAATCTTCTTTTAGCCTATATCAATTCAAGTGTTATACCCTGTCAGGGGAGTTTAGGACACAAGCAGTGAAACAACTCATGAGACTTTAAACTCAGCTTTATGCTGAAATGTACTCTCCTGATGGTCATTATCTTTTTGGTTTCTTTTATAAAATCTATTTCCTCATTTATTTAACAGAAGAATTTATTAATTGACTACAATTTTCATGACCCTTTTCAAATAATGAGTCACTAGAACTGGGATCATATAGAGAGGACAAGAAACCAGACAAATGAATCAAATGTTTATTGGGAGAAACACAGCTCACCGGATGTTCCAGCCAAGCACACATATGACAGTTCATTAGAGAAATTGCCACCTCCTGAGACCTTGCTTAATAAACCAGCCAGCTTTTCTCTGCAGTATAATAATAGCGTGTAACCTGGTGATTCAATTTATCTTAATGATGATTCATTCAAACAGTGGACATCTGGTGTGTGTGTGTGTGTGTGTGTGTGTGTGTGTGTGTGTGTGTGTGTGTGTGTGTGTGTGTGTGTGCGCGCGCGCGCGTGCACATATACACCTTGGGTTAATTCCTAGCTTTATCACACAATAAATGCTGAAAAACAGTGTAAAATACATCCTAACTTCCTAAACTATACTGCATTATTATAAAATATTAATCCTAATAAAATATTTAGAAACTAACACCAGCTAAGGGGGAAAAAGAGGTGAGAAAGTAGCCAGCTAGTGCTATATTTGACCTGATATGTTTACCTTATTTAATAACGTTTCTGCTATTTCTTCCATTAATTTGAGGTCTCCACATATGGGTGGCAGAAAAGACGGAAAATTTAAGGAGTGGCTCCTTATTCTCTTCACCTCCATCCACTATGTGTTGGTTAACCTCAGCCTGGCATTATGAAATTTTCTGGGCAATTATTACAGTAACGAGGAAGAGGACTGAAAACATTGGACAGCCATGAAGGAATGATATGTCTGTCAAAAAACCATGTATTCCCACACAAGTTGTAAGTGATACATGAGAGGAAAATCAAAGCAGAAACAACAAATCCTGAAAATCAAATCAGGAGCTTGGGAAAATAGCTATTAATAGCTGGCATTTATATAACACTTTAATATTTGCAAAGTGCTTTGCAAATATCTCATTTTATCCTCACAATAACCTTGTGAAGTAGGTCATATTACTTTCCCCACTTTATGGATCAGGAAACTGAGGCAGACTGGGGATAAGTGACTTGCCCAGCTATAATGGGAATGTGAATTTAAGATCTTTCTTGCCCCTAGGCCCTTTGATATACTTAAGTACACCTGGAGCCTGTGGTGGGAGGCTTGTTTTTCAGGAGAAACTTTATGATTGGGCAGTGAGTCAAGAGGATTGTGACATTCTCTGTGGCACAAGAAGGCTATATAAACCCTGATGTGAGACTTTGTTTTGGGGCTTATTTTGAGAAGTGTTGTGTGATTTGACCAGACAAGACTCTGGGCAGCTGTTGAGAGCCTCCTGGCTTTGAAAAACCCAGATGTTGATGCTTCCCTCTCTGGTAACTGTGACTAGGTATGGATGTAATGGTTGGATAGTTTGGAAGCCTGTCTGTTTGAAATGTTTCTGCTGTATACTATGAAGTTCGGGTGCTGACTTTTTCCCCTGAACTAGGCAAATGATATGTTTGACTGATTGAAGGAAGATTGTTAACCCATTTTGAGTTGCTTTCCTTTAAAAAACCAGATCTAAGAACCTGTGTTGGCAGCCACCCTGGGTATGCTGGGATGCTTGCTGGAACACCAGCATCACTCAGCTAAGTGTCAGGGGTAATATTTGAACCCAGGTCTTTCTGACTCCAGGTCCAGCACTCTGTCCATTAGAAAACGCCTCCTAAGCACCAAATCCTGTTTACTTTTCTTAGTCATTGGTTTCCTTTATTTCTCTATAATATTTGAAAATTTTGATCACTCCTTCAATGAAACTCTCCTTGACTGACTTTAGAAATGATGTATTTTCCTGGTCCTCATGCTGCTATCCTTACTGTATGCCTTCTCTGCTTATTCCTCTTTTTCTTCCTGCTTTCTAAATGTAAGAGGCATTCTCCCAAGGCTCTGTTCTTGTCCATTTTCTTTAATTTTTTTTCCTTCTCTTTTCTTTAATCAATCAAAGATCTTATTTATTTCCTCTTTTGATTTTTTTGTATTTTCATGGCCTGATCAAAAACCCTTAAGGAATAATTTGGAAATATAAATGCTGAGGAATTGAAGGAATTCACCTTCATCTATTCTTTAGATGAACCCTTCATTTGATCACAGAATGTGACTGTCATTAGACGCCAACATAGAAGGCTATGGATGGGGGATGATATAATTATTGGAATCTTTTGTGTGGAGAGTAAGGACAGGGAAAGAGAAAGATTACTTCCATGGAAGAATCCCTTAGTATATCAGGTAGAATTAGGCCTGAAAAATCTAATCATACTTATCAAAAGAGAATTATTAGTAAACACAACTCAAAGACTTTGTATAATTTCCAGCTTTCCAAGCCTGTGTTGGGGGGCCGGGGAGGGGAGTGTCTGTGTGTTTTGCAGTTATAGTAATTGTCCTATTCTCTTCAATAGGAACACATATAAAAGCATTTTTTTTTATTAAGAATTCAAAGGAACCTCTTTGTTATTCTGTCATTAGCTCCAAAAAAAAAAAACCAAAAACAAAAACCAAACAACTTCAAGCACCATGGATGCATAATCAGAGACTATTGGTGACAGGGCAGTCATAATCCAATATCCAAGAATCTCAGAGCTGGAAGACAGCTCAAAGGGCAGCTAGCCCGTCTTCATAATCCTTAACCGAACAAAATTCCACCCCAGCACCTAAGACAACTTGTCATTCAGCCTTTCTCTCAAGACCTCTAATAAGGGAAAACGCACCAAGTACTCATTTATCTTTTTGATAGTACATTGAACCTAAATGTACTTCTTTGCTATTTCTGTCCAGTGTTCATAGTACTATTATCTGGGACCAAGCAGAGCAGGGCTTAATCATCTGCCATATAACAGTTGTTAAGATAACAGAATTCAGCTACAAATAATTGTACTGCTCTTGTCCTCCAACAACTTTATTTTTCTTTTCCAAGCTAAATATCCCCATTTTGTTCAACTGATCCTCCCATGTTATGTTCTGTGGTTCCTTTATCATCCTGGGGACTCTGTTCTGAACATATACCAGTTTGTGAAAACCCTTCCTTATGGTTAATTAAAAAATTGCACCTTAGTTAGATTTATTTATTTATTTTTGTCAGTCAGCAAGCATTTATTAAATGCCTATGTTTATGACACCATACTAAATACAGGAAGTTAAAAAAATCATAGCACTTTAATATGAGTTTCTTACTTGTCCCATCTCTTTTTTTTCTCTTATTTTTGTTGATTTTCTTTTTAATTCAGAGGTTCCTCTGAATTCCTAATAAATGCTTTGGTTGGTTTCTTATTTACAAATTTCTCCTGCTTCTTGAGAAGTCACTTAAAACAAAGCAAAAATTAAAAAAAAATCATTTTACATGCATGCAACAATTTACATCGTTCATATGTACCCAACTCTCTATTTAAAAAAAAATTAACAAATCTAATTTCTCTCCCTCTAACTCTCCCATTGGAAGGACAGATTTTTTTGTTTGTTTGTTTGTTTTTTGCTTTTTGGAGGGCAACTGGGATTAAGTAACTTGCTGTAGCAGCAAGCACCCCAATATCCCCAGGGTAGCTGCCAATATAGGTTCTTAGATCTGCTTTTCAAAGGGAAAGCAACTCAAAATGGATTAACAAGCTTACTTTAATTAAACAAACATACATTACCTAGTTCAGGGGAAAAAGGTCAGCACCCTGAACTTCAGAGTTACAGAACTTACAGATCAGACAGGCTTCCAAACTGTCCCAACATTACATGCATCAATACCAAATCACAGTTACCAGAGAGGGAAGCATCAACATCTGGGTTTTCAAAGCCGGGGAGCTCTCAACAACGGCTTCCCAGAGTCTCATCTGGTCAAATCACACAACACTTCTCAAAGTGAGCCCCCAAAGCAAAGCCTCTCCTAAGGGTTTATATAGCCTTCTCCTGGCTCAGAGAATGTAACAACCTTCTGGACCCACTGCCCAATCACAAAGTATCAAGGTGTGGGCTTTCCAGAAAAAACAAGCCTCCCACCACAGGCTCCAGGTGCACTTAAGCTAGGGGCAGGGAAGATCTTTAAATTTGCATTTCCATTACATTCAGCCCCAAGATCTTTCATGCCCATAGCATACACAATTTACATTTGAATTAGCACTAAAACATCTCTTAGGTCACATTTTCAAGGTACATCTAAAGTTACCAAAGTGGCCACTGGGTCTTAAACAAAGTACATTGCATTTTCACATCAATTCACAAAATACAAAGCATTATCACATAAAGTACTCTTGGGAGGGGGGCGGTGTCCTTCCCCTCACACTGCTCCATCCCCAGCTTCCAAGTCCAGAGAGGGAGCTGGGCAACAAAACCAAAGTGGGGTCCTTGGGGTCCATGGCACTTCACCCCACCCACCAGTCACAAGTCCATCCTCCCCCTGGGTCCCAAACTGTGGGATGCAGCAAGGAAACACATTCAGTGCCCCTGCTTTGCCACACCGTCCTTATCTTGTCCTGTGGCTGAACTCCAAACTCCTGGGTTCCTTCTCCTCCAGCAGAAGGCAGCAGCTCCAGGCTTCTCCACAGGTCTCCATGCAGGCAGCTCACCATTCCTGCTCTCACCTCAGTGAAGTCAGCATGCAGGTCTTTCTCTCCTGCTCCATGGCTCCACAGAATCACAGCTACCACAACTGGGAAACAAACAATTATCCCAGCCCCCATACTTTCCTTTTACTCAGCAGATCCCATCCTCGTCGCCATTTTGCCTGTGGTGGGAGGCTTGTTTTTCAGGAAAGCCCACACCTTGATACTTTGTGATTGGGCAGTGGGTCCAGAAGGTTGTTACATTCTCTGAGCCAGGAGAAGGCTATATAAGCCCTGAGGAGAGGCTTTGCTTTGGGGCTCACTTTGAGAAATGTTGTGTGATTTGACCAGATGAGACTCTGGGAAGCCGTTGTTGAGAGCTCCCCGGCTTTGAAAACCCAGATGTTGATGCTTCCCTCTCTGGTAACTGTGATTTGGTATTGATGCATGTAATGTTGGGACAGTTTGGAAGCCTGTCTGATCTGTAAGTTCTGTAACTCTGAAGTTCAGGGTGCTGACCTTTTTCCCCTGAACTAGGTAATGTATGTTTGTTTAATTAAAGTAAGCTTGTTAACCCATTTTGAGTTGCTTTCCCTTTGAAAAGCAGATCTAAGAACCTATATTGGCAGCTACCCTGGGGATATTGGGGTGCTTGCTGCTACACTTGCCCAAGGTCACAGGGCTAGGTTTTTGTTTGTATGTGCATTAAGTGTCTGAGTTTGGATCCAAACTCAGGTCCTTCTGACTCTAGAGCCAACGCTCTACTCACTGTGCCACCTAGCCGCCCCAAGAAGGACAGTTTTTTAAAAAAATATTTCTTAAATACATATTTAAGCAAAAGAAAAAATTCCCCAAAAGCTGGATTAGGGGAGGGAATTCTTCATTGCAGGCTTCCTATACCAGTGGTATCACAGGCCCAGTCTAATGTATATGTATACGTGTGTATTGCATGTATATATGCATATATGTGTATGTTGATACACTATATGTGTATGTATATGCTGTGTCTATGTATGTTTATATGTGTGTATATGTATATAGGGAGAATATACCACCCTGCATGCCATCTGCACATCTCAGTCAGGCAATAAACATGTTTCAAGCACCTACTATACAGCAGGCATTTGATAAGCATTGAGAAGTTGACCAGTTTCATAATCCTTAACTGAACAGATTGTAGAAGTCCTCTGTACTAGAGTAAATATTGCTTTAGATTGTCAATTTTTTTTTTAATTTTTTTTCTTAAGCAATTGGGGTTAAGTAACTTGCTCAAGGTTACAAGGCTAGTCATTATTTATGCATGGGTGCTCATTTTCTGAGGCCGGATCTGATCTCGGGTCATCCCAACTCCGAGGCCGGCGCTCTTCCTCACCACGCCACCTAGCTGCCCCTTTAGGGCAGTTGGGGTTAAGTAACTTGCCCAAGGTTACACGGCTAGGTTTTTTTTTGTTGTTGTTCGTATGGATTAAGTGTCAGAGGCCGGCTCCAAACTCAGGGCCTTCTGATTCCAGGGCCGGCGCTCTATTCACTGCACCACCTAGCCGCCCCAAGATTGTCAATTTTTAACATTTAAGTAGGATTGATCTGAAAAGTCATGTTTTTATAGTATAGTTTTGTCATAAAATTCATCTTATGGCAAAAGATAATCTACTGGGTATATAGACAATCATTTGTAAGGTAGAAATAGGGTTTTCTTTTCTCTTGGATTTCCTTCATCACTATTAAAAGATGGAGGGAAAATCCCTCATTTAAAAGTCAGTATATGTAATATAAGGCAGCTTAACTAGCCATAATTGACCTCCATCAAATGCATCTAATATTAGTCATCATGTGGCAGAGGGAACTATGGCCCTGAAGAACTAGAATAGATATTATATAAAAAGCTTCATTCTTGTCTTTTAGTTTGATAGGCAAGACATGCACTTTTCATTCTGTTTGATGTACTTTATACATACCTGGGAATCACAGTTATGGCATTGTTTCAAGGCGCTTCTGGCTACCTCCAAAGTTTTCCAGTTGAGTTGAGCAATCATTCATTTTCCATTGAGCTGGGGCCACCAATCATTCCATAAATTTTCATGGTTCTACAATTATGACTGTTTGGGGAACAGTATTCTCTTTATCTGTAATTCTAAGCCCTAACAGAATGGTAATGAAAAGTTAATACTAATTTATTATTAAAAACAAATTTTGTTTGATTATTTAAATAATTATATATTAAAAATGAGTAACCATAAAAAGTATGCTATTTCTCAGAGCAAATGATAAAAAGTTCAAAAACCTACATAAATAATTTGTGGCAAGCAGTCTTCAATTTGCCAAACAATTTTAAAAACTGATAATAGACACAAACCATTCATTCTGTCTGCTATAACTAAAAATGACTTCCCTCCAAACGGAGCCTGTGCAGAATGGAATCAAAAATACCTCCATGGGAGGCGGAGCCAAGATGGCTGAGTAGAAACAGCTCCTCCAAGCCACTCTGCCCCCAGATTCCTCCCAAACTATGTAAAAGGGGACTCTGAACAACTTCTGGAGCCCCAGCACCCACAGAACTACACAGAGAAGCTAACCTCCCACTGAGGAGAGCCCAGCAGCCCTGCAGGAAGGACCAGCGTAGTGGTCTGGGAGCAGGCGTTGGCAGGAAGCAGAGCCAAGCTGAGCCCAGGTCTGGGTGAGCCGAGGTTTTAGCCCCAGGGCGGCAGGGCCAGCAGCCAGCTGGAGGAACCCCAGAACACCAGCAGCTGTGGTGACTCCAGAATTATCAACATAGACATGCCTAGGACAAAGTAAGAGGTTAGTGTCCTATGGACTTTGGGACCCGTATTTGGGGAATGCGTCAGCTCCCTCCCCTGGGGGCTAGAAGCCACTGAGGAGACACACCATTTTGTAGTTTTCAGAGGCAGCTCCAGCTCCCAGCCTGCAAATTGTAGGGAGATCCAGCGATCAGTCTTGGGGGGTAATCGCTCTTGCTTTAACCTCCCTGGATCTGGATTGTGATCTAGGGTGGAAGTCGTGGGTGGGTTTACAGCTTGCCAGAAATGGAAGTTGCCCCCCACACGTTCGGGACGAAAATTCCTCTATCTGGCCTTAAAGCCATAGTGTGGCAACAAGCCCAAAAGTCAGGTAATCAAGTGGCAACATGCCAAGGCAAAGGAAACAGAAAAATGCAACCCTAGACTCCTATTTTGGGGCATAGAGCGGGAAAAGGACTGTGAGGTCAGAAGTCCTGCTCCAAAAGCCCCAGGGGAAAACATGAGCGGGTTGCAGGCCAAAGAGGACCTTAAGAAGGACTTTAAAAATCAAATAAGAGAAGTGGAGGAAAAATTGGAAAGAGAAATGAGAAGGATTCAGGAAAAGTATGAAATGAGGGTCAACAGCCTGACTGAGGAAAACAACACCCTAAAAAATAGACTAACTCAAATGGCAAAGGAGGCCCAAAAGGGCAATGAGGAGAAGAATGCCTTAAAAAGTCGAATTTGCCAGATGGAAAAAGAATCTCAAAAGCTCACTGAGGAGATTCATTCCTTCAGAGTTAGACTGGAGCAAATGGAAGCTAATGACTTTATGAGAAATCAAGATGCTGTTAAGCAGATCCAAACAAATGAAAGATTAGAAGGCAATGTGAAATATCTCATGGGAAAAACCACTGACCTGGAAAATAGATCCAGGAGAGACAATTTAAAAATTATTGGACTACCTGAAAGCCATGATCAAAGAAAGAACCTAGAAATCACCCTTAAAGAAATTCTCAAGGAAAATTGCCCTGATGTTTTAGACCCAGAGGGCAAAATAGAGGTTGAAAGAATCCACCTATCACCTCCTGAAAAAGATCCCAAAAAGAAAACTCCCAGGAATATTATAGCCATGTTCCAGAATCCCCAGATCAAGGAGAAAATACTCCAAGCAGCCAGGAAGAAACAATTTCAATATTGTGGAAACACAATCAGAATAGCCCAGGACCTGGCAGCTTCTACACTGAGGGATAGAAGGGCATGGAATATGATATTCCAGAGGGCAAAAGAACTGGGAATGAACCCAAGGGTCAACTACCCAGCAAAACTGAGTATTTTGTTTCAGGGGAAAATATGGTCATTCAGTGGAATAGAGGACTTTCAAGCATTCTTGAGGAAAAAACCAGAATTGAATAGAAAATTTGACATCCAGACACAAGAAGGAAGAGATGCCTGAGAAGGTAATCAGGAAAAGAAATCAAAAGGAACTTATCAAAGTTGAACTATTTACATTCCTATATGGAAAAGCAATAATGGTGACTGATGATATCTTTCTCACTATGAAAATAATGGAAGAAGGGGGTGTGGTCATATGAATACATATGTGAATGTGTGTGTATATGGTTACAGTTATATATGGATAGAGGGCATAAGCTGAATTTGTTGGGAAGGGAGAATACTCAAGGGATGAAATTATGAGATGAGAGAGGAAAGTGGCAAGAGGAGATGGGGAGAGACAGGGTAGTGTAAACTATCCCATGTAGAAGAAGCAAGGGGAAGTGGTTGCAAGGGAGGGGGAGAATAGGAAGGGAAAAAAAAGGCAAATCCACATTCCCATTGAATTTGGTTCAGGGAGAGAATGACATACATACTAAATGGGATATCTCAACCTGCAGCAGAATAGGGGGAAGGGGGATGAGAGGAGGGATGATTGATGGGGGGGGCATCCTTGGGGGTAGGGGAGGTTGGAAGTACCCACTATAGAAGAGGGACAGGATCATGTAGGGAATGGACCAGGTGGGGGGGTGGGATGAGAGGGAGGGAATTATAAGCAGCCTTGTACAATATATCTACTATGATAATGTTTTGCATAGCTAGACATGTACAACATATACTGAATTACTTATCTCCCCAGAGGGAATGGGTGACAAGGGAGGAAGGAAATGGATCTGAAAGTCGAGGTCTTAACATTAAATGTTTCAAATATATATAAATACTATTATTAATACTCTTTTGCTTATAATTGGGAGATAAAATGTGCAGGCATTGGGACATAAAGATTCACCTTCCTCTAATGGAAAAGTCGAAGGGGGTATGGGAGAAGGTATGGGAGAGAGCAGATTGGAGGAAGCGATATCTTGTGGGACTGCTATTCTGGGAGGTTGGGTAGGGGAATAACGGGGGGGGGAATGATTGTAACTCAAAATCTGGCAGAAATGAATGATGTAAAACAGAAGTTAATAAAGCATTTGTTTAAAAAAATAAAAAAATAAAAAAACCCTCCATGGACAAAATCACATGACCTTTCCAAATATATGTGGTCAAAGAATAAATGAATAAATGCCTGAAGTATATGGATTTGCTTATGGAAATTGAAGGTTTATATTGGTAATTCAGGGCCACTTTTTTACCACCAGAAATTACATAAAATAACGTCAAGAAATCAAGAATTAATGATCAAAACCTAGCAAAACAAGACAAGGTGTCTAAAATTGTGTGTCAGAAGCCTGCTATGTTTCATGGACTGCTAGATGAATATATCCATACCATAAATACAGACATCAAAATATATTGGAAAATGAGACCAATTAATCATTATAGGAACCTGAGCCTTGTCAGAGAATAAACTGTTATCCACAGCCTACCAGTTATAAAAATGATTCATAAAAACCCTAGGCATAACATTTAATAGATGCCATCATGTCCAATACTCAGTCTCCAAGATACATAGAATAAAGTGTTTTTAAATTATAAAGATCTTACAGAAGGTATCAAAATCAAAGTCAAGGATGAGATCGATACAAATAATTCCTTCTACCCTGGCTGCTCCTGGAAACTACAGAAGAGGTGCTTTTTTACTAATATATTTATTCAACTATGAAAAACCTTTATTTTATAGATCTGTGCAATAGTCCATAAGATATTCACTACTCTAGCTTGTCCTAGGCCTATTTCTATATTCACTGAAAAAAAAATGAGGATGTGATAATAAGTGGCATGTATGCATATATCCACAAAGCAGATAGGTGGCACAGAAATAGAGCACTGATCTTCCTGAGTTCAAATCTTGTCTCAGACACTTCCTAGCTGTGTGACTCTAAGCAAGTCACTTAACCCTGTTTCCCTCAGTTTCCTCATCTATAAAATGAAATGGAGGGCGGCTAGGTGGCGCAGTGAGTAGAGTGTTGGCCCTGGAGTCAGAAGGACCTGAGTTCGGATCCGCTAGCCGTATGACCTTGGGCAAGTTACTTAACTCCAATTGCCCTCCAAAAAGGCAAAAAAAAACCCCAAAAAACAAAAAAAGAAATGGAGAAAGAAATGGCAAACCATTCTACTATCTTTGCCAAGAAAACCCCAAATGGGGTTACAAAGAGTCAGAAATGATTGAAATGATTAGACAACAACATACATATACATATATATTTACATATATGAACATATTTACATAGTGTAGTAGAGTTTTCAGAGTACTTTAAATAAATTGTCTAATTTGTGCTGAGTAATTATCCCCATTGTACATATGAGGAAAATTAAGAATGATGATCATAATTAGCATTTACATAATGCTTTAACGTTCACAAAGCACTCTACAAATATCATCTCATTTGATACTAACAACAACTGTAGGACATGGGGGCTCTTCTTATTCCCATTTTACAGATCAGGAAATTGAGAATAATCAGCAGTTAAGTGACTTTCCCAGGGTCAGACAGCTATTAAGTGTCTGAAGCAAGATTTGAACACAGGTTTATCGAACTCTTGTTCAGCACTCTATCCACTATGGATCTAGCTCGGAGAGATTCAGTGACTTTCTAAACCATCCAGGAATTTTGGGGAGTTGTTTTTATTTAGATAATATTAGAACAATCATATAAGTCACTATGCTGTAAGTAAAAACTTATACTTCCAAAAATTTAGGGTGTTGCCTAAAGTTCTAAATCTGTTTGGAATTATCTAGAAGTGATTTTAGTGTGGTCTGTACTGTTGAGATTGCTGCATATGATTCTAACCACAATAAATGAGTTAGTAAACAGTTTCAATTGTATTGTAAAGGGGCCTGAAGCTAGAGTGAGGAATGGGAACTGGGTGCAGTAGAATCAACCCTCTGGCAGGATCACACCCAACTTTCTACACTTGTCTGAGAACCTGGGAGGTCTTTTTTTCTTCCTCATGGATATTCCCTTTTGATTGGTCAGAAAAAAATTTTAATTGAAGAGGATTAGAAATTTGCTCTGTTCTTCCCTTTGAGTTTCAGTTTGTAATTGAACACTGAACTCAGTGAATTGAGGCCACTTATGGAACAATTCTAATTTATCTACATTAGTGGTATGTATGGCAATTAGAAGCAGCTTAACTTAAGTGCAGTAGTTGAAGACAGTAGTTGAACTTGAGAGGTCAAAAGCTAATAGTTCTTCAAGCTTGCTTAAGATGCTCAAGTTTCCAAATAGCAAAAGCAGAGCAAAAGGGAATGGCTCTTGGATGCTACAATTATGAAGCAAAGATTCAGCTTAGATCTCAAACCCTAGAATTAATAAGGATAACAATTAGCCTGGAAGTGGTACAGGAGCAAATATCTTGAGCCAGAAAGGACCTCAGGAACCATCTAGTTCAACTTATAATTATTACCAGTGGGGAAACTGAGAACCAGAGAGGTCAAGTGATTTGCCCAGGAGCAAATAATAGAAAATAGAAGAACTTTCCCATAATGCCTAGAGGTGTTCCTTTACATTTTTGTTTTAAAATGTTATTACATTTCCTGTATCAGTTGTGAAATGCCTAGGTTGTTAATATGAATTCTCATGTTTTAGTAACAATGTTTACCATTTATAGGAAAGGCAGAATACCTCTTTCTGTCTAGAAACTTTTAGCACAGCCCTTAAACGATTAAAAAAGAAAACAATATTATCTAGTGGCAAATAGCATCAATAAATATTTCTTAAGCACCTACTATGTCCCAGAAACTGTGCCAAGGACTTGAGATACAAAGAAAGTAAAAGATACTTCCTGTTGTCAAGGCGTTCATGGTATAAGGGGGGGAAGATAAGTTCACTCATATGTACAAACAAGCTAAATGCAAGGTGAATAGGCACTATTTTCAGAAGGAGAGCACTAGCATTAAGGAGGATCAGGAAAAGCTTCTTGTAGAGGAATATGGGATTTTAGGATTTAAATAAAGCCAGGGATACCAGGAGATGAGGAGGGAAAGCATTCTAGGCAAGACAAATAGGTAGGAAAAATGCCCAGAGCCAAGATGGAATGTGTTGTTCTCACAACAGCAAGGCCAGTGGCACTGAATCCTGGTGGGGAATAAGGTATAAGAAGACTGGAAAGGTAGGTGGGGGCTAAGTTATAAAGGGCTTGGAATGCCAGAGGATTTTGTATTTGATCCTGGAGGCAATAGGGAATTACTGGAGTTTATTGACTAGGGTGTGATATAGTCAGACTTCGACTTTAGGAAAATTGATTTGGTGGCTGAATGGAAGATGGATTGGATAGGGGGGAGACTTGAAACATGAAGACCCACCAGTAGACTATTGCAATATTCCAAGTTGTGAAGTGATGAGGGCCTGTACCAGCATTGAAGCCCTCTCAGAGAAGAGAAAGGGACATATTCAAGAGATGTTGCAAAAATGAAATAAACAACCTTTGGCAACAGATTGGTTATGGAAGAGGTGGGTGAGAGATAGTGTAATGGTAAGGGAATTTGAAGATCTTCCCTGCCCCTTGGCCTCTTGATAGGCTTAAGTGAATTTGAGGACCTTCCCTGATTTGAAAATATACTCTGCCCCCTAATAGGCTGAATGTGCTCACCTGGAGCCTGTAGAGGGAGGCTTGTTTTTCAGGAACTCCCACACCTTGTTACTTTGTGATTGGGCAGTGCGTCACAAGGATTGTGATATTCTCTGCCCATGGAGAAGGCGGTATATACCCTGATGTGAGGTTTTGCTTTGGGGCTGGCTTATGGGAAGAGTTGTGTGATTTAGCCAGATGAGACTCTGGGCAACTGTCCCCCACCTTTGAAACAGAGATGTTGGTGCTTCTCTCTCTGGTAACTAACTGTATGAATGTGATGGTCAGACAGCTAGAAGCCTTGTCTGTTGAATTGTGTTATTTTTTCTGTCTTTTTTGTTTTGTTTTGTCTGGTTGTAACTTCTGTTTACATTCTCTGAAGTTCAGGGTGCTGACTTTTCCCCCTGAACTAGGTAAATGATACATGTTTGATGAAAGTAATATTTTTAACCCCTTTTGAGTTGCTTTCCTTTAGAAAAGCGGATCAAAGAACCTGTGCTAGCAGCTGTTCTGTGTATGCTAGGGTGCTTGCTGCTACAGATAGTGAGGATGATATTTAGTTTGTGAACCTAAAGAGCTGGAAAGATGATGCTTCCTCAGACAATGAAAGGGAAGTTGAAGAAAAGTTTGGGGGAAAAGTTAATTTTAGTCGAGGACTCAAAGTATTATAAGCCTTCAGAAGCAGTTTGACTAATCAATTCTTTGAAGAGTGAAGGTAACATAAATTAATGCCAATTTTCATTATTTCATTTTTTTATAATTTAAGACTCATATGTCCATGAAACATTGTTTCTCTCAGTGATTTCATCAAATAACCCCTAGATATGTCATTAAATAGAACAGATCTTTTGCAGTGGCAATTATAAGGAAAGGTAGATCTTCCTGTTAATTATTCAGGCAACATCTTTCAAGTTATAATATTTCTTTAAAATAAGGAGTTCTTTATTTTTGTCTACTTGGAGTTATCTCATCTTAAACTATTCCAATTTTTAAAAATTTATTTGGGAACTTTTGTTATTGTTTTAAAATTGTTATTTCTTGATACATCTTACTACCACCATTGTTGAATCCTCTCTTGTAACCAAGATAAAAAAGTGAAAACAATTAGCAGCATCTGATAACCCATACAGGGTTCTATATGTTGTTCCTTACCACTCTTTGGAGACAAGGCCTATATATTTTATCCTCCCTTTTCTGGACCCAAAATTGTTCACTGCAATCAGTCTGAGTTAGGTCTCCTTTTAGTGTTATTTTCATTTTCATTATTATAATCATATAATATTATTCTTTTGGTTTTGTTTCTTTTGGTCTAAATTAATGCTTCAGTCTGCCCATGATTCTCTGACTCCCTGAATTCATCATTAATTTTCCAATATATTGATAGATTACAACATTTTCAACCATTCCACAAACAATTGGAAAACTCTTTACTTTCAGGTTTTTGCTACCTCAGGATAATACTGCTATGAACATTTTACTGTATATGAGTCCCTTTTTTGTGTCATTTACCTTAGGGCATATGTCACATAACACTATTATAGATTCAAAGGATAGCTTCAAATAGCTTTTCTCACATAAATTTCACATTGTTTTCCATTACTATTTGGACTAATTAATATTTACACTAAAAGTGTATTAATGTGTCTATCTCTTCAGAGTCTCCCAAAGGCTTTTTTGCCCACTTTGGTGTGTGCGAGGTGAAACTTCAGAGTTGTGTTAACTTGCATTTTCCTCATTATTAAACATTTGGAACAATCTTCTATATGATTCTTGTTCAATTACATTTGTTCTCAAAACTTCATATAATTTCCTATGTATCATGAATTTCAAATATTTTCCCTAAGAGTTAATGAAAATTTCTAATTCTATCCTAGTTTCAGCCCTCTGTGCTACTTCCTTCATTTTTCAGATGAGGAAATGGGCACCAAAAGATGTGACTTGTAAAGCAATCATTTCAGATATTATATGGCATCGTCCAGATTTAAACCTTTGCTTGCAATTCCAGCACTGTTTCTTATACTGCAGTAACACTGTAGCAAGATACCATTTATGAATAGTCTTCTATTGTCTTTGGGAATTTGAAAATGGAAGTCAGGGAGGACAGCAGGCTGGTGACCTCAGACATTGAACAGCCTGAAAATAAATAAAATGTTTTGAAATTGTGAGAGGCAATTAGATATTTAAAATTGTAAGAGGGTACTAGATATTAGTTCTAAATGCAAGGCTAAGTGGTACACACAGTAATAACTACAACCACCCTGGTTCTTCCTTTGATTTCTGTTAGGCCAGAATGCTGTAAAGTTTTCATGTTATTTTCCAGTAGTTGAGTGGGGCTAGAATATTATTTGACCATCAGATGGTATTCTAGTTACTCATGAATAGCATGTTACCACTACTCCCAAATATTTCTGCTCTTTCTGGTGGCTAAGTTGGTGCCCAGCTTCAATATGCCTAGTGGTATGAGCCAGTAAAAACAAAAATAAAAGCAAAACTCTCCTCAACTTAATAGCTCCCATCTCATAAGTTGGCATTATTACCCCTTGAGGAAATTGAGTTAATTGAGGGGATTAGGACAGCAAGTGGTTAATCATGGGAATTGAGTGAACCACACTGACTCCATCTTGTTTCTAAATTCTGAAATAAGTTCAGTTGCCTTTCTATTCAATTAGGGGTCCAGTTCAATTTCTGTCTTATGAGGAAAAATTATTCTCTTATGGGTAGTAGGAAAAACCCTTATTTCATTGTTTGCACCTAGCCCTGCGTGGTTGGGAAACTGGACTACCTCTTCCTGCTGCTTAAAGACTCTTTAACTAAGGACCTAGGCTATGCTGACCAGCAACCCAGTCAGATCAAAAGATTAATGCAAGAAATTTTCTCACAATTGTACAGCACAAGCAACCCATATGTCTTATCTGAAAATTGGCCCCTTACTAATCAATCGTTATCTCCATGTTCCTCTGATTGTTTATGGTTACCTGGGAGTAGTGGGAAACTTCCTTTTCTGATTTCAGGAATTGCACCTATTCACTCTCTCCTTTCCAACCTTGAAAATCCCTCATTTTCATTCAATTAGAAATTAGATTACCTATAATGTTCTATTGTTTCCTTTTTATTAATTGGCCTTATTTGACACTTTTAATGTGTAAAAGTTTGTCTCCCCATACATTCAGGGTCCAACATCAAAGTTGAAGATAGTGCCTGGTTTGTTGGGTAATTGCTATGCTTTGCTTAATAGATCAATGTTTGGAAGATCAAACCTTTGTTTCCTCTATCATTTAGTTTTTACCCACACAGATTTGTTTTTGTTTGTCTGTTTTGCAAAGCCAGCTAGATTGGGAACTAGCACCCAATATTGTTTTTGGGGAGAGCTGCCTGGAAGTATTTTCACCATGGGACCTCTTCATGATTGACTGGTCCGGAAACTTGGACTCATGCTCTTGATCAGGTTTAGGGAGTAGGTTGCTTTATAGTTTGCAGTTTGCCTCAAGGATTGGGGAAGTTTTTAGTAAAATGGAGACAACCAGAAAAACTGCATCCACCATACCTCTCAACCACAAACCTGCAATCCTATAAACCCTAACAATTTACTATTAATTGCCATGTGATTTAGTAATACAATCAAGTAGGATAACAAACTCAAGCAAACAATAAAATGTTATCACCTGTCATGCTGGAGTATCTTTTCAATCTGCTTTTATTTTTTCCCTAATTTCTACCTCTTTCTAAAGAAAAGGAAAAAGGTTATACATCTACACACACACAAACAAACACAAAGTCCTACATAGGACTTCCTTAGTCACACTCTGAGAATCTGTGGACTAGAATTCTACTTGATCTCCCTAGGACATGAGTTGCTATCTTCTCTGTCTGGTTCATCTAATATTGATACTATATGTGTGCACCAGGTCAACTCTGTACCTACTTCTTTTGGTTGTCTGTAATCTATTCTGCACTACAATTCATTCTGGGTCTTCCCAACTGTTCTGAGAACAGGTTCACCAAATAATCTTCTCTTTTTGTTTTTCATTGCTTTCCCCTGCTCTTAGCCCCTTGCAGGACCTAATTATGCTGCAGATCAGGAATCCTATGGTGGCTTACTCTTATTCCTCTCCTGTCAAACTCCACAAAAGTTTGGACAGAAATCTCTCCAAGGCAAAGTAAAGAATAAAAACCTAAGAACTATAGGGAATGTAAACCCACACACATTTCCTAGCTTACCTAGACTCTACCTTTTTAACCCAGTCTTAGAAAAAGTCTTACAAAAAAGTCTTAGAAAGACAAGCTACAGAGTAATTAAGTCACCCCTATAAAAAAGCACTCCAAGTAATTCTTGGAAAATGAGAAAAAGAAAGAAAGAAAGCAATAGGTGAATAAAAAAGTTTTTTTTTTAAAACTATTGGACCAATTTGGTAATAGTTAGACCAATTATTTAGAGTTTTGTTGTTTTAACTAAAGAAAAATTTGTCCAGAAAGATCTTACTTCATAGTCCAGTGAATATAATAGGTTTAATAAATGGAAAAATGTAAATAATTTGATCATTTAAAATGAAACAAGTACATATAAAACACTAGGCAAGTTCTGTAAATAATGTATATTTCATAACTACCGAAACAGGTTACTTCTTTCAAAAATTAAGAAAAAGAAAAATAAAAGCAACCTGTTATTTGCCTAAACCACCTGGAAACCTTTTACAGCCCATTAATTAATAGGAATGAGTGATTAGTTTATTACATTTTCTACATCTCATTAAACTCTAGGCTTATGTATAGTTTTAGTCTGCTTTTGTTTTACTTCTTTTAATTATTTTTGATGATTTAAGATACCATCCATATGGTTAAAAGTAATCTTTTTAATGTAGTATGCTACTCTGGACCCATCACTGTTCATAAATTGTTCAGAGTTTGGAAAGAATTTTAACCATTTCCATACTAGATTCACATAGCATACAATAAGTGGTCAATTCTCTAGCATATGATACATTTTTCTCAGTACATGGAAGAAATTGAGCATTGTTTTAGAACTTCTGATGGATGTTCTCTAGATCCAAGGGTCTTAAAAGTTTTTTTTTAAATGATACTTGTCTGTTTTCTCCCACTTCTTTAGTCCATTCCCTTAATATCAAGAGGACTAAATGTGTTCTGGGCTTCTCAATATACAAGTATTTACTCTGTAGTAATCACAATACTATTGATGACAACCAGGAATGTGCTGCAATCAGTTCATACTAGATTGTAAAAGCTGATTACTAAATTTTCAGTATGGCCATTTACACATCAGAAGTTGACAAATAAAGGGGCAGCTAGGTGGCACAGTGAGTAGAGCGCCGGCCCTGGAGTCAGAAGGACCTGAGTTCGGATCCGGCCTCAGACACTTAACCCACACAAACAAAAACCTAGCCGTGTGACCTTGGGCAAGTTACTTAGCCCCAACTGCCCTATAAGAGGCGGCTAGGTGGCGCAGTGAGTAAGAGTGCCGGCCTTGGAGTTGGGATGACCCAAGATCAAATCCGGCCTCAGAAAATGAGCACCCACACACAAATAATGACTAGCCGTGTAACCTTGAGCAAGTTACTTAACCCTAATTGCTTAAAAAAAAAAAAAGAAGTTGACAAATACTACACATCAGGTCTTGATTTATTATTTTGTTGATTGACTAAACTTAAGGAAGTGATAAAGTAAAAGTTAATGATACAGATTAAATTTAAAACTGTGTCATGAGCACATTTTTGAGTGAGTTGTTAAATATTGATAATAGATAATGTATAAATAGTACTTTGAGCTTTGTGAGATATAAATATTAACTCATTTGATCTTCATAAAAACCCAATAGGTACTATTAGTACAGCGAGTGTTATACCCATTTTATGGATAAACTGAGCTAAGGAGAGGCTGGATGACTCACCCTGATTCACAGAAATATTAAATATCAGAGGAAGGAATCAAAATCGTATTTTTCTTGCTCCCAAGTCCAGGGCTCTATCTAAAGGTAGATAAATAACTATCTAGTACTATTGCTTACAGTACAAAGTATGTTGTTGAAGATAGGGACCTCCAAAAGAAAAGGACTCTAAAGCTGAATAGGACCATAGTGATGACCCAGGTCAATCCATTCATTTTACAGGGGAGGAAACTGAGATCTAGAGAGACAAAGCAATTACTCGGGGGCACAAAGACAGCAAATAACAGAGATAGCAAATAAACCCAACTCTTCTCATGCCAAATCTGTTGATATTTCTTTTTTTTTTTTTTTGCATTTTAGAGGGCAATTGGGGTTAAGTAACTTGCCCAAGGTCACACGGCTAGGTTTTTTTGTTTGTGTGTGAGATAACTGTCTGAGGCTGGATCCGAACTCAGGTCCTTCTGACTCCAGGGCCGACACTCTACTCACTGCGCCACCTAGCTGCCCCCGTCTGTTGATATTTCTACTATACCATCCTTTCACTTTTGGTCACCAAAAGAATCTCAGGGTTATTAATAAAAACATGGTCATTTAAGCCTAACAGAAAAGAGAAGGGAGTCATGATCAAATGACATTTGTATGCAGTGTGTGTGTGTGTGTGTGTGTGTGTTTGTGTGTGTGTGTTTGTGTGTGAGTGAGTTCTCTGGGTTAGAAGTGGGCCATTAAATAGACTTTAAAGTATGGATAGGATATGTGGGGAAAAAAGAGAAAGCATTCAAGAGAGTGAAGAATGCATGAGCAAAGGTAAGAATAGGCATAGTGAATAAAGAGTATACTAAGGAGACCAACTTAACTGAAATAGAGCATTTATACTGAGAAGTAGTGTAATACATAGTTAAAAATACTGAAAAGATAAATTATAGAAGATCTTAAACATTAGGTATAGGTATCTGAACTCTACAGTAATTAAAGAGTTGTCATAGATATTTGGGCAGAAAGTGACACGAGGAAAATGTTTTTGGAAGAACATTGAATCAGTACAGTGGATGAGAGAAATCCAAAGCGGGAAATATAACTAGAAAACTATTGAAGTATTTCTTCAGGAAATGAGGAGAGTTTTTCAAAGTTACTCTCTTCTGATTGATGGCTTAATTATTATCAATGTGCAAAAGCAACACTGATTCTTCTCCATATTGTCAGCCCAGGCCCTTCTCTAAATGTATAATCCTTCTTTGATGTCAGACTTACCATGATGGAGATCATATGAGTCAGATTAGATAAACTCCAAAGTCTTATCTGACTGAGATTCAGTAGATCAGTAAAATTTTGGTTTCCTTTCTGAAAGTTTCATATTGAAGCATACAATAAGGAAATTTAGAAGTATAAACTTCTTGGGAAACAGTTTTGTGATTATTAGAAAGAAAAAATGTATTTTATTGTTAGAAAATAGGATGTGACACAATGGATAGATCACTATTTCTGAAGTCAAGAAGACAAGAATTCAAATCTAGGCCTAGATATTTATAACCATGTGACCCTGTACAAGACACTTATTGCACTGTTTACCTCAGTTTCCTCATCTGAAAAATTTAGATGATAATAGTACTTACCTCCCAAACTTTTTGGGAGAACAAATTAATCAATATTTATCTAGCATTTTGCAAGCCTTAAGTTATGATGTTAGCTATTATTATCTTTTTTTCCTGAACACTAAACTATGACTCCCAGGACTCCAAAAGAACACTTTATGCACAACAGATACTTAATAATTAATGTTTATTAATAGAAGCCCTTATTGGACTAACAATTGTCTCATCTCGTTTTACTCTGTAGCCAATATTAATTTCATTGAAATTAGCACTCAGGTCTTATGTTTTTTCTTGTGTTCTCTCATAACATCTAGTACAGTGTTCGACACATAATAGGTACTCAGTTATTGATTTGAGTACATGGAAAAGTTGCCTAGTTGGAACTAAAAATAGAAGAAGAAAAAGAAGCCAAGGAGACCAAGGTATTTGCAAAGACAGACTGAAAATTAAATTTGATAGTGTGAATGAAAGGAAAAATTTTAAAGGATCTGATAAGATCCAAGGAACAATAGAGAAGATAACTGGAAATAAAGAACTAAATGATGCTACAGTATTCCAAACAGAAGATTCTAAGGATTTATGACAGACAATCTAGGTCTCCAAAGCACTGATAAATTTTGTACGTATTTCATCTTTCTTAATATGGTAAAAATTAGGAAACAAATATTTCTGTCATTTGTTTCTGCTTTATTCATAAACAGAATAAATTCCTGTATGCTTCACAAAATCACTGTGAATATGCTCAGCACACTGGGTAACTTTAGTCAGGCCACTTTTTTCTCTCTTTTTTAATTTTTAATTTACATCATTCATTTCCACAAGATTTTTACAAATTTTCTCCCCATTTTCCCCCTACCCACCACCCCAAAACAGCAATCCCATTGAATATCCCCTGCCCCAATCTGCTCTTTTCCATATCTTTCTCCATCCCCCATATGACTTTCCAGTAAGGCAAGATGGATCTCTATGCCCCAGTGCCTGTATATTTTATTTCTTAGTTACATGTAAAATAATTATGTATATATATATGTATATATGTGTGTATATGTGTGTGTGTGTGTGTGTGTGTGTGTGTGTGTGTGTGTGTATATATATATTAAACATTTGGTTTTAAAACTTTGAATTCCAGATTCTTTCCCTTCCTCCTTCATCACCCACCCTTACTGGGAAGATAAGCGATTCAATATAAGTTGTACATGTGTAGCTATGCATTTCCATATATGGATATATTGTGAAAGACTGACTATATTTCCCTCCATCCTATACTACCACCCACTTGTTCTATTTTTTTATTTTGATCCTGTCCCTTTTCAAAAGTGGATGCTTCCAACTTCCCTCCCCCACCCAAGCCTGCTCTTTCTTCCATCACGCCCCCTCTCACCCCCTCCCCCTACTATCCTCTAGGGTGAGATAACCTATTTAGTGTGTATGTCATTCCTTCGCTAAGCCAAATTCAATGAGAATATGTTGACTCATTCCCTTTTGCCTTCCTGTTCTTCCCCTCCATTATAAGTTTTCCCTTACCTCTTCTATATGAGATAATTTACCCCATTGTCTGTCCCCATATCCTCTCATGATTTTCCTCTCTCACCTCTTAATTTCACCTTTTAAGTATCATCCCTTCCTATTAAATTGGTCCTGTGCTCTCTCTCTATGTATACCTGTACCCATATATGCACACACTCACATATTATCATACACCCATATATCCTCCTATATAGACATATATATGTATGTGTGTGTGTGTATTTCAATTCCCTTCAACTATTCTCATACTGAGAAAAGTTTCAGAAGTTACATTTATTGTTTTTCCATGTAGGAATGTAAATAGTTCAACTTTGATAAGTTCCTTATGATTTCTTTTCCCTGTTTACCTTCTCATGCCACTCTTGCTTCTTGTACCTGTGTCAGATTTTCAATTCAACTTTCTTTTTTTCATCAAGAATGCTTGAAAGTCCTCTATTCCATTGAATAACCATATTTCCCCTGAAACATGATACTCAGTTTTGCTGGGTTGGTGATTCTTGGTTTTGATCCCAGCTCCTTTGACCTCTGGAATATCACTACCAAGTCCTCAGATACCTCAGTGTAGAAGCTGCCAGATCATATATTATCCTGATTGTGTTTCCACAGTATTTAAAATTGTTTCTTCCTGGCTGCTTGTAATATTTTCTCCTTGATCTAGGAACTCTGGAACCTGGCTATAATATTCCTAGGAGTTTTCTTTTGGGGATCTTTTTCAGGAGGAGATAAATAGATTCTTTTAACCTCTATTTTACCCTCTGGTTCTAAAACATCAGCACAATTTTCCTTGAGAATTTCTTAGAGTATGATTTCTAGGTACTTTTTTTTAATCATGGCTTTCAGGTAGTCCAAAACATTTTAAATTATCTCTCCTTGATCTGTTGTCTAGGTCAGTGATTTTTCCATTGATATATTTCACATTGCCTTCTATTTTTTCATTTGTTTGGATCTGTTTAATTGTATCTTAATTTCTCATAAAGTCACTAGCTTCCATTTGCTCCAGTCTAATTCTGAAGGAATGATTCTCTTCAGTGAGCTTTTGAGATTCTTTTTCCATCTGGAAAATTTGGTTTCTTTTTTTTTGAAATGATTATTACTTTCTAGTTTACATCATTCATTTACATCAGATTTTGAGTTACATTTTTCCCCATTTTTCCCCTATCCACGACCCAAGAATAGCAATAGCACAGGATATCCCCTCATCCAATCTGCTCTCTCCCATCTCTTCTCCCATACCCCCTTTGCTTTTCTAGTAGGGTAAAGTGAATCCCCCTGCCCTAATGCCTACACATCTTATCTCCCAATTATATGTGAAATAGTATTCATAATAGTATTTATATATTTTTAAAACAATTGATTTTAAAACTTTGAATTCCAGATTCATTCCCTTCCTCCCTTGTCACCCACCCTTACTGGGAAGAGAAGCAATTCATTATATGTTGTACATGTGTAGTTATGCAAAACATTACCATAGTAGATATATTGTAAAAGACTGACTATATTTCCTTCCCTCCTATGCCAACTCCCACCTGGTCCACTCCCCACTTTGATCCTGTCCCTTTTCAAAAGTGGGGGCTTCCAACTTCTCTCCCCCACAGTCTGCTCTCCCTTCCATTATTCTCCCCCCTATACCTCTCCCCCTCACTCTCATGTAGGGTGAGATATCCCATTTAGTATGTATGTCATTCTCTCTCTGAGCCAAATTCAATGAGAATAAGGTTTTGCCTTTTTGCTTTCCTATACTTCCGCTCCCCTGCAACCACTTTCCATTGCCTCCTCTGCCTGAGATAGTTTACCCCATTCTTTCTCTCCCCATCTCCTCTCGTTATGTTCCTTTCTCACCTATCAATCTCAACCCTGAAGTATCATCCCTTCCTGCCAAATTCGAGCTCTGCCCTTTATCTATGTATACCTGTAAACATATATAGACACATTCACATAATAAGGGTATATGCCCATATACCCTTCTTCAGCTATTTTTATAAGGAGGAAGGTTTCATCAGTTACAGATATCATTTTTCCATGTAGGAGTGTAAATAGTTCAACTTTGATGAATTCCTTATGATTTCTTTTCCCTGTTTACTTTCTCAAGCATCTCTTGCTTCTTGTGTCTCAATGTCAGATTTTCTATTCAACTCTGTTTTTTTTCCCTCAAGAATGCTTGAAAGTCCTCTATTCCTCTGAATGACCATATTTTCCCCTGAAACACGATACTCAGTTTTGCTGGGTAAGTGATCTTTGGTTTTAATCCCAGCTCCTTTGCCCTCCAGAATAACATATTCCTTGCCCTTTGATCCCTCAATGTAGAAGTTGCCATATCCTGCACTATCCTCATTGTGTTTCCACAATATTGAAATTGTTTCTTCCTGGCTGCTTGTAATATTCTCTCCTTTATCTGGGAATTCTGGAACTTGGCTGCAATATTCCTAGGAGTTTCCTTTTTGGGATCTTTTTCAGGAGGTGATCTGTGGATTCTTTCAACCTCTATTTTGCCCTCTGGATCTAAAATACCAGGGCAATTTTCCTTGAGAATTTCTTGAAGGATGATTTCTAGATTCTTTCTTTGATCATGGTTTTTCAGGTAGTCCAAAATTTTTTAAATTTTCTCTCCTGGATCTATTTTCGAGGTCAATGGTTTTTCCCATAAGATATTTCACATTGCCTTCTATTCTTTCAGTTGCTTGGATTTGTTTAACAGCATCTTGATTTCTCACAAAGTCACTAGCTTCCATTTGCTCCAGTCTAATTCTGAAGGAATGATTCTCCTCAGTGAGCTTTTGAGATTCTTTTTCCAACTGGCAAATTTGGCTTTTTAAGGCATTCTTCTCCTCATTGCTTTTTTGAGCCTCTTTTGCCATTTGAGTTAGTCTATTTTTAAGGTGTTATTTTCCTCAGTTGGCTGTTGACTGTCATTTTATACTTTTCTTGCATCTTTCTCATTTCTCTTCCCAATTTTTTCCCCACTTCTCTTATCTGCTTCTTAAGGTTTTCTGTGGCCTGTAAGCAGCTCGTATTTTCACTTGGGGCTTTTGGTGCAGGATTTCTGACCTCACAGTCCTCTTCCTGTTCCATGATTTGATCCTTTTTGCCCTCAAAATAGGAGTATAATGTTGCATTTTTCTGTTTATTTTGTTTCCTTTGCCTAGGCATGTTGCTACTCAATTACTTGACTTTTGGGCTTGTTGCCACAGTAGAACTCTGCCACCAGGCAGGGGAGCTTCCCTCCCAAAGGTTGGGGTTTTCTAAACTTCCAGAGGTATTAGTTGGGTGGCCTCTCTGAAGCCTCCACACACTCTGGCAAGCTGGTCACACACTCCAAGACCTCCTCCCCAGACCACAATCCAGATCCAAAAAGGGTAAAGCAAGAGTGATTACCCCCTGAGTGATCTGCAGATCCCCCTACAGTTTGCATGCCAGTAGCTGAAGCTGCAATGCAGCAACATGGCACAAACTGGGCTTGCTCCTCAGCGGCTTCTTGCCCCAGGGTAAGAAGCTGACGCACTGGCCCAACCAGTCCCAAAGTCCATAGGGCACTGATCTCTCACTTTGTGGTTGGTATCTATGTGTTGACAATTCTATAAATGCCACAGCTGCTGGTTTTCTGGGGTCCCTTCTGCTGGCTGCTGGTCCAGCTGCCCTGGGGCTAAAACCTCTGACTTAAGAGGTCCTGGGCTTCTCTCCCAGAGTGTTGCGCTGGCCACTCCCTCCTGGGCTACTGGACTGTCCTCAGCTGGAGGTTAGTTTCTCTGTGTCATTTTGTGGGTTCTGGAGCTCCAGAGGTCGTTTGGAGTCCCCCTATAACATAATTTTGAAGTGGAGTGGGCTGGAGCTCTAAGGAAGTGCTGTTTCTACTCTGCCATCTTGACTCCACCCCCTGAAAATTCTGTTTCTTAAGGCATTCTTCTCCTCATTGCTTTTTTGAGCCTCTTTTGCCAGATGAGTTAGTCTATTTTTTAAGGTGTTATTTTCTTCAGTCAGGCTGTTGACTTGCTTTTCATAATTTTCTTGCATCATTCTCATTTTTCTTCCCAATTTTTCCTCCACTTCTCTTATTTGGTTTTCGAAATCATTTTTAAGCTCCTCTATGGCATGTAACCAGCTCATATTTTTCTTGTAAGCTTTTGGTGAAGGAGTTCTGACTTTATTGTCTTCCTCCTGTTTCATGCTTTGATCCTTTTTGTCCCCAAATAGGATTCTAAAGTAAGATTTCTGTGCTTGCTTTGCTTCCTTTACTTGCTCTGGTTGCCACTCAATAACTGGACTTTTGAGCTTTTTGCCACAGTAGGATTCTCTTACCAGAAAGGGGAGCTTTGTCCCAATCTCTGAGGTTTTCTCAGCTGCTGGAGCTATTATTTGGGTGCCCTCTCTGAAGCCTGCACACACTCTGGCAAGCTGGTCACACACTGCAGGACCTCCACCCTAGACTACAATCCAGATCCAAGGAGGTTAAAGCAGGAGGGATTACCCCTCAGACTGGTTGCTTTGTTCCCCCCTACAATCTGCAGGCCAGGGGCTCTGAAGCAGCATCATTGCTGTGTCTGCACAGCCTCCACACCTCAGCCTCTTCTCCCTCCAAGGGGTAAAGGCCAGACTGCACTCCTGAACTCCCAGTTCACAAAGACCACACTGCACTGACCTCTCACTTTGTCCTTAGCATCTATGGGTTGATAATTTTGGAAACAGCTACAGCTGCTGGTAATCTGAAGTCCCTCCAGCTGCTGGCTCTTTGTGGCTGCTGTGAGGCTAAAACTGGCTTGGCTCAAGCATGGACTGGGCTTGGCTCCCAGAGCACTAAGCTGGCCCCTTCCTGCCGGCCTGATGGAATGTCTTCAGTGGGAAGTTAGCTTCTCTCTGTCATTTTGTGGGTTCTGTAGCTCCAAAGCTTGTCTAGAGTCATTTTTTACATGAATTGGAGGAGGTGAGAGCCAGAGCTGCATGGAAGTCCTGTTTCTACTCCACCATCTTGGCTCCGCCCTTCTAAGTCAGGCCACTTTAACCTCCCTACATCAATTTCCTCATGTGTCCCACTTGGAAAAGATGGTTCCTTCCATCTCTAATATCCTTGGATTCCAGTAAGCTATTCAAAAGTAGAACTGGTTTGGATAATACAAAAGTAATTTCTATTTCACCTGTCTGCATTTTTCACAAGATATATCTTTATAATATTGTTATAACCAGGCTTATTTTAAAATCAATTATTTCAGCATAAAATCTGATATCAGAATGAAATGGCCCCAAAATATGTTGATATCCTGGGAAAGATTGAGGTTGAGATTAAATATTTTGTGGATAACATAGGTAAGCCATTCATATGTAATCAAGGTTAATGATTTCAGTTCCTAAATCATCTAGATTTTTCTTTATGTAATCAACTCAGCAAACATATCTGTTGTGGTAGTTCTCATGTTAGGCAGAAAGATAAAATATATCCCCAGTCTCTGCCTACAAAATAGCTTTAAGTCAAAAAAGGAGAATAAGGGTGGCTAGGTGGCACAGTGAGTAAGAGTGCCGGCCCTGGAGTAGGGAGGACGTGGGATCGGTTCTGGCCTCAGATACTTAACACCCATACAAAAATAACTGGCCATGCAACCTTAAGCAAGTTATTTAATCCCAATTGCTTTAAAAAAAAAAAAGAGAATAAGACCTGTTTATGTATATGTTTGCATGGGTGTATTCCATATGTATGTTTAAATAACTTTGATAAATGGCAGAAAATAAGGCAAAAATGGAGTCACATCATGGATTAGGATTTAGGATTAGAATAGTATAGAGAAGTCATTTCAGAGAATCAGGAAAACCTTTTAGATAAGTAGTGTAGGTGTTTAGTTGTTTTCAGTCATGTCCTACTCTGTGACCTCATTTTGGTTTTGTTTTTTGTTTTTTAAAAGATACTGAAGTGTATTACCATTTCCTTCTCCACTTCATTTTACAGATGAAGAAACTGAGGCAAACACAACTAAGTAACTTGCCCAGGTTCACACAGCTAGTGAGTTCTGAGACCAGGTTTGAACTCAGGAAGATGGATCTTCCAGACCAGGTGCTTTATCTACTGCACCACCTAGCATTGAAAATGAATAAAAATAGAATAGAATTTTAAATCTTTAATGAAATACATAAATTAGATCCTAATTTGGCTTATTTCTGGGTGTATTTGTTGTAAGTCTTAAGCTTTCTAGTTCTATATATAGGACACATCTTTTACAGTGTTAAGAATGACCTTTTCAGTCAACTTCAACTTGCTAAAGATCTCATCCATCTGTCAGAACTACCAACCTAGCTGTTTCCTTTACAGTCACTCTATTTAAACAATGGCATTCTATTAGCAATAAATGGTTAGAATGCTATTGAATTCTACAAACACCATCGCAACAAAACAGATCACAATCCCAGGAATCTCTTTATTTGACAAAATGGGATAATTGAAAATCACTAATACATGGACTTCAGTCAAAGCCTAGGTTAAATTTAGAATTTGACATGTTTCTTTTCTAGTGGAATTTTAGTTTAATTTGCTTTCATATTTGAGATACTAAGTATCAGTCCTCATGGCACAGGTGATTGGAAAAGGGCAGCTCCTCCCTTAGGGATTTATTTGAAAATGTCGCAATTAAAAATTTTCAGAACCTTTAATGCAATTTCAGCCTCCTGGCTGGTGAAATATACTCCATAGTAATGTTAGCTTAAAGATGCTATCTAGAAATGGAAATGTTGATTTACCCTTACCCCCTACCAAGCAACCTAATTGGAAAGCACTGCTCTCAGTGGTAGACATACCTAATATTGCATGATTTTTTTTTGCCAGTGTATCTGGGAATAACCTTATAAGTAGCTATGTGATATTGAATGTGTGCTGAGCCTATATTTTGAGGGGAAAATTTAATTACTCCCTAAATAAAGTTGACATCAAGAAAATAGGAAAGGGTTGAGTTGAAATATTTTGATCATATAGCATCTGTGTAAAATTTTATCATATAATGACTGTGACATAAGACAGGTACTATGTGTACCCTAAAATCAGTGATTCATTGGCTATGTCCTGCAGTCAAGATCTATATAAATGGACAGAATTGGAGTCAAGAAGACCTCAATTCAAATCCTGCCTCAGATGCTACCTGTGTGACCAGGGCAACCTCTGTGAGCTTGAATTTTTTCATCAGTAAAATGGGAATAATAATAGCACCAAACTTACAGAGCTGTTGGAAGGATCAGATAAGATAATATGTGTAAAGTGTTTCTCTGACTTTATTGTGATATACAAATTATAGCTACTATGATTTTTGATGTTGAATCATTTCAGTCATGTCAAACTCTTTTTGACTTTGTTTAAGGTTTTCTTGGCAAAGATATTAGAGTAGTTTGCCATTTCCTTTTCTAGCTCATTTTACAGATGAGGAAACCGAGGCAAACAAGGTAAAGTTACTTGCCCAGGGTCACACAGCTAATAAATGTTTGAGGCCACATTTAAACTAAGAAAGATGTCTTCCTGATTCCAGGCCCTGAGCTCTATCTTATTAAAATGTTTTATTTATTTTTAGTTTATAACATTCAGTTCCACAAGTTTTTGAATTTTAAATTTTCATGCCCTCCCTCCCCAAGAGGGCATACAATATGATATAAGCTCTACATATACATTCACATTAAACATATTTTCCCATTGGTCATGTTACAAAGAAGAATTACACCCAATGGAATGAACCATGACAAATAAGGAACAGAACAAAAAAAAAAGAGATTAGCAAATAGCATGCCTTGATCTGCATTTAGACTCCATAATTCTTTCTCTGGATGTGGTTGCATTTTCCATCATAAGCCTTTTGGAATTGTCTCAGCACCCTACATTGCTGAGAAAAGCCAAGTCTGTCAAAGTTAGTCATTGCAAAATGTAGCTATTACTGTGTATAATGTTCTTCTGGTTCTGCTCCCCTCACTCAATATAAGTTCATATAGGTCTTCCAACGTTTTTCAGAAGTGCACCTGCTCATCATTTCTCATAGCACATAGTATTCCATTATATTCGTACACACAACTTGTCCAGCCATTCACCAATTAATGGGCATCCCCTCAACTTCCAATTCTTTGCCATCAGAAAAGCAGCTGCTATAAATATTTTCATACATGTGGGCCCTTTCCCATTTGTATGATCTCTCTGGGAAACAGCCTTAGAAGTGATATTGCAGGGTCAGAGAGTATGCTCATTTTCATAGCCCTTTAGGCATAGTTCCAAATTGCTCAGAGTTGTTTGGATTTGCATTTCTCTGATGAATAATGATATAGAGCATTTTTTCATATGACTATAGATATCTATAATTTCTTCCTCTGAAAACTGCCTATTTATATCCTTCAATCACTTATAAATTGGGAAATGATTGTATTCTTGACTATTTGACTCAGTTCACTATATATTTTAGAAGTGAGACCTTTATGAGAGACATTGGTCTTTACCAGTTTTCTGCTTTCCTTCTAATCTTGGTTGCATTGGCTTTGTTTGTACAAAACCTTTTCAATTTAATGTAATCAAAAATTATTCATTTTGTATTTTATAATGTTCTCTATTTCTTGTTTGGTCATAAATTGTTCCATTCTCCATAAATCTGACAGCTAAACTATCCCTTATTCTCTCAATTTGCTTATAGTATCAGCCTTTATATTTAAATTGTGTACCCATTTGGACTTTATTTTGGTATACAGTATAAAATGTTGATCTGTGCCCAATTTCTGCCATCTCGTTTTCCAGTTTTCCCAGCAGTTTTTGTTAAATAGCAAGTTCTTATCCCAGAAGCTGGAGTTTTGGGGTTGCTCAAACAGTAGATTATTATACTCATTGACTATTGTGTCTTGTGTACCTTACCTATTCCACTGATCCACAACTCTATTTCTTAGCCAGTATCAAATAGTTTTGATGATTTCTGCTTTATAATTTAAGATCTGGTATGGCTAGGCAACATTCCCTAGCATTTCTTTTTATGAATTCCCTTGATATTCTTGACCTTTGTTATTATTTTTTCTAGCTCTGTAAAATAACTTTTGGTAGTTTGATTGGTATGGCACTGAATAAATAAATTAATTTAGGTAAAATTGTAATTTTTATTATATTAGCTTGGCTGATCCTAGAGCAACTGATGTTTTTCCAATTATTTAGATAAGACTTTATTTGTGTAAAGAGGGTTTTGTAATAGTGTTCATATAGTTCCTGGGTTTGTTAAAATCAAGTCCCAAAAGTGTTTCAGTAACAACTGGATCAGATATCAAGGAGGTAAAGAAGGACAAGTTAGAAGTGAATGGACTTTTCAACTGGAGTTAGAGTGTGGGGAGAACCAGGATGAAATAGAAATATGGCAACCTCTATCCTCAAAGAATTTCCAGTATAGCAGCAATAAAATATGAACACATTTAACTGTAATGCAGTGCGACCTAACCACCTTAGGACTCTTATACATATATGTGTATGCATGTGTGTATATACATGCATACACATACATTATATGCATGTGTGCATATTTGTATATATGCATGTATAATATACACACATATATGCAATAGTAATGAAGGAAAGAACAATCTAACTTCTTGGGGGAGATTCATCATGGAGGAGACTGAATTTGAAGTTATCTCCAGCTCCCTAGACTATTACGGTTTCTAACTGATACAGTAAGCATCCATTTTTCCTGATGTGATGACTCTCCAAACTTCTTATTTTGATAGGTAAATCTTGGAGTCCGTAGTGGAGAGAAGGCATTCTGGATGGAAGGCATGCAAAGGTGCATGGTTAAGGGGAATAGAGCATAATCTTAATTAGGGAAAAATAGGGAGCATAAAAGAGAGTAGTGAGAAATAAGGCTAGAACCAGACTTTAGTCAAACTGAGGAAGGCCTACTTTGTCAGGTTAGGGATTTCATTTGATAATCAATAATCAATTTGACGATCAGTAAATAAACCACTGATAGTTTTTGAGCAGGGAAAATGTGACTAATATCATGTTTTAGGAAGATTACCCTTGCAATGATTTTTAGATTAAATTAGATAAAGGTAAAACAGGAAGCAGGGAAATAAGGGTATAGGACTGAATAGAATTGAAATTTTTGTTGTTGAGTCATTTCAATTGTATTTGACGCTTTGTCGCCCCGTTCAGGTTTTCTTGGCAAAGATACCATAGTAATTTGCTATTTCCTTCTGCAGCTCATTTTATAGATGAAGGAACTGAGGCAAAAAAGGATTAAGAGTGTTATTCAGGGTCTTACACAGCCAGTAAGTCTCTGAGGCTGGATTTGTCCTCAGGAAGATGAGTCATCCTGATTCCAAGCCCAGTGTTGTATCCACTGTGCAACCTGGCTGCCAGAATTGCATTTTGGCAATAAGAATTGAGAGAAGAGAATAGAGGTGAGAGAGATGGAGATACTTTGGGGGGGTGGGGACAGCATTTATTTTAATTTTTAATGGCAAATTTCCTAATTTACTGTAAGTTTGCCTAGAACAATTTACCATCTATGCTCAGAGAAGGGGAAGTTACTCTCTGGTTAATATTCCAGCAGAGGTGGGGAACCTACAGCTTCAAGCCACATATGGGCCTCTAGGTCCTCGGGTGCAACCTTTTGACTGAATCCAAGTTTTACAGAGCAAATGTTGAGGCCTTCCCCACCTCTACATAAGAGATATATGTTGTTTGCACCCCCCTTCCCCAGGGGTCTGTGAACCTGAATGGGAACAAAAATTACATCTTCATACTTATTAACTTTTAACTAAAATTTAATATATTGTTCAGTTGTAAAGAAAAAAGTAGTAGTATTCTGAGAATAGCTCTTAGGTTTCACCAGAATGCCCAAAAGGGCTCATGATTAAAAAATGGTTAAGAAACCCTGACAATCAAAATGTCTAACTTGTTTGTTGGCATCATAGGATTTCATACTATGAACTCGTAGCTTCAGTATCATAGAATTAAAACTTCAAAGTACCCAGAAGTCATTAAAACCCATCCCTTTAGGGGGTGGCTAGGTGGTGCAGTGAATAGAGTACTGGGCCTGGAGTCAGGAGGACCTGAGTTCAAATTCGGCCTCAGATACTTAACACTTCTTACTAACTATGTGACCTTGGGCAAGTCACTTAACTCCAAATGCCCCTACAAAAAGAAAAACAAAACAAAACATCCCTTTCCCACCCCTATAGCTATATAGGAGGACCTATCCCTATAGGAGAGCCATCCACCTTCCATATATTTGGTGTTTATCTTAAATGTACTGATTCATGTAAGTTGTTTTCCCTCTGTTTCAAAAAATATATATTTCTCTACCTAGCCATGTGTATATGTGTGTTATTCCCTCCTTTGACCAGTTCAGATGAGAGTTGCCCTCTTTCCTCTAACTCTAACCCCACCCCTTTGTGACATGGACTTCTACTTGTGTACCCCAAGATAATTTTTCTGCTTTTCCTCCCCCCACACCACCTGCTTTCTTGGGGTATTGAGTATTGTGTTATTTTAGTATCTCAAGCTGAGAACCTGCAAACATTCAGTACTCCCAAAGTGATCAAGGACAAAGTCTTCTCACTGCCTTCCTGACTTGAACTCTGCAAGTTTTTGATCTGGGTTTGGTCTAAGTGATGACCATGGGGGCTTATTTTTGGTTGGAAGTTCTAGGAGACTGCTATGCTGCTTGCTCCAGAATAATTTCCTTGCCGGGGAACTTTTTTCCTTGCTCAGTACATAGTCTAGGGCCTATGAATATACCACATTTAGATGCTGATCCCTTCCTCCATTCTCCCTGTATCTGTGATATAGATCTGGATACTGACCCATCATGCTTCCTGATGGTACCTGTTGTCCACACACTGCATTAGTTGGAATTGCTGCTAGTACATCTTCCTTCCTCAGCACACAGCCCAGGTCCTTTTTTCAGTCTCTGGCACTTGAATGCTCTGCAGAATATGTTCCTGGCCAAAACTTTTTCCAAGTGTCCACAGATCTGTCTCCATGTGCCTACCAGGGTTGGAAAAAAAAAAAAGCTTCTCTGTGATTTTTTTCTTGTATTTCCTAATCAGGATTCAGTTAGATGAAGTTTCATGTGGAGGGGTTCTTGCTACTGTACCATTTTTCTGTGATAGACTTAAAAGAAAGCTCTAATGTTAAAGTATTTGGCACATAGTAGTAGGTAAATAATAAATGTCGCTGACTACTTGACTGACTGGTATTACTATAGAATAGTTAAGAGGAAGGCAATTTCTCAACCTTAAACAGTAATATTAGAACATTTTAAAGTAAATTCTTTTATACTGTAATGCTGGAACATAAATTCTGTTCCAATAGCACATTTTAAAATTAGAGTTATAAAATACAACCTAAATTTCTTTTTTAAAAATGTTCTGGATAAAGTCCAAATACTATGTAATACAGTCATTGTTTAGGTAATCTTATTGGCCAGACAGAGATTACTGCTTGAGATTAATATTTGAAGTACTAATTGTTGCTAGTACGTAATGATTCTGATGTCGTAACAGTAAGAACTGTTACAAATTTATTTTCCTTTGGAATTGATCATTAACCAATTTCCTTTATATTTTGGCATTCTCTAGAGTATCAATAATGGGGAATGAAAACTAGGATTGTCTTTTTAAGAGAAGAGAAGATTTAGGCAACGTGTAAGATAGCTGTCTTCAGGCATTTGAAAGACTGTCATGTGGAAGAAGCCATAACAGAGAACCCTCGTGAAAAGTTGAGAAGGGACAAATTTAGACAATCAGCTATCCCAAAGTAAAATGTACTGTTCTGGGAGGGCATCATAGGATCTGAGATCTAGCGATGAAGAAACTGAGGCTTATGGTTACTAACGTCATTTCCTCAAGATCATACAAGTATAAAGTTTCAGAGATGGCATTTATTCCAATGTCCTCTGCCTTCAAAACCAGTGATATTTTTGATATACTGCACTAACTCTCTGGGGTTCTTGTTCAGAAAAAGGTTGGCTATCTTACATGGTCTTTGATTTGATAATAAAAAATTGATACTTTTGGAATATTGAGGTTGGGAGTAGAAACTTAACTCCTATCATTTTCTATGTTAACCAAATTTTATTTACTGTATTTATTAAGTTTCAAAGAATAAGATTTAACCCTTACTGTATCTGTGGTTCTAAAGCCACATTATTTTAAAAGTTTTATCTTTTACTACACCTTTATTTGAATCACATATTTTAAAAGATATGGACCCAATGTGGTGGTTCACACCTGAAATCCCTGCCATCAGAGTTGTGGCAGGTAGATGTAATGGTAATGGAATTTAAAGATCCACTTCTATTGGCTTGGTTTTCGGATTAAGTGTTAAGACCCAGAGCTTGTGAACACTAGAGTGGGATGGACTTGTTGACTTGATTAGACAGGGATGAACTGAGAGGAGCTGGTGCCGTGGATAGAGAGAGAGACCAGAAGAAATTCTGGAAGCCAGCATCTGGAGGCTGCTGCTACTGCTGGAGAAAGAGAAATGAGAACTAAGGACTGAATTGGGAGGAAGCATGACTGTGGTGCCAGTATCTGGTCTGTCTGTTTTGATGTTACTTTATCAGATTTGTCTGCTGATGAAGGACGTTGCTGTTGTTGCAGAAGTTCTGGGACCTTGCTGTTGGTTCAGAAGCCCTGAAAGAGGATTTTCTTGTTGTATGTTTAGAGAAATCCTGGAAGAGGGTCTTGTTGATGTTTTCAGGGGTACTAATGATTTGTGCTGATTCCTCAGACATTGTTGTTAGATCTAGGTTGATTTTGCAGGGAGAGAGTGAATTGATGAGGATGCCAGCAATGTATATCTATGTTGTGTCTTTGTTAAGCCTTGTCTTCCCAGGAGCAGAAACTGCTGAGAACTTGCCTCTGGTCGTGATGAAGAAAAGACCTCTTTGGGTACTAAATGTTGTGATGATATTGTAACCTAGTTGTGACCTAGGGGTGGATCGCCTTTGTGTTTTGTGACTGCACAAATGAATGTACTTTGTTCATGATTGGAAACTCATCTCTAATTGAGACTACAGGGGTGGAGCACTTTGACTTTTGTACTTTGTGATTGAACTGAGAACTTAACTAAATGATTGAGTTACTATGTATTTTGATTTTCTCTTTTCTGTGAATGTTTTGCCTTAATTTTTTACTGAATATATGGAGAATTACTATGTTTGCAATCAGAACCTGGAAGTTGCTTTTGCTTGGGGTTACAGTAGATCACTTCTCCTTGGGGGTTCTCAGCTCCTGTAGGCTAAGATTATTGGGTACTTGTGTTAAGTTTGGCATCATGATGGTGACACCCTTGGAGTTGTATGGGGGACACCAAACTGCCTATATGGAATTGAACCAGCTGTTGGAATGTTGAAAATGGAAAGGAGCAAAGGTTTCATGCTGGTCTATAGTGGGATTGGGCCCACAGCTGGCTACCCCTCTGATTTAGGTAAGACAGGGTGACCCAGTCTCCAAAAAAGATGGAATTATTAGAAATAGAAAAAAATAAATAAAATTAACTAGAATATCGATATATTTTTTGGAAGGGAAGAACAGGGAAGTTAGCGTTAAATAACTTGCCCAAGGTCACACAGCTAGTAAGTGTTAAGTGTCTGAGGTCAAATTTGAACTCAGGTCCTCCTGACTCCAGGGCCAGTACTCTATTCACTGAGCCACCTAGTGGCCCCTATATTGATACATTTAACATTCATGCCAAAGTGATTTTCCATGTTTATGTGAAAAATGACTTGCTGGGCAATATTTCAATGTTGAGGATATGTCACAAACTTCTACCCACCTTTAGAGTCTGTGTTCTGTGCTTTAAGAAAATAGAAGTTACTGAGAAACTGACAGATTGTGGAGAAAAAAATATTTTGGAATTATAGTTTTTTTTAGTTTTCAACATGGGTGTGCCTTATTACTAAAAACAGCACAGTTATGTGAATTCTTTTTTTATTCCCAGCAAAACTTTCATGTTCTCAATTTATAAAAGTATACTCTAAGTCCAAAGGCAACAATGAAATTTTATTAAAATGCATAAAATAAAAGTAGTAGTGACCAGTAATATTAAATTTTTAAACACCAGTTGGAAAGATCTCTTGTACCACACATATAAGGCTAGAGTTTTATTCAACAAAGGTATGTGGGGAGAATGTAAAAAAAAAAACAAAAAAAAAAACAAACAAAAAACTGAAGGATTATGTGTGAAAAGAAAATAAATAAAAAAGTCCCACTCTGCACTTCCCTGATGATGGAATCTCTGGGAAAGCTTAAAATTGTGGTGTCTGCTTCTCTAAGTGTGGCCATCATTCATAGGCAGTGATCACTACAGTAAAATGAATGATTCTAGTAGCTTTCAATGAAGCAACTATGATATAGAGCAATGATTTCCAAAGTGACAGTCATAACCCAGGCATCAGTTAATTGTCACATGACTTCAAAGCCCCAGAATATATACTAAAGCCTTCACAAATGGATCAAAGTTCATGAAAAATGGGAAGGAAATTATCATGTCTTAGAATGGGGGACAGGTAGATTACTACGCATTAGCTTCTCCAAATCTTGAATTCAGAAAAATTATATCTTTTTTTTAACTCTCTCCCCCAAAAAACCCCTATGCATACACATTTGGAGACAGAAATATTTACATTCTTTCTATCCTTAAATTTCCTAGAGTACTGTTTATATGCAGCTTAGTTCCTCTTAAAGTGAATAACAAACCCCATGAAGTGGTCCTTATATTTTCATTTATATTGCATTTTCCTTTTGGGTTTGAACCACTTATCATATTTTATATAATTGCAACTTCAAATAAAAGAGCATATATGCCCACTTCGCAGGATTCATCATTTACACTAAGTTATATGTAGCTATGTCATCTTTTAGACCCCTATGACATTCCATCTTAGCTTTGTACCCACTGTATCCCACCCCCACAATCAGTCAATTGTAAATCTTTAAAAATGAGAGCTATGTCACTCATTTTTGTGTATCCAAAATGATGTATTTGTATATAATGATTATTTGTTGTAATAAATTAAATCAAATTGGGAGAAATGAATTATATGGGCTTTAGGGTTTTTTTTTTCTAATAAAAGATTTATATGGCCCATGTAAGACAGGTCTGTCTTTATGGGTTGCCCAACTATGGAGATATGGCACACAGGTATGCGGATAGCCATTTCTGGAATCTAGTCCACCTCAATCCTAATTGAGGAAAGCTAATGATTTCTTCCTTGAGTGGAAAGGAAAAAGAATAATGGCTAGACATTTTTTTTATTTTTCTAGCTTACATCTGGGAGGGATATCAAGCTAGAGTTATGTTTACTTGTCTTCTCAAATGTTAGTACTATAGAGATATGAGACTGGTTTAGAAGGAAAGTCTCATTACTCTTTTTTTTTTAAACAAATACTTTATTAACTTCTGTTTTACATCATTCATTTCCGCCAGATTTTGAGTTACAATCATTTTCCCCCCATTATTCCCCTACCCAACCTCCCAGAATAGCAGTCCCACAAGATATCGCTTCCTCCAATCTGCTCTCTCCCATACCTTCTCCCATACCCCCATCAACTTTTCCATTAGAGGAAGATGAATCTTTGTATCCCAATGCCTGCACATCTTATCTCCCAATTATAGGCAAAAGAGTATTAATAATAGTATTTATATATATATTTGAAACATTTAATGTTACGACCTCGAATTTCAGATCCATTTCATTCCTCCCTTGTCACCCATTCCTTCTTGGGATATAAGTAATTCAGTATATGTTGTACATGTCTAGCTATGCAAAACATTATCATAATAGATATATTGTACAAGGCTGCTTATAATTCCCTCCCACTCATCCCACCTCCCACCTGGTCCATTCCCTACATGATCCTGTCCCTCTTCTATAGTGGGTACTTCCAACCTCCCCTCCCCCCAAGGATGCCTCCCATCCATCATCCCTCCTCTCATCCCCCTTCCCCCTATTCTGCTGTAGGTCGAGATATCCCATTTAGTATGTATGTCATTCTCTCCCTGAACCAAATTCAATGTGGATGTGGTTTTGCCTTTTTAGCCTTCCTATTCTCCCCCTCCCTTGCAACCACTTCCCCTTGCTTCTTCTACATGGGATAGTTTACCCTACCCTGTCTCTCCCCATCTCCTCTTGCCACTTTCCTCTCTCACCTCATAATTTCATCCCTTGAGTATTCTCCCTTCCCAACAAATTCAACCTATGCCCTCTATCCATATATAACTGTAACCACATATACACACATTCACATATGTATTCATATGACCACACACCCTTCTTCCATTATTTTCATAGTGAGAAAGATATCATCAGTCACAGTTACTGCTTTTCCATATAGGAATGTAAATAGATCAACTTTGATAAGTTCCTTTTGATTTCTTTTCCCTGATTACCTTCTCAGGCATCTCTTGCTTCTTGTGTCTGGATGTCAAATTTTCTATTCAACTCTGGTTTTTTCCTCAAGAATGCTTGAAAGTCCTCTATTCACTGAATGACCATATTTTCCCCTGAAACAAAATACTCAGTTTTGCTGGGTAGGTGACCCTTGGGTTCATTCCCAGTTCTTTTTGCCCTCTGGAATATCATATTCCATGCCCTTCGATCCCTCAGTGTAGAAGCTGCCAGGTCCTGGGCTATTCTGATTGTGTTTCCACAATATTGAAATTGTTTCTTCCTGGCTGCTTGTAGTATTTTCTCCTTGATCTGGGGATTCTGGAACCTGGCTATAATATTCCTGGGAGTTTTCTTTTGGGATCTTTTTCAGGAGGTGATCTGTGGATTCTTTCAACCTCTATTTTGCCCTCTGGATCTAAAACATCAGGGCAGTTTTCCTTGAGAATTTCTTGAAGGGTGATTTCTAGGTTCTTTTCCTTGATCATGGCTTTCAGGTAGTCCAATAATTTTTAAATTGTCTCTCCTGGATCTATTCTCCAGGTCAGTGGTTTTTCCCATGAGATATTTCACATTACCTTCTAATCTTTCGTTTGTTTGGATCTGCTTAACAGCATCTTGATTTCTCATAAAGTCATTAGCTTGCATTTGCTCCAGTCTAACTCTGAAGGAATGAATCTCCTCAGTGAACTTTTGAGATTCTTTTTCCATCTGGCAAATTCGACTTTTTAAGGCATCCTTCTCCTCAATGCCCTTTTGGGCCTCCTTTGCCATTTGAGCTAGTCTATTTTTTAAGGTGTTGTTTTCCTCAGTCAGGCTGTTGACCCTCATTTCATACTTTTCCTGCATCCTTCTCATTTCTCTTTCTAATTTTTCCTCCACTTCTCTTATTTGATTTTTAAAGTCCTTCTTAAGGTCCTCTATGGCCTGCAACCCACTCATGGTTTCCCTGGGGCTTTTGGAGCAGGACTTCTGACCTCACAGTCCTTTTCCTGCTCTATGCCCCCAAAATAGGAGTCTAGGGTTGCATTTTTCTGTTTCCTTTGCCTTGGCATGTTGCCACTTAATTGCTTGACTTTTGGGCTTGTTGCCACACTATGGCTTTAAGGCCAGATAGAGGAATTTTCGTCCCGAACGTGTGGGGGCAACTTCCGTTTCTGGCAAGCTATAAACCCACCCACAACTTCCACCCTAGATCACAATCCAGATCCAGGGAGGTTAAAGCAAGAGCGATTACCCCCCAAGACTGATCGCTGGATCTCCCCACGATTTGTAGGCTGGGAGCCGGAAATGTCTCTGAAAACTACACAGTGGCCTGTCTCCTCAGCAGCTTCTAGCCCCCAGGGGAGGGAGCTGACGCATTCCCCAAATACAGGTCCCAAAGTCCATAGGACACTAACCTCTTACTTTGTCCTAGGCATGTCTATGTTGATAATTCTGGAATCTCCACAGTTCCTGGTGTTCTGGGGTTCCTCCAGCCGGCTGCTGGCCCTGCCGCCCTGGGGCTAAAACCTCAGCTCACGTGGACCTGGGCTCAGCTCAGCTCCTGCGCTCTGCTCGCTGCCGGCTCCCAGACCACTGCGCTGGTCCTTCCTGCAGGGTGCTGGGCTGTCCTCAGCGGGAGGTTAGCTTCTCTGTGTCGTTCTGTGGGTGCTGGGGCTCCAGAAGTTTTTCAGAGTCCTTTTTTACATAGTTTGTGGAGAATCAAGTCTCATTACTCTTAAGGGAAGGGTAACCCTTAGTTTATGCTCAACAGGTTAGCTCCTACTCACCAAATCCTGGTTACATAAAAGACCATCACAAATAGCAAACAGTGAGTAAGCCCCTTTGTTCAAGCACACACACACACACACACACACACACACACACACACACTCACAGACACACATGCACAATGAAAGTTATATTGATTAGAATACACCATAGAATATACAAGAGTTAATGAACTCTTTATCTAATCACAAGATAAAATCACAGCTAAAGCAGAATGTGAGAGCATAATCTCGCACATGGGGGACCATTGTAATAATCTTTAGGGTTGTAGTCTAGAGATCTGGGGGCATGTTAATAAACTGATTTCCCCTAAATGTCTTCAGCTTCTTTCACTACATGTGTTTTTCCTGAAGATTTTCTGGAACCACATGTATCTCTCCCCAACAAGCCTTTGAATCAACTCAATATATATCTTATGCAGGTACACACCATTATACTCTCTAGCAATCTTGGGTCATATCTCCTTTTGCAAGTATATAGCAAACATACAAAATGACCAAGTTTGGTTGAAAGCCCAGTTAAATTTTGTTTAATATATTGATTATTCTTGTTTTAGTTCACCTTCTTTTCAAAATATAGGTCTCTTCTTTCCCCTACCCAGGGAGCTATACTCTGTAAGAAAGAATTTTTAAAATTAGCAAAAGTGACCAAGATATCAACTGGATCTAATGGTATATGTATTATTTTACTTCAATTGTTCTGTACCTTCACATGGAAGTGAGAGATCTATTTTTCACCTCTTTTTCAGGACCATGTTTGATATTATAATTATGCAGCATTTAATTTTGTTACTAATTTTTTGTATTTGCATTCTTATAATCATGTATTTTCCTTTCCTCTGATGAGAATCTGCTTTGCTTCCAGTTCTTTACTACCATACACACACACACACACACACACACACACACACACACAAACACAAACACAGACACACACACACTACTGCTAGAAATATGTTGTTGTTCATGGGATACAAAGACCTTAAGCAATCATATTAGACAGTAACCCAATGGTTACTTCATGCATGTTCTTCAGCATGTGGGTTGTTGGGAATTTCATAAAAACCTAAAGGATGAAGACTCCCTCTCTTCCCACTATGCAATAAAATAACAATTAGCATCTTTATGGCACTTTAAGATTTGCAAAGCACTATCCATATGTTATCTCATTGAATCCCCACAACATCCTGAGAGGCAGGTACTATTACTAGCCTCTTTTACAGTGAGGCTTCAGAGCCATCTGGGTCCAGTGGAGAGATATAGATCAGGATGACTGGAGATGACCCATGTACAGTGGGAGTCCTTGGCCTTTTTAAGCTAAGGTCTTTAATAGGTCTCAATTTGACTGAGGCAATTCCCATTCAGTGATTAAGGTTAGGTAAAAAAGGAGGCAGAAAATGACCTCTTTATCTAGTCAGAAAAAAATCAGTATGGGAGGGGTAGACACTCAGGGTTTTTGGACAAAACATAAACACTGGCATGGTACTCTTCCAGAACAAAGACAAATAACTTCTGTGAGCCCAACTGGAACTGATCAGTTGGGCAACACATCCCTTCTCTTCCCTTTCCTTTTCCCTTCCCTTCTCCTTTCCTTTCTCCCTTCTTTTCTCCCTTCCCTTCCCTTCTTACTTCCCTTTCTCTTTGTTCACATAGGGTATCATGCCCTTACCTTCAGGTGCTCTGCCCAAAGGAATGCAAATTTTGATTGATGAATTTTTTTTTTCTTATATGCCTTAAACCCAAATCACTCTGGCTCCCATTGACTAGACAAAAATAGGTCCCAGGCCAAGTCCCCTTGGTTATTGTTTGGGCCCTGACTGGCTCAGAGTATAGACTAATGGAACTGGAATCCAAACACAAGTCATATGACTAAAACAAACCCAGAGCCCTTTTACTTAGGATCAAAGCAATACTGTATGAGGACTTTATGCTCTCTTAGAGTTGACTCCTTTTTGTTTTTCAACTTTCTCCTATTGCAAAGCAATTTATGTCAAATGAACTAAGAGGAGGATTTTACCAGTGTTATGATTCTTGGATGGTAAATCCTTTTCCTTCCTCACCCACTGTGAAATGGCAGCCAAAGTGCTTAAATCTGATGTGCCTCAGTTTCTTTTTGCCTGTTCAAAGGAAATAATGATGATTATCACTGTCACAGTAAGTTAACTATGTAAATTACTTTGCACTCCTAGGAAAAAAGGAACTGTAGGAGTGATAATTAGATGCTGTGGTATCATAGATGTTTTTAACCAAATGAATTGAAAGGTTCATTGAGTAGAATACTTTCCAAAATTTTATTAATTTTTCATTTCTTTTTTTAGAAACTGAACCTTACTGGGTAACTGTTATTTTCTTTTTTTCTTAAATGCTAAAAGGAGAACTTTATCCTTACCAACTGCATCATTCTTCAATAACATAAGGGGATGGATTTCATAATGCTCCAAATAAATCTAAGATTTAAATATATGATGCAGCCCATAAGTTTCTGTAGGCTCATTTGCTGACAAGCAGATCTGTCTGTAGTAGAGGAATGAACTCTGCCCAAATGAGCAGAAAAAAATGCAGGGTCAGTCTGCAGGCATTGGCTTCAGATAGACAAAACAACTCTATTTAGAAGTAAGAACTAGTTTTGCTGATTTACTCAGCCTTTCTAGTTTATCAGATTTGAACTTTAAGAAGGTTGAAGGTTTTACAAGTATTTACTACTAAGCTTCATTGTTTTATTTATGCTTATTTAAAGCAGTTTTCCTATTTACATTATTATTCAGAAATTTTAAAATGTATTTGACGTTTTCTATTAGTGTTTGAATGATCAATCATTTTTCCTCATAGAGGGTAGAATTAGGAGATGTTAGCTGCAGAGGGAGATTTTGGCCGGATATATGGAAAAAAGCTGCTTTAAAATTAGTGCTCTAAAATCACCTATCTAAGGAGGTAGAGTTTCCCTTCCTTGCAAATCTTGAATCAAAAGTTGGATAACCACTTGCCAGATTATATAGAGAGGAATCTCAAAATCTGAAAATGTCCAATCTAGAAAAGTCTTTAAACGTTTACTAGATAAAGCTCTTCATTTTATAGGTAAAAGCTGAGACCCTAAGGGCTTATCTAAACAAACAGAAATAAATACTGTTCAGGTATGGATTACATTCAATTCAATATTTCTTTCAACTCATATTCACTGATTAATTAATACTTTACAGATTTAATATTCTGAGTTATGCTAATATTCAAGTGGGCCCATTTCTACATATTTTACATAAAGACTTTAGTTATTGCTTATCATAAGTGTGGACTAGAGAAGTCTAAAATATCATTCTCGTCATCATCATAGCCAGCATTTATGTAGAGCTTTAAAGTTTGCAAAGGCCCTGTACTTATTATATCACTTGATCCTCACAACAAGCCTGTGAGGTAGGTCATTATTATTATCCTGTTTTACAGATAAGGAAACTGAGGTTGAGAGGTTAAATGTCTTTGTTCATATAGCTAATAATAGTCTAAGGTGAGACTTGAACTCAGGTTCCTTGGAAAGATGAAATCAGTCAATACTTAAAGAAATTCATTCAGGCTATTTACTGGAAGGTCAAATACTGAAACTGAAATTTAAATACTTTGGCTACATAATGATGCCTCATTGAAAAAGATGTTGACATCAGGAGAGATTGAATGCAAAAGGAAAAGGGGATGACGATGAGGTGCATAGATAGTGTCATGGAAGCAAAGAACATGAACTTGAACAGACTTCAAGACATAGTGGAGAGAAGGCCTGGCACACTGTGGTTCATGGGGTCATAAAGACTCTGACATGACTGAATGACTGAACAGCTACTACTTAACTCTCAGTCCTGACTGACTAGACCCCCTAGCTGCCTTCACATTGGTGTTTCATGCTATTCATTAAAGGGTTTATTTTTCAGAATAATTCCATATTTGCATTACAAATTTTCATCTTCAATATCTAATAAGTACTTCCTCATCCCATTACATTCATGTATCTTAACCTTTGGCTTTGTAAATAAAATGTGTACGCTTATAAAATGTGAATTGGTTTCAGCATTAACCATCAGGGCTTTCAAGATTATTTATAAAAATTTTTATCTTCCACTTTATTAATTTGAAGAGTGGTATTTTGTGACAGCACATCCTAATGAAGTTAGTACAGCCTAAGTCTGTTTTGCTTATAAATGAGTTAAGTTCCGTTTTTTTTCCTTCTTATTAAGCATCATATATTTTATACATATATCTTTACCTGGATGTAATGACTTCTCCATTGTATTATACAAGTATGGTTTTGTTCATTTTCTTTTTCTCTTAAAAAAAGCAACTGAGGCTTGGGAGGATTAGGGAAAAAAGAGAGAAACAAACTGGATAGAATCAGAAAGATGACTGACACCAAGGGTGGACTCTGGCTAAGTAGAAAAAGATATTCAAATTGCAAATATAGGTACATGAACTACTTCATTATGGGCCATGAGATGATAAATTGGAAAAATACTAAGGCAAAGAAAATTATAAATTGTCACAAGACTGTGGGAAGTGATAGTCTGAACATAAAAGATTCTGAGAAACAAAGACCCCTTCTGGGTTCTATAGGTAGAATGAAAAAATAACAATGAAAGTCTCTCTCCTCTTCCCCCTAATTCCTTAGAAATGCTGTTAGGAGAGGGATAGGCACACAAACATGTACAAGAATTCCTTAATTCTACTTAAAACTGTCCAGGAATACTTAAAATATCTCATTTAACTTCTGAATCATGCCTCATCAAATAAACAATGGAAAGACACTTATAATGAATTAGCAGCTTTATGGGCAATACACAGTTATGTTTCCTCCCTCCAATCATTCTTCCCCTTTGCTTTTCTTAACCCTTAAATCATTTTAATCCTGAGCTTTTGGAATAGCCTACACACACACACACATACACACCCACACGCAGAAACAGGTATGTCATATAACAACACATAATTCATGGTCTTTCATGTTCACATTATGACTTCCCACAGACATGTGAAGCTTTCTGATTTTCTTTGCCATAGTAGGAAAAAGTGGGGAATATATCCTATGAGTCCTATAAGCTAGGCCGGAATCAAGAGTCAAGATAGAGAGATTGACAAGGCATTACGCAAAGAAACTAGTAGAAAAGGGAAGATTGAAAATGAGAAGGGGGAATGGAAAATGATGTGATTACAGGGTGGGAGGAGTAGGCATTCTAGTGGAGTATAAAGAAGGGGATAGATTCAAAGATCCATGTAAACAGGTTGAACTTGGTGTGAAGAGCTAACTCATCATTAGAGACTAAAAGAGGAGAGAAGAGACTGGGGTGGGGGTGATATTAAGAAATTTTTAGATGTAGAATAGGGGAGAAAAGAGAGCTCATAATAAATGACCATAGTTTTTTCAGTAACATATAAGGTGAATAGGCATAAAGAAGAGAAGAAAATCTTGGAACAATAATTGTGAGTTCAAGGATTCCTTTCCTATGGTAAGAGTCAAACTAAGATTAGATAACTTAAATATGCAGTGGACATAGCCCAATTATTTGATTTCTTCCAGCACCTCCAGTAGCATATAAGTAGAGGCAGAGGGAATAAGGGGAAGGATCTTGGGTTGACATCTGGAAAGACTTTAAAGGCAATAAGACAAGTGGGTAGGGAATCCAAGGGATATGGTAGAAGATTAAACTTAGTGTTAAGATAGGCAAGAGAAGAAAGGCAAGTAAGAACTAGGTAATGGTCTGGGCAAGTACTGAGGAATAAAATGGTCTAGGGGTTACGGTGTGGAGCATGCTCTAAGAAGGATGTATTCTCCACTTTCTCCTTTTTAGAGGGCAAGTTTGCTAGATGCCTTTCTAATGGTCATTCTAACAAAGCCAGAGGCTCTGATAGAAATGTTCGATTTTTTTTTATTAATTTATTAGTTTAGTTTCAGTTAACAAGATTCAATTCCATAGTTCCTTGATTTTCAAATTTCCTTTACTTCCCTCCCCCCTCCCTTCATGACAGCATATAGTACAGTATAGGGTCTGCAAATGCATTCATATTAAACATTATTCCAATTACAAAGGCATATTGTACTAGGTGGGATGAAAGAAGGTAAGGACGAAGTAAAACCAAACAATGAGAAGAACAAGATCATTTAGTTTGCTTCCATCAGGATTCAGGCTCAGTTCTTTCTAGTTATATCTCTGGATGGCGCATTTCTCACTTTCTTGAGTCATTCGGGATTAACTTATATCACTGCATTGCTGAAAAGCGTCCAGTCTGTCATAGTTGGTCGTCACAGATATGGTATGTCTGTGATTGTATACAAATTTCTTCTGATTCTACTCTTCTCGCTCAGCATCAGTTTGTATAAGTCTCTCCAGGTAATTATGAAATCCGTCACCTCCTTGTTTCTTATAGCACAATAAAATTCCATTACATTCATATACCACAACTTGTTTAGCCATTCCCCAATTGATGGGCACCCCTTTAGTTTCCAATTCTTTGCAACCACAAAAAGGGCTGATAAAAATATTTTTGTACATATGGGTCTTCCTCCCACTTCTATGATCTCTTTGGGATATAACCCTAGAAGTGGTATGGCTGGGTCAAAGGGTATGAAATTATTTATAATCCTTTGGGCATAATTCCAGATTGCTCTCCAGAATGGTTGGATAAGTTCACAACTCCACCAGCAATGTATTAGCGTTCCAATTTGCCCACATCCTCTCCAGCATTTGTCACTTTCTTGTTTTGTCATCTTAGCCAATCTGACTGGAGATGTGGTATCTCAGAGTTGTTTTGATTTGCATTTCTCTAATTAATAGTGATTTAGAGCATTTCTTCATATGCTTATAGATATCTTTAATTTCTTTCTCTGAAAACTTCCTATTCATATCCTTTGACCATTTCTCAATTGGGGAATGACTTGTATTCATATAGATTTGGCTCAATTCTCTATAAATTTTAGAAATGAGTCCTTTATCAGAGACACAAGTTGTAAAAATTCTTTCCCAATTTCCCACCTCTCTCTTGATCTTGGTTACATTGGCTTTGTTTGTGCAGAAGCTTTTCAATTTAATGTAATCAAAATTATCCATTTTGCATTTTATAATGCTCTCTAATTCTTGTTTGGTCCAGAAATGTTCAATTTTTTTAGAATTCTATGGACTGTTTGATGAAAGAAGTTTGAGATATAGAATGGGTTAAAAGGAAAGGTATACTGTGTTGTTGACATTTGTCACTAAAATAAGGAGACAGAAAACCACTTAGAGGGAGAAAAGAATCCTTGTTGCCACCATTTAGTATCTTAGAGCATCCAGAGACTTTGGTTATCATGTCAGAATGACAGAAGCACTTCTGATGAGTTAGATTTCAATTGCTTATTCTAACCTACAAAATAAGACATTTTAATTTAATAATGGTGAGATCCAAAGTCAATACCCTGCAAATAATAATAGCTGGCTTTGATCTTTTTGAGTGCTCTTCACTATTCCTGAGCACACAATTAAGTTTTAGTGAGCCAAGAATCCCTATCTTTGCTGCTAACTGTGGTTTTAAGTAATAAATTTTATTTATCTTGGGATATAATAGAACTTAAACATTTTTCAGGTAAGAAATCTTTGATGTTAATTTATGTATGACCAATAATTATTTTGTATCAAACCCCAGAGTTAGACTCAGGAAGACCTGAGTTCAACTACTGCCTCTGACACTAACTACAAGACCCTAGACAAGTCACCTAACTTCTCAGTCTCAGTTTCTTTTACTGTAAGATAGGGATAATAATCACACGTACCTCACATTGTTAGAGGGACCAAATGAGATAATATATATAAAGTGCTTTGAACCTACAATAATTCTATCACAGCAATAATCACTATTGTTGTGATAGTTATTTATATAGTTGTATTTTTATATGTCTTTATAATGGTTTAATAATACATATTATATGATATTTATCTTTATGATAAAGATAATGTTGATAAAGTTGATGATGGTGTGGTGAAGTGGGTAGAGTTCTAGCCATATAGTTTAGAAGATCAGGGTTAAGTTATACTTTTAACCCATACTCTATGAATTTGGGTAAGCCATTCCTGACTCTGGGCTTTTGATATGTCTCCCATACCTAGAACTCTCTTTCTCCTCTCCCCTCTCTTCCTGACTTTCCTGGTTTCCTCCAAGTTTCAACTAAAATTCTGCCTTCTGCAAAAAGTATTTCCTAATCTTCCTTAATTTTAATATATTTCCTATAAGGTAATCTCCAATTTATCCTGTATGTATTTTGTTTGAATATAGATCTTTGTATTTTAATTTGCTCATTGGATTGTGAGCTGCCAGAGAGCATGGACTGTGTTTTTTTTTCTTTTTTTGCCCTTTCTTTGTATTCCTAGTTCTTAGAAAAGGACCTGACACATAGTAGGTGCTTAATAAATGCTTCTTGACTTATCCTCTCAGTGCTCTATTATCAAAATATAAGTTACAGACTAGTCACTGAACTCCACAGGTTCAAAACTAGAAGAGGGAGACTCCACTTTGGGAGTTCTCCACACCAATGAAATCATAAATTTAGATTCCCAAAGAGAAAAAAAAGTACAAAAAACAGCTTCTTCTGAGAGTCATGGGTAATATTTTCAGATTGGGGGGAGGAACAGGGGAGAGAGATGTGTGAAAATGGAGATGAGTCTCTAAGGTAGAAGTTAACAAGTACACCTACACAAATTGGCATGCTTCATTAGGAGCTATTCAGTGGAAACTAATACCAACTAAGAAGATATTAATTGGCTTTAGGAACTGGCAAGCTTGTTTTAATTACAATTTGAAGTAATTATTTAGTAGAGCTCTGTGATATGTCTGAAATTCAGATGTATTAATTACAGGGCTATGCATGTTTTAGCTGTTTTAGGAAATGGTGCGGACCATGAATATATTTCTTTTTATTTTCAAGACTCTCTGGCAACAAAGGTTGCCAGAAGAAGACATATAGTAGATTGACTGTGCATAGATATTATGAAAAAAGAGCCATATGATATAAGCAGCTTACTTGTTTCAACATTTGAATTATAACGATTGTAAAAACAGCAGTTTCTGCTTTGACTGTTTTTAAATTACAGCCAGAATAGGGAAGGTGTTTTGGTACTCAAGTCATGATTTATAGATATGCTGTTTGCTATTTATGCAGGTTTTTTGCATGGTTTCCTTGGTAAGATCCCTTTGAGTCTATATCATTATTTTGTTGCTGCTGCTGTTGTTGTTGTTTTAATTCATTGGAAGGCATACTTATGAATGACAGCTTCATCATTTTCATTCGAATCACATTCATTAACTCAAAAGGATCTTAAGTCATGATGAAAAACTGTCTCCACAGGTAGCACCTAGAGATTACAAAGTCATTTTTATTTTTTTAAAGAAGAAAATGAAATAAGTTTGCTAATGGTAACTGTTGGGTGTAAACTAAATCACAAAACCCCACCATAAGAATTCATAAGCTGCTAGCATTGGATTTGAGACCATTATTGTGATTTGTGTGAGGGATAGTCTTATTCAGAATTATCTGCAGGGTGTACAGATTTTTCAGCAGCAAAACTATATGTAAGAGATACTGCATACCATTCTTGTCACACTTCAGCTTTCATTTGAGTTAATTTCTGTCTAGTTACATTCGTAAGAGAGAACCAGAGGCCTAGATATTACAAGTTACTTGAATGGAACTTTGGCCTACATGTGCTGTCAGTGCTAAGAGATTTTAAGAGATTAATCTTGGTTTAGAAGTATCATTGAATCAGCTGAAGTGGGTCACCCAAAATGAGAAATAGAAGGCAGCATGACAAGGCAAAGCAAGCCATTACCATCAACTTGACCATCATGAAGAGAGCCCAAGACCCTGCTTTCAAGAGCCTTGGGAAAAGCAATGCACACATATCTCCAGCTCAGCTTCCAGCTGGCACTCTACAATCATCATAGCAGAGAACAATCTCAGTGAAAAAGGACCCCGCTTTTCTCAACACCAGCAACACTAATCAACAGAAGTTGGTAAGCCAAGGGAACCCTACTCACTTCCCCACTTCACCCCTGCTTACTAGAAACAAGTGTTGCTTTCAGCCAAGTCTCTCACATCATTATTTCAGAAAGCAACCCCTGGAAATATAAAGCCTGGCAATGGCTTCTGATACCATATTTTTTACTTCCTCGGAAACTACCACTACTGGAAATTCAGAAAAGAAAGTTCTTACCCCCAAAGACCTGGGAACTCTCATATAGTTCATTAGAAACTTATATGATTTTCAGTGAAAATTATATTAAAGTTGCTTTCCTATCTGCTTTGCCATTGTACCCTAAGGACTTTGTTGCTTTTTCATCTGACTTGCTGCTGAAAGGTTTTATATGTAGATTCCTCTTTTTAAAATATGACCTCCATGCCAGCAGAGACTGTCTTGGCTTTTTCTTTGTATTTCCAGTTATTAGCACAGTGCTTTCCATAAAATAAATGCTTAGTAAATATTCTTTATTTCTTCCTTTCTTCCTTTTTTTACTTTCTTTTTTTCTTTCTGTTTGTTTCTTTTTTCTTCCTTCCTTCTTTCCTTTATTCTTTTCCTCATTTGATTCTTCATTTTTTTTCCTTCTTTCCTTTATGAGCATTTATATTTAAGAAATCGGCAAACACTACAAATCAGCACTTGAATTGTTTTTTTTAATTATTACCTAAACTTAAAGTAATTGAGAAAATGTTAATAAATGAAATCTAAATTTAGGTTTAAATTAGACAAAAATGAGATTAAATATAAAGGTATATACATTTACAAATTAAACTTAAAAGTTGGGGCACCTAGGTGGCACAGTGAGTAAGAGCACCAGCCCCGGAGTCGGGAGGACCCGGGATCAGTTCCAGCCTCAGAAAATTGGCCCGGACATATAAAATAACTAGTCATATAGCCTTGAGCAAGTTACTTAATCACAATTGCTTTAAAAAAAACTTAAAAGTATACACATTTTTGAGACTTCTTGTTAAACATTTATAAGCACAACCCCATGCCTGATCCCCCATGATCTATGCAGAATTTAACATTGTTGACCACTGTCTCCTTATGCACAATCTCTCCTCTCTAAATCTTCCTAACATTATTCTCTTAGTGTAACGCCAAGCACAAGCAACTTCCAGGTTCAGATTATGAGCATAGCAAACTCCATTTATTCAGTGACAGATTAAGGCAAAACATTCACAGAAAATCAAAATCAAAATACAGGGTAATTCAGTCATTTAGTAAGTTCTCAATTCAATTACAAAGTACTAAGGTCCAAGTACTCCACGCCTGGGCAGAACATTCATTTAGTCAATCATAAAGTCTCCTCTCTAAATGAATGATGAATAAATGAATAAACTGGAGATTAATTTCCAATCATAAACAAAGTACATTCATTTGGTCAGTCACAAAGTACAAAAGTCAAAACTTTTCCACCCCTGGATCACAACTGAATTACAATACCATTCATCACCACCAAGCACCTGCTCAAAGGGGCAGTGGAAAGCACAAAGGCCATCTACCCTTAAGCCGCAACAAGGTTACAATATCATCACAGCAATCAATATCCAAGGAGAGGTCTTTTCTTCATCTTGACCAGAGGCAAATTCTCAGTAACCTCTGTTGCTAGGAAGATAAAGCTTAAGAAAGCCACAACATACATTGTCAGAGTCCTCATCAATTCACTCTGCCAACAGAACACTCTCAGGACCCCTTAAAATATCAGCAAGGCACTCTTTCAGGATTTCTGTAAACATACAACAAGAAAACCCTTCTTCAGGGCTTCTGAACCAACAGCAAGTTTCCAGGACCTCTGCAACAACAGCACTGTCCTTTACCAGCAGACAAATGTGACAGATTAACATCAAAACAGACAGGAAAATGCCACAGTCATGTTTTATCAGTTCTCAGCAGTTCTGGGTGGCAGTTCTCAAAAGTCCCGGGCAGCTCCAACTGGCCCTCAGCAGTCCTGGTAGCTTTGGCTGGCAGTTCTCTCTCTCTCTCTCTCTCTCTCTCTCTCTCTCTCTCTCTCTCTCTCTCTCTCTCTCTCTCTCTTTCTCTCTTTCTTTTTCTCTTTCAGCAACCCTGTCCCCAGGCAATTCTCTCTCTGGCTCCATGATGCTGCTCCGAAAAGTTGTTCTGGTCTCTCTCTAAATCCACAGCACCAGCTCCTCCCAGTTCAGCCCCCTCTCTTCCTGTCAACAAGTCCATCCCACAAGTTGGATTCACAAGCTCTGGGTTTTAACACAATGGGAAAACCAAGCCAATACAAAGGGATTTTTAAGTTCCATTGCCATTACACATGGTTCACCTGTTTTGACCACTCCTCAGTCTCTTATCTGTGTCATAGAACCTAGTTTTAGATGTTTCCCAAAGTTCTCTCTTAGACCCTTTTCTCTTCTCTCTACTTTCTTGGTAATCTAATCAGTTCTTAGCAGTTTAATTATTATCTCTGTGCAGGTAATTCCCAAACTATTAGACAGCATCACATAGATCCTAGAGATAGCTTAAATTCAACATGTCTAAAACTTAGTTTATTTTCTTTCCCCTTAAGCATTCCCCTCTTCAGAACATCCCTATTTCTGTCAAAGGCACCAGGTTGGTAATCCTGGCATTGTCCTGGAATTCCCTTTCTCTCCCTTAACCCCATATTGCCATAAATGAAACCCAAAGAAAAGATATTTTATTCAAATGGAAGCAGGTTCTCCATGGAGAGAAAGTGAAAGAATTGAAATAGTCAGTTTTCTCATGTTTTGAGTATTAACAACAAAATTATTGCATGGGACATTTGATTATCTTCTATTGTAGAGTTCATGATAAATATTGGAGAAAGAGGGAGCCACTATGAAAGTAATGGGCTTATTGCCAAAATCTTTTACAGAGGAGTATGATTATTAGACTTATCAGAGGTAGAGAAATTCTACATGGAATTCCATAACACCATCTACTTTAAGTCAATCAACTTCATTGGGTGGTTTTTCCCAAAACTTCAATTTTAAGGAAAGGCCATGACTTCATTCTTCTCCAGGTTATACCCCTGACTCTCCAGACTTTGTCTACTATGGATGGCACAGAAACTTCTTCATCCTTGAATTTCACTTCACCTCTGTTCTTCTCTAACTGGAAATACTTTCTAGTCCTGGGGCCTTTTTCTCTTCCAAGAACTTCCATTATAAATAGAATGCTTCTCAAACATTTTGAGGTGGGACAGAGTCAAAGGAGAGAATAGAATAAATGAGGGGCAGGATAGGATGAAGGGAAATATAGTCTTTCACAACATGGCTGTTATGGGAATGTTTTGCATGACTACCCATGTATAACCTACATCAAATTACTTGCCTTATCAATGAGGGTGGATGGGGAGGGAGGAAAGGAGAAAATATAGAACTCAAAGTTTTAAAAACAAATGTTAAAAATGTTTTTGCATATGAGTGGGAAATAAGACATATAGGTAATGGGGTATAGAAATCTATCTTACCGTTCAGGAAAACAGAAAGGAAGGGGATTAAGAGAAGCAGGGGGGGTGGGGTGTGATAGAAGGGAGGCCACATTGGGGGAAGGGGTGATCAGAATGCTTGTTCTCTTGGGATGTGGGAGGGGAAAGATGGGGAGAAAATTTGGAACTCAAAATCTTGTGGAAGTGATTAAGTGAAAATTAAAAATAAATTAATTAAAAAAATAAATAGAATGCTTCTTCTCCAGGGGACACTTCTGACTATATAGCCTTTCATTACCATCCTGATCTTTGGTTATTACCTTTTCTCTCTCTCTCTCTCTCCCCCCCACCCCCTTTTAGTTTCCTTTTATATATTGTCTTTTCTCATTGGAATGTAAGCTCCTCAAGGGAAGAAACTGTCTGACTTTCTGCTTTTATTTGTATTCCTACTGCTTAAAACAGTATTTGGCATATATTAAGTACTTAACACATATCTGATGACTGATACTCAATTATTCAATACCAAGGTGTGAGTAGGTGAGGGTGGTGAGAATATGTTGGAAAATATGAATCAGTAATAAGGAATGAAAAAGCAAAAGATCTTATAATTATATATTTAGAATACTTTATTTGAAATGGATATGGCTAACACTGAATAATATCATCAAAAATGAAAAATGATTATATTTAAACATTCAGGAAATAACTTGTTTCCAAAGTAGGAATCGTTCCTAAATCAGCTGGTATACAGTTAGATCTTGATAAAATTAGTACATAGTGAGAAGAAAGGATAAGACTGTGAAAAATGAATATGTGCAATTAACACAGCTCTAGCCTGACATATTTAATAAAATTATGAGAAATGGGAAATGGATTGAAAAAAATGACTTATGGAATAGGTTGTAATAGTTTTACATAGAAATTTAAATTATGTAGATCAATTGCCATTAGGAGACAATAAGAGTCTAAAAAGCAGTTTGGTCCAGAAACACTTGACTTACTTAGCAAGGTATAAAAGAAATATAAAATATAAATTTTAAAGTATTCCATGGGGTGGCTAGGTGGCGTAGTGAATAGAGCACCGGCCCTGGAATCAGAAGGACCTGAGTTCGGAGCTGGCCTCAGACACTTAATTCACACAAACAAAAAAACCTAGCCGTGTAACCTTGGGCAAGTTACTTAACCCCAATTGCCCTAAAGAGGCGGCTAGGTGGCGCAGTGAGTAAGAGCACCAGCCTCGGAGTTGGGATGACCCGAGATCAAATCCGGACTCAGAAAATGAGCACCCACACATAAATAATGACTAGCCATGTAACTTTGAGCAAGTTACTTAACCCCAATTGCTTTAAAAAAAGTATTCCATATAGGAGATTATAAGTAAAATTGCTTCATAGAAAAGAGAGAATTAGTGGAGGATAAAACTATTGTAAATGAACCTCATTAAAATTTAAGTAAAATGGAAAAGATCTACAATTATTTTTTTTAAATAATATATTCTTTTCACTGTTAAGCACAGTCAAGTCATTGACTTGGATTCTAATGTCATGGTATTATTAATGTGCTTATTGAGGAAACAGAAATAGTACCCGAAATAACAAAATGGATAAAGCAGCTGTAGGATAAAAATAGCAAATGTATTATTAGACTCAGGATTAAAAAGTGGAAGGAGCTAGATTGTCTCCAGGAATTTGCAAAGTTTCTTTGATGATCAAAAAGTTCTTGGAGAAGCAAAGGCCCATTTTTTAAAGATAAGCATTCTACTGGTATTATTATATGGCTGCATATGCTGTATGCTATTCTCTTTGGAATTAAAAATGAATGTCAGGGAACAGTAGAGACTGTGTCAGACTCAGCTTCATAACAAGTACTAGATATAACTAGTAAATGATAGCATCAAAGAAATATATGATAAAAAAAGAAGATGGTCTGGTATTAGATGAGAAAAAGACATGACCAGTAGACAACCTGTGTGCTCTACTGGGATCCTCATGCTATTAGGAAAAAGTGAAAGCTTCTAATGTATTAAGTGGACATTATTCGGTAAGCTAATGGATAGAAGTGGACTCCAGTAATGCAAGATGGAAAGACATGGATGGACTACATTCTGTGTGCTTGGAAGAAGTTTCTATATTTATGAGATTACAGATCCATTTTTCCCAATTACATGTAAATACAGTTTTAACATTATTTTTTTTTTTTACAAATTTTGAGTTCCAAAGTCTGTCCCCTCTTCCCTCTCTTCCCCCTTCCCTGAGGCAGTAAGCAATTTGGTATAGGTAATATATGTGCAATCACATAAAATACCTTTCCTTATTAGTGATGTTGCGAAAGAAGACATATTAATAAAAAATGAAGTGAAAAAAATGCTTTGATCTGCATTCAGCCTCAATCATATCTTTCTCTGGATGTGGATAGCATTTTTCATCATGAGTTCTTTGAAATTGTCTTGGATCATTGTATTGCTGAGAATAGCTAAGTTATTCACAGTTAATCATCATACAAAATAACCGTTACTACCTAATGTTCTCCTGGTTCTGCTTACCTCACTTTGTATCAATATGTGTAAGTCTTTTTAAAAGTGAAACTTTTTGCAATGCCTGCTTGTCATTTGTTGCACAGTAGTATTCCATTATATTCATACACTACAAAGTAGAACAGAAAGATGAAGGAAAAGATAAGATAGGGAAGCAATGTAGACATTACCAGAATTCATGAAAATATTAAAATGGATGTAGAAATATTCATGATTTTGGTAGATTTCATTATTTTGTAAAAATCATTGGGAAAATTGGAAAATAGCATAGCATAAACTAGCTATAGACTAATTTCTCACACAATTTACCCAATAAGGTCAAAATGGTTACATGACCTAGAGATAAAGAGAGGTTTTCCAAGAAAATTAGAAGAGCATGGGATGTATTGCTTATCAGACTTATGGATAGGTGGACAATATATGAATAAATAAGAGATAGAGAACAAAATCAGGTGTAAATGGATAACTTTTATTATATTAAATTAAAAAGGGTTTACACAAATAAAATCAATATAGCCAAGACTAGAAGGAAAGTAGAAAATTGGGAAAAATTTATACAGTTTATTATTATTATACAGTTTATAATATAAAGGTCTTATTTCTAGAATATATAAAGAACATCAAATCTTTAAAAATATGATGCATTCTCTAATTTATATATCATCAAAGGATATGAACAGGAAGTTTTTCAATGAAGAAATAAAAACATTTTACAGTCACACATAAATGCTCTAAATGATTATTGTTTAGAGAAATGTAGATTAAAATAACCTTGAGATATCATTTTACACCTACCAGATTGGATAAAATGATAGAAGGGAAAAATGTTGGAGAGGTTGTGGAAAATTTAGGACACTAATTCATTTTTGGTGGAATTGTGAAATGATTGACTGTTTTGGAGAACAGACTGGAATTATGCTGAAAGAGTTATTAAATTACCTGTATCGTTTGACCCAGCAATACCACTATTTGGTCTATTTCCAAAGTTGATTAGGGAAAAAGGAAAAGAATATTTATATCAGTTCTCATTGTGGTGGCAAAGAACTGGAAGTTGTATGGATGCCCATCAATCGGGGAATGGTTGAACACGTTGTGGCCTATGATAATGATGGAATACTACTGTGCTATAAGAAATGATGAGCTCAAAGATTTTTGAAAAACATGTAAAGACTTGCATGAAATAATGAGGAGTGAATTGAGCAGAACCAGGAGAACACTGTGTACAGTAACAGAATATTTATTGTTTTAAGAATAACTTTGAGCAAATAAGCTATTTTGTCTATTATAAACATTTGAATTAATTATAAAGGACATATGAATAAAGATGACATCTACATCTAGAGAAGGAACTGATAAATAGAAATATTATAGAATAATTTTACATATACATATGTGTGTATGTATACACAAACACAAACATATTCATGTCTAATGGTAGCCATCTCTAGGGCAGGTAGAGAGAAGTAAAAAAAGAAATTCACATGATAATTTTGTTGTATATTTGAAAGGAATGGCAAGTTGTATGTAGTATATTTGTAGTTTCATGTACAATCATTTTTTTATTTTACTATCTTATGGAAATGGTTGCTTTATTCCATAAATTAAAAACAATTTTATAAAAGAAAGAAATCAACATAATAGTATCTTATAATCTCTACATGGTAGTCAATGACATATTGTAAAGATGTTTTCTGTTGTAGAGTACTATGCCAGAGTCTGCTTGATTCTTTTGCATGTTTTTATCAGGGGAGCCCTCAGTAGATGATTTAATATATTGATCCATGTGTCTACAATTTAAAATAAATCAGAAGAATACTAATCCAAAGTAGGTAATGGACTTTAAAAGATTCTGATTCTTTAGAAGTACCTATGTATTTTCTTGTTTTCCATCTATTTAGCTTCAGGAGTATGTATTCTTCTCTGCAGATTTCCTTTTTAAAAACTTTTCTGAGATTGTTTCCCTATTTGAACTAATCTAGAAGTGCTGTGGCTACTCACAAGTCAGATCCCTATACTGATTAGCCCCAAACCTTCAAACTTTCCTCATCTGGGCCAGTCTGACCTTCTTTAGGCATGTCGATAATCCTCTACTCCCGAGTGCTCACTGTATTTGTGTGTACACCTATTTGGTTCTATTCCTACTGTAGAACTCTCAAACTGTTACAATACACCAGCCTCAGCTTCCCCCCAGTAGCAGAGATTACATGTATGGACCACTCACTGTACCTGGCTACATAGTTTTGTGTATCTAAGACAAAGTATTGTAAATCAATTCATTGTTCTCCTTTTTCATCAAATGTCTAGTAACTACATAGTATTAAAACACAGGTTGAGTCTTTCTTCCTATTTTTCTGACATTTGTCTATAAAGAGCATTTCTTTACTAGTCTAAAATAATATTGCCTGAACCATACCCCCTGGTGGTAAGGAACATAAGGCTGGTTAACTTTCAGATATTACCCACCTATATAAAAAAGCATGTAACTCTCTGTAAGTTTCAAAGAGTATTATATTTTAGTATATAAGAGATCTTTGCTGGAACCTGCCATGGGAACGTGGTTCTTAGGAAAATCTTTTGAAACCCCAGAACCCTGTAAGTGGCAAAGCTATAACTTTCCTAAGTGCTATATGATAATTTTGCTGGAGTTAGGATAGGGTTTTAACTGTTGTTGGTGTTAACCCCTTTGGCATTCTGCTGAAGTCTATGGACTTCTCATAATGCTATTATTTATTTATTTATTTTGCTTTTTGGAGGGCAATTGGGGTTAAGTGACTTGCCCAAGGTCACACAGCTAGTTTGTGTGTGGGTGTGTGTGGGTGTGGGTGTGTGTTAAGTGTCTGAGGCAGAATTTGAACTGAGGTCCCCCTGACTCCAGGGCTGGTGCTTTGCTTTTAATGGCATAAAATAAAATGTATAGGATTACAAAGGACATCATTTATATCGAAATAAACATAGGATTACAAAGGACATCGTTTATATTGAAATAAAAATCGGAGTCTAAAAAAGCCCAAGTTTGTGGACCTCAACTTAAGAAACCTCATTCTAAAGGATCCCTGTTACTGTCATTTTAGTTTCTCAAAGGGACTTATGTGAAAACCAACAACATGGCAGTAAGAAGATTTCCCAAGAGTGGCATTGGGGAAGATAAGATTCCTTGTGATGACAGTTGTAAATCAGGTTTTTCACCTTCATTCTTGGAGGGTCAACTCTGTCTGTGCCTATATTCATGATCTGAGAAGCATTTCTACAATATTTTGCGTGTCTGAGTTGAGACCTTCCCAACTGCTAAAAGTGCTTGGACCACATGAACACAGCTGTCAGATTCCACACTGGGTTTATTCCATAAGGAACCTTGCCCCTTACATCTGCAAAGACTCAGTCCATGTCTACATGAAGCAGGTGAGATGAAATTAAATGCATTTATTCAACTAATTAATTAATTAGGAACCTGCTCTGTGCAAGGCACTCTGAGGAATGCAAGGAATCCACAGATTGACTCAACAATGACTCTCATAGGAGACTATATTCTAATGGTGGGTAGGAAGATATACAAATAACCATGGGCGGGGGGCCCAGGGGAAAGAGGGGGTGGGGCTTGATTGAGAGATCCAAGCAAAAATTGCATGAGAGATTTCAGATTTCACTTAGTTTGAAGACATATTCATAGAGAAGATAGTCCTGATTTGATGGAAGTAAGGGGAATTGAATTGAGTTCTATATATGTGTGTGTGTGTGTGTGATATATATATATATATATATATATATATATATATATATATATATATATATATATATATATATATATATGTGTGTTTGGACTTTGGGGGGGAGGAGGAAGGTCAATTTTTTAAGCTTAACAAATAGAATAAGAACATACAAATAAAAGAAAGATGGTTGAACAAGAGTTCAGAATAGAGAACAGACCAGTTTGGTTGGAATAGAGAAAGTCTAAAGGGAAGTAGCATGAGATAAGGCTATCCAGGTGGGTTATAGCCAGGCTGTGAAGAATCTTATGTGCCAGAATTATGAATCCATATTTTATTTGGAAGGCTTTGAGAAGCAACTAAAAGGTGTTTTTCAGTAGTAATAACATGATCATCCTGGTGCATGATGAAAGTTGTAAGGAAGTAGTGTGCTGGGGGGATTTGGAGAAGAAATAGCCTGGTTAATAGGAAGACAATTCAGGATCCTATTGCAATAGTATAGGGTTAGGTGAGTTTGAGTCTCAAATGGCGATTCTGGCACTGGGACTTATGAGGAGGGGCAGAATTTTTAAAAAATTATTTAAAAGAAACATTTAGAGAATTTGAGGATTAATTTGAGTGAGAAGGAGTAAAGTCAAAGATGACTTTAAGGCTATAAAGCTGAATGAAGAGGAAGATGGTAGTTTCATTAGGGAAAATGTAGAAATTAGAGGAAAGGACAGGTCTAATGGAAAAGATAAGTTCTATATTAGGCATGTTGGATTTGAGTATCTGGGAGAACATTAAAATGGAACTATCCAGCAAGCAGTTTGTGGGATTGGAGTTCTGGGGTGTCCAAATGTATGGTCAACTTAATTTGATTTCTTTCCTCTGTGTGGCCAAACTATCGAGTAAAAAGGAATAAAGAGATATTCAGGACATACCCAAGCCTTACTTACAGTTTTAACATGTCTCTAATAGAGATGTATGCTCAGATGAATTTTGCTGGTGGTTATATATGGAAAGCAAGATGAAGAATCATATAATGTTAGAAATGGAAAAGACCTTAGAAATCATTAAGCCTTAATTTTATAGATGAGGCACATGAGGCCCAAAGAAGTTTAGACAAGTGTAAACATGCTAGACTCTTTTTGGCTCATGATTTTACTTTGGATTTGAACCAAAGATTTGTCTCTCATGAAATGCTAATGTGGTAGCTCATTTTCTGATAATAAAATGGCATTTCTTCTCTGGCATTAATTAGCAGCATTCAGTTCACTTGTTTCCATTAACTATTCACAAAAGAGTTTCTTTAAACAATAGGAATTAGGGTTTTAAATTCCATTTGGCTAGAGCAGGTAAAATGGTCATTTTTTTATGATATATGGTTTCCTATTGTTAAGTGAGGAGAACAGAGGTGCAGGAGGCAAAACACTTTTCATTGTTGTCTAATATTTGTGCAGCTGTCACAAGTACTTTGCCAGCCTGCACTCCAGGAGGCAGATGCCCCTGGTAGTCTTCCTAATGCCAGCCTGTTGTTGGCAATAGCATGGTAAGTTGAACTAGGAAAATTTGAGCTGCAGTTTCTATAGTAACCATTGCCTCTGTTTCCCCCTTTCACTTTCTATTTGGAATGCTCTTCCTGGTCCCTAAATTTTGTCTTTACCAGAACATGGTTAACATTACAGAAAAGTTGTGGTTATGGTGGTAGATGAACTTTGGCAGTGTTTTCTGTGGAGTTGGCTTTGCCTTAAGTAGATTCACAAGGAAGCAAGAATTTGGACCCATTACATTTCATTGCAAGAGACCCTTGTAACAGCACATTCTTTCTAAAGAAAGAATTCCACACCATACAGATATATCTTGTTTACAACTTTACTAAGAATTACTTTACTTGGGGGCTGGAGCCAAGATGGCAGAGTAGAAACAGCACGTCCAAGCCACTCTGCCCCCAGATTTCCTCCAAACTATGTGAAAGGGGACTCCGAACAACTTCTGGAGCCCCAGCATCCACAGAACGACACAGAGAAGCTAACCTCCCGCTGAGGACAGCCCAGCAGCCCTGCAGGAAGGACCAGTGTAGCACCAGCAGCAAAGCGTGCAGTGCGCGGGGAGCTGAGCACAGGTCCGGTCCTCCTGAGTCCTGGTTTTAGCCCCAGGGTGGCAGGGCCAGCAGACAGCTGGAGGGACCCCAGAACACCAGCAGCTGTGGCGACTCCAGAATTATCAACATAGACATGCCTAGGACAGAGTGAGAGGTTAGTGCCCTATGGACTTTGGGACCAGAATTTGGGGAATGTGTCGGCTCCCTCCCCTGGGGGCTAGAAGCCGCTGAGGAGACATGCCATTTTGCAGTTTTCAGTGGCGGCACCAGCTCCTGGCCTGTGAACTGTAGGGAGATCCAGCAATCAGTCTTGGGGGGTAATTGCTCTTGCTTTAACCTCCCTAGATCTGGATTATGATCTGGGGGGGAAGGTTGTGGGTGGGTTTCCAGCTTGCCAGAAACGGAAGCTCCCCCCCAACATGTTCACGAAAATTCCCCTATCTGGCCTCAAAGCCATAGTGTGGCAACAAGCCCAAAAGTCAAGTGATTAAGTGGCAACATGCCAAGGCAAAGGAAACAAATTAAACAAAAAAAATGCAACCATAGACTCCTACTTTGGGGGCAAGGAGGGGTGAAGCATGGAGTGGGAAGAGGACTGTGAGGTCAGAAGTCCTGCTTCAAAAGCCCCAGGGGAAAACATGAGTGGGTTGCAGGCCATAGAGGACCTTAAGAAGGACTTTAAAAATCAAATAAGAGAAGTGGAGGAAAAATTGGGAAGAGAAATGAGAAGGATGCAGGAAAAGTATGAAATGAGGGTCACCAGCCTGACTGAGGAAAACAACACCTTAAAAAATAGACTAACTCAAATGGCAAAGGAGGCCCAAAAGGGCAATGAGGAGAAGAATGCCTTAAAAAGTCGAATTTGCCAGATGGAAAAAGAATCTCAAAAGTTCACTGAGGAGATTCATTCCTTCAGAGTTAGACTGGAGCAAATGGAAGCTAATGACTTTATGAGAAATCAAGATGCTGTTAAGCAGATCCAAACAAATGAAAGAGTAGAAGGCAATGTGAAATATCTCATGGGAAAAACCACTGACCTGGAAAATAGATCCAGGAGAGACGATTTAAAAATTATTGGACTACCTGAAAGCCATGATCAAAGAAAGAACCTAGAAATCACCTTTCAAGAAATTCTCAAGGAAGATTGCCCTGATGTTTTAGATCCAGAGGGCAAAATAGAGGTTGAAAGAATCCACTGATCACCTCCTGAAAAAGATCCCAAAAAGAAAACTCTCAGGAATATTATAGCCATATTCCAGAATCCCCAGATCAAGGAGAAAATACTACAAGCAGCCAGGAAGAAACAATTTCAATATTGTGGAAACACAATCAGAATAGCCCAGGACCTGGCAGCTTCTATGCTGAGGAATTGAAGGGCATGGAATATGATATTCCAGAGGGCAACAGAGCTGGGAATGAACCCAAGGGTCACCTACCCAGCAAAATTGAGTATTTTGTTTCAGGGGAAAATATGGTCATTTAGTAGAATAGAGGACTTTCAAGCACTCTTGAGGAAAAAACCAGAATTGAATAGAAAATTTGACATCCAGACACAAGAAGCAGGAGATGCCTGAGACGGTAATAAGGGAAAAGAAATCAAAAGGAACTTATCAAAGTTGAACTATTTATATTCCTATATGGAAAAACAATAACTATGACTGAGGAAATCTTTCTCACTATGAAAATAATGGAAGAAGGGTGTATGGTCCTGTGAATACATATGTGAATGTGTGTGTATATGGTTACAGTTATATATGGATAGAGGGCATAGGTTGAATTTGTTGGGAAGTGAGAATACTCAAAGGGTGAAGTTGTGAGGTGAGAGAGGAAAGTGGCAGGAGGAGATGGGGAGAGACAGGGTGGGGTAAACTATCTCATGTAGAGGAAGCAAGGGGAAGTGGTTGCAGGGGAGGGGAAAAATAGGAAGGCAAAAAGGCGAAACCACATTCTCATTGAATTTGGTTCAGGGAGAGAATGACATACATACTAGGTGGGACATCTCAACCTACAGCAGAATGGGGGAAAAGGGGGAGGAGAGGAAGGATGATGGATGGGAGGGCATCCTTGGGGGGAGGGGAGGTTGGAGGTACCCACTATGGAAGAGGGACAGGATCAATTGGGGAATGGACCAGGTGGGGGGTGGGATGAGGGGGAGGGAATTATAAGCAGCCTTGTACAATATATCTACTATGATAATGTTTTGCATAGCTAGACATGTACAACATATACTGAATTATTTATCTCCCAAGAGGGAATGGGTGACAAGGGAGGAAGGAAATGGATCTGAAATTCGAGGTCTTAAGATTAAATGTTTCAAATATATATAAATACTGTTATTAATACTCTTTTGCTTGTAATTGGGAGATAAGATGTGCAGGCATTGGGACACAAAGATTCACCTTCCTCTAATGGAGAGGTCGAAGGGGGTGTGAGAGAGGATAGGGGAGAGAGCAGATTGGAGGAAGTGATGTCTTGAGGGACTGCTTTTCTGGGAGGGTGGGTAGGGGAAAAACAGGGGTGGGGGAAATGATTGTAACTCAAAATCTGGTGGAAATGATGATGTAAAACAGAAGTTAACAAAGCATTTGTTTAAATAAAAAAAGAATTACTTTACTCAGTGACTTATTCAGTGTTTATTTGTACCATATATATATATCTCGGTAAATTTTTTCTGTAGCAAAATGGGTCTTCAATTGTCTTATGTGTGTTTCTTTGTCACCAACTATAGTATAAGGTTGCTGATGCCAAGAATCATATCTTCAACCAGTTATTAGCCCATTCAATGCCCTTGGTAATAGATCCCTAGCTAGTCTCCCTGACTTCACTCTTTCAATTATCCTCTATACTCTATTTAAAAATAATCTTTATTAAGTACATAATCCTTTCTATGACCTGTACCAACACTTTCTGTAATATTTTCTTTCCCTCCATTCCCATTCTCCTTTCAAGACCCTATCCTATGAGCCCATTCTTTTTTTCTATTCTTCTCCAAAAATGGGACTGCTCATTTTGTCATTCAATTACCTTTTACTTATTAAGCACCTACTATATGCTAGGCATTGTGCCAGGTCTGGGAATACAAAAATAAAGATGAAAATTGTCCCTGTTCTTAAAGAACATATATTCTATGGGACACATATATCAAAATTTTACGAACTAATTTTTAGTTGGGGTAAGACACTAGCAACTGGCAGGTAGAGAGGAAATGCATCAAGATAGGCTTCCTATGGATGGGGGCACTTAATCTGAGTCCCCAAGAAATTCTTCTATAATGGAAAATTGAGAAAAGACTATATTCCAGGTACAGAGGACAGCCTATGTAGAGAAATAAAGGTAGAAGCTGGACTATCTTATACAAAGTAGAAGTAGCATGCAGGGAGTACGTCTGTTGTACTGGAGCATAGAGTATAAAAAGAAGGGTAATATGCAATGAGCCTGGAAAAATCAGATGAAGGCTGATTGTGAAAGGTTTTAAAAGTCAAACAGAAGAAGTTTTTGTGTATTTTGTTGTTGTTGTTATGTTTTCTTTTTCTGTTTGCTTTGTTTTTACCCTACAGGCAAAAGGAAAGACCAAGAGATTCTGGGGAGGGAGGAAAGGCAGGAATTGTGACTGGGCAGAACCACAATTCCATTCCACTTCTTTTCAACTAAGTGTAACCTAGTAAGAAAGCACCTAGCTTTTCACTCTACCATGTTGCCTATGAAGGACTGTGGAAGAGGGTAACCATTATATTAAGTGAAATCAGCTCAAATTAATGATTTTATCCAGTGATCCTCAATAGCCTGGATCAAAGAAGAGATTTTAGCTGACGAATTACTCAAAGATGAGAAATATGTATATTGGAGATGACAGATGGTCAGGTGGACAAGGGGTTTGGTTACAAAAGTAGCTAATGTAACATTGAAGTAGCAGAACATGAGGTCCTTGCTGGGGATAGAGGAAAACAGATGAAAAAGTGGGGGGAAATGAGAATGAGTCAAAGGGGTCATAGACAGTAGGAAGAACAAAACATAACTACATGGTAGCTAGAGAATGGGAAAAGTGAAAGAAAAGTATGTTATTAAAGAGAATCTGATTTTAAAGTTTTGAATCTTAGAGGTACCTTAATTCCCAGAGTTGATGAAATATAAAGTTGGAACCTGTCTGTAGCTGACCAAAATAGAGTAGAGGAAATCACTGGGGTAGGCTGAGGCATCATGGGATCTTGTTAGATGAGTTACTATATTGAAATCCTAGAGAATGATTCAGAGATTAGGACTATTAAAAATATATTGAGATAATAACCTAGAGGTCAGTAGGCAATGGCAAGAAAGGTGGAGAGAGGATTTGCTGTTCATGAAAAGAGCAAAGGTTAGATAAACCTTGAAGGTTGCTTTAGGTGTGAAAAGACAGTAATAATAAAAAAGGAAAGCTAGTGTATTTGGAGTCAGAAGACCTGGCTTAAGTTGCCATTTAGTATCTGTGTGACTTGGGGAAAGTCAAAACAGCCCTAAGGGTCAGTATCCCCACTTTTAAAATGGGCAATTACTGCCTTATAAATTGTAAAGTACAATATGGAAGGTAGTATGATGGGGAGAGAGATTGTTTTAGAGCCAAGACCTGGTTTTAAGACCCCTCCTCTGACACATCCTGGTGATCTTGGGAGAATCACTTAGCCTCTCAAAGCTCTAGTTAGCTCTGTTAGACTGTAAGTTTCAGAGAAGATGCCACTGTGCTTTGGTAGAGGGAGTTTCCTAATCTTGAAATTTCCCATATTAAAGAAAGCATAATTTTAATCAATTTATGCTAAAGGACTATACAGAGTGCCCCAAATGTCAGGGCAATTTTAAGCTATTAAAGATTAAAACTACACTCTCGTTTGGGATATCCCATATGAATGTAATACAAGGTCCACAAGGATTGCTTTGTTTTCAGTTGGTGTCACTTATCCCTGAACATAGTGCCTTTCACATAAGTGCTTAATAAATGTTTTCTTTTGAATTGAATTGTAATTCTCTAGTGTAGTCTTTAATTTATAATGCAGTACTGTTAATTATAACCATCCAGGCTGCTTCCTTATTGTCCTACTAGACTTGAAGCTCTAGAGGACATCTTATTTAAATTTTGTGCCACCCTGTACCCACCTCTGAAGACATTGCATAGAGCTCTACTTAACAAATGGTTGTGGTGGTGATGGTGGTGTTACTTCCTGATGGTTGGAGCTGAGCTTTAGGGCTCTCTGGACTGGGAACCAAAGAAAGATCCAGTCAACCCCTTTCATCCTACTTCATTCTAAAGAAAGATGACAAATGTAAAACTATGAATGACTTTCCAGGGAAAAAAGAATCTCCATAAGGAAAAGCATCAGATTTTAAGCCAACACCTCGGGATAGGCTGAGAAGCTGATCGCTATTCAGCTGAGTTATGAAATAAAGCTGCCTCCTATGATTTTTTAATTAAACCATGTGTGAATTATTCAGATAGAATTGTTGAGGGTATAGCTAGTTTAAAAAATGTAAATCTCTGGTACTTCATTTAACTATACAGCAGCAAATGTGATGTGCAGAGGCAAGGAAGCAAGCAATTTACATCTTAAAGAATTTGATCAGACTTCCAGGACCATAGTGAGTGCTAGGAAATACACATAGTAGTTGAAAGCAAATTTGGCAGAACACAACAGTTAACACCATGCAGCAGTTAATTATAAAAAGTATTGCATGGCCAAACAAAAAAGCAAAAGAGACTGATGGAAAGAATCACATGTAATTCAAAGGGGGTAGAGGGAAATGGAATAATTTTGCCAAGATCTACAATGCAAACAAAAGTATAATTTCCCCCAGAGGGCTAGGGTGATTGTTTTAAAATCTACTCATCAGTTTTGCCTCCTGCCCAAAAGATAGGTGAGAGTGAAATAGCAGCATTGTCTGCCACTTCTGAACTGAAATAGAGGGGCAAGTGATGCTGCTGGGTATCAAAAAGAAAACAGGCTACACCTTGACACAAACTTGGAAACCTAAAAGGAATATTCACATTGAGAGTGGAGAGTTATCACTAAAGATTGGCATCAGCAAACTACAACCTGTAAGCTAACTCTGTGACCTGTTTTTATATGATCCATAAAAAATGATTCTTAGCTTGCTTGCAGACCATATAAAAACAGACAGCAGACTGGATTTGGGCCATGGGCTATATTTTGCTGACCCTGTTTTAGATGATAATAATCATAACAATAATGATATCTAACACTTATATAGTGCTTACTATGTGCAAAGACCTGTGGCAATTATTTTACAGTTATGATTATTTCATTTTACTCTCACAACAATCCTAAGAGATATATGCTGTTATCATCTCTGTTTTATAACTGAAACAAATAGAGGCTAAGAGATTTGCCCAGGGTGGCACAGCTAGTAAGAGCCTACATCTGGATTTGAACTTACTTTGAACTCAACCAATATTTCATCAGGACTTTGACTGTCATGATATAGAAAGAACCAATGGCCAGCCACAACCTTGAATAGGTGGGGAGGGATGAAGAATAAAAAGAAAGAGATATAGGAGAGTCTTAATGTTCAGTAACTATTGTCCATAGTTGCCTTCCGTGCATCAGTTTTGTATCTGGCTATATAGGTACATTTTGTCTCCCCAAATAGTATGTAACCTCCTTGAGGACAGGCACCATTTCACCTTTTTTTTGCATTCCCAGAGCCTAGCAGAGTGTGAACACATAGCCATTACCTAAAAATATGCTTACCAATTGCTTTGTTGACAATAGTGATAGCTGACATAAAGTACTTAAAGATTTTCAAAACAATTGAAGATGGCAGAGTAGAAACAGGACTTCTGTGTGGCTCCCAATTCCACCTCCTTCAATACATGTAAAAAATGACCCTAAACAAACTTTAGAGCTATAGAACCCACAAAATGACAGAAAGAAACTAACCTCCCATTGAAGACAGCCTAGCAGGCTGGCAGGAAGGGGCTTTCAAAGCCCTCTGGGAGCAGAGGCCAGCCCCACATGAGTCCACAGTTTTAGTGCCAGGGTAGCCTGACCAGTTGTGGCTAGAGGGACATTGGGGAGAGTGGATCACCAGCAGCTGTGGCAGTTTCCAGAATTATCAACCCATAAGTGCCAGAGACTAAGTGAGAAGTCAGTGGACTTTGGGAACAGGAGTCCAGGTGTGTAGTCCAGCCACTGCCCCCTGAGGGAGAAGCAGCATAGGTGCAGCAACTGCTGCTGCATGGCTGCTTCAGAGCTCCTGGCCTGCAGATTGTAGGGGGACCAAGTGACAAGTCTGAGGGGTAATCCTCCTTGCTTTAACCTGCTTGGATCTGGGTTGCTGTCTAGGGTGGAGGTCCTGGGGTGCATGACCAGTGAGCCAGAGCATGTGGAAACTTCAGAGAGGGCAGCCAACTAATAGCTACAGCAGCTGTTCAAACCCCAGCAATTTGGGATAAAGTTCTCTCTGAAATCAGAGTTCTACTGTGGCAAAAAGCTCAAAAGTCAAGTAATTGAGTGGCAACATGAGCAAGCAAAGGAAGCAAAGCAAGAACAGCAATCTGATTTTACATTCCTATTTTGGGAACAAAAAGGATCAAAGCATGGAACAGGAGGAAGACAGCAAAGTCAGAACTTCTGCACCAAAAGCTTCCAAGAAAAATGTAAATTGGTTAGAGGCCATAGAGGAGCTTAAGAAGAATTTTGAAAACCAAATAAGGGAAGTGGAGGAAAAATTGGGAAGAAAAATGAGAACAATGCAAGAAAATAATGAAAAGCAAGTCAACAGCCTGACTGAAGAAAATAACACCTTAAAAAATAGACTAACTCAGGGGGCGGAGCCAAGATGGCAGAGTAGAAACAGCACTTCTAAGGCACTCCATCCCACACCACTTCCAAACCATGTAAAAGGTGGATTCTGAACAACTTCTGGAGCTCCATCACTGACAGAACGACACAGAGGAACTAACCTCCCACTGAGGACAGCCCAGCAGCCCAACACAGAATGGCCAACACAGCACACTGGGAACCAACAGCTCAGCACTCTGGGAGCTGAACCCAGGCTGCCTGAGTCGCGTTTTAGTCCCAGGGCAGCAGGGCCAGCAGCCAGCTGGAGGGACCCCAGAACACCAGCAGCTGTGGCGATTCCAGAATTATCAACACAGATATGCCTAGGACAAAGTGAGAGGTTAGTGCCCTATGGACTTTGGGACCAGTATTTGGGGAACATGTCAGGCTTCTTCCCCTGGGGGCAAGAAGCTGCTAAGGAGACACTGCACAAATGCCATTTTGCAGTTTCATTTGCAGCTTCAGCTCCTGGCCTGCAAACTGTAGGGAGATCCAGTGATCAGTCTTGGGTAGGGGGGTAATCGCTCTTGCTTTAACCTCCATGGATCTGGATTGCAGTCTGGGGGAGAAATCTTGGGGTGGGTATCCAGCTTGCCAGAGCATGTGGAAGCTTTAAAGAAGCCACCCAACTAATACCTCCAGAAGTTGTGAAGACCCCAACATTTGGAATGGAAACTCTCCTGTCTGGTGGCAGAGTTCTACTGTGGCAAAAAAGTACAAAAGTCAAGTAATTAAGTGGCAACATGCCTAGGCAAAGGAAACAAAATAAACAGAAAAATTTAACATTAGACTCCCATTTTGGGGGCAAAGAGGATCAAAGCATGGAACAGGAGGAGGCCTGTAAGGTCAGAACTCCTGCACCAAAAGCCCCAAATGAAAATATGAGTGGGTTACAGGCCATAGAGGACCTTAAGAAGGATTTCCAAAACCAAATAAGAGAAGTGGAGGAAAAATTGGGAAGAGAAATGAGAAGGATGCAGGAAAAGTATGAAATGAGGGTCAACAGCCTGACTGAGGAAAATAACACCTTAAAAAATAGGCTAACTTAAATGGCAAAGGAGGCCCAAAAGGGCAATGAGGAGAAGAATGCCTTAAAAAGCCAAATTTGCCAGATGGAAAAAGAATCTCAAAAGCTCACTGAGGAGATTCATTCCTTCAGAGTTAGACTGGAGCAAATGGAAGCTAGTGAATTTATGAGAAATGAAGATGCTGTTACACAGATCCAAACAAATGAAAGAGTAGAAGGCAATGTGAAATATCTCATGGGAAAAACCACTGACCTGGAAAATACATCCAGGAGAGACAATTTAAAAATTATTGGACTACCTGAAAGCCATGATCAAAGAAAGAACCTAGCAATCATCCTTCAAGAAATTCTCAAGGAAAATTGCCCTGATGTTTTAGACCCAAAGGGTGAAACAGAGGTTGAAAGAAGAGATCACCTCCTGCAAAAGATCCCAAAAAGAAAACTCCTAGGAATATTATAGCCAGGTTCCAGAATTCCCAGATCAAGGAGAAAATACTACAAGCAGCCAGGAAGAAACAACTTCAATATTGTGGAAACACAATCAGAATAGCCCAGGACCTGGCAGCTTCTATGCTGAGGGATTGAAGGGCATGGAATATGATATTCCATAGGACAAAAGACCTGAGATTAAAACCAAGAATCACAGACCCAGAAAAACTGAGTATTTTGAGGGGTAGCTAGGTGGCGCAGTGAGTAGAATATCAGTCCTGGAGTCAGAAGGACCTGAGTTTGGATCCAGCCTCAGACACTTAACGCACACACAAACAAAAACCTAGCTGTGTGACCTTGGGCAAGTTACTTAACCCCAATTGCCCTCCAAAAAGCAAAAAAAAAAAACCTGAGTATTTTGTTTCAGGGGAAAATATGGTCATTCAGTGGAATAGAGGACTTTCTAGCATTCTTGAAGAAAAAACCAGAGTTGACTAGAAAATTTGACATTCAGACACAAGAAGCAAGAGATGCTTGAGAAGGTAATCAGGGAAAAGAAATCAAAAGGAATTTATCAAAGTTGAACTATTTACTTTCCTATATGGAAAAACAATAATTGTGACTGATGAAACTTTGCTCAGTATGAAAATAATTGAAGAAGGGTATATGGGCATATGAATACATATGTGAATGTGTGTCTATATGTTTACAGGTATACATGGATAGAGGGTATAGATCGAATTTGGTGGGAAGGGATGATACTTAAGGGGTGAAGTTAAGAGGTCAGAGAGGAATGTCGCAAGAGGAGATGGGGAGAGAAAGGGTAGGTTAAACTATCTCATGTAGAAGAGGCAAGGGGAAGTAGTTGCAGGGGAGAGGAAGAACAGGAAGGCAAAAAGGCAAATCCATATTCTCACTGAATTTGGTTCAGGGAGAGAATGACATACATACTAAATTGGATATTTCACCCTGCAGGAGAGTAGGGGAAAGGGGGATGGGGGGGAGGGTGATGGATGGGAGGCCATTCTGAGGGGTGGGGAGGTTGGAAGTACCCACTTTCGAAGAGGGACAGGATCAAAGTATGGAATGGACCAGGTGGGGGGTGGGATGGATAGGAGGGAAATATAGTCAGTCTTTTACAATATATCTACTATGGTAATGTTTTGAATAGCTATACATGTACAACACATACTGAATTGCTTATCTTCCCAGAGGGAGTGGGTGACAAGGGAGGAAGGGAATGAATCTGAAATTTGAAGTTTTAAAATTAAATGTTACAAATATATAAAAATATTGTTATTAATACTATTTTGCATGTAAGTGGGAGATAAGATGTGCAGGCATTGGGGCACAGAGATTCTCCTTGCCCTAATGGTAAAGTCGAAGAGGGTGCGGGAGAAGATATGGGAGAGAGTAGATTGGATGAGGGGATATCTTGTGGGACTGCTATTCTGGGGTGGTGGGTAGGGGAAAAATGGGGAAAAAATGTAACTCAAAATCTGGCAGAAATGAATGATGTAAACCAGAAGTTAATAAAGCATTTGTTTAAACCAAAAAAAAAAAATAATAGACTAACTCAAATGGCAAAAGAGGCTCAAAAAGCCCATGAGAAGAAGAATACTTTAAAAAGCTGAAGTTGCAAGATGGAAAAGCAATCTCAAAATCTCACTCAAGAGAATCATTCCTTCAGAATTAGATTGGAGCAAATGGAATCTAGTGACATTATGATAAATCAAGATACTATTAAACAGATCCAAACAAATAAGAAAAATAGAAGGCAATGTGAACTATCTCATTGGAAAAACCACTGAACTGGAAAATATATCCAGGAGAGATAATTTAAAAATTATTGGACCACCTGAAAGTCATGGTCAAAAAAAGAACCTAGAAATTATACCTCAAGAAATTCTCAAGGAAAATTGCCCTGATATTTTAGAACCAGAGGGCAGAATAGAGGTTGAAAGAATCCACTGATCACCTCTTGAAAACGATCCCCAAAAGAAAGCAAGGAATATTATAGTCAGGTTCCAGAATTCCCAGATCAAGGAGAAAATAGTACAAGCAGCCAGGAAGAAACAATTTGAATATCGTGGAAATACAATCAGGATAACACACAATCTGGCAGCTTCTACACTGAGGAATCAAAGGGCTTGGAATATGAAATTCCAGAGGTCAAAGGAGCTGGGATTAAAACCAAACATCACTTACCCAACAAAACTGAGTATCATGTTTTAGGGCAAATATGATAATTCAATGGAATAGAGGACTTTCGAGCATTCTTTTTTTTTTTAAACTTTTGAGCATTCTTGATGAAAAACCCAGAGTAGAATAGAAAATTTGACATTCAGATACAAGAAGCATGAGAAGGTAAACAGGGAAAAGAAATCATAAGGAGCTTATCAAGTTGAACTATTTATATTATTACATGGAAAAACGGTAATTGTAACTCATGAAACTTTTCTCAGAGAATAGTTGAAGGGAATATAAATGTGTGTGTGCATATATACATATATGTATACAGACACATATATGTCTGTATAGGAGAATATATGCATGTATGAATACATATGTGAGTGTGTGTATATATGTGTATAGGTATACATAGACAGAGGGCACAGGACCAACTGAATACAAAGGGATGATAAATAAAAGGTGTAATTAAGAGGTGAGAGAGGAATATGAGAGGAGATGGGGAGAGACAGAATGAGGTAAATTATCTCATATAGAAGAAGCAAGGGAAAACTGTTATAATGGAGGGGACGAACAGGAAGGCAAAACAGGAATGGGTCAACTTTACTCTCATTGATTTTGGCTTAGGGAAGGAATGACATACACACTAAATAGGGTATCTCACCCTACAGGAGAGTAGTGAGGAAGGGGATGAGAGGGGGGATGATGGAGAGGAGGGCAGGTTAGGGGGAAGGGAAGTTGGAAGTACACACTTTTGAAAAGGGACAGGGTCAAAATAGAGAATAGAACAAGTCTGGGGTGGGATAGGATGGAGGGAAATATAGTCAGTCTTCCACAATGTTGTGGAAGAAACATTTCCACTATGGAAAGTTTTGCATAGCTTCACATGTGCAACCTATAGTGAATTGCTTATCTTCCCAGTAAGGGTGGGTGATGATGGAAGAAGGGAAAGAATCTGGAATTCAAAGTTTTAAAATCAAATGTTTAATACACACACACACACACACACACACACACACACACACACACACACATACATACACATACCTGCAACTAGGAAATAAGATGTACAGGCACTGGGGCATAGAGATCCATCTTGCCCTACTGTAAAGTCAGAGGGGAATAGGGGAGTATATAAGAGAGAGCAAATTGAGGGAGGGGGTATCCAGTGGGATAGCTGTCTTGGGGTGGTGGGTAGGGGAAAGATGGGGAGAAAATTTGTAACTCAAAATCTTGTAGAAATGAATGCTGTCAACTAAAAATAAACATAAAATTTAATTTAAATGATTTTCAAAATGCTTTACCTACGTTATCTCTTCTGATCCTCAAAGCAAATTTGTTATACAGGTACTTCATAGCATTTTGTGACTCCCAATTTTTATAGGTGAGGAGACTATGTCAGAGCAAAGCCTAGTACAGTTTGAAACTTGGTCCTCCAATCCAGTAGTTAATGAAAGATACCCAATCACATGCCACCTCCCAATTACTGAAGTATTTTGACTTTCATACTTATGATATATTTTAGACTGGTTTTTAAAAGATATTTTAGATATTTTTAAATATTAATTTTAGATAGTTTTTTAGATAGTTTTACATAGGGATAGAGTAAAAGAACTTTGCTGCTACCAAATGTGTATCTCTGTGTTGGTGTGTGTATGTGTATGTATACAAGTTGTTTTAGAAGGTCTTCAGAAGCATACATTTTTTAAAATGTACATAAATGAATGAAATTAAATATGTATTTAAATGGTTTAATGTTAAGATATTTTAACCTTAGAGGTATATGTTTCACAATATCTTGTTTTCTATACTCATTTCCCTTGTAGTAAGGATTATAAATGTACAGAGATAACATCATATGTATAAGCAAAAATGTACTTCTTCTCAAAATTGTACTTTCCAAAGAATTAAATCTTATTCATTTGCTTTAATGTAACTCTTTATAATATTGTAGGTAGTTACTGATTTCTCAGTTGAGGTAATTTCCTTTGAAAAGAAGCATTGGGATAGATCAGTTTATACTTTAATGATGAACTCTGGAGTAAACATTTTCAAGAAGTGTTTATGGACTATTAAAATGGATATGTTCTTCTAAATAATCTAGGTTAACCTAGCCCTCTTATTTTATAGCTGAATAAAGACAGACTCAAAATGATTTAGCAGCTTTTCCAACTTCACATAATTAGTTTGTACCAGAGTTATGGCTAGAACTCATGATTTTGAATTTCCTCAGTATATACCCAAAAAAGATAGGATTTCTTGAAAAATGAAAAGAAAAAAAGCATTAGGAAGAGATTTTCTATACTTCTTAACTGCTTTTCTTTGATCCTTCCTTTTTAAACATCCTGTCTTTCTTTCCTGGTTTTCCATCTTCCTCCATTAATGTCCTATGCTAATGCTCATCCTGTTATGGATATGAATATGGATTCTTGGAGGAAATGGAAACATGGGACAAGGTATGGAAAATTCTGCCAAACTAAAAAAGCATTGAATTTGGGAAAAGTAAAAGATCATATGTTCGTTGAGAGACTCATTAGCAGTATAATTAGAAGGTGATGCATTTTAGGCAACTCTTGAAGACTCTCTCCCAAGGTATGAGGTGTCATCGCTTGGTATACATCATTGATGAGAATGTCCACTGTAACAAAATTGTAAATCCTTGTGATATTAAAGCATTTCTCTTCTCAAATTGTAAATTGTTATTTATAAAAACTGCTATCTTACGTTGGGTAATGCCATTTATGCTTTTTATAAATGATAAAAATAAGAGAATATCTTTCTAGTCCTCAAACTTCCTTGTCCTTTCCTTCACTGTCCAAAATGTAATTGTTTTTTACTTCAGGATTTTACAGACTTAATGCACAGAATGTGCCACCTTCTTCTAGAGCTGTTCTTTATGTAATACTTCTAGACATATGTAGATTTCCAGGAATACATTCCTATAAAACTTCCAAATGCTGCCTTGTCTGCATAGGGTTCAATAAATCTTTGTAGATTGAATTGAAAATTCTTAACTCTGAGAATGAGAGAAAACAAGTCACTTAAACCAAAAAAACTTCTTTTACAAATACCTGGTGTTTGAGGATAAAATGGCTGCCTTAGCTATTAAAATAATTTCATGTGAAGGGAAAATTCTGCCCCACAGTTTTCATAATGTATGGCAATGTTCTCTGTCAAGTTCTATATTTACTATACATCTTTAAACTATTCAATGTTATAATCTACTAAGTAATGAAACCACCATTAGTCATATCATTTACATTTGAATTTGTAAAACTTTGTTTATACAAGTATAACTGTTAGAGAGAGAAATACTGAATGAATTTCTGAATGGAATGATGGACATTTTGATTTTCTTCTGTGAGGTTGTAATATTGACTTTCTCTACTCATGGAATTTCATTCTCTCTCTGCAATACCAAGTCTCAGAACTTACTTTGAATAAAGTATAATTATTTGTTTGAGTTTTTCACTTTATGTAGTTGAGTTTTCAAGTGAATTAAAAGCTGCCCAGCTGGCAATTAAAGAGAAATGGCCTGTGGATGATTAGGCAAATAATTCATGGATGATGCTATGATTCTTGAAAATAAATTTTGTAAGTAAAAATTAAATAAGGACTATGTCTTTTGGCTTTAAAGTGTGTAATACTATTTTTCTGTTCTTGTATTCTTTCTTTTATTTTATCATTCTTCAAAGAAAAGAAAAGAATGTTGAAAGTTTGTGACTTACATATATGATCCCTGTTAAAAGGATTCACAATCAAGGTTTACTCCAGATATACACATAAACTATTCGATTTTTTAATATATTTAATTCATTAGTTACCTTGCTTTTTCTAACACAGGCCTAAAGAAAAAACAAAAAGTCCAAAACATAACCAAAAATGACCTGATATCCAACAAAATTTTATCACTAGTCATCTAAAATTATTTCACAAATATAATTAATATTTAGCATGAAATTTATAATGAGATTAAAATTGTCCCAAGGGATGATAGCAATGTGAACTGTTTTAACCATTGTTTTTACTTTTCAATAAGTAATACTTAGGTTGAATTATTCATGCCTGATAATAAATGAGGTGAAAATGGCAAGTTATAAAAAGGGATTAGCCATCTCTGAACATGTGTATCTATTAAAAGACCTCACTCCAGGAAGTTTCTTTATAACCAGACACTATCTCTTCTAGGCTTGACACATCTATACTGCATCTTAATTCAATTTCTTATATCTAAGTAATAGACAGTGGATGCATTTTGATAAAGAACCTATAAATATTCTACAGTTTATTCTATATGTTCTACATCTCTATATATCTATATAATCTATATATCCTACAGTGTAATGTCATTAAAGAATTGTCTTTTTTTTAAATGAGGCAACACTAAGCATATTGATTCTTAATAATATATTAAAAAAGAATGCCAACATGTGGCTGTTGAAGGATTACATCAAAGAAAGGTGTTTAGAAGGGATAGGGAGAGACCATTTAGTAGACTATTACAGTACTACAGGCAAGAAGTGATAAAAGACCTGAACTAGGCTGTAAGTCTTATATGTGAAGAAGGGGAAAGTTATGAGAATGATTGTGGACACAGAATTGGCAAGACCTGGCAACTGATTAGATGTATAGAGTTAGGGATAAAAAAGAGACAAAGATGACTCTGGGTTCCTGAATTCAAGGGACTGGAGTGATGATTGTATCTTCAACAGAAGTGGTAAAGTTTAGAGGAGTGGAAACTTTGTCAGCTATGATTCACATGTTCTCCATTCTGGAGAACAATTTGGGACTATGCTCAAAAGGCAATCAAACTGTGCATACCATTTGATTCAGCAATATCACTTATAGGTCTGTATACCAAATAGATCACTAAAAAGGAAAAAGGACCTACATATTCAAGAATATTCATACATAGCAGCCCATTTTGTTGTGGAAAAAAATATTGGAAATTGAGGGGATGCCCATCAATTAGAGAATGGCTGAACAAGCTGGTTGTATATGAATATAATGGCATACTATTGTGCAATAAGAAATGAACAGGCATGGGTGTGAGTCAATTTTGTTGGGATGATATGAAGAAAATGAAGGAGCCAGAAAGAGAGATATGCAATAGGAGAAAGGGGAAGAGAAAGGAAGAATGGGGAAAACTATCTCACAAAAACCAACTATCCACCTACAGAGAGAAAACTGATCGAATTCTCATTACAGATTGAAGAATACTTTTAAAATTATCCTAATTTTTATTGTTTATATTTTGTTCATGTTTTCTTTTGCAACCTGGCTAACACAAAACATGCTTTGAGTGACTTCACATATATTATCATTATCAAATTGTTTGCCTTTTCAACTGGGGTGAGGGAGAGGCTTCAAAGGGAGAGTAATAATTTAGAACTCAATTTTAAAAAAATTATTAAAATATTATACATCTAATTAGAAAATAATTAATGAAATAAAATTATCTTTAAAAATAGAATAATGGATGTAGAGTTGGAAGGGATCTTAGAGGTTCTCTATTCCCACCCCTTCAGATTACAACTGAGAAAAGGGAAGCCTACACTAGGTAAGTACCTTGCTTGAGTTCTCACAGTTGGTATCAGAAGTGGGATTCAACCCTAGGACCTCTGACTCCAAGTCCAGCACTTTTCCCATTACACCACAGTGAGATGGGTTTCACAGGTAGAAATTCAGCAGGTGAAAAGTACAAGGATAGATACATAGTCCGAGATGCACCATTTGTGTTTTGGGAATGGAATCACTCTGACTTGAGGGTAGCATAAATAAATGAGTCTGCAATGAATGAAATAAAGTTGTCGAGGTCCTTGAAAAGCTTGAAAAAATAGGGTTTGAACTCTTTACTGATAGGCTATAGGGAGAAAATGATGGTTTTTGAGTAAAATAGTGATATGGCTAGTAAAAGACTGGCTGCAAAATGAGAAAATGAATTGAAAGTTCAAAGCAGGTAGAGAAATAGGAGCAGATTTAAGATATATAACAAAGGTAGAATTTGTTGCGCACATGTATATGAGAAGTGAGAAAAAAGGACAAATAAAGATTTTGAATTTTAAGAGTCTGGTCTAGTACTATGTCTCCTTCCACTTCCAATTCATCCCTCATTCTGCAGCCAGTTAAGGAACAAAGATTCTTGCTTTTTTTTTTTTTTGGAGGGCAATTGGGGTTAAGTAACTTGCCCAAGGTCACACGGCTAGGTTTTTGTTGTGTGTGCAGTAAGTGTCTGAGGCCAGATCCGAATTTAGGTCTTTCTGACTCCTGGGCCGATGCTCTACTCACTGTGCCACCTAGCCAAATCAAAGATTCTTAATTGAAAGTACATGAAAAAATTTTTAAATATTAGATATATTTAAATAAAATTATTTTTGTCACAGTCCTATGTATTTGATTTTATGAATAGACACTGTGCTGAGAAAGTGTCCATAGATTTTACTAGACTTCCAAAGGAGTCTGTTATGCAAAAAAATCTAATATCCTCTGAGTTAGGTATACTCATGGTGCCATTGACAGGTCTCAAAAATGAAGTAGAAGGATCACATATCTTTTTTGTAGGCAATACAATAGATTGAGGGTTTTGATATGTTGAATTTGAAATGATAATGGAACAGTCGGGTGGGCAGGACAAGATGGAAACACAAATTCTGTCAGGTTACACTAGCTGGAAAAGCTTTGAATAACATACACACACACACACACACACACACACACACACATACACACAATCACACATATCCTGGGTCTTCTCATCCCAAGGCTCTTATGACATGATTTCCAGTTCTCTCAACCTTCCAGATAATTTTCTGTATGCATTCTAGTTTGACATTGTCTCTCCTAAAATATGATATCCAGACCTGGCTACAAAATTCCAACTGTGGTCTGACTAGGGCAGAGTAACTTCCATTTCTATAGACATTATGTTTCAATTAGATACAGGAATAGGGACTGGGCCTACTACAAATCATAACATATTTTACAACTTCTAACCTCAGGCACTAAGAGGTCTAATGACTTTTCCCAGAGGTACATAGCAAATATGGGTCTATAAGAGGCATTATTGAATCCATGTTTTCCTAGTTTCATAGCCAGTTCTTTATCTACTATGCCACATTGCTTTCTATTAGTCACATTAAAATTATATCAGCTTGGCTGCTTTGTCACAATGCTGATTCACATTGTGCTTGCCGTCCACTAAACCTCAGGTTAGCTTCTTAAAAGCTTTTTGGATCCTGACTCTGTTATCTACATTATTAGTTGTCTGTCTCTTTCATTTTTATGCTAGCTAGAACTTTAATAAATATCTTGCCTATACCATGGTCCAAAGCACTGGACAATTGATTAATGTTTGGGGTATCACAATGAATATAATCAGAACCATTTTGGCCCTGCACTGATAGATTCAGTCATGTAAGACTTCTCTAATATCTTAAGAATATATGAGGTCAGAATTCCTCTTCAATTATATTCTACACTGGGCAATTTACCATTCCTGATTAATTAGTTTGTGGATGCTGATAGTTCACAGAAACTTGGGTTGTTGGAAAGTGCCAGAAATTTCCACGTAGCAAGCAACACATTCTGAAGCATTCTTACAAATAATCCCTAGTTCTACCTGCAGAGGAATTGGCTATGAATTCTTTGGAATTTCAAGAAGTAGTATGTGAATGTGAATTATGTTGTCTAGCTATTTTAGATTTTTTTGAATAAGAATTTCACCTATCACCAAAAAGTGATCAAGGGTGATCATTAAAATATCAATAAAAGCAATGTCATTCAAGGAATATGTTAGTACCTAACAGTTTTATAGACCTGTTAAAATCAACCAATTACAAATGAAATCAATTTGTACTTAACTGGAACTTTCTCCAACTTGTCAGGTTCTGCTAATCAGAACATGAGAAGTATAGAATTCATGGAATTAAGTTGTGCTAGCATCAGTAAAACTGGTGAGCTTTTTCCATGAGAGAACTTCTTTGCCACCCAAACTGCTCTGACCTAGATCAAACTCTAAAAATTTCCAAATCTCAAGAGAATAACTCCTCTAAATTTTCATAATCTAATTTTATAAATTGATGATTTTAAAAAATAAATTAAATAAATTTATTTTAAAAAATAAATAAAATAAAATAAATTCACAGAGAATTTAAAGTACTTGCCCAAAGTAGCAGATTCCCAACCAGAATTCAGGTATCCTGGCTCCCAGTTCAGGATCTTTCCCTCTTATTAAAAATAAAAATTGTAAACATGAAGAATTTGAAAATTATGTGAAATTTTAGATATTATTTTTGCTACCTTAACATGCTTCCAAATTATACAAAATTTAACAAAATGCAACAGGAATGTAAGTAATAAAGTCCTCTTGGCCCAACCCAAAAGGCCAGTGTGTAATATATGAACTTTTTTCCATAATCCTTTGACAAATACCACTATTTCCAAACTGAAAACTCTTGTAACCTCTGACATCATTGAAAAAATCATTCAAGTTTCCCATCTTAGGCAGCTTGCTGGTACACTAGAGAGGCCTGAATTCAAATCCCTCCCAGACACTCCTAGCTATGTAATACTCAATAAATCACTTACATTCTCCTTACCTCAAATTCATTACCCATAAAATGACAGAGCTGGACGGAGGCTCTAAGTCTCCTTAACTCTAAATCTGTGATGCTGTAATACCTCCTACTTACTGTTAGGTATTCAAGAAAAGAAGACTGGGGAAGTGGTAAACTAATTAGGCTGGGGGCAGTGATGGTAGTGAATGACTAGATAACCCTTCTCACACTAGCCCATAACATATACTGCCCAATATCTTTATTGTCATTTTCTACAATTCCTTAATTTTAGCATTCCCCCATAAATCCTAAGACCCCCTAGCCTGGTACCATAATAGATTTTTTGGACCCAAGTAAAAAATTTAAATTAGATTCCATTAAATGTTTTGTTTATTTGTTTGTTTTTTACTTAGTTTAGAACATTGATATAGATGTCAATTAGAAAATATAATTGTATAGTCTATTAACAGTCCATCTCAGCTTTGTGTTATCTACAAAAATGATGAGAACACCTAAGAGTGTTAGTTATCCCCACATATATCTTGTTTCTCCAATTAAATACTAAACATCTCATGTGTTTTTGTGTACCTTCAGTGCCCTGAACCTGACACGAACATATCAAATATTGTTTGTTGATTAACCCTCTCTTGGCAACCTAGAGAATATAGGTAAACTCAGAGCAGGTAGGACATTTCTGATTTTCTTATGTGCATTGATAGCTGTTGCTGTATTGTAGTCAGTGAGAGAAAGTATCTGTCTAAACAAAAGATCCAATAAGGCTGAAGACAATCCCAGAGCTATCAGGAACGACCCTTTCCTGGACTCTTATATGAAGCTCAACTAAAGACAAGACAAACCTCATTAGGAAGGCTAAGGGAATCTCAGATTTAAACATGAACCTATTTTACTGCTGTCTCAAGTGATTTTATATTTATTTTATATTACATTTATGATTTTATAACAAGAATACCTACTCTGTGCCTGTCATCTGAAGACCAGCCTCATTAAGTCTTAAGAAGTTTGTCACCAGAAGACAGGTGACCACTTTTTTTTCCCCACCAGTCAGTCCATAAGCATTCTACTTACTATATACCAGGCACTGTGTTAAGTGATGGAAATACATAGAAAGGCAAAAATCAGTACACATTAAACCCTTTTTCAGGGTACAGACAAATTGTCTTATTCCCTGTAGGAAAATGGACCAATACAAATGAAATCATTTGGTAATGTTTTCTAATCTAACAGTTAATCAATCAAGCATTTGTTAAATACCTACTGTGGGCCATGTATAAAGTTTATACAGGTAGAAAAACAAAGAATGAAACAATCCCCATTTGCAAGAATGTTGTATTCTGTCATTCTACCATTACTAAAGAGGTAATGCATATGTACATTATAGATTGACTCTATGTATATGTATGTATGTGAACTGACTCTATGTATATGTATGTATGTATGTATATCTTATGTAATATCTATGTGCTGTTCTGTCCTTGAAAAACGAACTTCTTAAAAAAGACTCTTCACTCTTTTGTAGCTAACATAATAAAGTATATTAGTATCAATTACAGCAACCATGTGCTTCTATAGCAAAAACACAGCAAATATGATTATAATTTCTCTAGAAATCTTTTGCAGTTAGACCAAGGGCTTATATTGTTATCCAGTGTGATGGAAGGAAAGCCAGCATGATATCAATCAGCAAACATTTATTAAGCATCATCTATGTGTCAAGCACTGTGCTAAGCTTCGAGGACACAGAAAGAGGCAAAACACAGCCTTGATTCTTGCTTCCAGTAATGCACAAAACATCAAGCTATGCTTTTGCTCAAACAACTCACTCCTAAAAAACAGTGATTTGGGGGCAGCTAGGTAGCATAGTGAATAGAGCACCGGCCCTGGAGTCAGGAAGACCTGAGTTCAAATCTGGCCTCAGACACTTAACACAAAAACTAGCCTTGTGACCTTGGGCAAGTCACTTAATCCCAATTGCCCTCCAAAAAGTTTTTAAAAAATCAGAAAAGAAAAACACAGTGTTTTGGGACAGCTAGGTGGTACATTGAATAGGGCACTGGCCCTAGAGTCAGAAGGACGTGAGTTCAAATCCAGTCTCAGATACTTAATATTTACTAGCAGTGTGACCTTGGGCAAGTCACTTAACCACAATTGCCCTGCCTTCCCCCATCCAAAAAGCAAAAAAAAATTTAAATAAAAAAAACCACAGAGTTTTGTCCCATAAATCATCCTGTGCTAGAGTCTTGGTGTGCAAACCACTTATCTAACACTTATTTTCAGGGAGAGGAAAAGTAACCTCTCCAGAAAGGAAAAATTAATTTTAGGACTCTGTAAAGCCAATCACGAGCAGCTCTCCTGAGGACTACTGCTGTGAATAACTTTAAGGATCTAATCACATAGTATAGTGAACTCTCTGTTTATTCAACAATAAACTAAAACAAAACATTCAAGAAACTAAAGCACAACATTCACAAGAGCATAACATAACAACTTATTACTTATGTAGCCACATAGTCTTAAACAAAACATATCATTCAATAAGTCACAATCTCCTCAATCAATATACCATCAATCAAGTACCCATCTAAAGTCTTCTTTCATCTTGACTTGAGACTGGCTCCCAATCATCCTTAAGGGGGAATCATCCTTAAATCAAGGCCATCCCTCCCTAGATCATAGTAAGTTACAATATCATCAGTCACTACTGAGTACACAAGTAAATTTCTCTTTCATCTTGACTCTTTTCATCTTGACTGGCTTCCAAACCCCAGGGCTCCTCTTTCATGCTCCTAGCTCTTGCCTGGATTCACCCGACTATTACCTGGATTCACTTGTAGGCAGCTCTCCTCTCCTGTTCCATGTCACAACTTACAGAGACTCCTCCACCCTAAGCTCTTCACAGTTTCTGTTTCTAGGAAAACAGAGCTCAGCAGGTCTACAACCATATTTACACACATTGCCAGCACTATCATCTCAATTCACTTTCTGCCTGAGAAATTAACACAAATCAAGAGACAGAGTGCTTCTGTCTGACAAAGTAACACTAATATAAATCAACAGAGTATTTCTTTGTGACAAAAAACACAGTTCAACAGATGGAATGCTTCTGTCTGACAAAGTAACACAATTCAACAGACAGAATGCTTCTGTCTGACAAAGTAACACCAACACAGACCAACAGACAGAACAACAGAGTGCTGATATCACAAACATACTCTCTCTTAGTTCTGCTTGGTTCCAGCTCATGCTCAAACTTTTATTTGTTCTGCTCCTTCCTGCCCCCCCCATTCCTCCCTTCCTGTTCCACTTTTTTAGCAAGCTCCTCCCACCATTGGGCCCCATGTGATGACCTTAGGCCTATTAAAGGCAACAAAGTGTATACTATTTCCAACAGACTTGACACAATCAAAGGTGAAGCTCAAAGGCACTTGATCTGCTGGAACAAGGAGAAAAAAAATACTACTTTGCTTGCCATTACAGATTCTCATTACATTTCTTTACAAACAAAGAGGCTATTCCCAGATGAGCATCCATTTATATTTAAGCAGTTAAGGAGGTGTTTCTCTGTGAAATCAAGGTTCTTGTGACATTTGAGAGGAAATTGTTAGAGTACAGTTGTTTTAGCACAATTGTCAGCAGTTAGTCCTGATGGTCTTCCTTGGTCACTACATCTAAGACTTGGCTTCTATCTTTTTTGCATTTCTATACAATTTCTAGGCCAGACTTTGAACCTGAGCTCTCAGGAATCATAAACTGCTCCCAGTACTTGGGAATATGTCAAGATCATAAAACAGTAGAGTAAGGTGATTTTAAAATGCCCTGGTAAATATATTCATTTGGAGGCAGAAGGTATTATATACCAAGGGGAAAATTAAATATGTAGATGAATATATGTAAATTTATATAAATTATATAAGATGAATCTTAAGTCATGTATCCTCTCTATAAATATAATGAAGTTTTAAACCAGAGCACCTTCAGAGAGATATTATACCTCTGCCACAAACCACCAACATCCTCATAAAGACAAGGACAAGACTGGTGATTTCACTAGCTTAGAATATTCCCAATGAAGAAACCCAATGTAGGTATGTGCCTTCTCTGTTACTTAAAGTTTTAGAAATAGAAAGACAGGATGATGGATTAAATTAATATAGTTATATTGGGTACCTAGTAGACTCTTAGATGTTTGTTGACTGACTCCTCCTAACTCTTCAGGAGTACCTCTATTACTTGAGGGAAAGATGGAGCCCTGCTCTAAGATCCAATATTTGTCTGTGAGAATGGGAATTGAGATAAGCATCTTCAGAACTTACAGATAGTTTCCTGTACCATTGAAAGATTAAGTGACTTGTCTAGGGTCACAGAGTTATGTTTTTTAAGAAGTGAGACTAACTCAAACCTTACTGGTTTCAAATCTGTTTGTCCAATACACTGTTTCCTTTCACAATTTGACTTAAGATCCATCTTTTTTCCCCTCTAAAAAGGCTCACTCCCAAGAAGTAGAATGCTTCTGAGAGGGAAAGATAAAACTATACTGATTGGATCTAATATAAATTTGGAATTAAACTCCACCTGGCAGACACTTCTACATAACAACCTTTTCATTTTTCCCCTACTATCACCCTTAGATACTTCAATATCCACAGTGAAATCTTGTCCTGTAGTTTCTCTAATTCTGGTGAGAGCTAATCCATTAGGATGGTCATAGCTTAGGACTTTACCTTCACTTGAAACTAATAATTGACATTTAAATAAGACTTTCAAACATATGATTTCATTTGATCCTCACAGTAACTTTGTGAATTGGTGTAAAGCCAAGCATGAGCAGTTTCCCGGAGGACTGCTGCTGTGAATAGCTTGAAGGTTCTGATCACATAGTATAGAGAACACTCTATTCAGCAGTAGACTAAAGCAAAACATTCACAGAAACTAAAGTACAGCATCCACAATGTTATAATATAACAACTTATCACTAAAATGGCCACATAGTTTTCACCAAAGTGGCCACATAGTTTTAAACAAATTATTCAGTAAGTCCTTAACTCAATCATCCTTAAGGGACAAGCCACCTTAAGGGACACAAAGTACAAAGGTCAATGTTCTCCACCCCTAGGTCACTGTTGTCTTAATCTCTCAATCAAAAAGTCTTCTTTCTTCTTGAATGGAAATATCCTTAACTCAATCTTCCTTAAGAGGTACAAAGTACAGAGTACAAAGCTCTTCCACCCACACTACAATAAATCATGATCTTCTCAGTCAGCATTAAATACCCAAGGAGAGGTCTTTTCATCTTGACCGAGGATGACTCCTGAATTCCATGGTTCCTCTTCCATGGGTCGAGCTCCTGTCTCAATCTACTCAATCATCACCTGGATTGATAGGTAGGCAGCTCTCAGCTCCTAGTCAAGCTCCTTGTCCAGTTCCATATTGAAGCTCATAGTGTCCAGTCTACTTTGAGTCCATCACAGTTTCTGTTTCTGGGAAGACAAAGCTTAACAGAACCAAAATGACATTCATGCACATTGCTGGCACCATCATCAATTTACTATCTGCCTGTGAAATCAATAGAGACCCACAAGCAAGGTCCAGGAGATCAACACAAATCATCAGTAAGGTCCCAGGACCTTTGAAACCCTCCTCCAGGACTTCTGTAAACAGACAACAAGAAAATCCTCTTTCAGAGCTTCCTATATGGTCCCAGGTCTTCTGTACAAAGTATTGCAAATACAATTCTACACAGACAGAATAGACAGAGTGCCAGGATACCACAAGTTTTCTCCTTCTCAACTCTGCCACCACAAGTGTTCCCTTCTCAGTTCTGCTCTCTCCTAGCTTGTGCTCAGCTTTTTATCTGGTCATTAGCACTTCCCTCTTCTGCCCACCTCTTACATCCTTCCTGTTCCTGTCTTTGGCAAGTCCCTCCCACTATGGGTTCCACTGAGTTCTATTTCTCAATAAAGACTTGATATAATCATGGGCAAGTTTCAAAAGAAACTTGAACTGAAACAAGGTGCTAAATAATTAAATAGCTGAAACAAGGTGCTAAAGTACTTCTTTGCTTGCAGTTACAATTGGTTTCTATTATAATCCTCATTTTATAGACAAGGAAATTGAGGGTAAGGGTTAAGTGACTTATAGATCACATACCTAGTAAGTTTCAGATAAGATTCAAATTCAGTTTTTTTCCTACCTCCAGGTATATTTCTCTATCAACTATACCACCTGGATGCCTAAATTCTAGACTGCCCTATTTCCCTTTCTGACCAGGGATTCTTTGCTTCTTTGACTTTACACCTTGACCTTTAAAGCTAATTCATAAGCCAAAGAATTGCTATCCACACTACATTCAGTAATCCAGGCTTATAACTACTTGTCAGGCATCTTCAGTTCCTCCCTCTACCCCATGTACTAGATCCAACAGTCAGTAAATCCTAACAATTCTACTTCTCCAACAGTTCTCAGATCCATTTCCTCCTTTCTTCTTTCACTCCAATCATCTGAGGTCAAGAATTCATCATTCTACATCTGAATAGTGGTATTGCCATGTAACTGCTCTTGGTGTCTCATCTCTCAAACTTTCATCTGATTCTCACTTCTACTAATGCTATCATCCTAATGTCATTCTCTGATGACATTCCTCTACTCAAAAACTTTTAATAGATAACCATTAACTAACAGATCAGGCCTAAATTTCTTACTTGGTATAAGGATAGGGGAAGAGGGCTCCATTGATTCAACTTCCCCACACCCAATTATACTTAAAACTAATTGCCTTTCCTAGGTCAGAACACTTCTTGATTGAATCAGTCATTCAGAACCATGTATTAACAAGTTCCAGACACCTCCTGGAACCATTCAAAAACATTTCAGTTAGGACAGGAAGACTGTTCTAGTGGATTAGGGACTTGATTTCAAACTCAGGAACTTGTACAAAAAGGAATTACTTCAGGAACTCAAAGAGATTGTGAGGGTCCAGCAGAGGAGAGGATGGAGTGGTGTGACAAGAACTGAGTGGAAAAGAATCCACAACATGGGGGCAAATGGGAAAAGGAAAGTAAGGCTTAACTATGGCAGAGAATGGAGAGATAAAGGAGGGCCATTAGCCCTATAGGTATCTTTTTTTTCTTTTTAAAGCAATTGGGGTTAAGTAACTTGCCCAAGGTTACACGGCTAGGTTTTTGTTTCGTTGGATTAAGTGTCTGAGGCCGGCTCCGAACTCAGGTCCTTCTGATTCCAGGGCCGGTGCTCTATTCACTGCGCCACCTAGCCGCCCCTGCCCTATAGGTATCTTTGAGAAGAAGACACCAGCTGGTGCCACACCGTATACCTACGTTTTCAAGGACCTCTGGAATTTCAAAAAAAGGCCAGCATTTTCCACAATTTCCCCTTCTACTATCTATTAATAAACACTACAATATAATCTACTGTTTACTTACCCAAATATTTCCAGTAACCTAGATTTTGCTTCAACCACACAGAGACAAGAGTTTAGTAGCTAGGAATAAGTATAAATATAATTTAAGGCAGAGAGCAAAACCTCTTCCTAAATTTTACAAATTTTTCCTGAGCCTTGGAATGATAGTGATTATGCCCCTAATTCTTCACTTAATATGAAGTCCCTAAAGCATCATAGCAGAGAATCATGTGGACCTGAGAATGCTTAAAATAAGCTAATTAGATTAATAAGGACTTGTGCTGGAATTCAGTGATCTCCACAAACACAGCCTTAAGGCACATTTCTCCCATTTGTATTATATCTTCTGACTTTTGTCCTCCCTGCCTCCCCCATGTTTATCCATCATTTGTTCTTGAATCTAGTCTTTCTCACATCACATCCTATATATAGATAGATAGAAAGAAAAATACACTAACTCATAATGCATCTTCATCTTCAAGACTCAGCTTAGGTCAAGCCTTTAACTCTTACCTTATTCGCCCTCCTTCTGTTAAAAGTGATCTTTTTTCTTTGTAATTGCAATAGAACTTTTTTTTAGATATCTCCTTTAAATATATTGTGTTCTCTCTTATATCACATTTGTTCGCATATGTGCTTTGCAGTTATATTGTAAGCTCCTTGAAAGAGGAATCTATTTATGTAATCATTGGTCTGTACTGCAGATGCATGTGTATAGGAATAAGATGTGTTGTTTTGTTTTTTTTTTATAAATTAAAACAGTGGTTTAGTGAGTGAACAAGGTGTAGTTAAAAGATTGTTTATATTCAGTGTCAGAGAGACCTAAATTCACTGTGACAATAGCTGTGTATTAGGCAATCATCTTACTAAACTTCAGTTTCCTCATCTGCAAAATGGGGATGATAATATCAATAGCACCTCTGTTAACGTGGTTGTTTCAACTACCAAATGAGATAATGCCTGTAAAGAGCTTTCTAAGCCTTAAAGTGCTTTTATAAAGATTTGCTGTTGTTATTAAGATCTTTATTTTTTTTCTTCTTGCCTTCCTTCAATAAAAACAAAACAAAATTGGTCTCTGATAGTAAATATATAGTCTTTAAATGATGGAAGTGTCAATTCTTCTCTTCTTTCCCCTTTGGTAAATAGAGAGCTCTTATCAGACCTATCAAATGTAACAAAACATAGACACAGACACAGACACACAGACACAGACACACACACACACACACAATAACTACGTGAGTATGCTCTGTTAAACTCAGGCTGTAACAAGGAGTACACATTTCTATAGCAGTCCAGAATCTTCATTAAAGAAAATTTAAAGGCAATTTATTTTGAAATATCTCTTATATTTCCTGACTCACTTGATGTGCCATAAAACCATGTTGATTTGATACTAATAATTAATATCAACTGAATTGAAACAGTGGTTATTTCAAAATGTAGCTCAATAGTTTATTCTTGTTGATTTAATTTGAAATTTGGGTAACAGACTTAGAAACAAGACCTAGATTCCCAAAATTACTTATAGTATTGCGAAAGTTTCTAATCAGCTTAAATGACCAAGGATACAGGACCTTCACTAATTAGCCATTAAAGAGTAGGAAAGATACAGAGTATGGTTAGAAACAAAACAGGCTGTTATACCTTTTGATTGCCCTGGCTATTCTGAAAAAAATAAAAATTAAATTCTGCTAATGGGTTGCAAAGTGTTCTGGGGTACCAATGAGTTAATGGGTTGCCCCACCTATTTATAGTTTAAAAGCAGCTTCTGGAAACACAATATTGTGCCCTGAAGGAGTAAGTCTAATGGCTAGCTTGTAAGGAAGATATTTGGGGCAGCTAGGTCTTCAAATCACATCACAGAGCCTATTCAGTGCTGACCCTGTCAGCTTTGCAGTTAAAAAGAAACTCCTTTCAGTTTGAATTTGCTTTTGGGGAATGGGGGAACCTAGTTGTTCTATTATGTTGTTAAAGCAGATCAGTGTAGAAATGCCAAAAGATCTAAGATAAGAGATTTTTTTTCAGTAAAAAGCTTTGGAATTCATTCAAGCAATATTTCAAGAGAAAAGGGCCAATCTCTCTGGCCTTCAGCATTTGGCGTTAAGGACCCCTGTCTAAATGCACCACAGTATTTTTTTGAGATTTGTTATAAGTATAAAAGATAAACTTGTGGCCAATGTATTATCAAAACATACTCTTACTCTTTTTTTCTCCCTCTTATTTCATTAAGTGCCTACCATTGATGTGTACACTGAGAAAGAGGAAAGGAGGAAGCATTAAGGGCATTCCACATAGGAGATATGAAAATACAAATTATCTTACCCCACTTTATTTTATCTTTTTTTTCTCAATATTTTTAAAGCAAATATCCATTCTAATTGGGTAAGTGCAGTCTAGTTGAGGGATAGGAAGTTGACCTCCCATGTTGTAATATTTTCTAAATATTGGTGCGTTTTCCTGTTGCAGGAACACTATAGACCTGCATCAAAAATGAATGGGTACCATTAAATAATTCAGTCCATTCCTAAACTTCCATGGAATAGAAGCAATATGACCTCCTGACTTATATTTAGAAGAAAAGAACACTTCATATCCTCTTCATATTAAGTGAGATCACCCAGGTCTCTATAATTTGGTAAATTCCAACTGTGTACTTGCTGTATCCTGTATTCCTACAGCGACATATATAATGAGTCTCCACAGGCAGCAGGTTAGACAGTAGACAACCCTCACCACCTTTATTTCTCTTCTCACTATGCATGGATGACTTTTATTGGTGGGGGGAAAAATCAATAAACAGGAAATGGTGTAAAGAAATAAAAGAGCTATTAAATGTCTGTTATAAATGTTGTATTGCTTAATATCTCCCCACTGACAACATATGTGTTCACTGTAAGAAGTAGTAAATAACTGGATGAAACCTAAAATCTTTGTAGTTAAAATATGATGGTATAGATTTATTTTAGGACCCTTCTATCACTGATTAACAAATCAAAAGAGGCATTGTCAGCATAATAATGAGGTAGGGGGAGAAATATAAGTTATAATAGTAATAAAAATTTCAGCTCCTTCCTGTCATACATCTAAATGCTGTGTTGTGTTGACAGATCTGGGAAATTTTAGTGGCCGGACAAGAAGTGCAGTCTCTGTGAGGGAAGGCCAGGGGGTTGTTCTGATGTGTTCTCCTCCGCCTCATTCACCAGGTACAGTAGGATTCCCATTATGGATTGCTTCTTTCTCTTTGACTATATGTTCATTTGTTTGAATGGTGTCATGTATTGACTGTGAAACATCCCAAATGAAATGTCTATATTGCACTTGATACGTCTGTGAGTACCAGAAGAGTAATTAAAGATCATTCATTCTAAATGCCATTAAGTGGAAGACTGATTTGCTATGATAATATTGTTTTATTGCCACTCTAACTGTTGACTGTCATGGTTGTGTCTCCGATTGCCACTGATAAGTCGAGAGAAAATAGAAATTTTTTTCAAAACTTCTTTGGAGTGTTAGCACTGAGCCCCATGCCTGCTGAATACCAATGTGTACCCTCTTTCAGAAGATAAACTAGACACTTATTTGTAGTGTTCTTTACTGCACTGTAACCAAAATGATTAAGAAACAAATTTTAAGCTTCCAAATAAGAGCATAGAACATATAGTATCCTGCATGACTTTTTGGTACTAGAACTTTTGCTTATAAAACTAATGGGGAGGGATAAGTGGTTTTTAATGAATTTAGTATAGACTAGTTCACTGTTTTCACGTTAAGCATACATACTTTTAGAGACCCATGGCTGGTCACATTCTTTCTTAGGCTTGAGTTCTATAATTTGTGATATTACCCCAAGTTCAGATGAATTATAGTAGCACTTCTTATTTCATAAGGGTTTGGACAAAGGAGGGAATCAAAGATCTATAAGCTCTAAAGCTTATGATTGATCTATTTCTAATTAAGAAGTTAATAAAACATCCTATAGGCAAAAAATGGAAAGCACATTCATTTTCCATGTACCCTGGCCACTTTTCCTTTAATAATTAGTAAGAAAGACAAAGTTGTTTTTAAGTTACTTTAGTCATGTAGTAAAGGTGCATAACTCTGTTTGGAGTATTTTTTATCAGAAATAACAGATTATATATAGGTATATCTTTAAAAATCTCCTTTCCTTTGATACTGGACCTTTTTTTCAGATTTACCTTTCAGTTTTTGTCCACTTTGTTAACTTAGATTTAAAAATGAAAATTTGTGGAAGTAATGACGTAGTCAGTCAATAAACAATAAGTTCCTTCTTGGAACTGTGGTAACTCATGGGGATATAAATACAAAAAGAAAGATGGCCCCTAACCTTAAGAAGCTTACAGTCTAATGAAGGAAGACAACACACAAAAAGAAAAACAGAAAAGGGAGTGGTTGGGCACCAATATGATGGAGTCTAGTACAAAAGATTGTAGCCAGGTAGAAAATGACTCACCCAGCATTCCACTTTATGTGGAGGCTCTAGAAGGAGTTGTTTGCTCTAGTCAAAGGGGCAGAAGGTACTGAGGACACCAATGAGATGCAAGTACAAGGCTGAAGCAATCTCAAAGGATATCATTTCCTTATAATGAATTTCCTGGGAGACATGCTCTTTAAGGAGTCCAGTCCAAAGGAGTATAGCCAGATAGGAAATAAAGAGATAGCTGGCCTGGGAGCCCTCTCTAAATGGCAATTGCTATATGACTGTGAGGCAAATTTTCTCTGCCCAGAGACTATAGACTCTTAATTGTGTTTAACATTTTGGGAATGTTGAAGTGTGGGTATAATATGACCAGAGGTCAGGAGTTGGGGGGGACATTTGGAGTTTCAAGTGAACCTTCTTGACCTTACCTACACCAGATGTATATATGGAAGTATAGTTCTAAATTATATGTTCTAATTTTAAAAATGTTCTAAAATCTTTGCTTAATATTAATAAAGGAATAACTTATTTTTCACATAAAATGAGTATTGGTTTTGCTCCCATAGTAGCAATAACTTAAAAGGCCTAGAATTTTATGATATCATATTCAGGGTGTTCCAAAAATTGTAGTTCAGTTTAAATGTTTAATAGATTAAAATGGCACTAAGGCTTTTCAGATATCCTGGGCTAATTAAGGAATGACTACTCTCTCAGTTTGGACTTTCACAAAATTCAAATTATGTTTAAGAATTCTTGTGAATGGATTTGATGTTGGAGAAACTGGATTAAGATTCTAGCTGTGCCTCTGTGTGACTCTGGGCAAGTCATTTAATATCTCTAGACCTCAGTTTCCTTGTCTATAAAATGAACTAAATAACCTTGTTGTTGTCCTTTTTGTTTTGTATTTATGATCCTAGGGAGATATTTTCTTCAGTTTTAACAATGTCTATTTAGGTGTATTTCAGTATCATATTCACCAAACAGAAATACATACATACCTAAGGGGAAGGGAGGAAGGAGAAGATAAACTGACACTCTAGAATAGTTTGTGATCCACTAACACTATTGTGGGCTATGGAGAGTAAGTGCTATTCTCATCTTGTGTAAATTAAACTTCAGTTTGTCTATTTTTGTCCATTATATCTTTTGCCAAAGAAAATCGATTCAATGTAGAAATGACATCTACTTTCTATCAGATTAGCTGCTCAGCAGGAAATTAGGTGCAAGTGGGCTTTGGAAGCTATGAATAAGTGTATTTGAGAATTAATTGTTGTGAGGGGTGAAGGCAACAGGAGTAAAAATCCCTTCCTCATTAGTTTGGCATGGGAAAGACAAACTACAAGGGAAGGTTATTACAGAGATAAACTCTGAGCCATGTTTGCTTTGAAATCAGGATAACAAAGCAAATGACTAGAACCATTGTTATGACTGGTTTGATACAAAAAGAGAAAACTGAAAGTATATTCTTTATTTTTCACAAACAGAAACATTATTGATCATGGGCCATCAAAAAATACTTCTGAAACAATCACAATTTAGCAATGGTCCATGAAGGGTTCACTCAAGGTCAAAATTCAGATGCTAGGAGATTGATGACAAACTTCAGCAATTATTTTTATCATTAGTCACCATATGAAGTACACATAGCACACACAGTCATATGAAAGAAATAAAAATATGACTTTCTCAAATTTATACTTCAAAATGTTCTGGTAGATTAGCAAGCTGAAAATTGAGAAAATATCTTCCCTAAAGGAACAACTTAAAGTAGTGCCAGAAGAAATCAGCTGTTTAAAACAATTTGTGCCACTTTCTAAAAAGACTACTCCCTACAAAGGACTTGATCTTAACTGGAATTTCTTTACATTTCTCTGTTTGCTGTTTGAAAACAATTTTTCCTATACACAACCCTGAGTTTTTAATATAGCCCCTGTTTAATATATTCTTCTATTCTAAACATTCTTATTTTTAGAGATTAAGCTTCAATATGTTTATAGAAAGGGAAGTTAGGTGATGCAGTGGCTAGAGCACAAGGCCTGGAGTCAAGAAGACTTGAGTTCAAGTCCAGCCTCAAATACTTACTACCTATGTAACCCAATTTGCCTCAGTTTCCTCATCTATAAAATATGAACTGAAGAAGGAAATGACAAACCACTATAGTATCTTTACCTAAAACAAACAAACTCAAAAGGATGTAATGAAGAGTTGGATTTGACCAAAACAGCTGACCTCTAAACAAAATGCTAAAAGTGACTTTTCTACAGAAATCATTTAATAACAATATGTGTTATGTTCCCAAAATAATTACCTACAAATAAAAATTCAGTAAATTAAATCATATTTTCACATTGACTCTAATTATATATTGGTAGATGCAATTCTAAAGACCAGTTCCAGCTTAAAGATGGCAATGAACCTCAACGATGCTGAATGACAATGACGCTGGTCATGGCAGGGGACATGAGGTCCAAATAAGGTTTTCATTTCTGTGCATCTCTTTAAAGTAGTAGAGTGGATGCCACATACTGGAATCCCTTAGGAAAAAGATGACTTATATTGCCATACTTAGTCAATCAAAAAAGAGCCTCAAAAATCCATCCAATAAAGGCTTCCTCTGCCTCACATCCCTATCTGATGTGATTACTGTGACCAGAGGCTTCTCATTGCCTTCTGCAGTTATCCTTTATTGAACTGTCCTACATTGATATTATTTAACCTGTAACTTCTGTGGCTTTCTCATTGATCTCATGGGACTCTAAGTCTCAGCAATTTTGAGTCTAAACAGGAATCCATTGTATGTACAATCTGTTTTATGGAAAGAAATTATACATTAGTATCTTCATTGGGAAAGTTCCTAATTTAGGAGGAAGTACCTTAAGTAATCCTCCCAGAAACAGATTAAGCGGTTGTGATGGGGTTCATTTGATAAGGAATAATTGCAAAAAGTTTTCAAAGATCTGTAAGCTTTCATAAAGTATTACTTTCCCATAAATTGTCACTTACAGAAGACAGGTTGCCCAGAACTCTGTGAGTTTTACAACAAAATGTGTGACCTAGTAAGAGCCTCTGAATCACCATTCTACATAAGCAATTTTTATATGAAATAATATAAAATACTTTTGATCTTCCTATATTGATTCACCAACATAGTTGATTCTATTATCTTATGTTTCTATTACAAAAGTCACTTTTTGTTTTTCCTTATAAGTGCAGCACAATATGAATGACTACCTTTCTAAGGCCTACCATCTTTTTCTCTGATAGATATCTATCTGATTGCCTCTCTCCTCCCTGAATTAGAGGCAAACTTACACTGGCATTAATAGCATGTTAGAGATTATAGGAAACTGAACATGTAATAACTGAGTCATCAGGAAACATAGACAGAATTTGTGTCTTTTCTCATAAACTGTGCTAATTTGTGAGTTTTAAATGATAAAGGACTACTGCATTTTCATTCTAAAGGGAAACCTGGCAGAAATGCATTAATTTTCCATTTACACAGAGGGCATCAGAACAGGTGTTCGATTTAAATATCTGCTTAATTTTCAGGCCAAATTAGGATAATCAGATATAAAATTCAATACTGAATCAATAGTAAATGGTAAACATGTTCTACTGCTATGGATAACACTTTTTATTTCTTTAACTTATTTTTTGAGCTGGTAGTATACTGCCCTGGGCAAATTAAGCCCATCGTCTATTCAGTGTTCTTCATTTCTCCTTCACAATCTCTGCTGTTGCCTCCAAGTGCCTCAAGAATCCAAGCTACCCCTGACTGATTGTATAGTCCCCAACTACACTGCTTCTTGATTCATACATTTTTATTTTGCCTTCTGGCAAGAGAAATTGACCCACCTTAAGTTTATCCCTTTAACGGCCGTATGAATTGCTATCATTCTGGTTGCTTGGGTAAATTTTTCTTCTGTTCTCCTGCTTAGATCACTCTGGTCATTGAGTATGTCCTTTTCTTTCCTTTTTATTCTTGTAATGCACTTCCCTTTCATATTTAGTCATATAGAATCATCGAATTTTAAAATTGAAAGGGACATCAGCAGCCAACCAGTCCAACTTATACCAAAAAGGAATCACCCTCCATAGCATATGATCAAATAACATCAGCTTGAAGACTTCCAATGAGGAAGAATATATTCACCAGCTCATGAGGCCATTCCTACTTTTGGACCTGTACTTTTTAGAAATTGTAAATTCCTTCAAAAGCCAATTAAAATGCAACCCCGTATCAAAAGGCCTTTTGTGACTTACACTGGCCCTCAGCTATTAATACCTCCCCTCGAAAACTAACTCCCATTTACTTTGTATATATTTTACATGAATTTAAACATATACACATTGTTCTCCTGTTAAAATGTTAGGTGCTGGAAAGAAGAGATTATTTTATTTTTATCTACATAGCCTTCACACCTAGTAGATTACATGGCACATAATAAATGCTTGTATTTGATTCAACTTACATATTTCATATATAATTGATAGAAATGATAAGATTGTATCCTATAAAATAGTTTCTCTGTCAAACTATATATTTGTATAATTATTAGATATTTCTTTTGTAGATGGAATAATAAACCTGTGACCTTGGGCAAGTCACTTAACCCCAATTGTCCTCAAAAAAAAAAAAAAGGGAAAACGTGCTCCTACTCATCAGTGAAGTGAAAGTGTTAAAATGGTTAACTTTGATAATCTCTGCCATGCCTTATTATTTGATAATGCTAGCATAGTTTCAATTCTGTACATTTTATTTCTGAACATTGTTACTTTAGACCTATTTATTATTTGGGTTAATGAATATTTTAAAGTTTAAAAAAGGTGAAAAATCAAGCTAGAGAATTACAATTTGATTGCAAAATAAGTAATCAAAATGTCCAGAGGAAACAAAGCTTTATATAAACTTTACTTTTTAGAGGGTAGAATAATAATAACCACAGTATACTTTTATCTGGTACTTCTCTATGTAAAAAATTTTTTTTTCCTTAAAACAACCTTAGGAGAAGAATATAATTGTTAATATTCCAATTTTATAACTGCAAAAACAGAGTCTCAGAGAGCTCAGTGACTTGCCCAGGATTACATAACAATCACTGTCAGATGTCTTAACTTTAAATTCAGAGCTCTTTTGACTACTTCACACCAAATATTATTTATCTTACTTTTTTTAAACAAAGAATGCATCATGATCCAATTAAGATTTCCTATTAATCAGGTAAGGTCTTATTTTTTGAGTCTGCCACTATTAACTTCCCCAAACCTTTTTAAAACATTGTTGTTGGGAGATAGGACTACCAAATCTATTTTACAAACTAATTCTTTTCCCAACTTTTGGTCTATGTGTTTTTGTTTTTGAAATTGTTGTGTATGATCTGATCCACAGAGTATCTGAATCCATGCCATAATAATAAAATTGCCCTAAGCATTTTATGGTGTTAACTACCAAGTGCCTGATTCTTCTTCTTTGATGCTTCTCTATACCCTGAAATTGGACTGTCTCTGATCACATTCAACACATTTTTTCTCAGTTCTTCATTTACTCTCCTTCAATGGTGGCAGTATAGAACAATGTTTATCAATTCATACATTCTCAAAGTTTGAAATAAAACACAAAAATGGTCAAAAGCTCCATTTTCTCATTTCCTCAAATGATATATGAAACACTTTTCTCTGAGAAAAGCAAAAGCTGGAGATCGGCAGAATTGCTAAATCCCATTGTTTACTTCCCAAGAGGTCAATAACAATCACTGTCAGCAACATATGTAAATGAAAAAATCTTGATTGGCTACTGAGGCTGTTATTCATCTACCAGAAAATGAATATTTTTTTCTTTCTTAGATGGTTAAGCACATCTGCCCTAAATGAGTTTGGTTGCCAAGAAACAGCTCTTTGTACTTTTGAAATTCAGGGTTATACTTGCAAAGGAGAGATTTGCAAAAATGAATAACAAAAGCATTCAGAATATCTGTTATAATATACAGATTGGTTTGGGAGTTTTAGAGAATATTAGTATGGATAGTCTTTTCAAAAAAGAAGTCAGTATCTATTGACTATTTTATTTTTTATATATTGGCACCAAGGAAGAGAATAGGCCACACCTGACACCACCCCTGAAAAGTAAACTGTAAGACACTAGTTTAAAACTGATCCCCAATTTAAAAAAAATCAATTAAAACCAAGTATTAGTTGTGTGGAATAATGGAATTCTATAGAAAATATTCATATAATTGGTGATAATATATTTCTCTACTTGTACTACTGGCCATTAAAATTAATTATTGAAAAGTAAAATTCAGGAAATCAATCCCTTGTTTTGTTACCATGATAACAAGAAATTTTAATTGAGATTTATTTATTTTTTTTACTCAATTAATAACTTGTCTTGGCATAGACACTAGCTATGGAAAATTACAACACATTCCCCCAAGATGTTTTTTTCCTTCCTTTGTAGGAGCATAGAATCATAGACTAAGAGCTACAAGTGACATCCCCCTCATTTTACAGATGTAGAAATGTTCATAATCTCAAAGTGACCTGGCTATAGTCTTATAACTCTTATATCACCTTTAGGATCTGAACCCAAATCACAATGTCTCGCTAAGTGCTAGGGAGTCCAGAAGACCTGGGTTCTAAACTTACCTCTGACATTTAGAAGTTAAATGATTATGGACAAATTACTTAACTTCTTACGTTAGTTATTTGTAAAAGAGTTACTATGATACATGTAGAATCTATCTCAGGATTATTTTGAAACTCATATGATACAGTGTTTTTAAAGTACTTTGCAAACTTTGCTGTGGGTAGTAATAAAATTAATTCAAGAGATTATAGATATTTTGTTGTTGTTCAGTTGTTTCAGTTGTGTCTGACCTTTCACAATGCCATTTGTTGTTTTCTTGGCAAAAATACCAGAGTGCTTTGCCATTTCCTTCTCCAGTAGATCCAGTGAATCCATTTTCTCAGTCAAATAGAGGGTAAGTGACTTACCCAAGGTCACACAGCTAAGAAGTGTCTGATCCTAGATTTTAATTCAGGTCTCCCTGACTATATGCCCAGTGATCTAGCCACTGAGCCATTAGTTGCTACTAGTTATATATAGAGAGAGGGGTATTGGAGGTCATTCAGTCTCCTCATTTTAAAGATCAGGAAAATAAGGCCCAGAGAGATCATGTGACTTTACTTAATAATCACAAGGAGGGGAAATGGCAGAACTGGCATTCAAACCCAAGTCCTCTGGCTCCAAACCTTGTTATACTGAGAAAGTTTCTTATTGACTTTCTTTTATACTCCCATATTATGCTACACTTCCCGGCACCCAGTAAATATTTAATAAATGCTTGCTGACTGATAGGACATGGTCAGGACTAAACATTTAAATAAATCGGGCTTTGTAGTTCAAATTTTATTTCAGAGAACATGATTTGACCTGAATATATGTGGACTAAGGAATCATTTTAGCATGAAATTCCACTGTATTTGCATATCCCATGTTCCATTATTATATTTTGTAAAATCTCTCAACTTGAGGACTGAATTTTCACTATGCAAAACTATTTCTCATGCTTACCAAAATCAGTTTACCCAATTCTGTTCAGTTTTCACTCATTAACTATTTCAGATCATACTCTGACTGTTTCATATCACTACTGTCTTTTGCCCCTTTTTTATATTTCTACCACTTAGCACATAGTAGGTGCCTGATAAATGTTTATTGAGTTGATATACTTCAAGGATCCATATCAGTGAACCCAGATTTCAACAGCTCCATTGCTCAATAGATGGCCTTCATGAATTTTTATTACCATAATTATTTCTTTTTGCTATTCCTTTTTTTCAGTGGACAACATCCCGTTCCTCCCTCACTTATGTCTTGGTTTTTCACACTTTAATGTTCCCCTCGGTTTCTCATTCTTTTCCACTTTTTTTGTATGGTTTAAACCCTAGTTTTGGAAATTTTTACAGTGTGAACACTAGCAAAGTTAGTGACCTTCTCAATGTTCTAGGCAACTCACTAAGAATCTAAGTTACAGAGCTGATGATAGCCTGCATCTGTGGAAGGAGTTTCCTCATCTGGGAATCCCCTTTCCCAATGAAACCACAGGTCTACTGCCTATTCCTTATCTCTAAAACTTTGAGTAGGCACTGTACAAGGGTTGTTTTTTTCAGAAATATCAGCAATAAATTGACTGACATAATATATACATTGTACTGAGAATGTGAAGCTAAAGACTGAGATGATGGAAGACTAACTATCTATTCTAGCTATTTGATTTGTTAAAGAGCTCCTTAGTAGTGGCCAGCTTAGAGTACCATCCTTACCCAGTTCCTAATTCATATACACTTTAATTGGTTCAGTTAAAAGTATTACAAAGATGTAATTTCATTTTATGTTATGCTGGGTAGCTCATGGTTTTTCAAAGTTAACTTCACATTCACATCCAAATTAATTTTACATGTATTTTAGTAGTGATAAGAAATAAGGGATTTTGCAAATCTAAATGAGTTTTTCCTAAAACAGGAGACTATGCAGGGCAGCTAGGTGGCACAGTGAATAAGAGCACCGGCCCTGGAGTTGGGATGACCCAGGATTGGTCCTGGCCTCAGAAAATGAGCACCCACACATAAATAATGACGGGCCATGTAACCTTGAGCAAGTTACTTAACCTCAATTGCTTTAAAAAAAAAAAACAACCAGGAGACTATGCTCCTTTACATAAGTGTCACACCACTTGAGAAGACTATTGAAAACAGAATAATTGGCATCACCTTTACTGATTCCTCTCTCCCCCTCCGTATAGACCTTTCTATTTATTTTAATATGTTAACCATTACAGTAAAGATATCCTAGAGTTTTCTTCCACCTTAGTCACCTGTGGCTTGAAAAAGTTTCTCTTTTTTGTTTTCTCTTGTTTGCTATACCTTATACATCTATGGATGAGGCCTGATAAATAGAAGTTGTACCTCTTTCTAGGCATCTAGGAGATACAGTGGCTAGAGCACCTCATCTCTAGGCTTTTTTCAAAACCCCATTTGAAAGAAGTTATTGTTGTTCAGTCATTTCAGTTGTGTCTGACTCTTTATGACAACATTTAGGGTTTTCTTGGCAAAGAGACTGAAGCAATTTGCCATTTCCCTCTCCAGTAATTTCCAGATGAAGAAACTGAGGCAAACAGGGTTAAGTCACTTGCCCAGGGTCACACACCTAATAAGTTTCTGAGGTCAGATCTGAACCCAGGTTTTCCTGGCTCTAGGCCCTACACTCTAACACACTACATAGGTGTCCAAAAAATTTGAGAAAAAAATTAAACACTAAGAGTCCTACATAACCCCTTCAAAGTACATTACAGATAGGAAGCACTTAATATATGTTTAATGACTGACTACCTGATTTAACCAGTCCACACCTCTGTTGATACCCTTTTCTTTTTAGTCACATCTGAGATTTCTCAGCCTTGGCAACATCCTGCTCCTAGTCTTAGCCCCAAGTCTTATGACAATAACCCCACAGGACCCTAATGAGAATATCCATTCAGTCTCTATTAATTAGATATGTGTTGCTGAAAGAGACTTTTCTCCTTGTGACCAATATTCTAGTCATGAACTTGTCACAGTGTAGTGAGGCTGGCCCTGGGGAAAGCAAAAACACTCTTAGTCAGTTGTATATTTGAAATTGAAGTTAGGCCCTTGCCAGAGCTTACACTGCACCATAATAGCCTCAAGAAATGCGCTACCCCCCCCCAACACACACCAGTATGAGGCGTCTTGGTGAGAATACATTGGGGAACCCTAATATGTTATAATCCTTTAAAAATTAAAGTATCACAATTATCGTTTAGTTTTATATTGTTAAAAATGTTCACCTTGTATCTTCACTGAGAATTTCAATTACAAAACACAGTCTGATCTACTTTCACCAAATATTCCTTAAACTGTTAATCCACTTTGTCCCTCAAAATATATTTTACATTTATTTTATTTTTTAAATCCCTCAAAACTTGGTCCCTTCTTACATAAAGGGTGCCAAAATCAATACTGATTTCATCTCTATTGATGTGCCGACTCCCTTCATCTATGCAGATCGACAACTTGTCTAATTTATTCACTACTGAGGCAGCAATTCTTAGAGAACTGTCTGGTGCACTGAGAAATTAAACAATATTGTTACACAGTTATCATATGCCAACAAACAAGACCTGAAACCTACTCTTTCTAACACAAGTCCCATCTCCTACATATTATGGCCCCTATGTACAAAATATTAGATGGTTGACACATATTAGATGCAAATATATTAATGGCAAATTGCTTCAGTCTCTTTGCCAAGAAAACCCTAAGCATCTAATATATGTCAACCATCTAATATATGCCAGGCATAGAAAGAAAGACAAAAAAACAATTCCTGCCATCAGAGAGATTACAGTCTAATGGGGGAGACATCACATTAACAACTATGTATGAATAAGATGTCTACAAGATAAATTAGAGACAATTGCAGAGGGAAGGCACTAGGGGACATGAAAGGTCTTCCTATAAAAGTTGGATTTTAACTGAAGAAAGCCAAGAGGGGAAGATGAATAGGGAGAGATTTCTCAGCATGGAGGACAGTCAGTAAAAATGCCTAGAGTAGGGAGATGGAGTATCTTTTTTGCCTTATTTTTTTTTGGAGGGGCAAAAGCAGGGCAATTGGGGTTAAGTGACTTGCTAAAGGTCACATGGTTAGTAGGTGTTAAGTATCTGAGGTCAGATTTGAACACTGAGCCACCTAGCCGCCCCTCGAGTATCTTTTCTGAAGAAAAGTAATGAAGTCAATGTAACTGGGTGGAAGAGTATGGGGAAGGGAGTAAAGTATAAGAAAATTATAAAGGATAGTAGGGGAACAGTTTATGGGACCTTTAAAAGTCAACCAAAAGACTTTATATTTCATCCTGGAGGTATTAGGGAACTACTGGAGTATTTTTTATAATAGGTAATAGAAAGCTGCTAAAGTTTATTGAATAATCAGCAAACACAAGTTGTCTCTTTAAATTACTTCACTATAAACTGTGGTATATACTTTAAATTATCTGATTAAAAATAGCTATCTTAACCTTGTTCAGATTTAAATTTGTGTTTGGCTGACTGGATGACATTGTTTGAGTGGACTCTGCATGAGACCCTTTACCACCAAATGCTAGCACCACCACCTATCATTAATACCATTATAAATTTATTCCTTTGATTTGTGAAGAGTTTTGTCTTTGATTCCCTTTGAGAATCCAAAAAACATTAAACAGATTCATTTTGCAAGTTATTAGCATCTAATGATCCGGTAATCACAAAGCAGTTCACTTATCAGTTACAAAGGAATGAAATGAGACTCAGTTTAGGTTAAGAATGAAACTTAGACTTTCAGCCACAGGAGAAAAACAAGAGCAAGAGGATACTGAAGACATGTTTTATCTATTTCTATAGGGAAAGACCCCTTTGCAGAAAGCTTAAATGACAGAAACTTGGTTTTTCAATTGTCAGTTTCTGTGCACCTCTAGAATAATTGTTGTGATTGAATTATGTAACCAATATATTCAAATAACTAATTTGGCTAATTTGGCAAGTTGAATTAACTCCTTGTTTGACCAAATAAATGGATTATTTTATTGAATTGCTTACCCAACTCAATGAAAATGTACAAACCAATGATACATGTAGACTTAAGCTGAGATACTAATGTGTATAGCATTGTTTCTAGATAATTACTGACCACAGAATTGTCCTATGGTGTTACCTATGGTGACAAGGAAGATCAAAACACACTCTGAAAAAGATAACAAAGTCAAAGTTCCTACATACAAAGCCTCCAAGACATATGTGAATTGGTCTCAAGCCATAGAAGGGCTCAGAAAGTATTTTGAAGATCAAATAAAAGAGGTAGAGGGAAAATTAGGAAGATAAATAAGAGTGATATAAGAAAATAATAAAAAAAAAGAGTTGACAGCTTGGTAAAGGAGACACAAAAAATACTGAATAAAGTAACACCTTAAAAACTAGATTAGGCCAAACGGTAAAAGAGGTACAAAAAAACGAGGAGAAGAATATATTGAAAATCAGAATTGGCAATATGGAAAAAAAGGCACAAAAATTCACTGAAGAAAAAAAGTCCTTAAAAAGTAGAATTGGCCAAAAGGAAAAGGAGGTTCAAAAGGTCACTGAAGAAAATAATTCCTTCAAAATTACAATTAAGCAAATGGAAGCTAATGACTCTATGAGAAATCAAGAAATAATAAAAACAAAACCAAAAGAATGAAAAAATAAAAATTTGAAATATCTCATTGGAAAAATAATTGACCTAGAAAATAGATCCAGGAAAGATAATTTTAAAACTGCTGGACTACCTGAAGGCCATGATTAAAAAAAAAAAAAGCCTAGAAATAATTTTTCAAGAAATAGTCAAGGAAAACTGGCCTGATATTCTAGAACCAGACGGTAAAATTGAAACCACAAATGATTAGCAGGATGCTCTCAACAAAAACCTATACTTATAGGAGGTGATGCAAAGTGACTTGTACCCTGTACATAGTAACAGAAATACTGTTAAGATGGTCATCTTTGAATGACTTAGCTATTCTTGGCAATACAATGATCAAAGAAAAATCTGAAGGACTTTTGATGAAAAATTCTATCTGTCCCCACAGAAAGAACTGTTTGTGCCTGAATACAGACTGAGGTATATTTTTTAAAACTTTCATTGTTTCTTGTTTTTTTTTGTTATGATTTCTTTTACTACATTTCTAATATGAAAATATATTTTTCATGACTACACATGTATAATCTATATTGACTGGCTTGCCTTCTTAATGAAGGGGGGTTAGGAGGGAGGGAAGGGGAGAATTTAGAACTCAACATTTTAAAAAACAAATGTTAAAAATTGTTTTAAATATAATTGGGAAAAATAAAATGCTAAAAAAAGTTTTAAAAAGATGTTGCAGAAGACTTCACCTCCAGACTTCAGATTCCAAGTTCTAGTAAAGTGTCCCCTGTCACCTCCTTCTGACAAATTGTCTGAGCCCCTTATCATCTGTGGGCTGAGAACTCTAGAAGCTTCTGCTGCTACTAATGCATCTGCCTCTAGGCCTGCTCTTGGCTTCTCAAGGCACAAGCTATGTTGTACTGTACTCCAAGCCTGATCACTACCCTGATGAGATAGACTTTTCCTGATGACCTCCCAAGTTGTCTTGTGCTCACAATATGTTTCACCTCTACCTTCTTTTTGGTTCTGACACTCCAGAATTCAACTTGAGACCTCATTTTAAAGTTCTTTGGGGGAGAATTTGGAAGAGTTTAGGTGAGTTCCTACCTTTGCTCCATAATCTTGGCTCTACCTCACCCCTAAGGACAATTTTAGTAGAAAGCAAGCATCTTAAAATGAAGGCTTTTTTTTTTCTTTGCATCTTTTTATTAAAAACAAACAAACAAACAAACCTAGGGGGTGGCTAGGTGGCGCAGTGAGTAGAGCGTCGGCCCTGGAGTCAGAAGGACCTGAGTTCAGATCTGGCCTCAGATACTTACACACACAAACAAAAGCCTAGCTGTGTGACCTTGGGCAAGTTACTTAACCCCAATTGCCCTCCAAAAAAAAAGAAAAAGATAAAATAAAATTAAAATTTAAAAAAAAAAAAACTAGAGGAAGCCAGATTTTCAGGTGTAGCTGGGAGGGAACAGAGACAAGAGTCACCAGTGTTTTTACCCCTGTCTAGTCAGTCTAGAGAAGACATTGGTACTGACTCAAAGCAAATGATAATGGGGGACTGGGGAAGGGCTATTTTCCCCACCAGAATCATCAATCAATTAACTCCTTTTCCTTTTGGGGAATTAGAGTCCTGGAGATATTTATCTCTTCATGAAGGATAAGAACCAAAATTGCTTGTTGGTGGGTAAAAGAGATGAGAGTTGAGCTGAGAGACTCCAGAGACAGTGGTTAAGAAAAGGGCTCAAAAGAATCAAAGTAGTTCATAGATGGCATTAGAGTGTGGCCGTCTTAATGGCATAGACTTGTCTTTGTTGCTTTTTGCATCCTGATTGCTTGGCTCTTTGCCTGGCACAGAGTATGGTGCATAATAAATGATTTTTGACTCACTAACCAGCAGAAAAGTTCAGAGAACAATCTGAACATAAGACTTTTAAGAAGAGTCAAAAGCAGGCATAATTGTAGCCTGGCCTCTCTTATTTTCTGGTGCAGTCTGATTTTGAGGGAGAGAGCTTCATAGTTACTGACCATGATACTTGACTGAGGAGGTAGGGAAATGGGTTCTTAGCCAATAGAAGAGACAGCTAACCAAACAAACCTGTGTCCCTTCTCTCAAAGGAGTGACTTACTAATCAGAGAAATTTTAGCAAATGGAGAATGAGACAGTGATTCTGTATTTATTACTTAGCTGAGGTACCATAGAAGGGGAATATCACTAAGCTTTCTAGCAGGAAGGAGGTATTAACCACACCTTTATGGTATTAGGTGATCTAACAATAGAAAAGAAACTTAACACCTGGGGCAGAGAAGGTTCAGCAGAAAGCTATGCCGAAAAGGTAGCATGAAAACATAAGCAGAAGAAATCAGCAGCTTTGGATTATTAGAGCCCCACCCACATCTCTATCTCAGTTGATATAGTATTTTAGGAAAATTAGATACGATTGGATTTTCTTCTTTTTAATATTTTTGGTAGTGTCAGTCTTTATTTTTTTCTCTCCTTGTACTCCTTGATTACTCATTTTCTGAATCCCTCCTCCATAATGGTAGTTTCACTGATAGCTGGACCTCAAAGCAGTCTCTGTGTCTTTTATACTGGGAAATTCATAGTTCACCAGCCTCAGTTTCTGCCTCAAAGTGATTTCTTCTGTCAGGACAGAATGTCCCCAGCTGGATATTGGGCTTCAGAATTAGTTTCCCAGTTCTCTCTGTTCCTTTGTTCTCTGGCTAAGCTTGCATCATTGAGTTCTGCCCCACTGATTCCCTTACATGAGGAAACTTCTGCTTTTCTGGTTATACTTAGAGGGAGAAAGGGTATAATGGAGTTCTGTTACAAGCTCATGGATCAGCCTGAATCTACCAGAGTGTGGAGACTGTAGTTGGGAGGTACAGAAGATGGTACAGAGTTGAACTATTAAGGATTAGCAATTACCCTTCTCTGCTATTAATTCTTTTGATTGTTACCTCATCTGGTTATCTTAGACTGTGGAGAAAGATGAAATTATTTCATTTCTTGTGCATAATTCCTGTTTTAGTTGAATCAGAGAAAATGTCTAGTCCTTCAGCTTATTAGCTAAATGGTACAAAAGAGGAAAATTAGACATAGACAGGAAATTCTGTCCTTTTAAAAAATTAGAAATAATGTTGTAGTCAATGTCATCACAACATTTTGATGTTCTATTATATTTAATATCTTCTATTGGAATCTTCTCTATTTTCAGATTTTCATCATCTCTATAAATGAAGTACTATACATTCTTTGAAGGCCGTTTTGTCTTATCTTACTTGTATCCCTGTATCTTCCATAAAATCTTGCATCGTCCATGGCATATGTTGGGCAATTAACAAATGCTCATTAAATGTTGAATTTCCTTGGGGCAGCGAGGTGGCACAGTGAATAGAGCACTGGCGCTGGAGTCAGGAGGACCCGAGTTCAAATCCAATCTCAGACATGTAACACTTACTAGCTGTGTGACCTTGGGCAAGTCACAACCCCAATTTGCCCTGCCTCCCCCCCTCCAAAAAAAATATTGAATTTCCTTACCCCTCAAGAAAAGATGTAATATAGTAAAGACACAATATAATAAGACATCATACTTCTATAGAGCTTTGTATCTTACAAAGGACGTTTCTGCCAATATTTGAGAGCAGTGCATGCAGGGATTCTCATCCTGTGTCACTGATAAGAAAGCTGAAGTTCAGGGGGTACTCAGGACTTGCTCTAGGATGTATGTCTAAAAGTAGCAAAACTCTGACTCAGATCCAGTTTTTGGTGAGTCTAGATTTAGTGCCTTTCTCCTTGTCTGGTACTCTTTCTGATGGGGATCTTTCCTATACCCTCATTTTTTGCTGTTTTTGGGTACTTCAGAGCATCCAGATAACATTTTATACTAATTGCTATTTTTATTATCTTTGAAACACTTTTTCCTCTCCTTGGACATGGCATTGTTGTGCCACATATATGTTTTTCTTCTGTTTCAACTTTTTTTTAAATCTTACAAGTTCATATAACATATTTAAAAGAATGACTAAGGTCAAGGCTGTTGAAATCATGGTACACAGACAATGTCTTTCATTCTTATTTTGGAAGAAGGAAGTTCTCAAAATAGAATACTTTGCTACATTGAAAACTTAACTTTTGTTTCTATAGGACTAACAAAAATAAAATTATAATCATAATAATCACTAGTATTTATATAACATTTAAGGCCTGCAAGGTGCTTTATATACACTATATCAATTTAATCTTCACAGTAATCCTGTGAGTTAGGTGCTATTATTATCCTCTTTTTATAGTTAAGGGAACTGAGCCTGACAGTAGCTCAGTGACTTGCCCAGAGTCACAAAATTAGTAAATGTTAGAGGCAATATTTGAATTCAAGTCTTCCTGACTTTGGTGTACCTGAGTGGACAGAATGCTGGGCCTAGAGTCAGGAAGACTTATCTTCCTGACTTCAAATCTGGCCTGAGACACTAACTAGCTGGGAGGCCTTGGACAAGTCTTTTTGCCTCAGTTTTATCATCTGTAAAAATGGGTTGGAGAAGGAATTGGCAAACCCTTCTAGTATCTTTGCCAAGAAAATCCCATATGGGGTCACTAAGAGTCAGACATGACTGAAATGAGGAACAACAACTTCCTGACTCCAAGTCTGCTGCTCAGGCCTCTGCACCACCAGGTAGAATCTTTTACATTGTTTAGTGCCAACAGCTACAGCTTCTGATTCAAGTGGTCCTTAGGAGCTGGGGATCACTCAAATTGGTTTCCTAATGGCCTTGTGTCATATGAAGAATACTACATCTAAATGGAAACATCTGATCTGACACAGCTATCCCAAGACTGAAACTAAACTTCAACCTTAGTAAAAAACAAAACAAAAACCAGTACTGATACTTCCACTCCTCCCAGAAAAGGAAAGAGATGTGACCCATTCCATGGTTTTGGCAGTAATAACATTCATCATCCACTACAAAATATAGCTTTGTAGAACATGAGTCTTTTTTTTTTAAACAAATACTTTATTAACTTCTGTTTTACATCATTCATTTCCACCAGATTTTGAGTTACAATCATTTTCCCCCCATTATTCCCCTACCCAGCCTCCCAGAATAGCAGTCCCACAAGATATCGCTTCCTCCAATCTGCTCTCTCCCATACCTTCTCCCATACTCCCTTTGACATTTCCATTAGAGGAAGGTGAATCTTTGTGTCCCAAATGCCTGCACATCTTATCTCCCAATTATAAGCAAAAGAGTATTAATAATAGTATTTATATATATTTGAAACATTTAATGTTAAGACCTCGAATTTCAGATCCATTTCCTTCCTCCCTTGTCACCCATTCCCTCTGGGGAGATAAGTAATTCAGTATATGTTGTACATGTCTGGCTATGCAAAACATTATCATAGTAGATATATTGTGCAAGGCTGCTTATAATTCCCTCCCACTCATCCCACCCCCCACCTGGTCCATTCCCTACATGATCCTGTCCCTCTTCTATAGTGGGTACTTCCAACCTCCCCTCACCCCAAGGATGCCCTCCCATCCATCATCCCTCCTCTCATCCCCCTTCCCCTATCCTGCTGCAGGTTGAGATATCCCATTTAGCATGTATGTCATTCTCTCCCTGAACCAAATTCAATGTGAATGTGGTTTTGCCTTTTTTAGCCTTCCTATTCTCCCCCTCCCTTGCAACCACTTCCCCTTGCTTCTTCTACATGGGATAGTTTACCCTACCCTGTCTCTCCCCATCTCCTCTTGCCACTTTCCTCTCTCACCTCATAATTTCATCCCTTGAGTATTCTCCCTTCCCAACAAATCCAACCTATGCCCTCTATCCATATATAACTGTAACCATATACACACACATTCACATATGTATTCATATGACCACACACCCTTCTTCCATTATTTTCATAGTGAGAAAGATATCATCACTCACAGTTATTGTTTTTCCATATAGGAATGTAAATAGTTCAACTTTGATAAGTTCCTTTTGATTTCTTTTCCTGATTACCTTCTCAGGCATCTCTTGCTTCTTGTGTCTGGATGTCAAATTTTCTATTCAATTCTGGTTTTTCCTCAAGAATGCTTGAAAGTCCTCTATTCCACTGAATGACCATATTTTCCCCTGAAACAAAATACTCAGTTTTGCTGGGTAGGTGACCCTTGGGTTCATTCCCAGTTCTTTTGCCCTCTGGAATATCATATTCCATGCCCTTGATCCCTCAGTGTAGAAGCTGCCAGGTCCTGGGCTATTCTGATTGTGTTTCCACAATATTGAAATTGTTTCTTCCTGGCTGCTTGTAGTATTTTCTCCTTGATCTGGGGATTCTGGAACCTGGCTATAATATTCCTGGGAGTTTTCTTTTGGGATCTTTTTCAGGAGGTGATCGGTGGATTCTTTCAACCTCTATTTTGCCCTCTGGATCTAAAACATCAGGGCAGTTTTCCTTGAGAATTTCTTGAAGGGTGATTTCTAGGTTCTTTCTTTGATCATGGCTTTCAGGTAGTCCAATAATTTTTAAATTGTCTCTCCTGGATCTATTTTCCAGGTCAGTGCTTTTTCCCATGAGATATAACATTACCTTCTAATCTTTCGTTTTTTTTGGATCTGCTTAACAGCATCTTGATTTCTCATAAAGTCATTAGCTTCCATTTGCTCCAGTCCAACTCTGAAGGAATGAATCTCCTCAGTGAACTTTTGAGATTCTTTTTCCATCTGGCAAATTCGACTTTTTAAGGCATTGTTCTCCTCATTGCCCTTTTGGGCCTCCTTTGCCATTTGAGCTAGTCTATTTTTTAAGGTGTTGTTTTCCTCAGTCAGGCTGTTGACCCTCATTTCATACTTTTCCTGCATCCTTCTCATTTCTCTTTCTAATTTTTCCTCCACTTCTCTTATTTGATTTTAAAGTCCTTCTTAAGGTCCTCTATGGCCTGCAACCCACTCATGTTTTCCCCTGGGGCTTTTGGAGCAGGACTTCTGACCTCACAGTCCTTTTCCCGCTCTATGCCCCCAAAATAGCAGTCTAGGGTTGCATTTTTCTGTTTCCTTTGCCTTGGCATGTTGCCCCTTAATTGCTTGACTTTTGGGCTTGTTGCCACACTATGGCTTTAAGGCCAGCTAGAGGAATTTTCGTCCCGAACGTGTGGGGGGCAGCTTCCGTTTCTGGCAAGCTATAAACCCACCCACAACTTCCACCCTAGATCACAATCCAGATCCAGGGAGGTTAAAGCAAGAGCGATTACCCCCCAAGACTGATCGCTGGATCTCCCCACGATTTGTAGGCTGGGAGCCGGAGCTGCCTCTGAAAACTACAAAATGGCGTGTCTCCTCAGCAGCTTCTAGCCCCCAGGGGAGGGAGCTGACGCATTCCCTAAATACAGGTCCCAAAGTCCATAGGGCACTAACCTCTTACTTTGTCCTAGGCATGTCTATGTTGATAATTCTGGAGTCACCACAGCTCCTGGTGTTCTGGGGTTCCTCCAGCCGGCTGCTGGCCCTGCCGCCCTGGGGCTAAAACCTCGGCTCACATGGACCTGGGCTCGGCTCGGCTCCTGCGCTCTGCGCGCTGCCGGCTCCCAGACCACTGCGCTGGTCCTTCCTGCAGGGTGCTGGGCTGTCCTCAGCGGGGGGTTAGCTTCTCTGTGTCGTTCTGTGGGTGCTGGGGCTCCAGAAGATTTTCAGAGTCCTTTTTTACATAGTTTGTGGAGAATCTGGGGGCAGAGAGGCTTGGAAGAGCTGTTTCTACTCCGCCATCTTGGCTCCGCCCCCAGAACATGAGTCTTTATATATATGAAGGAAAACATGTATTATGGAGAAGTGCCTTATCCAGAAGAGAAGCTGAAACTCATTTTTCATACAAGCTTCATATGGCTATTACCAAGCATGAAGAGAGAGTAAACCAGCTGTCTTCACTTGCTCACATGGATGCAGTAGAAATAATGCTTAAATTGGTTTAAATTCTTGCTCACCTATTTACTAACAACTCTTTGGGTCTCAGTTTCCTGGTTTCTTTTGCCATATTTCTTGTTTGTGTTTTTTCCCTCTGTTTCTTAGGGCTTCCTATTTGGTCTTCTTCAAGCTATATCCATTCTTTATTATATTTTCTCTTTTTAAAACTGTGGCCTAGTAATGCTATTTCTTCTTCAGTTTGGTATATCATATGTGAGACAGGATGTGTGTGTGTGTGTGTGTGTGTGTGTGTGTGTGTGTGTGTGTGTGTGTGCTTTAGGAGGAGTTGTACAGTGAGAATCCAAGAAGCTTCACCTTTTTGTTTCCTCTTTTCCCCTCCCTTTTCTTGGCCTACTTTTCTGGTAGTTTCAAAAGGTCATTCTCCTTTCATTTTTTCTATCTTTTCACTTCTCCCCTTTTCCGATTTTTCTGTCTTCTAGATACCCATTCCTTCCTTTTCAAAACAGGTATTTTCTAAGGGCTAATAGCTACTGCCTAACAGCTCTTGTCTTCCTGACTCCAGTGTTCAGCAGGAGTAGTCATTATTTCTGCCTCCTGCTGAAGACCTGAGTAGAAGCAAAAACCTGCTTCCCATCCATGGATGACAAACAGCAGGGGGTGTCCTCCAGCCGACTTGCTGAGTATGTCTGTACGTACAACACAATTAGAATGTTGCCTGAACAAGCATCTAGCTCAGCACCTGAGATAAGTTTCCCTGGTATTTCAGCTTTAGTGAAGGCCTCAAACCTTATATTTATATAACGCTTTTATCTGCAGAGCTCTGGGCAATTCACAAGCATTATCTAATTAATCCTCCCGATCTCATCACCTTTTTCAGTCTTTTTTCCCAAATGAAAGTTACCTGCTGGTGGGTGCTTATTTCTCAGCTGCTTTCTCTGGTCTGGAAGAGAAGCAGTCCAAGCAATCCAAAAGCAGTGAAGAGAATTTTGTGTGACCCCTGTCATTACATTCAAACCAGCCTTAGTCTTAGAAATCCAAAGCTCTCTAGCCTGCTAGTCAAGATGACATCTCAGGGTGGGGGGATGAGTACATGGGCTAAACCTAAGAGTAGATATTATGGTAGGTCCCAGAAAATCAAACATGAATATGGGACAAATTTAAAAGGGCACTATGGTATTGAAAAGGCACCATAAGTCAAGTCAACAGCATTTGCTATGCACCTACTGTGTGCTAAGCACTATTCTAGTAGCTGGGGATACAAAGAATGGTAAAATCAGTCCTTGTCCTAAAGGACCTCACAGTCTAATGAAGGAGACAAGGTGCAAATAACCATGTATATCAAAGGTATATCAAAGTTAGCTATTGAGTTGGGGATAATAATCATAATTATAACTGTGATGATGATGATGGTGGGGGTGGAGGTGATGGTGATACATAGCACCTTAAAGTTTAAAAAGTGCTTTATTCACACAACCTTTTGATTTCCATAATAGCCCAGGTTTATAATTCAAGTTAAGCCTTCCAAGCAGGACTGCTGCTATGTGATTCAATTTCTTTTTTTTTTCTTTTTGGAGGGCAATTGGGATTAAGTAACTTGCCCAAGGTCACACGGCTAGGTTTTTGTTTGTATGTGTTAAGTGTCTGAGGCCGGATCCGAACTCAGGTCCTTCTGACTCCAGGGCCAGCGCTCTACTCACTGTGCCACCTAACCGCCCTGATTCAATTTCTAAAATGAACTTTACAAATGAGAAAACTTAGGGAGATTAAGTGATTTGTGTGTGATAACATACCTTGTTAGCATTGGAGACAGACAGCAAAACTTGTACATTGATCTTTGATTTTTCAATTTAGCATTCCTGAAAGTAATATTCATGTATATTTAGGATGACATATGAGAGATCAATTAGATTTGTTCTCTTAGGTCACAAAATAAAAAAAACTAAGAACAATACAAAGAATTTTCAGAGTAGATTTAAAGACAATATAAGGAAAGATTTCCTGGTAATTAAGGATGTGCAAAACCAGAATGAACTTCTTTGGCAGGTAATGGGTTCCTTCTCACTGGAGGTCTTCAAGTATGACCCACTGTCAGCAATATTAGTAGAATGACATCTTTTACAGGTATGAGCTCAACCTGATGACTTTTAACACTCTTTTAGACTATGAGATACCATCAAGTCAAGTGGAAGAGCAGAGTCTGAGAAATATGAAAAATAACTTTGAAACGAGACAATATAGATAGCGAAGGATAAACAGAGATGTTTTATATCTATTGGTATGTTCTATTTTTTTTCTGTCATTTCATATATTGAAGGGATACACCATTAGTGTCTTCCCTTGTGTCTTCATAATGATGTAGCAATGACCCTGGGTTCTAGAATGCTGTGCCAACAGAGTAAATTCTGATACTTGCTACCAATTTGAAGAGGCTTCCAGATAGATCTCAGTGTAGACTTTGTGTATCTTCTGAGAACTAATCTCAATATTTGGAGGATATCCCAAGAGGGCTGTCCCCTGGAGAGTCAACATTTTTATCCACAAAGGCTCATGACATAGTCTATTAAGGTCGAGGGATTGTAATCTGAATCATTAAAGGTACTACCCACACAACCACCTATACCTGAAAATTTGAAGCTTATTGAGGACATCAAGAAAAAAAATATATGCCTGGGTTATTGTTTTCTCTTTTTTTGAGGAGTGTTTCTGGAATCATATCTTTATTTCATGCTTAAGTTAGTTCTTAATGTGTTTTTTTAACATCTATCTAAGAATAATACCTGCACTTTCAGACCCTCCTGCCCTCCCCCTCCACAATGATCAGAAGGTAGCCTAAGATTATTAGATCACTTTCTGTGATTGATAGGCAAGGAGTCAGTTAGTTGCTACCAGTCCTAATTTCAGATTTCTTCTGCAAATATAATCTTAGGACTAGTCATACACATGTTTTACTTCTTGTGATTCCTACATATTGCAAAGAAACGTTAAACTAACAAGCACAAAAAAGTGAGTGCCCTTAGACATGGTGGATCATTCACTGGAACGTTTCTCTCCCTCAGGGAGAATGCAAGTCTAGAGAGAGGAAACTGGCTGACCTTGCCCAATTAAAGCAGGACATGATGCAGGAAGAATGGGCAGCCCTGACAGGATTGTGCTTTAGGGATATGTGTTAGTATGCCGTGGTCTTGGCTGTGTCAACAAGTATTACTCTAGTTGCCATTCCATTGGATCTGTCTAGGAAGGAAGCAAAACACTGTAAAAATAATATAAGAAGGAAATATGAATTGCTATTTTGATTTTCAAATGAATTGAGAACTAGAATTTCCCCTTAGAATCCCATTAACTCTAAGGCTTGTATGTATCTGCTCCCTAAAACCTGACAAGTAGTGCCAGATGATGGGAAGGTTTTCTAATAGGGAAATTATATTCCCTAAGGAAAAGCACCAGTGCTGCTGCTGAGATTTTTCTAATATCTCTGTCTCAAGTGTGACTAATAGAGTTTCTTCATTCTTGATATTGAAGCAGACAGCAGCAGTCCCTAGAAGACTTATGTTGAATTGGAAGCATGTACCTCTTATATGTTATATGCCTTTACATTTTAATTTTTTTAAAGAAAAGAGTCATATACTCATAGATTTGGAAAGCATTATGTGATCATAAAATTTAGAGGTCAAGAAGGTCATGTGGTTCAGTACCTTCATTTTACAGATGAGTAAACAGAGGCCCAAAAATCTTAAATGACTTGCTCAATTAGTAAATTCAATCCTAGGATTCAAATCCTAGTCCTTTAACTAAGTCCAATGTTCTTCCCTTTGTGCATTACTGTCCAAAAGGTCATCTAGTTTAACTGATGTTTGAACAGGGAATCCCACTGTATTAACTATAACAAGTGATAACTTGCATCCATTTTAGTGTTAGGGAACACACTGCTTCAATAGACAGTCATTTCCCTTTTTCACTGGCTCCTTTTTATACTGTTTCCCTGCTTCAAGTCAAAATTTCCCTCTTTGTGATTTTCTCCTATTGCTCCTAATTGTGCTCAGTGGGCCAAGAAAAACAATCCTAATCACTCCTCCTCACTACAATCCTTGAAATACTTAAAAATAAAGGGGTAGAGCCAAGATGGCTGAGTAGAAACAGCCCTTCCAAGGTGCTCGTCCCCCACACCACTTCCAAACAATGTAAAAGGTGGACTCTGAACAAATTCCGGAGCTCCAGCACCCACAGAACGACACAGAGAAGCTAACCTCCGGATGAGGACAGCCCAGCAGCCCTGCAGAGAGCAGCCTGCGCAGCATTCTGGGAGCCGACAGCGCAGCTCTCTGGGAGCCGGGCCCAGGCCCGTCTGAGCTGAAGTTTTAGCCGCAGGGTGGCCAGGCCAGCAGCCAGCTCGAGGGACCCCAGAACACCAGCAGCTGTTGAGATTCCAGAATTATCAACACAGACATGCCTAGGACAAAGTGAGAGGCTAGTGCCCTATGGACTTTGGGACCAGTATTTGGGGAATGCATTGGCTTCTTCCCCTTTGGGCAAGAAGCAGCTGAGGAGACACTGCACAAATGCCATTTTACAGCATCAATGGCAGCTTCAGCTCCTGGTCTCCAAACTGTAGGGAGATCCAGCAATCAGTCTGGGGGTTAATCACTCTTGCTTTAATCTGCTTGGATCTGGATTGTGATCTGGGACGGAGGTCTGGGGTGGGTATCCAACTTGCCAGAGTGTGTGGAGGCTTTACAGAAGCCACCCATCTAATACCTCTGGAAGTTGTGAAGACCCCAGCTTTGGGATGGAAGCTCCCCTGTCTGGTGGCAGAGTCCTGCTGTGGAAACAACCCCAAAAATCAGAAAATTAAGTGGCAACATGCCTGGGCAAAGGAAACAAAATAAACAGAAAAATGCAATATTAGACTACTATTTTGGGGGCAAAGAGGATTGACGCATGGAACAGGAGGAGTTCTGTGAGGTCAGAACTCCTGCACCAAAAGCCCCAGATGAAAATACAAGCAGGGTACAGGCCATAGAGGACATTAAGAAGGGTTTAAAAAACCAAATAAGAGAAGTGGAGGAAAAATTGGGAAGAGAAATGAGAAGGATGCAGGAAAAGTATGAAATGAGGGTCAACAGCCTGACTGAGGAAAACAACACCTTAAAAAATAGACTAACTCAAATGGCAAAGGAGTCCCAAAAGGGCAATGAGGAGAAGAATGACCTAAAAAGCCGAATTTGCCAGATGCAAAAAGAATCTCAAAAGCTCACTGAGGAGATTCATTCCTTCAGAGTTAGACTGGAGCAAATGGAAGCTAGTGGCTTTATGAGAAATCAGGATGCTGTTAAACAGATCTAAGGAAATGAAAGAATAGAAGGCAATGTGAAATATCTCATGGGAAAAACCATTGACCTGGAAAATATATCCAGGAGAGATAATTTTAAAATTCCTGGACTACCTGAAAGCCATGATCACAGAAAGAACCTAGAAATCATCCTTCAAGCAATTCTCAAGGAAAATTGCCCTGATGTTTTAGACCCAGAGGGGGAAATAGAGGTTAAAAGAATCCACAGATCACCTCCTGAAAAAGATCACAAAAATAAAACTCCTAGCAATATTATAACCAGATTCCAGAATTCCCAGATCAAGGAGAAAATACTACAAGTAGCCAGGAAGAAACAATTTCAGTATTGTGGAAACACAATCAAAATAGCCCAGGACCTGGCAGCTTCTACACTGAGGGACTGAAGGGCATGGAATATGATATTCCAGAGGGCAAAAGAGCTGGGATTGAACCCAAGGGTCACCTACCCAGCAAAACTGAGTATCTTGTTTCAGGGGAAAATATGGTCATTCAATGGAATAGAGGACTTTCAAGCATTTTTGAGGAAAACACCAGAGTTGAATAGGAAATTTGACATTCAGACACAAGAAGCAGGAGATGCTTGAGACGGTAATCAGGGAAAAGAAATCAAAAGGAACTTATTAAAGTTGAACTATTTACATTCCTATATGGAAAAACAATAACTGTGTCTGATGAAATCTTCCTCATCATGAAAATAATGGAAGAAGGGTATATGGGCATATGAATACATAAATGAATGTGTGCATATATGTTTACAGTTATACATGGATAGAGGGCACAGGGTGAATTTGGTGGGAAGGGATGATACTTAAGGGGTGAAGTTAAGAGGTGAGAGAGGAAAGTGGCAAGGGGAGATGGGGAAAGACAGGGTAGGGTAAACTATCTCATGTAGAAGAGGCAAGGGGAAGTAGTTTCAGGGGAGGGGAAGAACAGGACGGCAAAAAGGCAAAACCATATTGTCATTGGATTTGGCTCAGGGAGAGAATGACATGCATACTAAATGGGATATCTCACCCTGAAGGAGAGTAGGGGAAGCGGGATGAGAGGGGGGATGATGGAGGGGAGGGCATTTTGAGGGGAGGGGAGGTTGGAAGTACCCACTGTGGAAGAGGGACAGGATCAAAGTAGGGAATGACTAGGTGGGGGGTGGGATGCGTAGGAGGGAAATATAAGCCATCTTTTACAATATATCTACTATGGTAATGTTTTGCATAGCTATACATGTACAACACATACTGAATTGCTTATCTTCCCAGAGGGAATGGGTGACAAGGGAGGAAGGGAATGGATCTGAAATTCGAAGTTTTAAAATTAAATGTTTCAAATATATATAAATTTTATTATGAATACTATTTTGCATGTAATTGGGAGATAAGATATACAGGCATTGGGGCACAGAGAATCACCTTGGCCTAATGGCAAAGTCAAAGGGGGTATGGGAGAAGATATGGGAGAGAGAAGATTGGATGAGGGCATATCTTGTGGGACTGCTATTCTGGGGTGGTGGGTAGGGGTAAAATTGTAACTCAAAATCTGGTGGAAATGAATGATGTAAACCAGAAGTTAATAAAGCATTTGTTAAAATTAAAAAAATTTTAAAAAAGAAAGAAATACGTAAAGATAACTATCACTTCCCCCTAAGTTCTCTAGGCTCCATAACTAAGCATCATCAGTTGCTTCAATGGGTCTTTGGCTTATTTGTAGTCTTTTTACCATGCTGATCACCTTCCTTTGGATATATTCTAGCAGGTCAGTGTCCTTCAAAAATGTGCCTCCTAGAATTGGATACTACATGATACATGGCAGATTGTGGAAATTATACCTCTATTTAATATAAGCTAAACTCACATTTAATTTTTTATTCTGGTTCTTACTGAGCTTACAATGCACATGTGCACATACATACATACACACACACATATACACACATGCACACACACACACACATAAAGCAAACAGATGTTTTTCACAGGTAGTGTTATCTAGAATATATTGTGAATAACTAATCAAGATATTCTCTCTTTAAATAAAGTTCTACTATTTAAATACTACATAAATTATTGAAAGAAGGGCAAATAATACCAAAATTGAACACAAAATAAGTCAGATATGTGTGGCTTAATCATTAATGCCTTTCCAAATTCATTATTCTGGAAAAAAGTCAAAAAAGAAAAAGATTTACTATACTGAATATTGCAGTATATAAACATTCAAAGATGTTAGACTCTTGTAAACATCTAAAAATTATGATTGATGAATCCATAACTTCAAGTACCCATGAAAATATTGATTTTGTTTTCATTCTATAACTCAGTTGACTACCTTAGGTTTTAATTCACACAGTTACTCCTGATAATTTGTATATACATTAGACATATATTTCATTTTAGTTGCCACAAAATCTTATGCCTCCACTTTATTGTAAGCATAGCCAAAATAAATATTTCAAATTATATAATTTATTTAAAAGGCAAGCACTCCCATTATTTGAGTAAAATGCTTTAAATAAAGGTCTGGTTATAAATTGGGTTTATATCCATTTAAGGAACACCTTAGTAAATTCTCATATAGCTAAAACCCAAATAACTTCAAAAGCTCAAATAAACTGAGGTATTTTGGCACATTCTCCAGATTTTTATAAGAAAGAGAAAAACTAAAAATAATAAAACTGATAATAGTGATTTAGTAAGAAAAAAAAAAGCAGAGGAAGAAGAAGAAGCCAAATCATTAGGTCAGTTCATTGGGCTTTCCAACAAGATGGCTAAGTCAAAGAGCTAATATTTAAGTCTAACTATCCTTATTCAAAATTTCAAAAAAAAAAAATGAATCAAATGAAATAAAGAAATAACAGAAAAGAAAAGATAAGTAATTAATAAAAGAAGCCTTCATCCCAAGGGTGTGAGGGTGGGGAGAAAAATGAAATAGAAAGTGACAAAAATTTTTTTTAAACAAATGCTTTATTAACTTCTATTTTACATCATTCATTTCCGCCAGATTTTGAGTTACAATCATTTCCCCCCCGTTATTCCCCTACCCAACCTCCCAGAATAGCAGTCCCAAAAGACATCGCTTCCTCCAATCTCCTCTCTCCCATACGTTCTCCCATACCCCCTTCGACTTTTCCGTTAGAGGAAGGTGAATCTTTGTGTCCCAATGCCTGCACATCTTATCTCCCAATTACAAGCAAAAGAGTATTAATAATAGTATTTATATATATTTCAAACATTTAATGTTAAGACCTCGAATTTCAGATCCATTTCCTTCCTCCCTTGTCACCCATTCCCTCTGGGGAGATAAGTAATTCAGTATATGTTGTACATGTCTAGCTATGCAAAACATTACGATAGTAGATATATTGTACAAGGCTGCTTATAATTCCCTCCCACTCATCCTACCCCCCCACCTGGTCCATTCCCTACATGATCCTGTCCCTCTTCTGTAGTCGGTACTTCCAACCTTCCCTCCCCCCAAGGATGCTCTCCCATCCATCATCCATCCTCTCATCCCCCTTCCCCCTATTCTGCTGCAGGTTGAAATATCCCATTTAGTATGTATGTCATTCTCTCCCTGAACCAAATTCAATGTGAATGTGGTTTTGCCTTTTTAGCCTTCCTATTCTCCCCCTCCCTTGCCACCACTTCCCCTTGCTTCTTCTACTTGGGATAGTTTACCCTACCCTGTCTCTCCCCATCTCCTCTTCCCACTTTCCTCTCTCACCTCATAATTTCATCCCTTGAGTATTCTCCCTTCCCAACAAATTCGACCTATACCCTCTATCCATATATAACTGTAACCATATACACACACATTCACATATGTATTCATATGACCACACACCCTTCTTCCATTATTTTCATAGTGAGAAAGATATCATCAGTCACAGTTATCACTTTTCCATATAGGAATGTAAATAGTTCAACTTTGATAAGTTCCTTTTGATTTCTTTTCCCTGATTACCTTCTCAGGCATCTCTTCCTTCTTGTGTCTGGATGTCAAATTTTCTATTCAATTCTGGTTTTTTCCTCAAGAATGCTTGAAAGTCCTCTATTCCACTGAATGACCATATTTTCCCCTGAAACAAAATACTCAGTTTTGCTGGGTAGGTGACCCTTGGCTTCAATCCCAGTTCTTTTGCCCTCTGGAATATCATATTCCATGCCCTTCGATCCCTCAGTGTAGAAGCTGCCAGGTCCTGGGCTATTCTGATTGTGTTTCCACAATATTGAAATTGTTTCTTCCTGGCTGCTTGTAGTATTTTCTCCTTGATCTGGGGATTCTGGAACCTGGCTATAATATTCCTGGGAGTTTTCTTTTTGGGATCTTTTTCAGGAGGTGATTGGTGGATTCTTTCAACCTCTATTTTGCCCTCTGGATTTAAAACATCAGGGCAATTTTCCTTGAGAATTTCTTGAAGGGTGATTTCTAGGTTCTTTCTTTGATCATGGCTTTCAGGTAGTCCAATAATTTTTAAATTGTCTCTCCTGGATCTATTTTCCAGGTCAGTGGTTTTTCCCATGAGATATTTCACATTGCCTTTTACTCTTTCATTTCTTTGGATCTGCTTAACAGCATCTTGATTTCTCATAAAATCATTAGCTTCCATTTGCTCCAGTCTAATTCTGAAGGAATGAATCTCCTCAGTGAGCTTTTGAGATTCTTTTTCCATCTGGCAGATTTGACTTTTTAAGGCATTCTTCTCCTCATTGCCCTTTTGGGCCTCCTTTGCCATTTGAGTTAGTCTATTTTTTAAGGTGTTGTTTTCCTCAGTCAGGCTGTTGACCCTCATTTCATACTTTTCCTGCATCCTTCTCATTTCTCTTTCCAATTTTTCCTCCACTTCTCTTATTTGATTTTTAAAGTCCTTCTTAAGGTCCTCTATGGCCTGCAACCCCCTCATGTTTTCCCCTGGGTCTTTTGGAGCAGGACTTCTGACCTCACAGTCTTTTTCCCGCTCTATGCCCCCAGAATAGGAGTCTAGGGCTGCATTTTTCTGTTTCCTTTGCCTTGGCATGTTGCCACCTAATTACTTGACTTTTGGGCTTGTTTCCACACTATGGCTTTAAGGCCAGATAGAGGAATTTTCGTTCCAAACGTGTGGGGGCAACTTCTGTTTCTGGCAAGCTGTAAACCTACCCATGACTTCCACCCTAGGTCTCAATCCAGATCCAGGCAGGTTAAAGCAAGAGCGATTACCCCCCCAAGACTGATCGCTGGATCTCCCTACAATTTGCAGGCCAGGAGCTGGAGCTGCCTCTGAAAACTACAAAATGGCGTGTCTCCTTAGTGGCTTCTAGCCCCCAGGGGAGGAAGCCTATGCATTCCCCAAATACTGGTCCCAAAGTCCATAGGACACTAACCTCTTACTTGGTCCTAGGCATGTCTATGTTGATAATTCTGGAGTTGCCACAGCTGCTGGTGTTCTGGGGTCTCTCCAGCCAGCTGCCGGCCCTGCCGCCCTGGGGCTAAAACCTCGGCTCACGGGGACTCCGCTCAGCTCCCTGCACTCTGTGTGCTGTGTGCTGCTGGCTCCCAGAGTGCTGCGCTGGTCCTTCCTGCAGGGCTGCTGGGCTGTCCTCAGCGGGAGGTTAGCTTCTCTGTCTCGTTCTGTGGGTGCTGGGGCTCCAGAAGTTGTTCAGAGTCCCCTTTTACATAGTTTGGGGGGAATCTGGGGTCAGAGTGGCTTGGATGAGCTGTTTCTACTCTGCCATCTTCGCTCTGCCCTGAAAGTGACAAAATTTTAAAAATTAAAAAATAATTTAATACAACTAATAATACCATTGAAAAGTGAAAGAAATTAAATCAAACGTCCTTGATAAAATGGAAGATACCCCAGCAACTACTATGACTTAACCAGGAATGATAATGGAACAATGGCAATAATTATTCAGAAAAGTAATAAATGGACAGAAATAAATATTAAAAATAATATCTCTAAAAAAGAAAATTAAAAGATAAGCAAAGGAAGAGGCAATGTGGGGCAGTAGAAAGAGTGTTGTGTTTGAAATCAGAGACCCTGGTACAATTCTTGAATCTTCTACTTACTCTATGTGATCTAAGACAAATCATTTAATTTCTTTAAGTCTCATTTTCCTCCACAGTAAAGTGAAGACATTGAATTAGATGATATAGAATGCCTTTGGCATATCTAAATCTATAGTGTTATAGCAGACAGCTTAAAACAAATGATGGAGAATTTCCCCCAAAACAATATAATTTGTGAAAAAAGGGACACATTTTACAATTAAAAATATAGAAGTAAATTAAAAATTGAAAGAACAGAGTCAAGAGATCACAAGATTAGAAAAAATAACTAATGCAACTGATATTAAAAATAAAGATATAGGGAAAAATCTAAGGATCATCAATTTTCCAGAAAAAAACAACATTTTTTCCCAATGAGGTATTTTACATTTTCTTCTATTTTTTCATTCTTTTGATTTTGTTTGACTGATTCTTGATGTTTCATTCCACTTGTCCAATTCTAATTTTTAGTGAATTTTTTTTCAGTTAGCTTTTGTATCTCCTTTTCCACTTGGCCAATTCTACTTTTTAAAGAATTGTTTCCTTCAGTGTACATTTCTTTCCATTTTTTCATTGTATAAAGGAATTGTTCCATTTTTTTCTACCTCTCTAACCTTAATTTTAAAATTCCTCTTGAGCTCTTCCAAGAAAGTTTTTCAGGCTTGAGAGCAGTTTATATTCTCCTTTCAAGTTTCAGATGTAGGTATACAATGCTGTACGCTTCTGAATTTCTGTTTTAACATTCCCTATCCCCATAATAAGTATCTATGATCTTTTATTTTTTTGCATTGCTTCTTGATCATTCTGCTTGCCTTTTTTCTGGCTTTTAAAGTTGATCTCTGCTTCTGTGGCACAGGGGCCACTTAGCCACACTTATTGTGCTGGGGGTTAGGGACCTGGTTATTGGTTTTGTGTACTGGGGCCTCAGGTTCTGGTAGCTGGAAGTTTTAGAGGCTGTAGTTTACCTGGTGCTGAGCTAGAGTTGATGGTGTTGGCTGATGTGTGCAGATGCCATGTGGGGTTTTAAAGTATTTCCCCCAAGTTACACTGAAGCTTGTGGGTTGAGGTGTGGGGGTTGGGGTGGTCAGGTCTCCAGCAAGGGGGCTACACTAGAACACAATTAGGGCTCAGTTGCTAATGGAAACCCATCCACCACACAAGTAGTGATTTTCAGTGCTGATGCCTGCAGGTTCCTGACACTGATGTCCACTAGTTCCCCATTTGCAGGAAGGCATGGGTGGGGGGGGGGGGGCGGTGCCTGGTGCCAGTGCTTGCCTGCTCCACCATCCTGTGGTTCAGGATCTCCTGCTGATTTGCTGAGGTGGTGCTTGCCACTGGTTTGCTGGGACACCTCCTGTCTTGTACTGGTTCCCTTAAGCCACACCAAGAGGGCTCTTTCCTGTTTCCCTAGCCTTCTGAGCTAAAAACTGCTGCATCCTGTCTCTCTGCTGGCTCTACTGTTCCAGGATTTTTTGTGGGACAATATTTTCTGGGTTTTTCAAGGTCAATAAGGGAGAGTGAGAGCAATTGATTGCTTACTCTACCATCCTGGCTCCCAGGAATCAAAAAAACAAAACAAAACAAAAAAAACCATTTTTTTAAGCCTGAATTACTTGCTCCAGGAAATCATATACTAAAATTACCTAAAAGTATCTTTTAAAGAGAGAAAACTACAGATTGATAGAATCCACAGCATGTTAAAAGATAATTCTCTAAAACATATATCATTCAAGATTCAGAACTTGAAATAAGAAAAAAAAAACTTTATTTTTTTTCTTTTTTGTTTTTAATTAATCTTTTATTTACTTTTAGTTTTTAATATTCATTTCCACAAGATTTTGAATTACACATTTTCTCCCTGTCTTTCCCCTACCCCCCACTCCAAGATAGCAAGCCTACTGAATACCCCTTCCCCCAATCTTCTCTTTCTTATATTCTTTCCCATTGCCCCCTGCCCAGTTATCTAGTAGGGCAAGATGAATTTCTATACCCTGGTGCCTGTGTATCTTATTTCCCAGTTGCATGTGAAAAAAAATTAACATTTGTTTTTAAAACTTTGGTTTCCAGATTCTTTCCCTTCTTTCCTACTCACCCATCCCCACTGGGAAGACACGCAATTCAGTATAGGTTGTACATGTGTCATTTACACAAAACATTTCCATAGTAGTTATATTGTGAAAGATTAACTATATTCCTTCCATCCTATCCCATCCCCCACTTATTCTATTTTCTACTTTGACCCTGTCCCTTTTCAAAAGTATGTGTTTCTAACTACCCTCTCCTCCAGTCTTCCCTCCCTTCTATCCCACTCCCTCTTATCCTTCCTCCCTACTTTCCTGTAGGGTAAGATACCCAATTCAGTGTATGTTATTCCCTAGTTAGGCCAAATTCAATGAGAGTGAGTTTGGCCCATTCCCTTCCACCTTCCTTATCTCCCCCTCCATTGTAATAGTTTACTCTTGCCTCTGTCATATGAGATAATTTATCCTATTCTATCTCTCCCTTTCTCCTTCTCCCATTATACTCCTTTCTCACCTCTTGATTTTATTTTTTAGATATCATCCTTTCCTATTCAGCTGACTCTGTGCCCTCTGTCTATGTATACATTTACACACATATACACACACTCATATAATTATGTACATACACATACAGCCTCCTATACATACATATAAATGTATTGTATATATATATATATATATATATATATATATATATATTACACATATATATTACCTTCAACTATCCTCGTACTGTGAAAAGTCCCATGAGTTACATTATTGTTTTTCCATGTAGGAATATAAATAGTTCAACTTTAATAAGTTCCTTATGGTTCCTTTTTCCTGTTTACCTTCTCATGCCCTCTTTTTTTCTTTCACATAAGATGTAAAAAACAATCAGAATCACCTTGAGTTATTCATAGTTCATGAGAAATAAAGAAAATATAGGAATATGGTGATCTAAAAAAGAAAGAACATATGTTTAGAGTAAAAAATAACATGTCCCAAAAAGCTAAGTTTACTCATCAATGGGAAAAATGGTATTTCAACAGAAAGCTAATATCTGAGACTTTACTTTCAGAAAAATGAGAGGTGAGCAGAAAATTTGACCTGTGAAATCATCAAACAAAATTAATCAACTGTTTGCTAAATTCCTGTATGTTAGGCATTGTACTAGACTACAGAATTATAAAAATGAAACAGTCCTTGCCCAATAGGATTTTATGAGGAAATACAATATGGACATTAAATTTATGCAAAATAAGTACTAAAACCAGTGCTTGTTTATTGGTCTCAAAATCCCCATGCTCTAAAAAGCTGCAATCATTGATTACTTTTAGTTCTTTGATAGTCAAATAAGAAAATGTGGTTGACTAAAACCATTTATAAAGTCTGGCTTTCAAGTTATTTTAATCCAGTTGTTGAAAAAGTTTTCTAGGGGCGGCTAGGTGGTGCAATGAATAGACTGCCATCCCTGGAGTCAGGAGAACCTGAGTTCAAATCCATCCTCAGACACTTAACACACAAAAAAAACCTAGCCTTGTGACCTTGGGCAAAGTCCCTTAACCTCAATTGCCCCTCCAAAAAAAAAAAGGCAAAAAAAAAAAAAGCAAAATGTTTCAAAAACAACATCACATTTAAAGGATTATCAACTTCAGATAATTATGTGAATATGAGAGTATACAATTTTCCCAAAATATAGCTAGTGTTCTCTACCAGCATTTGTATGAAAATTTAAAGAAAGAGAAGAATGTTTAGTCTTTGCTGCTAAAATATCCTAAAGACAATGTTTTCATCATATCATCAGTACAGGCTTATTTTTAGGCACAATATTTGACCATTTTAAACTTTCTTTAAATTCTGCTTTCTATAACTACTCTCTTATTTTGTAATAAACTTGAATCAGAAATGTATGTTCCTTATACTTTGTTATATTATGTTAATTAGTAGATGAAATAAAAGCTCATTTAAATTTTTTTCATTGCATATTTCTGTTGGACTATACCCAATTGCCATATTTTACATATAATTATAACTTTCAATACTATGAATTCTAATAATGGCACCACTTCACAGGATTCATTATTCACTTTAATTGGGACCTAGCTAAACAAGGTAATGGGGAGACATTAGCAACTAGAATGATCAGAAAGGGCTTTCAAGCAGAATTTGACATTTGAGCAAATTTTTAAAGGACAGTTGGAATTCTAAGAGGCAAAAGTTAGGGAGAGCCTTCCAAACTCTGGGGGAAAAGTTACAAAGATTCAAGCTACAAATGATGAGGGAAAAAGAAGGCCTAAATTCACATTCAAGCTTTTTTCTTTCTTTGTTTTCTTTTTACCTACAAATCCAGCACTTTGCCCACTCTACCATGTCACTTCCCAAACTGAAAGGAAAGGGAAATCAACTAACATTTTTAGAAAGGGGTATCAGAAATGAATGGTATTCAAATTAAATGATTATTAAGTAGGCATGGGAGGGTGTGTGGAGGAGAGTGTGAGGAAGCAATGAAGAAGATTCTGTGTCACTGTTGGAAGAAAAGACAGTAGAAAGAGATAAATAGAAGGGGAGTAGAGAAGAAAGTTGTTGGAAAGAGAAGTGGAAAAAAAGATGAGGAAGAAAGTAAAAGAGGAGATAGAGAGAGGAAGGAAGAGAGGAGAGTGAGGGAGATGATGAGAAGAGACAGAAACAGAGAAATTTAGACATTTCAGAAAGTTGGTTTAATCAGGATAATGGGAAGGTTAAGGAAAGGTCTATGGGAAGTGACTGAGATCAAATGTGGAGCAAATCTAACCACAGGGAACTAGCATGAGCTTAATAATAATAATTTTTATTTATCTGTCACTTCAAAGTTTGGAAAGTAGTCTAAATAAATTGTGTTATTTAAAGCTTACAACAAATCTATGGGGAAAGAGGTTAAGTACCACAGTGTTATTATCCTCATTTTAAGTACTAGGAAATTGAGATTCAAGGATGAAAGATATCAGAAATAGAAAGGCCCAAGACTTCCTGAAATCAAGGCCAGCTATAATCTATTGTACGATTGTACAATCGAATCTCTTGTCTATTGTGCCATTCTCCCTACTCTCTAAAGAAAAAAAAAAACCTAAATAATTTAATCTGAAAAAATGTACTTAATAATTCTAATTTTGAATGAGAAAGGATTAAACTTCAATGGTACTGAATGGTAGAAGAGTTAAGAAAAAAACCAATTTTAAACAAATATGAAACATTTAAAATGTAAAGGTATAAGTAAAGTGAAAATGAGTGACTAGATTAAAATTTGTTATACTTTAGGTAATTCTGAAAAATAAAGCAGAAATTATAATCATGGTTTTGGATAAAATAACATTAAAATGTATACCATCAAGAGAGGTAAATAGAATATCAACATTATTTTATTATCTTTAGACAATGAAAATAAATTACATTTATGTAGGTATCAAATGGTATACTATTAAAGTTATTAAAGGAAAAGCTAACCAAAATGTGCAGACATTGGCAATAACACATTAATTATAGGCTGCTTTAGGATTCCTATCTCAAAACTGGACAAATTTAACAAAAAATAAAGAAGAAGACCATTTTAGATCTGAATAGACAATGGGAAAAATGAAACCTGTGGTGATTTCTTGATGGAAAATTTTTAAAATAAATATGTCTCCCTAACACATGGTGCCTTTACAAATTTTTATAATGTGTCAGTATATGAAGAAACCATGAGAAAATAGAGGAAAATCAGAAACATTAAACAAATTCTGTGAATCAAAATGCAAGAAAGGCTCAGCCACCTTTTATATGTTAAAATCATTATCACAATGATATTTAGTGACAAGGTCAGTGATGTCCTCGAGCCTCTATAATATTTTGAAAATTTTTATCATGGCAGACAAAATTATTCCCAATATGTTTTATAGTATGTTTATTTTTGTATTTTTATTCTTTGAAAAGTAGCAGTTCATGTTTATATGGTGAATTTTGATGAGTTCTTAGATGAACTATATCATTACAAATTATTTTGGATAACTGGGTATTTTTCTTTTGTTTAAAAATTACCTTCATAGGGGCAGACTTATGCTGCCCATTTTTGATGCTTTTTTTGGTCTCTAGGTCCTAATAAATTTTTCTAAATTGGAGTTTATTTTTTAAGAAAAAAATACTGAAGTCACTAACAAGCTCTTACTTTGAAGAGATCTTGAAAAAAAATTGATATGAGATGAGCAAGGAAAACTGCTATATTTAAGAGCAATATTAAAATTTGAATGGCCCCAAATAGATTAGCACCCCAGTGATCTCAATAAAGATGCTACTACAACTTTGAGAATGATCAAGCATTCATTTATTAAAATATTACAGAATTGTCAACATTATTAACATCCTTTTAGCTACCTTCCCCATATAAGCACTTTCTTTTCTTCTTTCTGCCATCATTAATGACAGTTTTGATGTAGAATGGAGTACTTGTGTGCATGTAAGGTATGGTTATCATGCTGTGTTTTAAAAACTTCATTAGAGAACTAATAAAATTGTTATGTTGTTCCTATCACATAGCAAGTGTCCACCACTGGAAATTATATATATATATATATATTCCCAGATAAATTAAAGCATCAATTTTGATGAAGTTTTTTTTCAATTAAAATGAAAGCTCAGGATGAGATAAAAGTAATAATGTAAAAATTGTGCAAGACAGCAGCAACCTAAAATGGCAGTCTGAGAGTATAGGAGATAATGACTCCAAAATTAGGATGGCAACATAGTGTGACAAAATTAGTCCTTTGGAGACTTTGAATCAATGCTTGGGTGCACAGTAATAAAACAAAATATATGAGTTACAACTCCATGCTTGAAATTTCCCAGTTCATCTTTTTATTTTTTGTGTGTGTTATTTTTTTTTCATTCCATGTACTCAGTATTTTTGGAGTTACTCATTATCATAATCTTTCCCATGTAACAAGCAAAAAAAAATTTGGAGATATTTAAATAATGTTATTCTGAATTTACTTCATGCCTATTCATGATTGTAAATTCTACTTTCTTTATGACAACCTAAGTGGACATAAGCCTTGTTACACACTGTAGATTAATAGTGCCTTGGGCATTTTCCAAAGTCTTCTGTTTTCCCTAATAAGCACTTGTCTGAACATATCTGGCTTTGTCCAGGGTAAAAGGAGAACCCCCAGATAGCCTATTTTAACCATATGGGTTTTTAAGAAAGTTATAATTTGGGGCAATTGACTTAATATCTTTCTTCTTTGTTTCTTAAAAAAACACGTTGCAAGAGTAATTTCTTTTTCTCTACTATTGCTAATGGTTGAATAAAGAGAATAATAAAAAACTAGTCTTAGCTTAAAAATGGATTAAGAGAAAGTGTTATATTCACCATCATAAAAAAGTATTATTAAGTACTTACTTGTTTTTTAAGCTCTTTAGATAATTAAGTGACACAATGGATAGAGTACCAGGCCTGGAACCTGGAAGGCCTTAGTTCAAATCTGGTCTCAGACAGTTAATATCTGTGTGACCATAGGGAAGTTACTTAACCTCTGCCTCAGTTTCCTCATCTGTAAAATGGGGATAATGATAGCACTTACCTCCTAGAGATGAGTCGTTAGGAGGATCAAACATAGTGTGCAAATTGTAAAAAGTCCTTAACACAATGCCTAGCACATAGTAAGCTAAATATAGATATAGATTCCTACATTATAATCCTATATTTATAATATTAATATGTATCTCTCCTATTATTTTTATTATTAGCCAATAAAATTAAGGCTTTTCCCCATAAAAACCATAATACTCAACCCTGGTTTCATGACATCTAGGTATCTGCTCTGATCTTAAAGAGTGACATGATATCCTCAAGAGAAGTCTCAAAAACTTTTTAAAATGTCAACTAGGTAACACTGGAGGAAGAACAGAGAGGGGAAATAGATGTTGATAAATCAAACATTGATGGGATATCACAATTCCTAACATGTAGTCACTCCTCATTTATATTTTTTGCAGATGTTTTACCTATGCTGTTAGAAAGCACTATTGTCACTTCCTAATGATGTCATGAATTTCTCATAGACATTTCTTATAACAAGGTATAATCAGGCAAAACCAAATCAGTACATCGACCATGTCTGAAAGCTTATACTCATTCTTTATATATGGTCTAACACTTACCTAAATGCTTCATTTTCAATCCTCTGAAACCAGAAGTTAAATTAATTAATTTTTTTAAATCAAATTTTGCTTTTTACATCACCATCATTTATCCCAATACCCTTCCCTTCACCTTCTCAGGGACCAATCCCATAAAATGAATTGTATTTTGTTGAAGAAAAAAGACAAAAAAGAGGAAAAAATACAACTGATCAATACATTGAAAAAACTCCAAAACATGTCTAATGTGCTAAAGTTGTGGACCTGCCATCTGCACAAAGGGGTGTGTTAGAAGTGTTTTCTAATATTTTTTTTTATTCAAGTAATACTTGATATTCAAAATTTTGCTATTTGCACTTTTGATTTTGTGTGTGGGGTTGTTCTTTCCTTTTATGTTTCTTTTCTTGATTCATCTTACTTTACTCACTTCAGCTCATGCATGAATTTTCCCATGATTTTCTGCATTCATCACAGGCATCATTTCTTACAGCACAGAAATATTCTATTTTATACTGCAGTACCAATGCTATATTTACAGTGCCAACAATCATGGTAGAGACTGTGACTATAACTATCGCATGCTGTTGGATTACAAAATATGTCAGACTCTCCAGATAAAGGATAAAGCTGAAGGATTTATTTAAATACCAGAAAACTGAACTCCAAAACCAATACACCAAAGTACCAAAGATACTCAGAAGTCATAATAACGCTGAGAGCCACAGCATCCTTCAGACTTCCCACAAACTGATACAAGATCAATATTTACTCACAAAACTCTCTATTTCCTTGGCTAAGCTCTTCTGTCCCCAACTATCAGACTTACTCTCTGACCCAGCTTCTCTGTAGTCTCTCCTTGTCCTTAGCAAACTCCTCCCACATCAGGCTCCATGTAATTACATTCAGCCTATTGGGGGGCAGAGATTATCTTCACAGCAGGAGAGGTCTTCAAACTTCTCCCCCCCACCTCCACCCCAGGTCTATTAAGCAGCAGGGAAGACCTTCAAATTCCCATTCCTATTATACATACATGTACCATGATTCATTCGGCCTTTTTCCAATTTCAGGGCATTTTCTTTGTTTCCAATTTTTTGGTTTCACAAAAATTGCTGCTATAAATATTTTGGTGCTTATTGTGACTTTTTCGTTATCAATGATCTCCTTTGGGTATAAGCCTAATGTAGTGGTATTTAAAAAAAAGGAAAATGTCTCTAATGTGTTCTCAGTCCTTGAAGACCTTCCTCTCTAGTTGAGAAGACAATATATAGATACACTATACATATATGGTAACTGCCTAAGGTGTTAGAAGGTTGAAAGGAATCATAGTGTGTAGGAGGAACTGGAAAAGGCTTGTTTGGAGGAGACAGGAATATATCTAAACCTTGAAAAAATAGGTAAAATTATCATAAGCAGTAAAGAAGGGGTCAGAGCATTCCAAGAAAGGTGGAAAACTGGGCAAAGGTCTAAAAGCAGGAATAAACATGTTGGATTTGGGAAACACTACTTCTTCTAGACAACAGAGAAGCACAGAAGACTTCTCATTTCAGGGGAGTGATATGATGAAAGGATCTAGTGGCCATGGGGGAAGAATCTGAAGAATTTCCAGCCAATATCTCAATTGCAATAGAGTAACTTGACTTTAATACTTGAAGGAGCTATGATTTCATCAGTTGGGCTGTTTCAGTCACTAATATATGCCATCATAGTAGATAGTATCCCTTAGTGACTGCAAATAGTCTTGGTCAAAAAACAAAACAAAACAAAATAAAACAAACAAAAAACATTATATGTTCATCTACCATATGGTGATGTATCTCCAAATTTACCCAAGTTGGTCCTTGGAGAATAGGCATGTACTGACTCTGTCACTGCGTCTTCTCTCAAACCCTTTTTTGCTGCCCATAATTAGTCAAAATTTGTAATCTGCATGTCCTTCAGAAAATAGGGTCACCCTACTGCAGTGATGAATCAAATAATTATTTAGCAGAGGAAACAATTTCAAAATGTATGTTGTTTTAATTGTTTACTTTTGTATGCATGCAGACATAGTAAACAAGGAACAAGGATAGCATGGGTAATTAATATGCAAATATGACATTCCTCAATGCAAAGTTCTTTTTTCCAATTTTATGTAATTATTTATTATTGTATTTTCCCCAATTATATGAAAAAACAATTTTTGACATTTGTCTTCAAAACTCTGAGTTCCAAATTCTCTCCTTTTGTCCCTCCCCACCACTACAACCCCCCATTGAGAAGGTAAGAAATTCATGATAAGTTAGACATGTGTAGTCATGCAAAACATATCCATAATAGTCATGTTGAGAAAGAAAACATAGACCAAAAAAAAACCCTCAAGAAGAATAAAGTTTAAAAAAAGTATGCTTCAATCTGTATTCAGACACCATCAGTTTTCCTCTGGGGATGTCTAACATTTTTCATCATAAGTCCTTCAGAGTTGTCTTGGATAGTTTTATTGCTGAGAGTAGCTACGATCATTTTACAATATTACCGTTACTTTGTACACAGTACATTTTACTCTGCATCAGGACATGAAAGTTTTTCCAGGTTTTCTGAGAGTATGTAGTTCATCATTTCTTATAGTATACTAGTATGCCATCACAATCACATACTACAACTTGTTCAGCCATTTTCCAATTGATTGGCGTCCCTTCAATTTCTAATTCTTTACCCCCAGAAAAGAGCTTCTATGAATATTTTTGTTACTACAGGTCCTCTTCTTTTTTTATCTCTTTTGGGATACAGACCTAGTAGTGGTAGTGCTAGGTCACAGGGGATGCATGGTTTTATCACCCTTTGGACATAGTTCAAAATTGCTCTGCAAAATGGGTGAATAAGTTCACAACTCCACTAACAATGCATCAATGCCTCATTTTTCCCACGTCCCTCCTACCATTTGTCATTTACCTTCTCTGTCCTATAAGACAAGCTAATAGGTATGAGGTAGTACCTCAGAATTGTTTTAATTTGTGTTTCTCTAATCAATAGCGACTTAGAATATTTTCATATGCTTATATATAGCTTTGATTACTTCACCTGAAATTTGATTTTATCTTGTGATCATTTATCAGTTGATGAATGGCTCTTATTTTTATAAATTGATCTCAGTTCTCTATATGTCTGAGAAGTGAGGCTTTTATCAGAGAAACTTCAATTTTTTTCAGTTACTATTGCTAACTGTATTTCTCTCGAAATTAAATTATTAACTATGTATTCTATTCTCTCTCTCCTTTCATCCTGTCCCTCCTCAAAAAGTGTTTTGCTTCTGACCACCCTCTCACAAATCTGTCTTTCCTTTGATGACCACTTCCTTTTCTTATCACCTTTCTTTCTTACTTTCCTGTAGGATAATATAGATTTCTATACCTAACTGTATGTATATGTTATTCTCTCTTTTAGCCAGTTCTGATGAGGGTAAGGTTCACTGCCTCCCTCTCATCTTCCCATTCTCCCCTTCTACTGTAGAAGCTTTTTCTTGGGGAGGTTAGGTGGCACAGTGAATAGAACACTGGCCCTGCAGTCAGGAGGACTTGAGTTCAAATCTGGCCTCAGACACTTGACACAATTACTAGCCATGTGATTTTGGGCAAGTCACTTAACCTCAATTGCCTTCCAAAAAAAGCAAAAAACCCCATCAAAACCCACCAAAAAAACCAAAACAAAACAAAAACACTTTTTCTTGCCTCTTCTATATGAGATAATTTACCCCGTTCTTCCTCTTTTTTCTTTCTCCTACTACATTCCTCTCTCTCACCCCTTAATTTTATTTTTTGACATATCAAGCTTTCATATTCAACTAACACCTGTGCTTTCTGTCTATATCTATATCTATATCTATATCTATATCTATATCTATATCTATATCTATATCTATATCTATTCCTCCTATCTAATGAGAAAGGTATTGAGCTACAAATATCATCTTCCCATGTAGGGATGTAAACAGTTTAACATTATTAAGTCCTTATGATTTCCCTTTCCTGTTTACCTTTTTATGGTTCTCTTGATTTTTGTATTTGAAAGTCAAATTTTCTATTCAACTCTGGTCTTTTCATCAAGAATGCTTGAAAGTCTTCTATCTCATTGAATATCAATTTTTCCCTGAAGAATTATTCTCAGGTTTGCTGGGTATGCATTCTTGATTGTAATACTAGCTCCTTTGCTCTCCAGACTATTATATTCTAAGCCCTCTGATTCTTTAATGTAGAAGCTACTAAATCTTGTGTTATTCTGATTGTGGCTCCACCATATTTAAATTGTTTCTTTCTGGCTGCTTGCAATATTTTCTCCTTGACCTGGAAACTCTAGAATTTGGCTATACTATTCCTGGCAGTTTTCATTTTGTAATCTCTTTCAGAAAGTGATTGGCGAATTCTTTCCATTTCTATTTTACCCTCTGGTTCTAGAATATCAGGGCAGTTATCCTTGATAATTTCTTGAAAGATGTTGTTCAGCTACTCCGCCCCCCCATTTATTACAGCTTTCATATAATCCAATAATTTTTAAAATATCTCTTCTGGATCTATTTTCCATGTCAGTTGTTTTTTCCAATGAGATATTTCACATTGTCTTCAATTTTTTCATTCTTTTGGTCGTGTTTTATAATTTCTTAATTTCTCATACAATCATTACCTTCCATTTGTTCCATTCCAATTTTTAAGGAATTATTTTCTTCAATGAGCTTTTGGACCTCCTTTTCCATTTTGCCAATTCTGCTTTTTAAGGCATTCTTTTCCTCATTGGGTTTTGGAACTCTTTTGCCATTTGGCATAGTCCATTTTTTTTTTTTAATTTTTATTTATTTATTTATTTATTTATTTATTTATTTATTTATTTATTTATTTATTTATTTATTTATTTTTTGCTTTTTGGAGGGCAATTGGGGTTAAGTAACTTGCCCAAGGTTACACGGCTAGGTTTTCATTTGTGTGTGCGTTAAGTGTCTGAGACTGGATCCGAACTCAGGTCCTTCTGACTCCAGAGCCAGCACTCTACTCACTGCACCACCTACCTGCCCCCCTGGCTCTTCTTTTTTTTTTTTTTTTAAACAAATACTTTATTAACTTCTGTTTTACATCATTCATTTCCGCCAGGTTTTGAGTTACAATCATTTTCCCCCCATTATTCCCCTACCCAACCTCCCAGAATAGCAGTCCCACAAGATATCACTTCCTCCAATCTGCTCTCTCCCATACCTTCTCCCATACCCCCATCGACTTTTCCATTAGAGGAAGGTGAGTCTTTGCATCCCAATGCCTGCACATCTTATCTCCCTATTACAAGCAAAAGAGTATTAATAATAGTATTTATATATATTGAAACATTTAATGTTACGACCTCAAATTTCAGATCCATTTCCTTCCTCCCTTGTCACCCATTCCCTCTTGGGAGATAAGTAATTCAGTATATGTTGTACATGTCTAGCTATGCAAAACATTATCATAGTAGATATATTGTACAAAGCTGCTTATAATTCCCTCCCACTCATCCCACCCCCCACCTGGTCCATTCCCTACATGATCCTGTCCCTCTTCTATAGTGGGTACTTCCAACCTCCCCTCACCCCAAGGATGCCCTCCCATCCATCATCCCTCCTCTCATCCCCCTTCCCCTATCCTGCTGCAGGTTGAGATATCCCATTTAGTATGTATGTCATTTTCTCCCTGAACCAAATTCAATGTGAATGTGGTTTTGCCTTTTTAGCCTTCCTTATTCTCCCCCTCCTTTGCACCCACTTCCCCTACATGAGATAGTTTACCCTACCATGTCTCTCCCCATCTCCTCTTGCCACTTTCTTCTCTCACCTCATAATTTCATCCCTTGAGTACTCTCCCTTCCCAATAAAATCAACCTATGCCCTCTATCCATATATAACTGTAACCATATACACACACATTCACATATGTATTCATATGACCACACCCCCTTCTTCCATTATTTTCATAGTGAGAAAGATATCATCAGTCACAGTTATTGCTTTCCATATAGGAATGTAAATAGTTCAACTTTGATAAGTTCCTTTTGATTTCTTTTCCCTGATTACCTTCTCAGGCATCTCTTACTTCTTGCGTCTGGATGTCAAGTTTTCTATTCAACTCTGGTTTTTTCCTCAAGAATGCTTGAAAGTCCTCTATTCCACTGAATGACCATATTTTCCCTGAAACAAAATACTCAGTTTTGCTGGGTAGGTGACCCTTGGGTTCATTCCCAGTTCTTTTGCCCTCTGGAATATCATATTCCATGCCCTTGATCCCTCAGTGTAGAAGCTGCCAGGTCCTGGGCTATTCTGATTGTGTTTCCACAATATTGAAATTGTTTCTTCCTGGCTGCTTGTAGTATTTTCTCCTTGATCTGGGGATTCTGGAACCTGGCTATAATATTTCTGGGAGTTTTCTTTTTGGGATCTTTTTCAGGAGGTGATCTGTGGATTCTTTCAACCTCTATTTTGCCCTCTGGATCTAAAACATCAGGGCAGTTTTCCTTGAAAATTTCTTGAAGGGTGATTTCTAGGTTCTTTCCTTGATCATGGCTTTCAGGTAGTCCAATAATTTTTAAATTGTCTCTCCTGGATCTATTCTCCAGGTCAGTGGTTTTTCCCATGAGATATTTCACATTGCCTTCTAATCTTTCATTTGTTTGGATCTGCTTAACAGCATCTTGATTTCTCATAAAGTCATTAGCTTCCATTTGCTCCAGTCTAACTCTGAAGGAATGAATCTCCTCAGTGAGCTTTTGAGATTCTTTTTCCATCTGGCAAATTCGACTTTTAAGGCATTCTTCTCCTCATTGCCCTTTTGGGCCTCCTTTGCCATTTGAGTTAGTCTATTTTTTAAGGTGTTGTTTTCCTCAGTCAGGCTGTTGACCCTCATTTCATACTTTCCTGCATCCTTCTCATTTCTCTTTCCAATTTTTCCTCCACTTCTCTTATTTGATTTTTAAAGTCCTTCTTAAGGTCCTCTATGGCCTGCAACCCACTCATGTTTTCCCTGGGGCTTTTGGAGCAGGACTTCTGACCTCACAGTCCTTTTCCCGCTCTATGCCCCCAAAATAGCAGTCTAGGGTTGCATTTTTCTGTTTCCTTTGCCTTGGCATGTTGCCACTTAATTACTTGACTTTTGGGCTTGTTGCCACACTATGGCTTTAAGGCCAGATAGAGGAATTTTCGTCCCAGACGTGTGGGGGGCAACTTCTGTTTCTGGCAAGCTGTAAACCCACCCACGACTTCCACCCTAGATCACAATCCAGATCCAGGGAGGTTAAAGCAAGAGCGATTACCCCCAAGACTGATCGCTGGATCTCCCCACGATTTGTAGGCTGGGAGCCGTATCTGCCTCTGAAAACTACAAAATGGCGTGTCTCCTCAGCAGCTTCTAGCCCCCAGGGAGGGAGCTGACGCATTCCCCAAATACAGGTCCCAAAGTCCATAGGACACTAACCTCTTACTTTGTCCTAGGCAAGTCTATGTTGATAATTCTGGGGTCACCACAGTTCCTGGTGTTCTGGGGTTCCTCCAGCCGGCTGCTGGCCCTGCCGCCCTGGGGCTAAAACCTCGGCTCAAGTGGACCTGGGCTCGGCTCGGCTCAGCTCCTGCGCTCTGCACTCTGGGCTCTGGGCTCTGCGCGCTGCCGGCTCCCAGACCGCTGCGCTGGTCCTTCCTGCAGGGTGCTGGGCTGTCCTCAGCGGGAGGTTAGCTTCTCTGTGTCGTTCTGTGGGTGCTGGGGCTCCAGAAGTTTTTCAGAGTCCTTTTTTACATAGTTTGTGGAGAATCTGGGGCAGAGAGGCTTGGACTAGCTGTTTCTACTCCCCCATCTTGGCTCCGCCCCCCATAGTCCATTTTTTAAGTTGTTATTTTCTTCAGTATTGTGTGTGTGTGTCCTTGTTTTTCATTATTTTCTTGCATCACTTTCATTTATCCTCCCAATATTCCCTCTATTCCTCTTACTTGATTTTCAAAATAGTTTTTGAGCTCTTCCATGGCCTGAAATCAATTCGTATTTTTCTTGGAGGCTTTGGATGTAGGAGCTTTGATTTTGCTATCTTCTTCTGAGTACGTGTTTTGTTCTTCCTTGCCACCATGATAACTTTCAATAATTGCCGTTCTTTCTGCTGTTTGCTCATTTTCCCAACATGTTGCTTGAATATGTGTTAAAGTTGGGCTCTGTTTCTAGAGTGGAGGGTGCATTGCCTCAAGCTTCGGGGGTTTCGTTCATCTGTTTTCAGAAATACGTCTAGGACCTGTAAGTTTTATGATCTAAGGAGAGGGATTTGCTGCTCTTCTAGCCTGTGCTCTGGTCTGTGAATGATCATAAGTACTCTTTTCTGCTCTGGAACTGTGAGGAAGGTCCCCCCTCCACTGTAGTCACAAGTGCTGCTATGTTAATGTTCCTCCTTTCCCTGGAACTGCCACCCAGGACTGTGGCACTGATCTGAGTATGGACAAAGTAACAGAGTCCTGCCTCAGTGTTAGTAAAAAGACCCCTGTAATCTCCTTCTGACCAGTTGTTTGACCCCCTTACCATCTGTGTTCTAAGAGCTCTGGAAGCAGCTGGTTCTACTGTCACTGATGATTCAGTCACTCCCAAGGCCTACTTTACTGTGGCAGGAACTATGCTGGTGTGATCTGTGATAGTCTATGCTCCACTCTCACCCAAGAGTGAGTGGATCTTTCCTGCTGACCTTATCAGTTGTCTTTGGTGTTTGTAGGCTGAGAGGGTTGGAAGCCACAACTGGTGCCAATGATTCTGTTGCCCCAAGGCCTGCTCTGGGTTGGCTGGGGCCTGGTCTGGGCTAGCACACCCTGTGCTGGAATGCATTCCTCTTTCACCCTGGTGCAACATACCTTTCCTACCAACCTTCCAAGTTGTCTTGGGTGGGAAATTGGCTTCACTTTGTCTTTTTATGGTTCCTGCTGCTTGCAAAGTTCTTCTTAAATGGTCAACAAAACACCCTTTCCTCTTTTAAGCTAAGATTTAGTAGAGAATAAAGTACTGGGAAATTTTAGAGGTATATGTCTGTGGTAAAGGAAAAGCATTCATTCTCCTAATTAAGTTTTTTTTTAAATTTTTTAATTAAGCAAATGCTTTATTAACTTCTGGTTTACATCATTCATTTCCACCAGATTGTGAGTTACATTTTTCACCCATTTTGTCCCTACCCACCACCCCAGAATAGCAGTCCCACTAGATATCCCCTCATCCAATCTGCTCTCTCCCATATCTTCTCCCATATCCCCTTCGACTTTGCCATTAGGGCAAGGTGAATCTCTGAGCCCCAATGCCTGGACATCTTATGAAACATTTAATTTTAAAACTTCAATTTTCAGATGCATTCCCTTCCTCCCTTGTCACCCACTCCCTCTGAGAAGATAAGCAATCCAGTATGTGTTGTACATGTATAGCTATGCAAAACATTACCATAGTATATATATTGTAAAAGACTGCTTATATTTCCCTCCCACCCGTCTCACCTCCCACCTGGTCCATTCCCTACTTTGATCCTGTCCCTCTTTGATAGTGGGTATTTCCAACCTCCCCTCCCCCCAGAATGCCCTCCCCTCCATCATCCCCCCTCTTATCCCCCTTTCCCCTACTCAGGAGAGTGAGTGAGGGTAAGATATTCCATTTAGTATGTATGTGATTTTATCCTTGAGCCAACTTCAATGAGAATATGCTCTTGCCTTTTTGCCTTCCTGTTCTTCCACTTCCCTGCAACTACTTTCCCTTGCCTCTTCTACATGAGATAGTTTACCCTACCCTGTCTCTCTCCATCTCCTCTTGCCACTTTTCTCTCTCACCTCTTGACTTCACCCCTTAAGAAACATCCCTTCCTTGGGGCGGCTAGGTGGGGCAGCGAGCAGAGCACCGGCCCCGGAGCCAGAAGGACCCAAGCTCAGATACGGCCCCAGACACTCAACACACAAACAAAAATTCTTGCGTGACCCCGGGCAAGTCACCCAACCCCAACTGCCCTCCAAAAAAAAAAAAAAGAATCATCCCTTTGTAGCAGCAAGCATCCCAATATCCCCAGGATGACTGCCAACACAGGTTCTTAGATCTGCTTTTCAAAAGGAAAGCAAATCAAAATGGGTTAACAAGCTTACTTTAATCAAACAAACATACATTACCTAGTTCAGGGGAAAAAGGTCAGCACCCCGAACTTCAGAGTTACAGAACTTACAGATCAGACAGGCTTCCAAACTGTCCCAACATTACATGCATCAATACCAAATCACAGTTACCAGAGAGGGAAGCATCAAAATCTGGGTTTTCAAAGCCGGGGGGCTCTCAACAACGGCTTCCCAGAGTCTCATCTGGTCAAATCACACAACACTTCTCAAAGTGAGCCCCAAAGCAAAGCCTCTCCTCAGCGTTTATATAGCCTTCTCCTGGCTCAGAGAATGTAACAACCTTCTGGACCCACTGCCCAATCACAAAGTATCAAGGTATGGGCTTTCCTGAAAAACAAGCCTCCCACCACAGGCTCCAGGTGCACTTAAGCTAGGGGCAGGGAAGATCTTTAAATCTGCATTTCCATTACACCCTTCCCATCAAATTCAACCTGTGCCCTCTATCCATGTATACCTGTGAACATATGCCATGTACCCTTCTTCAATTATTTTCATAATGAGAAAGGTTTCATCAAACACAGTTATTGTTTTTCCATGTAGGACTGTAAATAGTCCAACTTTGATAAGTTCCTTTTGATTTCTTTCCTTGATTACCTTCTCAAGCATCTCTTGCTTCTTGTGTCTGAATGTCAAATTTTCTATTCAACTCTGGTTTTTTCACCAAGAATGCTTGAAAGTCCTCTATTCCACTGAATGACCATATTTTCCCCTGAAACAAAATACTCAGTTTTTGCTGGGTAGGTGACCCTTGGGTTCATTCCCAGTTCTTTTGCCCTCTGGAATATCATATTCCATGCCCTTCGATCCCTCAGTGTAGAAGCTGCCAGGTCCTGGGCTATTCTGATTGTGTTTCCACAATATTGAAATTGTTTCTTCCTGGCAGCTTGTAGTATTTTCTCCTTGATCTGGGAGTTCTGGAGCCTGGCTATAATATTCCTAGGAGTTTTCCTTTTGGGATCTTTTTCAGGAGGTGATCGGTGGATTCTTTCAACCTCTATTTCCCCCACTGGGTCTAAAACATCAGGGCAATTTTCCTTGAGAATTTCTTTAAGGATGCTTTCTAGGTTCTTTCTTTGATCATGGCTTTCAGGTAGTCCAATAATTTTTAAATTATCTCTCCTGGATCTCTTTTCCAGGTCAATGGTTTTTCCCATGAGATATTTCACATTGCCTTCTATTCTTTCATTTGTTTGGATCTGTTTAATAGTATCTTGATTTCTCATAAAGTCACTAGCTTCCATTTGCTCCAGTCTAACTCTGAAGGAATGAATCTCATCAGTGAGCTTTTGAGATTCTTTTTCCATCTGGCAAATTCGACTTTTTAAGGCATTCTTCTCCTCATTGCCTTTCTGAGCCTCTTTTGCCATTTGAGTTGGTCTATTTTTTAAGGTGTTATTTTCCTTAGTCAGGCTGTTGACTGTCATTTCATACTTTTCTTGCATCTTTTTCATTTCTCTTCCCAAATTTTCCCCCACTTCTCTTATCTGCTTCTTAAGGTCCTCTATGGCCTGTAGCCAGCTTGGATTTTCATTTGGGGCTTTTGGTGCAGGAGTTCTGACCTCACAGTCCTCCTCCATGCTTTGAGCCTCTTTGCCCCTAAAATAGGAGTCCAATGTTGAACTTTTCTGTTTATTTTGTTTCATTTGCCTAGGCATGTTGCCACTTAATTACTTGATTTGGGGGCTTGTTGCCACAGTAGGACTCTGTCACCAGACAGGGGAGCTTCCGCCCAAATGTGGGGTCTTCACAACATCCACCAGTTGGGTGGCCTCTGTAAAGCCTCCACCCGCTCTGGCAAATTGGATACCCACCCCAAATGTCCACCCCAGATCACAATCCAGATCCAGGCAGTTTAAAGCAAGAGCGATTAACCCCCAGACTGATTGCTGGATCTCCCTACAGTTCGCAGACCAGGAGCTAGAGCCACTACTGACACTGCAAAATGTCTTCTGTGCTGATGTTTCTTCAGCAGCTTTTCGCCCCCAGGGGAGGAAGCCACGCGTTCCCCAAATACTGGTCCCAAAGTCCATAGGGCACTAACCTCTCACTTTGTCCTAGGCATATCTGTGCTGATAATTCTGGAATCACCACAATTGCTGGTGTTCTGGGGTCCCTCCAGCCAGCTGAAGGCCTGGCCACCCTGGGGCTAAAACCTTGGACCTGGGCTCAGCTCTGCGTACTGTGCTGTTGGTTCCCAGCACACTGTGCTGCCTGCTCTCAGAGCACTGCACTGGCTGCTCCCTGCAGGGCTGCTGGGCTGTCCTCAGCAGGAGCTTAGCTTCTCTGTGCCATTCTGTGGGTGCTGTGGCTCCAGAAGTTGCTAGGAGTCCCCTTTCACATCGTTTGAAATTTGTGTCCTAATTAAGTTTTTAAGGTACATATAGATCTCTACTCTGCAATAGCAGGATTTCTGTCCTTTGTTTCAGTGAGATATCACACAGAAGCAGTGTGATATAGGGGAAAGGATGCTGGACCTGAAGGAAGATAAAGGCTCAAATTTTGCCTCTGACACTGACCCTTATTCCCTATGTGGCCATCGAAAGTGATTAATCTCTCTGAATGTCAATTTCCTCATTAAATTAATAGTTAAAGAAGCAAAACAGATTTTTAACATGAAATATACTACAGGCCTTTCTAAGATATTGTAAATGACTAGTGCTGGATACATAGTGGACACCTGATATATTTGTAACCAGGGGCCTAGAGTCCCTCTAAAATACTCTAGAATGGATCTGACTTGGTATTCAACCAACAAAAATTAAAAATCATTATCTCTCTTTTGCTCATTGATCCCATCTGTTTGTGACCACTCCTAAATTTCTTTAGCTGGATCCCTATCCAGCTCATACCTTCTCGCCTTAAGTATCTTTCCAGTTCCTGGGTACTCTTCTTTTCTCTCTTTATACTACTTCCCTTTGTTATCTCTTTGGATCCCATGAATTTATTGCCATTGCTATTTATGCTGATGATTCTTAAAAATCTATCAGTCCTGCCCCAACCCGTCTGCAGACTTCAAATTTTGAATCTCCATTTGCCTTTCAAACATCTCGAACTGTATGTCCAGTAGACATCTTAAACTAAACATACCCAAAACATAATTCATCTTGGCCTCTACCCTCTCTCCTACTAACGTCCCTATTACTGTCAAGAAAAGCACTGTCCTTCCAATCCTTCAGTCTCACAGCCTAAGTTATTCTCAGTTTCTCACTATCTCTCACCCTCCATATCCAATCTGTTGCCAAGGTTTGTCAGTTTCATCTTTACAACATCTCTTGAATATGAATCTCTTTTCTGATACTTGCTACCATACTTGTGTGGGTTCATACTATGTCACATCTGGATTATTGTACTAGTCTACTGGCAGGTCAGCCTGCTTAACTCTGTTCTCACTCAAGTTCATCCTTCATCCAGGCAGCAAAATGATTTTCCTAAATGACAAAACTGACCATATGACACACACACACACACACACACACACACACACACACACACACACACACATACATATGCAATAAACTCCAATGGCTCCCAATTGCCCCCAAAATCAAATACAAAATCCTGTTTAGTGTTTAAATATTTTTATACCCTAACTAGCTCCTATCTTTCCAGCTTCCTTATATCTTATTTTCTACCACATAATCTCTGATCCAGTGAATTGGCCTCCTGGCTCGTCTGTGAACAAGACACTCCATCTCTCAGTGATGGGCATTTTCTCTGGCTGTCCTCCCTAGAATGCTCTCCTACCTCATCTCAGCCTACTGGCTACCATATCTTCTTTTAAGTCTCATCTAAAGTCCCATCTTCTATGGGAAGCCTTTCCCAATCCTTTTTAAAATTAATTCCTATTTATCCTATATACACCTTGTATGTATATGTTTGTTTACTTGTTGTTTCCACCATTAAATTGTGAGTTCCTTGAGGGCAGGGACTAATCTTTTGCTTCTTTTTGTATCTCTAGGGCTTAGCATGGTGTCTGGTATATAAAAGGCATTTAATAAATGATTATTAACTCATAAAAAGGAAGGAAAAAAGGTGAAAAGTATCCTTTTTTAACATTGTTATACTAAGACATATACAACCACCCCCACTAGTATGCTCCTATATATTTTACTCCTTTCCATGGCTACATACCTTGAAAAAGCCATCTGTAATTGGTCCCTCAAATTTCTCTCACTCTTTCATAAATTCTCTGTGATTGGGCTTCTGGTCACATCATTCAGCTGAAACCATTCCTTCTAAAGTTACCAATGATATTTTAATTGAGAAATCTAGTGGCTTTTCTCAAATTTCAACTTTCTTGACCTCTCTGCAACCCATGTCACTGTTGATCACCCTCTTCTGGTACTCTCACCTCTCTAGGTTTTTGTCACACTTCTCTCTTCTACTTCTCCTCCTGTCTGTCTGAATCCCTCTACTCAATTGCTTTGGCTTTCTCTTCCTCCAGGCCCTATCTTCTAACTGAAAGTATACTCCAGGGGCATCTCTATGTTGATGAGTCCTTGTCCAGTACTAACCTCTCCAGAGCTCTACCTGCCTCTTATACATCATGAACAGGATAACTCAGAGACACTTTAAAATCAGCATTTCTATACAGAATTCATTTTCTGTTTCCATTCCCTCACTAAATCCTCTCTTCTTCCAAACTTCTCTATTCCTATCAAGGCCTCACAGCCTAAGTATCATCATCAATTCCTCACTCCTACTCACTCCACATTATCCCATATCCTGTTAAATCTTGTCATTTCTCTCACATATATACCCTTTTTTCATTCACACAGCTACTACCATGGTACAGACCCCCATTACCTCAGGACTGAATTACTGTAATAGCTGTTGGTTGTAATAGCTTTTCCTTGTTTCTCTGCATCCCGATCTTTCCTCCAACCATTTGACAAAGTGAGATGAGGGCCAAAGCAACCTTCACAAAGCATAGATCTGACCATGTTTCAATACACATGCATGCACGCGCACACACACACGCACACACACACACACACACACACACACACACACACAAGCTGCACACACTCAGTAAATTCCAACAGCTCCCTATTACCTATAGAATCAATATAAAAATCCTGCTTGGCTTTTAAATCCCTTCACAACCTGATCCCTTCCTACTTGTATAGTTTTTTTTATACTTTACTCCCTTACAGGTACTTCAAAATCCAGCAACACAAGTCTTCTTGCTATTATTCCCGTAAGACAATCCATTTCACAACTCAGTGCCTTTTCATTGCCTGTTCCTCCCTCCTGAAATGCTCTTCCTCTTCACCTCCACTGAATTCCTTTGAGACTCAGCTCAAATTGCTTCTTCAAGAGCCCTTTTCCCTCTTCCCGTTTCTCTGCTGCCTTCCCCCTCCCACCCCAGTGCCTGCTCTTTGAGATTTCTTCCTATTTACACTACATAATTATTCACATATTGTTTTTGCCATTAGTATATTAGTACCTTGAGACCATGTTTTTTAGCTTTCTTTGTATGCCCAGCCATTAGTACAATGTCTGGCAGATAGTAAGTATTTAATAAATGTTTGTTGACAATGATATACACCTTTTTCTTACTAGAATAATTGTTTGCTAAGGTGTATGCACAACCCAATTTGCTTTTATGTTCTGAATATTGTTTGGTAAAATAGTGATATGTTTATCATACTGGATATTTTAGTTCACATTTTATCTTTACATAATTTCTCTTCACATAAAGCCTCTTTTCTTTATATATTCTTTAATGTACATGAACCAGGTCATGTCATTCCTGGACTGAATCAGTTTTTCCTATTTCATTGTTGGGTTTCTTTTATGAGAAAAAAAAGTCATTTCTATTTTTATAGAAATTAGTTTTATAGTCAGATGAAAATTTGACATATAAAAACCATGAGTGACTAGAACTAATTCCTTTGTAGTTTATGTTAATAGCTGAACTCCAGTAACATCTATCTTTTTTCATCATCAAACTAACTTTAAAAAGAAATAGTTTTCCATATCGAATTGTGTTACATAAATGCACAGAAAATAAAAATTTGGTTACTTATTGCAGTGATAACATTTCAGAAAAGATAAATGTGTTTTATGAACTTTCTTATTTTTTTAAACAGGTAAGCCATAGGAGCACACTCCTCAGAGTGTAAAGGAAACTATTTTAATTCCTCTTGATAAATAGATAAGATCTGTTGCTTCTGTGTAGTTCAACACATGTGACAAATAAATTGCCTTCTTTAAAGATTTGCATGAAGGATTAATGAGTATTAGCTAAGCTATGGCAGTGAAAGAACATTCATGAAAAATTACATAGGATGTGAGAAGTTGAGAGGGGCAAGACATCGCATTACATTCATTTATCTCAAATGAAGACTTATTTCTGCTCATATATTTGAAATATAATCATTGAATGACTACAGTTCTATGTTTTAAATGCAAAATTCAGTCACATATGACCACTTTAGGATATTTGTTCCTATAAGTTTCCTTGGAACAGGGCAGAGGTAATGATAAAATATGTATTTTTCTACATTAATATTTATCTGTGCATCATGTTTTCAAATTTTTTCTATTCCTTAGCAATATACACATATATTACTATAGATACTGATCTACATTAGATGTACATACACATAGATATATGAAGTTTAGATTGCTGATGAAAAAGTCTACTTAGTGAGAAAGGATAATTGGTAAAATAGTCATAAATACTCTTCTTTCATATTCTTTTTTTTTGCTCTGTTAAAACAGATGAACTGGAATTTGACAAATATTTTAACCATAGATAAATATATGCATACTTATACTATATTTTACAGGGGATGGGGGAGAGAGAGCTATTTTAGTTACAAAATTAAGGTTTTTTTATTATTTTAAAATGTAAAAATTATTATTTAGAAATAAAAAATAAAAGTATGGAGGGGAGTTCATAAACAAACACTTAGGAAGCAAAGTCTGCAAGTTCTAAAGTTGTAAGAAGACATGGTAGATATATTATTTTTCAGATATTCACACAGTAGAACAGTGATTGTGTTTGAATAGGCTTTGAGATTTTTCTTAAATTCAGAAACATGGAGAATTATCCCATACCCAGGCTCAAAATAAGGAGGCTTATATGACTAGATATGCAATAAATTAATTCATAGGAGTAGTCCTCCAGGCACAGAGAACTTCAATGGGGACTTAGGAAGATGAATAGTCTAATGATAATCATTTTATCTCCCTGAAATTCCTAAGTCTTATTCTCCCAATCACTTCATCTGATGCAGTTAGGTATTAAATTGGGCAGCTAGATTTTGCAGCAGATAGAGCACTGGCACTAGAGTTAGAAGAACCTGATTTCAAATTAGGCCTCAAACACTAGCTGTTTGACCCTGGGCAAGTCAGTTAACCCTTTTCCCTCAGTTTTCTCATCTGTAAAATGAGCTGGAGATGGGGCGGCTAGGTGGCGCAGTGAATAGAGCGCCGGCCCTGGAATCAGAAGGACCTGAGTTCGGAGCCGGCCTCCGACACTTAATCCATACAAACAAAACCTAGCCGTGTAACCTTGGGCAAGTTACTTAACCCCAATTGCCCTAAAGGGGCGGCTAGGTGGCGCAGTGAGTAAGAGCGCCGGCCTCGGAGTTTGGATGACCCGAGATCAGATCCGGCCTCAGAAAATGAGCACCCACGCATAAATAATGACTAGCCCTGTAACCTTGAGCAAGTTACTTAACCCCAATTGCTTTAAAAAAAAAAAATGAGCTGGAGAAGAAAATGGCAAACCATTCCAATATCTTTATGAAGAAAACCCCAAATGGGGTCATAGAGTCAGACTCAACTGAAATGACTGAACAATGACAATATGTATTAAATCAGCATTGCACTCTCTCATTATTTTAAGATATTTTCTTAAACCACCATTTGAGTCCTTGGTGACACCATATAAATTAGTGACCTTTGCTTTTAGAGAATGGTGTTAGAGATCTAAGAGAACATTCAGCATCTCAAGGAAATTAAACTGTTTATTAGGATATTATACCAGTATTGGCTATAAATAAATGTTAGAGGTTGATATATCACTTGAAGAAATCAAAGCACACAACACACATGCACATACACACAAGCCTCTCTGTGGAAAACAGGAATAAATAGCAAATACTTTCTTTACATAGGTTTTCTGTATTTTCTCCCCTTGGCATAATATTCATTTATGATAAAAATTACTTCTCTTGGTTAGAAGACTTTTATGAAGTTTTCAATCTAGCGTAAATGTCCCTATGTTTGTTTCTTGCTTCCAGTTACTGTCCAGCTCATCTAAATGGGCATTCTCTATTAGGGTTGTTGTACTGAAGTTTGTTTCTGCTTTTGTTAAGCACATTCTTCAAAAGGCAACCTTACAAATGCAAAAAAAAAAAAAAACACAATTGGTTTATTCCCCTTTTATCCTATAATATTTTTTTCTATATGAAAAATAAGCAGCTATTTTGTGATAATATTCTGGTTCTAATTTCGCCCTCTTATTTCTGGGTAGGATAACTTAAAAGAGTTCAAAATGCAATGAGGAAAATTAGTCATTGACCTCCATTTTCCAGACTATTTCTGAACTCTTTTTCTCATAGCCAAAATGTGGAGCTATCTTTTGAACTGATAAACATTATGATTTTCTCCCCACAGAAAATGTGATTTCAAAATATACTCTAACCCGTTATTCAATGATATGAAGTAAGTTTTAAAAAATCTCCTCACATGGAAACTCCCATCTTATTCAACTGTCACTTATTGCTGATATATCCTTGAACAAGTTACTTAAATTCTTCTGGCTTTAACTATAAAACAAAACAGTTAGATTAAATATTTTTAAGATCCATTTTCACTTTAAAATTCAGTGATCTCTATATATCTTGGAACAGTAACATCGAAGTCAAAACTGATATGGATTTCTGTTACAAAAACTACTACCTGGAGTGACAAAGTTTCTTGAGGAATCCTGTGGATGTAATAGCCAAGTGAATCTTGGGGATAAACAGCCAATGGTTTATAGAATGAAGACTATATGGAGACATATTATTTTCATGTAATAAACTAACAAATTTAACACTTTAATTTATTGGTTAAGTTTAAAAATAACATTTCAGTGTTGAATAACCAAGATATATTTTTCAATAAGTCACTGACTCATTCTCCCAACTAATATTTATTAAGCTCTTATTACATGTATGGTATAATTCTAGGCAATCTGAGGTGACTTAAAGAAAAGAGAGGAAAGGATTATTGGAGTATTTTTGAAACACTAAGAAATTCCTTCTGACACAGATTGGCAGTTGAGATAGAATTAATTCCCTGAAAAAAATTTAGCCAAATCTTAAGGTGAACATGAAAGCATTGTTTTCATCCCAACTATGGTCTCAAACTTTTTGTAGTGATAAAAATCACTTTATACAAAACTTGGGTGGTCCTTTTAGTAATATTTTTTCAAATACTTTTTATTGATAGCTATTAGTGACGATTACATATAGTTGATAAAAATATTTTCATATCAATTTTATTCTAAATCAAGCAATATTATTAAAATATAGTAAAGAAGATTTGATTGTTAATTCATTATAAATAAATGTTTTATAATTGTGTTAAGTGGCATAGTGGAGAGATTGCCAACCATGGATTCAGGAAGACGTGAAAATTCTACCTCAGCCAATTAAGATTTGTGTGAACTTTGGCAAATTACTTAATCACTGTTCACCTCAGTTGAGGATAAGAGGATAATAAAAAATAAGGATAATAATAGTATCTACCCTCCAGGGTTGTTGTGAAGATCAAATGAGATACTATTTCTTTTTTTTTTTTTTTTTTGCTTTTTTTTTTGGAGGGCAATTGGGGTTAAGTGACTTGCTCAAAGACACAGGGCTAGTAAGTGTGTCAAGTGTCTGAGGCCAGATTTGAACTAAGGTCCTCCTGACTCCAGGGCTGGTGCTCTATTCATTGCACCACCAAGCCACCCCCTGAGATATGATTTCCAAAGTGCTTACTTAGCACAGAGTCTGGCACATATTAGGTGCTATGTAAATAATAGCTATTATTATTATTACTATTATGATTTTAATTATTACTGTATTGGATTTAATAGGCTACCCAGGAAACTACTTTACAGTGATTTTCATTTTCCCTTTACTTACTAAAACTAGCATTGGGGGTAATGGTTTTTCATCTTTTTTTATGATTATTGTAGGAACAACTAAAGTCCAATAATCCAAGCGTGTACATTCTCAAATGCTTTTTCTTTTTTTTTTATATTTTAAATATTTTATTTTATTTTAAAAATAAAATTAATAAGAATTCTTCCTGATTCACAGTTAGCCACGTAGAGGTCTTGCTGAGACACTTATTTCTTTTTTTTTTTTTAATAGTATTTATATATATATTTGAAACATTTAATGTTACGACCTTGAATTTCAGATCCATTTCCTTCCTCCCTTGTCACCCATTCCTTCTTGGGATATAAGTAATTCAGTATATGTTGTTCAAATGCTTTTTCTTAATGCCATCTCTGGAAGGCCATATTAATCAATCAACAACTTCCATTTAGTACATGCTTTGTCATGCACTATCTAAATTTAAGAGGATTATTACTGGAAGATGAGACCACTGGGTATGTTGTTGTTGTGTTTTGGCCATAGCACATAGGAAGACCATCTCCTTTGTGATATGTGGGATTGGAAGCGAGGTGTTGGGGGAGAGTGTGAGGGCAAGAGAGAAGGTCACATTTATGTAGTAGTCAAGGGATTGTCACCTCTATCGGAGAAGGGCAAGTATAAACTCATGAAATCAAAGACACTTGTTTTCTTTCTTTTCTTTCCTTTTAGAAACAAAATCTCTTTTTTTTGGTTTTGTTTTTAAATTCTCTATATTTAGTATGTGGTCACCAAAACCACATAATATACACCAATCAGGAGTGTAGAAGTATACTTAATATGGTGATAGCTAGAATTATTTGCATTTCTTCTCTACTAGGGACTTCATATTCTGGTTACTCGACTTTTGTGTAGAGTCTAGGTGATTTAGCAACTTTGCTCTTTTACTTCTTCAAACTTCCTCTTTTTACTCAATTTTATATACTCAACATGGAAACACACCTAGAAAAAAATGTATGTTTGCAATTTTTTTTTTAAGTTGGAAGTTTGTTAGTGGGAATAATGCAGAGAGTAACTGGGGGCAGTACAAATGGGCAAAATCAAATCTTATATGCCAAGGAAACCCATAGATAACAGAAAAAAATTCATTAGAGTTTAATTTCCTAACTGGAATGTACTAGATGATAATTTCATGTGCCCATATCATAGATATCACTGCAGTAGCTTCTATGCCTGCTCATCTATAGACACAGACTGTACAGTGTTTGATAGTTTTTTATTGACCAATAAGAACCACACTTGTCAGGCACAGAGCTAATTTCTTCATATCTCTGATGGTTCCCAGTTGACTATTGCTCTTTGTAACAAATGGAATTTCTTTTATCTTCTCTTTGGCAGTGAATACTTTTTAATCATATGTACATAAAAATGAGGTTTATCTTAGCTATATACTGTAATTTCAAAGCAGAACCCTGCTGCGTTTTAGTGTGAGTAACAAATGCTGTTAAAATATGTCTACAAATGTTAAAAAAGAAAATTAATATTTTATAGGTTAAACAAAGATTCTTGAACCTTAAGTGGAATATTTTAAAGCTTGAAATGATTCTGTTAGGCTAAATTTCATTTTTAGGAGATTTAATAGGCTTCCTCTGTTACGTTGTTCAAATCAGTCATTTAAAACACCATTGCTATGTCTTGGCCAGTCTAAGGCTACCCTTCCCTAATAACATTTGGAGATTGGGTCCCCCAGGAGATGACTACCAAAGTTCAAGGAAATCTAAAGATTTAAACTCCTAAAACTATAATGCTTGAGCCTCCAATAATCTGGTTTAGTGAACCAGAGGAATTCAAAGAAAAGATATTTACTGAAATGGACTAGTAAGAATATCTTCTCCATAAATCTGAGGTACACTTTCCCATAAATACACACAGCATCCAGTGGGAAGAATGAGCAAATGCACAAAATATGATAGTATAGAGTCAAACATGAATGGAACACATGTAGAAAAGGCAAGTCATACCTCCTATACTATGGAGCCCCAATATTTCTTCCTTTCTTGTGGTACCCTGCTTCAGTGTAGTATCACTCCTAGGAATATGTTTTTTTTGCTCTGTGAAACTGCTCCTGACCTAACACAACTCAACTCCACTATCAAACTCTCCATAACTGCTTTATACTACTATTTAGTAAGTTGTTCTGCTTCAAGATGACATTGTCATTGAGGGAGGAGGGAAAAAAGAAAAATCTTCTCTGCCTGAACTTACTACCCTGTGAAAGAGGTGAAAGGGAAAGGGCAAAGAGAAACTGTACCCCAAGGGTTGATATCCTTCTTCATAGCTCCTTTTTTTTCCTCTAGAAGAATTCTTGGTATTTTCCAGGAAAGACTGCCTTGTGTGACTACAGAGATAGCTAACTTACTTACAAAAGTCATCAGGTATGAGGCTGATTCTTTTGTTAGTCAATGGTGAGCCACCCTTTCCATCAAAATGCTGGAGGAGCAATAGTTCACAATTTTTTTGCTTTTTTGCGGGGGAGGAGGGCAGGTGGTATTAGGTGACTTGCCCAAGGTCACAAGCTAGTTTTTATGTTAAATGTCTGAGGTCTGATTTGAACTCAGGTCCTTCTGACTACAGGGCCAGTGCTCTATTCACTGTGCTACCTAGCTGCCCCTGTCCTTATTACTTTTAATAATTAAAACTACCGTATCTTCTGTGTCATAGAGCTTTTGTGCTTAGCCAGTTTTGAAAATAAACTTTGGCTAATGTTTCCAAAAACAACTAAGCAGGATGAATAGGCAACATTAACAATAGAGGTTTTGTTGTTGTTGTTGTTTTTGTTTTTTGGAGGGCAATTGGGGTTAAGTGGCTTGCCCAAGGTCACATGGCTAGTTTTTGTGTTAAGTGTCTGAGACCGGATTTGAACTCATTTCCTCCTGACTCCAGGGTTGGTTGCTCTATTCACTGTGTCACCTAGTAGCCCCTAGATGTTTTTTGAAGAAAAAAAATTTTGCATACTGTGATAATTCAAAGAAAACTTCATAGTATTCTTTACTAAAAGCAAAACCTAGCATCACCAAGTAATTTTAAAATATATATTTTATTTCCTCATTACATGTAAAATTTTTTTAACAATTTTAAAAATGTTTCAAATTCTCTCCCTTCCTTCTGCCCCTCTGCCTCTCCTTGAGAAGACAACTTGATATTGATTATACATGTGAAGTCATGTAAACATTTCCATATTAACCATGTTGCAAAAGAAAATGGAAAAAAATAAAAGAAATAAAGAATATGCTTAAGTCTGCATTCAAATTTTATCACTTCACTCTCTATAGGTAGATAGCATTTTTGTTTTCATTATAGGTCCTTTGCAAATGTCTTAGATCATTTTCTTGATCAGAGTAACTAAGTATTTCACAGTTGATCATCCTTACAATATTGCTGTTATTGTATAAAATGTCCTCCTGGTTCTACTAACTTCACTTTGCAAGAATTCATAAAAGACTTCTCAGGTTTTTCTGGAATCTGTTTGTCATTCTTCATAGCACAATAATATTCCATTACTATCATATACCGCAATTTATTCAGTCATTCTCCTCTCAGTAGGCATCCTTTTAATTTTCAGTCCTTTGCCATCACTGAAAGAGCTGCTCTAATGTACACTTACGTCTTTTACCTTTCATTTTATTTCTATGGGATACAGACCTAGTAGTGATATTGCTGGGACAAAGAGTATGTACAATTTTATATTTCTTTTGACATAGTTCCGAATTGTTCTCAAGAATCATTGGACTAGTTCACAACTCCACCAACGATGCTTTAATATCCTAGTTTTTCCACATTTCCTCCAGCATTTGTCATTTTTCTTTTCTGTCATGTTAGCCAATCTGATAGGTGTCAGGTGCTATCTCTGAATTCCTTTCATTTGCATTTTTTTAATCTATAGGGAGTTAGAGCATTTTTTTATGTCACTACTGAAGGCTTTGATTTCAACTTTTAAAAACTGCCTGTTCATATTCTTTGACCACTAATCAACTGGGGAATTACTCTTATTTTTATATATTTGGATCAGTTCCATATACTTAAGAAATGAAGCCTTTAGCAGAGAAACTACCTGTAAAAATTTCCCCAGTTTCATTTTCCTTCTAATTTTGACTGAATTAATTCGTTTGTACAAAAGCTTTTTAATTTTATGTAATCAAAATTATTCATTTTACTTCCCACAATACTCTCTAACTCATTTTTGGTCATATATTCTTACCTTATCCATATATCTCACAGGTATATTTTTTTCTATGCTCCCGTAATTTTCTTCTGATATTACCCTTCATGTCTAAGTCATTTATCCATTTTGACCTTGTTATGGTAAAAGGTGTGAGATGTTAGTCTCTTCCTAGCTTCTACCAAAGGGCTTTCCAGTTTTCCCAACAATTTTTATCAAATGGTGAGTTCTTACTGATAAAACATGGATCTTTGGGTTTATCAAACACTAGATTACTGTGGTCATATACTACTGTGTGTTGTGTGTCTAATCTATTTCATTGATCCACTACTCTATTTCTTAGTCAATACCAGATTGTTTTCATGATTACAAATTTATATTACAGTTTTAAATCTGGAACTTCTAAATACCTTCCTTCATGTATTTTTGTTGTTGTTGATTCCCTTGATAGTCTTGATCAGAGGCGGGAAACCTGCAGCCTTGAGGCCACATGTGGCCTTCTAGGTCCCTGGGTGCAGCCTATCCCATGAGCAATTAATATTTCTTCAGTTGTTTAGAAATATATCTATTGTTGTGAAAAGTGTTTTGTAATTCTGTTCATGTAATTCCTGGGTTTGTCTTGGCAGATAGATCCCAACTATTTTATATTGTCTACTATTATTTTAAGTGGAATTTCTCTTTCTATCTTTTGGTTCTGGGTTTTATTGGTAGTATGTAGAAATACTGATGATTTCTGTGGGTTTATTTAAATCCTGCAACTTTGCTGAAGTTGTTAATTCTTTCGACTAGTTTTTTTTAGTTGATTTCTCTAAATATGCCATCATATATGCAAAGAGGGATAGTTTTGTTTCCTTGTTGCCTATTTTTATTCCTTGAACTTTGTTTTCTTATTGCTATGACTGCCATATCCAGTATAATATTGAATAATAATGGTGATAATGGATATCCTCACTTCACCTTTGATCTTATATGTATTTCATGTTTATCTCTGTTATAGATAATGCTAGCTCTTGATTTCAGATAGTAGCACTTGCCATTTAAGTAAGGGTCCATTTATTCCTATGCTTTCTAGTGTTTTTCTTTTAATAAGAATTAATATTGTCTTTTGCCAAAGGCTTTTTCTACATCTATTGATAAAATCATATGATTTTGATTAATTTTGTTATTGATATGATTAATGATGCAGATAATTGGATTGTTTTTTAAGATTAAACCAGCCCTGCATTCCAAGTTTTAAATTTCACCTGATCATAATGTGTGATCTTTCTGGTACATTTCTGTAATCTCCTTGCTAATGTTTTATTTAAATTTTTTGTCCTGATATTCATTAAGGAAATTTTTCTATAGTTTTCTGTTTCTGTTTTTCCTCTCCCTGGTTTGGGTACCAAAAGCATACTTGTTTCATTAAAGGAATTTGCTAGGACTCTTTCTTTACTATTTTTTTTCAAAAAGTTTATGTAGTGTTGGAATTCATTGTTCCTTAAATGTTTCGTAAAATTCACATGTGAATCTATCTGGTCCTATAGATGTTTTCTTAGGGAAATCACTTATGACCTGTTCAAATACTTTTTTCATAGATGGCATTATTTAAGTATTCTATTCCTCTTCTTTTAATCTGGACTATTAATATTTTAGCAAGTATTCACTCTGGGCAAAATAACTCTTAATACTTGCTTTAACTTCATCTCCATCAGTGGTTCATTAACCTATTCATTTTTGATATTAGTAGTTTGATTATTTTTAAATTAATCAATGGATAGTTTGTTTTTTAAATAAAAAGAGCTCTTAGTATTATTTATTACTACAATTTTTAGCTTTCAATTTTATTAATCTCTCCTTTGATTTTCAGGTTTCAATTTTGGTGTTTAACTGTGAGTTTATAATTTGTTCTTTATTTAGTTTTTCTTTTTAGTTGCATTCATAATTCATTGATCTACTCTCCCCCCTTTTTATTGACACTTGCATTTAGAGATATAAAATTTATTTGGCAATATCTTGCAAATTTTAAAATATTGTCTATTCATTGTGTCATTATTTGTTCTTTGACATACTCATTCTTTAGGGATAGATTATTTAGTTTCCAATCAATTTTTAATCTATTATTCCACAGTTCTTTATTGAATTTTTTTCGAATTTAATATTTCTGAATTTGGTTTGGGGTTTTTGAATGCCCTAATACTTGTCAATTCTTGTGAATATGTGATGTGAAGCTGAAAAAAGGTATTAGCCTTTGTATTCCCATTCAGTTTTCTCCAGAAACTTTTCTAAGATTTCATTCATTTCCTTAACTTCTTTCTTATTTATTTTATAATTAGACTTATCTAGTTATAAGAAGGAAACATTGAAGTCCCCTACTGGTATAGATTTACTGTCTATTTATTCCCATAATTCATTAACTTTTCCTTTAATGATTTGGATGCTATGTTTGGTTCAATGTTTAGTATTGATATTACTTCTCTAAGGTGCCTTTTAGCACGATGTAGTTTCCATGTTTATCATTTTTATGTTTATCTCTTTTAATTAGGTCTATTTTTGCTTTTGCTTTATCTGAGATCATGAGTGCTATGCCTGCCTTTTTTACGTTAGTATAATAAATTATGCTACAATCCTTTATTTTCACTCTGTGTCTCTTTGTTTCAAATGTGTTTCTTGTAAACAACATGTTGTTGGATTTTAGGTGTCTAATTCATTCTATTAATTGACTGTGTTTTACAGATAAGTGGATCCTCTTCACAGTTATTATAACTATGCACTTCCCTCTGTTATTTTTTTCTGTTTGTATTTCTCAGTCTTTTTTATCTTGTCCATCCTCTAAATTGTTTTTGCTTTGGACCACTGCCTTCTTTTATTTGCCCTTCCTTTCATTACCCCCCACTTTTTTCTTTTTCCCCCTTCCTCTCCTACCTACTTGTTGATTAAGATAGATTTCTATTACTAGTAGAGTATGTGTGTGTGTGTGTGTGTGTGTGTGTGTATAGACACACATATTTTTCCCTCTTTGAACCAATTTAGATGTCAATAAGGTTCAAGCATTGCTAATCCACCACTCATCTCCACCATTTTTCTATCAACTGTGAAAGTTCTTCCTTGTGTTCATCTTTTACATGAGATGATTTTTCCCATTCTGCCTATCCCTTGTGCTTCTCCTTTTTTCTTTCCCACCCCCATACTCTTTTTTACATCTTCTCAACCTAATTGACTCACTCCTGTGCTGTCTTTCAATGTAGAATCTTTCTAACTGCCCTTATAATGATGAATTTGTTAGAAGTTACGTGTATTATCTTCCCATGTATGTAGAAATGTAAAGAGTTTAAACTTAATCAGTCCCTTATGATTTCTCTTTCATGTTTATCTTTTTATGCTTCTCTTGAGTCTTATATTTGAAATTCAGATTTTCTACTCAGCTCTAGTCCTTCTATCAGCAATACTTCAAAGTCCTTTATTTGATAACATATCTATGTTTCCCCATTAGTATATTATTCATTTTTACTGAATAGGGTTGTTTTTTTTCTTTTACAATCCCAGGCCTTTTGTTTTCCAGATTATCATATCCCAAGTCCTCTACTCCTATAATATGGAAGCAGCTAAACCTTGTGGGATCTGATGATAACTCCATGTTATTTGAATGGTTTCTTTTTGGCAGCTTAAATTATTTTCTCTTTCATCTTGGTTCTCTGAAATTTGTCGATAATAGTCCTGGGAATTTTCATTTTGAGATCTCTTTCAGGTGATGGTTAGTGGATTATTTAAATTTCAGATTTTCCCTTTGATTTTAGGATATCAGGATAATTTTCCTTGATGAATTTCTAGAGATATTATTTCTAGGCTCTTTCTCTAAACATGGCTTCTACTTCTACTACCTAGTCCAACAATTCTTAAATTATATCTCCTTGGTCTATTATCCAGAATAACTGGGGAGAATTTTCCTAATGAAATATTTTACATTGTCTTCTATTTTGTCCATTCTTTTGACTTTGTTTCTTAATATTTCACGGAGTTATTAACTTTTACTTGCCCAATTATTTTTTTTTTTGCCTTTTGGAGCGGGGGGAGTGGCTGGGCAATTGGGGTTAAATGACTTGCCCAAGATCACACATCTAGTAAGTGTTAAGTGTCTGAGGCTGGATTTGAACTCACGTGTTCCTGACTCTAGGGCTGGTGCTCTATTCACTGTGCCACCTAGCTGTCCCTGATTCTTATTTTTTAAGGAATTGTTTTCTTCAGTAAGTTTTTGTATCTCTTTTTTGATTTGACCAATTTATATTTTTAAGGAATTATTTTCATCAGTGAATTATTGTACCTTCTTTCCATTTGACTAGTTCTGTTTTTTAACTGTTATTTTCATCAGTATTTTTTCTGCCTCTTTTACCAAAGTTATATCTTTTCATAAGTTTTTTTTCATTTACTTTCATTTCTTATCTATTTTTTTCCTCTAACACTCTTATTTTATTTTGAAAATCATTGTTTGGCTGTTCTAGGATTTCTTGTTGAACTTGTGTCCAATTTACATTTTTCTTTGAGACTTTGTAGATATGTTTACTTCATTGAATTCTTCTGAATTTGTGTCTTGACCTTCCCAGTCATCATATTAGCTTCTTATGGCCAGGTTCTTTTGTGGTTGTTTGCTCACATCCACCCATCCTTCACTTCTTGATTTTGAATTTTATTTTAAAGTTGGGTCCTATTTCTGTTGTGGACAGTGGGGAGGAATACTTAATCAAGTTTCAGGCTTCTTGCATGGCTATTTTTAGAGTTAGGTCTAGGAGTTTGGAAATTTTGTATACTTTCTAGGTAGTATGATCTGGGGATAGGTGTGTTCATTGCTCTCCTGGTCTGTGTTCTCTTCCTTACCCAGAAAGGCCCCCTGATCCATTGGGACTAGAATCCACACTGTTCCTAAGGGTCTCTGATCCTTTGGGACCAAAAGCAATACTGTCTCTTAGGACATCCACTGCCTTTTGATCAAAAGGGCTCCTTTCTGCCCTTAAACTTTGATCTAGAAGTGTTTATAGGCAGTAGATTTGCCAAACATCCTCTGAACCTGCATCTAGTTCTAGCATGAGTGTAACCCTGTAATCTATTTCTTTTTTTTTTTTTTTTTTTTTGCTTTTTGGAGGGCAGTTGGGGTTAAGTAACTTGCCCAAGGTCACACGGCTAGGTTTTTGTTTGTGTGGGGTAAGTGACTGAGGTCGGATCTGAACTCAGATCCTTCTGACTCTAGGGCCAGTGCTCTACTCACTGCGCCACCTAGCTGCCCCTCTGTAATCTATTTCTGACCAGTTGACAGATCCCTTTGCTCTTGGTCTAGAGAGTTCCTGAAGCTGTTGTGCTTCTCTCATGACCACCTCATCCCACCATCATTGTTTCATCTCCATAATCTTTGAGCAAACCTTCACTCCAATGCTACAGTTCTCTATTTATGACTTCCTAAGTTGTCTTGGCCTCTGATCTTTTGTTGGCTTTGCCACTCCAGAATTCAATCTGAAGTGCTCTTAAAATTATTTAGAGGGGAATGGTGGAAGAGCTCGATCAAGTGCTTTTTCTACTCTTGTCATTTTGACTCCACCCACAAAAGTTGCCAGATAATCTTTTGCATGAATTCCTCCTTCTGCTCCATGGCAGTAGATAATTAGGAGGGAAATTCACTCTAATTTCCTACTTGTGCAACTTATTTAAAAAAGTTGAGTGGTAGTTAGTTTATGCTATCAACTTTCCTTCACAATAAGCTTCACTGTGCCAATACAGTAGTAATGTTGTTGCTATTTACTTTCTATGTTACCTTAAACCTAGAGTTCATGTACCTACTTGGAACTTCATGAATTTGGATGAGAAAAAAATTACATGCATATTTTCATTACACACACATATATATATTTCATTATGCATTATATTTAAAATGGAATTTAAGATAATTTTAACATTTCCTTTAATATGAATGCAGATATCAAATGTTAATTTAAGAGGGGCTATATATAGGCTTAATCAGACTGTCAAAGAGCTCTAACATAATGAACATTAAGAACCCCTGTCTTTAATTGTCTCTACTCTCAATTAGGTGAGCTGAAAATGGGCATAATATTGTTGAATTACATCATGGAATTGTGAAGATTAATAAGAAAGATTATATAATACTTTATAACTGCTAAATTTCATTTTATCAAAATTTTAATTTTTGTGAAAAATCCTTAACTGAATTATATTATTAGTTATAAATATTTTTATATTTATTACTCTAATGTATCACCATGTTGTGGAGTAAACCTGGCTTCTTAAACACTTTATCAGAGGAGCTCACATATTGGAAATTCCTACCATGCTAGAAAAAGTTCAAGTATGGTTCCAGCAAAAGTCAATGTGCATTCTGAGGCCCAAGTTAATCTCTAAGAGTACATTTGCTAATAGACTTGGTGATTTGCTGATAAATTCTTTGGCTAAAACAAACCAATATAAAAAATTAAAGCTGTTAAAATAAAGTATGGTTACAGATTAAACCTGTGATTTTACTGGTATAGGGAGCTCCCTCTACCATTGCAGGTTAGCACCTTCTTTATAACTTAAAGGTTTAGAGAATGGATGCACCCAAGAGGCTGGGTGACTTGACCAGTATCACCCAGAGAATATATGTCCAAGACCTTAAACTCTGGTCTTCCAGACTCTGATTCTGACTCCCTAGACACCACACCATGCTGCCTTTCAGTAATAGTGTATAAAAATAAAGCAGATTGTCTGTAGTTGAACTTCTTTAGTAGATGCAATAACTTTAATTTTCATTTAGCTCTTATATTACATGGATAGAAAAGGAAAGGTAAGTTCAGAGATATTTGTAATAATAGCCCATCACTTTCCCATTTGCAGATAATTCTCTTCTAAACAATACAACTGGGCAGTTCAATTTAAAAAAATAAGTAAAGTGAGGAGCTTCTACTAAATAGTGAAATAGCTTCAACATTCTGAATATCCTCTAATGTATCCATGTACTGCTACAGTATTAAGAAAATGTGTTTCATGTGAGGGCTCAATTGTTCATTAAATCATTTAATGCATAGAGTACTTCACATCCATTTGCCCTATGAATCTCATTACAAACAATCCACTTAAGATCCCTTTACCCACATCTGTTCCTCTTTCATATCTTTTTCATTCTGATGAAAAGTACTTGCTCCTTGTCTTTTAGGAGTTAGAGAATGTTGAGGTAGAGATTTTGAAATTATGTACACAATGAAAACTTTTCTAAGGACTTCATGGATCTAATAAATCTTGATTCATCTTCCCAACATTTGGAATTTTTGATGTTCAGTCATGTTCTATTCTTCATGACGCCTTTTTAAATTATTCTCTTGGCATACTATAGTGGTTTGCTGTTTCCTTCTCCAGTTAATTTTACTGATAAGAAACTAAGATAAACAGGGTTAAGTGATTTGTCCAGAGTCACACAGCTTGTAAGTGTCTGAGGCTGGATTTGAACTCATGAAGATGAGTTTGGATTCCAATCCCTGTGCTCTATCCATTTCATCACTTAACTGCCCTACTTTGGATTAAATAGCACCATTTACCATCTGAGAAATGAGTCAAGACCCCTGAGAAAAGACCCCTGAGAAGTCTTCTTGATTCACACACCCAGAGATGTCTCAATTTTCAGGGGCTCACAGAGAGGACACTGCTTTTGATATTGAATTAATTTCAACTATTGTCTGAAAAGTCCACAAGGCACAACGCATTAAAACACAACCTTACAAATTAGTATGATTACTGAAAAGTCTTAAGGAACAAAGTTTTTTTTAAATAAAATAACCTTCACTATATAGAGATTTTGGTGAGAAAGTCTTAGAAAGTTGAGCATTGAGACACCTTCACATTTCACTGTGATATTATATTAACCATATACAAAGAATGAGCAAAACTCAAAATCCACCTTTTTCCTGACCCCTTTAGCTGTTAGTGCTGCCTCCATGAAGTCACCTGATGTTTGGTTTGCATATAAATGCATATACATATTTTATATGTGACAGTTTCTATACATGCTGTCTCCCCAAAAGAATGTGAGCTATTTGTATAGGCAGCTATTTAGTGTCATCCATAGACTATTAGACACGAGTTCAAATCAATCATGTCTCAGGTACTGGGCATCAAATCACTCCATGACTATGAGCCTCAATTTCCTCATATGTAAAGTGGGAATAAAAATAATAACACCTACCTATCAAGGTTACTGTGAAAAACAAATGTGATAATGTATGAAAAGTACTTTGCAAATCTTTAAGTGCTAGATGTTGTTATTGGTGTTTTTATTCTCAGTGTCTAGTTTAGTGTCTGGCACTTAATAGACAATAAATTGATAAATAAATAAATTGATAAATGGTTATTCGTTGGAGTAGAAAAAAACCTACAATTGAAAAGGATATTCAATAAATGTTAATTTTTTAAAAAAAAGGAAAGGCATTTTTAAATTGGAAGAAATTGGTGAATTCCCAAATCTTTTGCTTTCTTTACTGTTTTCATTTTTGGCACTGCTGGAAAGTCCTTTCCAAATACAAGATGTCAGCTTTTTCATTGTATGCAGCATGTGAAACTGAAATTTTATTTGAAGACCTAATTGAGCATTTGTGAGACCCCTCAAAAAGACTTGATCTTTTTTCAAAAACAGAGAAGAGAAACTTATTGTCTATAAATATTTATTCTCTCATTGCCAAAATTACTGGTAAATAATGATTCACAGAGTTGTTGCAGGTGTCTTGGAATGCCTATATTAGATAACCCTGAATTAAATGGATCATAATTTAACTCTCCCCCACACCTCATCCAAATCCTAAAGTGCAAAATCTAGAAAACACAGGTAGTTTCAGTTAACAGAAGAAACCTTACTAGCCTGGGGTAAGGACCAGGAGGAATTCCAATATAAATTATGGCAGCATCTTGGAAGTCATTGTAGGATCTCCATGAAGGTCAACTTAGATTTAAATAAGATTTATATAAATGGATCTGCCCTCTAGTAGTTTGCTGCTAATAGATGTCCTTGAACTTAGAGGTCAATTGAGTAAAATAACAGGAATGTTATTGGTAAAATGAGCACTACCACTAGTTTATAACCTTCTTTTGAGAATACTGTATGATTATTCTGAATCATTTTATAAGTAAAGCAGCAAAGGGATGAAAAATGCTTGCCATTTATGTAGTCATAACAGTGACAAATAGATTGGTATAAAAATCTTCAATGGAATTCTTCTAATATTTTTATATGTATCCTTTTCCTTCTGCCTCCGCTGCTTGCTTATTTGATCATCATTTCCCTCCCCTGATTTTGTTTTCCACTAGTTCCTTCCTCATCGCCTCTGAACATACCTTAATCTCCATCTTTAAAATACCCTTGACTATTTTTACCTGCCCTACCTTATCAGGACTACCATCCTGCCCAGGTGATGTTTTATATCTGTTCTGCTTTTCACTGCCAAGCTCTAGGTTGGGGGGGGTGGGGATTGGGAGCAGAGGGGAACTGTCCACACTCCTTGTCTGCCCTCTCTCATCTCCCACTTACTTTCATTCCTGTGCAATTTGACTCTCAGTGGAATCCCTATATTTCTAGTAGGTGACAGTAGGCATGCCTTAATCAGTTCTCTTCCTATGGAGCTAATTGTCCTAGCAGTGTCATTTGGCCTCATGTAGAGTATTGGGACAAATTATAGCTGTAAGGCATGGTTCTAGATCTTTTATGTTCACCAGTATATTTTGTTGGAGAAACTTGTCTGCATTGATATTTCTGTGATAATACCTCTTTTAATTATCAGGACTAGAAAATAATTTCTCAAAATTAGAGATTATTACGAAATGTTTTTACTTTGTCAGCACTATACACCTATAGGTCATCTAGTATGTCTCCGCACACTATAGATGAGGAACCAAAGTTTAAAGCAGATAATTGACTTGCCCAAAGCTACAGAGGTGGCAAATCGCAGAATGTGAATACAGGTATTATCACTCCAGATCAAGCATTCTTTCTCTTCTACCACATATTAAGTATAAAATTCAGAGTTTAAATAATATAAAGGTGCCAATAACTGGATCAATCGATGATATAAGCAAAATACTAACTGTAACAGGCAATGAACATTGGGGATAACACACATCAATTGTGACTCAAATCTATACCATGGAATAACAAGAGTAGTAGATGTGATGTCAGGAATCCTGAAATCACAGTCCAGTTCTGCTGCTTACTACCTGTGTGACCTTGAGCAAGGTATTTAACTTCTTTCAGTCTCAGCTTTCTTATTTGTAAATCTGCAGTTTGTCCAGCTGATCTCTAAGGACTGTTACAACTCCAAATCTGAATCCCAGAAATTATTCTGAAGATTTTCCTCCTGAGAAACCAGAGGAAAGATTTGTTTTATAGCCAAAGTGTGACTAATTTCACTACCTTCTCCTGCAACACTACCTTGTGGTGGTGAAGAGGCTTGTGTAGTTCAATGAAACTTTGGTCCTATGCTGTGCAGGGTTATCCAAGAGAGACATATCATAGTGGAAAGTTCTGACAAAACATGATCCACCGGAGAAGGAAATGGCAAACTGCTCCAGTATCTTTGCTAAGAAAACCCCATGGACAATCTTAAAATGTTAAAAGATGACACCAGAAGATGAACCCCTCAGGTCAGAAGAAGCCCAACATGCTACTGGGGAAGAGTGGAGGACAACTACAAGTAGCTCCGGAAATAACGAAACAGCTGGGTCAAAGCCAAAAAGATGCTCAGCTGCAAAATGTCTCTGGAGATAACAGGAAAATCCAATGCTTTAAAGAACAATATTAGATAGGAATCTGGAATGTAAGATCTATGAATCAAGGTAAAATGAATATGGTCAAACAGGAGATGGGAAGATTAAACACTGACATCTTTAGTATAATGGTTTAGTAAATAAACAGGAATGGGTGAATTTAATTCAGAAGATCACAACATATACTGGTTTGAGCAAGAATCCCTTTGAAGAAATGGAGTAACCCTTATTATCAATAAAAGGATGAGAAAAACAGTACTGGCATATAATCTCAAAAATGACAGAAGGATATCTGATTGAATCTGAGGCAAATCATTCAACACCATAGTCATATGAGTCTACATTCTAATCACTGATGCTGAAGGGTTCAATGCTGATCAGTTCTATCAAGATGTACAACATTTTCTATAAGTCACACCCCCAAAAAATGTCACACTCATCTTAGGGGATTGGAATGCTAAAGTAGGATATCAAAATGTAATTGGAAAAATAGGCATGTTTAACCTTGTAGTATTAAAATGAAGCTGGACAAAGACTAATAGTTTTGTTAAGATAACTTGCTAGTCATTGTAAATGCTTTATCAACAACCCAAAAGGCAACTCTACAAATGGGCATCATCATATCGGAACCAGATTGATTATACACTTGGCAGCCAAAGGTAGAACTGGTTGTGTTGCAGTTTAAACCCAGGGATACCAAAAACTGTTGAGGTGGGGGCTCTGCCCACCCAAAAACTGTTGTGGGTTTCATGATGTGTTGTGACTTTTTGAGATTGCTATGCCCCACCCTTCCTTTCCATGACAGTATATTCTGTTTGATTTAGATTTTTGGTGTGAGAATGATCCTTAAATGCCTTCAAGTTCAAGATTGCCTTGGCCTGTTTTTTGATAAAAACAAGGCATAAAATACTAATATACAGACTGATTCTCTATATAACATTCCATGTCCTGACCCAAGGCCTTTGTGCTCATGGTCCTTCATGTTTTAAGGGCATACCTTCTTCCTCTTCTTCCCACCATGGAAAATTTGAGATTCATACCACATCTCAGGTGCCATCTCTCATATGAGGCCTTTTCTAATCCACTTGGTTGTTTACATTCCTTCTTTCTTGGAATTAATGTTTGATTACTTTTGTAATGGGCATCTGGTGAATGTGTAGCCCTCTTCAGTGTGCCAAGATGGAGCTGATTCTGGGAGAATTATAAGGACTGAAACATTTATGGACATTCTGTAACTGGTTTTGGTTGGCATGCCACATGGTTGAGGGACATTTTTTTTCCCTCCCCACCATTGTTTGTATAGCCAGAACTGTCAGCATCTACAAAAAGGTCCAGAGCCAGCATCAGCAGTAGTTTTTACTGTGTTCATGTCTGAGTAGTGGAGGTAACATCTTCATTAATGGCTTTCAATGAGAGTACCATGCTGAAGGAGAAAAGGTTCTGGGCACTTCCCTTCCTTCCTACCCCTCAGCCATATGTTGTCAGAGAAATGGATCTGGGTCCTGGACTTTTGCCAACATATTTTCCATTTTGATGTAGGGAATACAGGAATACAGGCTATCAATACTCTAAGGAGCATAAGTCCTGGCAATGATATTGCTTTTAGATATGAACTTAGTGGGATCAGTGCTATTTAGAAGTAAGAATAATTATGAATCTCTTCAATACTCTTCCCAAGGTAGTAGGAGATCTTGGCCTTTTTAAGCTATTGTTTTTCCCAGGTCTCAGTTTGACTGAGGCAACACCTACTCTATGATTAAGGCTAGGTAAGAAATGAGATAAAGAATGGCGCCTTTTACCTAGTCAAAAAAAAAAAAATCAGTCTGGGAGGGGAAACCCTCAGGGTTTTTGGCCAAAACAGAATGAATTGCTATTTACCCTGACTCTGGGTTCAGGGCGGGGCGAGGAAGAGAAGGGCAAACTATAAGCAAGTGAGGCTTGGGCTGGAACCTATTGTTGGTCAATCAAAGAGAGTCAGAGTGATTTGAGTTTGAAGCATGGTCCTTAAGAAAGAAATCTAGCCTGTAAACCATAAGATATCTTGTGAGGTTTTGTTGATGTTTAAACCCAGGGATGCCAAAAAGTTATTGAGGTAGGGGCTCTGCTCACCCCAAAACTGTTGTGGTTTCATGATGTGTTGTGGTAGAACTGTCGCAAAGAATTCAGAGTCAGACTACCTCTAATCCAAGTATAAGTATTTATTGAGACTGAGGCCTCTCATGAAGTAGGCTAAGTTCCAGGAGGGACCAGCAACTTGAGAGAAAGCAAGATGGATTTTTATAGGGTAAAGATGAAATTACACAACAGAAAGTTATATGGAAATGAGGAATATTATTAATATTAAAAAGACAGGAGCAGTTTCTTAAGGTAAGATTAGGTAATGGAGGAGGGGTCCCATCTATGGTTTGGTGGTTAAACATTCTGGTCATGCTACCCTCCACCTGGCTAGCCATTGTGGTCCTGTGTTGGACTAGATGGATGATGTAATTGTGATTGTGATTGAATACAAGAACACACCTGTTTCTATGGGAATGGGTCTGGGGCAGTGACCAGGTAGAGGCAGTAGCTGGGTTCCCATCATATGGACCCACCTGCTGTTTCTGTGGGAATTAAGAGATCAGGGACAAACCTGTTGTTCTAGTGAGCAGTGAGGCATATACGAAGAAGTTAGAACGTTGAGGGGGGGCTCTAGGTAGGTGCAGTGAGCCTGCTGTTCAATAGGGCCAGGCCTATAATGAAGTTAGAATATTGGGGCTGGGGGCATTTTTATTACAATTCCCTCAGTTGTAGATCGCGATGCACAGAAACAGAACAATTTTCATGGTACTAAAAATAATTGTAGAACAAAACATTTTTGAAAGACTTCAAAATTGCAATCAATGTGGTACTCAATCAGAACTTCAGAAAGCAAATGATCAAATATGGCTCTAATTTCTTGGTAGAGAGGTTATGGATGAAAAATTCAGAATGAAACATACAGTGTTAGACATGACCACTGTGTTGATCTGTTTTACTTAATTATACTTATTTGTTAAGAGGGAAAGCTATTAAAGATGAGAGAGATAGAGAGAGTATATTCATAGAAAGTGATAGAAATGAGGAAAAAAGAAAACCATGTCAATAAAATATGAAAAAAAAATCTTCAAAGGACTTTCAGAAGAAGACACAAAGACAATGATGTAATTCTCTTATTAAATGTTTACATATGTATATGTATGTATACACACATATGTTTATACACATATATTCATATATGTATATCTAGACATATAACCATGACAACAGAAGTTCATATTTTCATACACAATTATTTTTTTCTTTTTAAACTGCATTGTGTTTGGTGATGATTGTTAAATTTGTAACAAAAAATGCATTTTCAATGCGTAAGATTATAAAGGAAACCAAGTATGTTAAAATAAAGCTATAAAAATATGTTTTAAAAGTGCATAGGTTATGAACTTATGCTTTAGACTTTAAGACAAGGGTTTCCAATTAATAGATGGGATTTAACTCAGTATATTTCTTTACCTTGGCTCCTCTCTGCAGTTTGTTGGAAGAAAAGCAGTGATATCAATAGCCCATCCTTATACTTCTATACTCAGTGTTATAGATCTATTTCCTCTCCATCTTTCCCTATGACATGACTCCTAACATCTATTATCTCAAGGTTTGGGGCAGAATTGAAACAGCTCAAAGGAAATTCAGGATGCACAAATTTAGAGAATTCATGCCAAATGTTCACATGGACTATTTGTGCCAGACCTGTGATAGAGCATTCCCAAGTCTTATTAGTCTGATCAGCCACAGTTGTATACACTGAAATTTGACTCTTGCACAGTGATGTCATTTTGGTCCTCTTCAAGAATGAAGGACACCAGTCATCATTATCGTGATCTTGAGCAGTGGCAGCAGGGAAATCTTAAGTAGTTCCATCTAATAAAAATTGGGGGACCCTTGCTTTAGGAAATAAGTCAAATAGTAGAATGATTTTTTTCCTTGTAGAATTAACCTTTCTAGTCCCAATGTTTATTCTTTTCTTAATTGAGGGGAGACAGGGATGGAATTACTCACCCATCCTTCAATATTTATCAGAACTTTCGTGACTCTAGAATATAAACCCTACGTGTGTGATCTTTGAAGACGAAAGGCCACAATATATAGAAAACTGGATGAAAATCGATTTGCTACAAACAGATTGTATAACTTTTCTGTAGTACAACATTTCCTGCATGATGTTTGTCTCTCAGTACAATGTTCTCTGTTCTCTTTTGTGTATTTTCAGAGATCATCTATAGCTGGGTGTTTAATGAGTTTCCCTCCTTTGTGGCAGAAGACAGCCGACGCTTCATTTCCCAGGAGACAGGCAATCTCTACATCTCTAAAGTGCAAACATCAGATGTTGGCAGTTACATATGCCTAGTGAAAAACACTGTGACGAATGCTCGAGTTCTTAGCCCTCCAACACCACTAACACTACGCAACGATGGTAAGTGACCTAGCATGTGCAGAAGGGGTCATCCATTTCAAATGGGAAAGATAAAAATTTATTGGGAGAGCATTACACCCAACACTTGAAAACAGAACCAATAAAATCAGAGTAGCATTTACTGTACTTTTTTTAAAGATTGAAATTAGGTGTATTTAGTAAGAACATTCTGCTTTTAGAAAAGACACGATCCATAGATGAAGAGTATTCACTGTAATAGCACTCTCGTTCCACTATAAAGTTACTGACAAAACGGCTCCTGAAATAAAAGCCCAGAAGTTATTTTCTTTGCGATTTAGTAGCTTCATATAGCATACTTGTATGAATTGCCTGCATTTTATAGGTTCACTTTCTCATTACATTTTTATTTCAGTAGCCTTAGAATGGAGTTTTCAGCGTTTAATACTTCATGGTAGAGTTATAATTATTATTACTTTTTCAATAATATGAGCAGTTAGAACTTTAACTTTTTAGTGCAATTCAAGCAGAAGTGATGATCCCATAATTATAGGTATTGCCATCTATCTTGAGTATCTCAGAATTTAAACACCTCATTTGTACATTCAGAGTAAAGCATTTCATTAAAGAAGTCAAGTACCAAATTCGATTTTATATATAGTATGTGGCTTGCTTTGTCATGTGATTAAAGAAATCTATAAGTTCATTACTAAGGAGTGAGCTTTGAGAATCTTACTTGATTAGGAGGTTGAAGATATTTCTCAAAACTATTTTTATTCAGTCTGCCTGTTACTGAAACTTTTGGTGCCAGAGTACATGGATGGCATTTATGTCTTAAGATGATTTTCAGTTTAGTATTTGACTTGCCAATTTATTTATTTTTGAAGACATGAGAACAATGTGGCTATCGCTCAACAGTTTTCCATAGAATTTATAATTCTTTCCATGACTGAACCTTTCTTCATTGAAATTGTATATCTTTTTCTATAACCTGAAACTCCTCACTGTCCAATTATTATTCAGCTTTTCTCATACTATGTATTTATAGATACTGGAAGTAATATGATTTCTTGAGCCTGAGGAGCTTGGAATGTGGTGTTGGAATTCCCTACCTGTAGGCAGCTACTGTGTCATGACATCACACTAAGGAGGTGTCTAAGGCACTAAGAGGTTAAATGATTGTGCACATCATCATAAAGATAACAAGTGCCAGAGACAGTATTTAAACTTGGAATTTCTAACTCCAAGTCCAGCATCCTGGTCACTGTGCTACACTTCCTCTTTGTGTTTTTACTAATGCTCTATTCTACTTATTTATGCTTGATTGCCTAATGTCTTTTCAAAGCTATTATTCTATGAAATATTTCTTAGAAGAATTAATGAAGAAGAATTAAATATTCTGACAGACTGGCAAACCCAACTGAATCTACATATCCCCAGAATGCTTTGATCCTTAAACTTCACCCAAATATGCATAGAATACTTTGATCCTCTTTAACATTATTTTGAATTCAGTATACTTTCTCAGGACTATGAAAAATTTAATGAGTTTCTTTAGGAGTTGGACAATCCACATGTGAAAAGTGGGTGAAAAAATCAGGAGAACAAGGAAGAATCAATAGAATCAAATAAAGAATTATACTTTATATATTAGATTCACACACAGAGAAAATTCTCTTAAAATAGAAAGTATAGCACAAACAAGTCTGGAGTCATTCTGTACTTTTTGACCAATTTAGGATTGTATTTATCTAAGTTATTTTTATTGAATAAAGTAATATTGAGAGAATATTTGCCCCCGAATTAATTTTCAATGAAAAGATAATTGGGCAAGTTTTTGATTAGTAAATTCCACCATTAGATATGTCTTCCAAAAATAAAAATAGACCATGTCTGTGGCTAGACCTATTTATTACCCTGTGGTCAGCCAAAATTCCTGCAGGATTTTTAAAATGTCTCAGTGCAGATGCAGGCAGCATAACAGATGTTTCTGTGGATTTTGAGGAAATGTCTCTACAGAAATTCACATGTAAAAATACATTTGATCTACTATAACTGTATTTCTAAAATTATAATCACTTGTGGGATATACTATTGGAATTTTTTTCTTAAGAGCCCACTTTTAAAACCAATGTCACAAGGTACATATGTAATGAAGAATTTATAAAGACACTAACAGCTAACAGGGATTAGAAAAGGGCTGCTTATTGCAGGTAGCATTTGAGATGCGTCTTGAAGGAAATTAAAGGATCTATGAGGCAGAGCTGACAAGGATATATATGGGGAACAGAAATGGGAATTGAAATGTGGTGGAAGAAACAGCAAGAAAGCCAGCTTGGCTGAACAGATAAGTTCATGAAGATTAGTGATGTGTAATAAGTCTGGAAAGGTAATTAATTAATCAATGAATTAATAACTAACATTTATATAGTATTTACTATGTGTAATCAATTATGCTAAGTGCTTTGAGATCATTATCTCATTTGAGACAGATTGTAACCACTTGGGGGGGGGGGATTAAATACCAATTTAAAAAGTTTATGTTTGACCCTCCTAAAGATAATATGGAGTCAGTGGAAGTTACTGAGCAAATGAGTGAAATGGTCAGATCTGAACTTAAAAATCCTTCCCTTCAGTCTCCTCAGCTATAAAATAACACTGTTTCATCTACCTTGAAATTTATTATTAGCTTCTAATAAGAAAATGCATGTTCGAGAAGCCTGAGAGTAAAGATACCAAAGCAAAGTACTATTTGATTTAATATCAGTGCTCTGTATTTTGCATGTGTAGATACAGTTTCTGATAATAACAATATGATAGCATGTATATAAAGGCTTACTGTTTATAAAGCACTTTACAAATATTATTTTATGTCATCCTCACAAAAACCCTGAGCTAGATGCTATTATCCTCATTTTGTAGATAAGAAACCTGAGACAGAAAGAGGTTAAGTGACTTACCCTAGGTTATAATCTAGTTGCTTCTGAGGCCAAAGTTGAACTCAGACCTTTTTTACTCCAGTCTAACATTCTGCCCATTGCTCTACCCAGCTGGTAAAACAATCTTATTGTCATCCAATAAATAAGCATCTGTTTTATTTAAAGAATAAGGCTGTCATTTGCAGAAGGACAGGGCAAGAGAGTATGACTTTACGTAGGAAGATAACACTGATGACCAAACATATTTGAATTGGTAACAAAAGGATGATAGCATCTAATTTTTTAAAAAAATAAGCTAAACTTGAGAGTAGATTATTATTTTATATTCAAGTTCCCTTAATATTGATACCATATTTTTTTGCATTTGCTTAGTCCTAGAATGACCACACAGGAAGCTTTACTGTCATCCTGTTCTTTCCTCTTCTAAGCCTTGAGATTAGACTAAATCATCATTTATGAGATTCAGGGAGTTAAGCAGAGATTTCTAATCAGTATATTATAAGGAAGAAGTATCTTAACTGTTTTAGGTTTTAGGTATTCCAAAATTTTGATTTTCTTTTCATTTCCTTCCCCAAGTTTAGCTTCTTAGATTCAGAAATGAACCCTTGATACACTAATCTGTTGTTCAGAGTTTTCAATTTATGGGCAATAACAGAAGAACTTGGAAGGTGTGTGACAAGAACACTCCTATCATAGTATCCTGGTATATTTATCTATGCAAAGGAAACAGAATAATATTAAGGCTTTATGTCAAACTCTGCAGGAATGCAGAAACTTATTTGGCTTTTATTAATCTTTTATTTCTTTAGCTATGTGTCTCAAAGGAAAACTTATCTACTTGATATGAAGCAAATTAAATGAAAACATCAAGAAATCCTTGAATGGTTTCTGAATAAAATGAATACCTCATTTGCTCAGATGTCCTTGACAATCAGTCATTCTGTACAATTCAATTTCACCTCAAAGAGACTTATAAAAATGATTTGAAATTCTATCTAAAGAGATAAGACTTACCACAAAAAAACCTTGCATCATTACATCAACTCTTTTTATATTTCTTAGACGGTTGGAAGAACTGTTTAATAAATGCATATAAATGGCAAAATGAAGCTGTTAAACACATATACATATAAAACATACATATTATGTGTATGTGTTTCCTTATCAAGAAACCCAATTCCAATAAAAATAGAAACATTATAAAACTGTACTCTTTAAGTCTGGAAGTCAAATCCTAGGGTGTGTAAACTTTGGAGTTGATGACTATTCAGTGGACACTATAAAAGCAGTATTTCCTATTTGAATAGTCTACTGTCTCTATTTGAAAGCCACTCTTCTGATATACCATTGGTAGATAAGCACTTGATGTGGCTTTACTATAGCTATCATGGCATTTCAAAGAATTTTTATCTTTCCTTTTCCTTTCACTTACAGACTTCCTAATGACATAGTCAATGATCATTGCTTACCTTGCCTTACCTTCAGATAACTCCCTGACTTCAGGCAGCCCTAACTAAATTGTGGTTTAAATCACCAAATCACCTAAAACACCAAATCCATTGACATCATCTTCAATCTTTCTTCAGTATTTGGAAGAGATGACAATCCTTTTCTTCTTTCTTCAGTCTTCATTATCTCTCCCACATCTTCTCTCTCCTTTCCATTCCCCATTGTTATTAACCTCAGTCAGTCCTAGTTCATTTTTTTTGAGGGGGGTAAGGTAAGGCAATTTGGGTTAAGTGACTTGTCCAATGTCACACAGCTAGCAAGTGTGCCAAGTGTTTGAGGTTGGATTTGAACTCAGGTCCTCCTGACTCCAGAGCCGGTGCTCTATTCACTTTGACACCTAGCTGTCCCAGTCAGTCCTACTTTCTTAACCAATGTTCCTGTTTCTGGCTTGTGACCTCCTTCCCCTAATGATGATAATATAATTTACATAGAGAGGAAAAGTATAACTTAGGAGAAGTATAACTTAGTAGATACAGAGCTTGCCTCAGAAGAAAGACAGGTTCAAGACTCTAGCATCTGATATTTAAAGGCTGTGTGATCCAGAGTAAGTCATTTGATAGGTGGTTCTCAATCCAATGCCCTTTTCAATGCCCTCTTATGATTTAAATGCCACAACTAGTCGCAAAAATATATTCAACAGTTGTGTATAATACAGCTCCACTGGAATGAACATTTTGGAGAAAATGGAGAAAAAATTTCGCAAATCACCAGGAAAAAGAGAATCAGTCAGGCTAACTGGGATATGTTCAAGGTGTATCCCATATAAATGAGTTTGGATTTGTGCTGAGCTGTTATTGATCCTGGGGACTAGCAGAGCTCATCCGTAGAGAGTGTGTGCAGGTGCATGTTACTCGAGGTGTTAATTATCTGTCAAAAGATTTGTCTAGTGAATACTTAGCCTATTTTTTAGGATTAGCATAATCATAAAAGGTCTGCTGAAAAATACAACATGCACTATATTTTCTCTCAGAAAAGTAAGTTTCATTTTTTTCTAAAGTGTGTTGTTTCAAAAAAATTGGAACATGCACTACATTAACAAAACTTCAGGAATTTTTTCATTACTCACCCACAAAATCACACTTGGTTTAAAAAATAAACTAAACACATCACAGTGGAATTTACTGCTGCTGTCATAATCCAATACTGGCAGTTCTTGACTTACAAATAATGCCAATGCAAAAAGACTGCTCCAGTCCTTCCCCCTGACTCCCAAAACATCACTAAAATAGGAGTTTATGGAGAATCTGTATGTGACACAGTAGGAAAAAGGCCAGCAACTTATGGTGAGAAAGTTGTCCAGGGAATGAAGAGATTATCTAACTTGCCCAGGGTCACACTCTTGATGTTAAAGTTAAGACATGAGTCCAGAACTTTTTGACTTTGAGGCAAGTTTTCTATCTAATATCCTCTCTCCCTCTAAGTTATCTACAAAATGTGGGTAATCCTTCTCATACAGTCATCTTACATGATTGGTGTGAGCATCAAGTAAAATTATGTTATACAAAATATATTGTAACTCTAAAATAATATATATATCTGTAAATTTATATGCTATTTCTATATGCACAGTCCTTAGTACATAGCAGGCATTTAAATTGCTTATTGATTTATAAGAATAAAAATTATTAATTACTTACTATTTGATTATTGCTGTGCTAAGTGGCCAATGGGTCAACCAATACATAGAGGTGGATGCAATGCCAAGACCCAAAAGTCCTTGAGGTACATTGGCAGGACAGAAGGCAATATCCTAGAATCTGAATTATATAGTAGTGGGGCAGATGGAAAGACCTAGTGGAAGAGAGTGTAGCGAAAGGTCAGATGGTAATATCTGGTGGTCTTTCTTCTTATCAGAAAAATTATAGTAAGTTAACTCCTTAATCATCCAAGACATGTAAGCATCCATGTAAATCCATGACAGGGGAAGAGAAATTGAAGCAGGACGGACCCTAATCTAGTGGGGGTCAAGGGCAAAGAAAGGAATGGGTCTTAGTTTGGAATGGAATGAAAAACATTGATTTCCCTTTCACAGAAATAGGGATAAAAGGGGTTGTCACAATCCAGCTAGGAGAGGAAGAAAAGAAAGAACTTTGGCAGGAAGGTTGGGAAAAAGGGCAGTTGTTGGAATCTGAATGGAAGATGGACAGATTCAACATTTCTATGTTAATATGTATCAGAGTTCATTTGGATTGCTTTCTTATTCATTGCTAAGTAAACTACCCTTAGCAGGAAAGAATCTTGGTTTGAGGGGAGGGGAGGGAAGGGGGTAGGGTGTGTCTAAGGATAAATAACTTAGAAAAGGAGCACTTTTGGTCATAAGAAAGGTTTATAGTAATATAGGGCTTTAAGGTTTCTTAAAAAACAAACAAACACTGAGTACTGAGGGCCTAAGGGAAAGGGTGGGAAGTAGGAACATCAATGCAGAATAATCAGGATATAAACATACATACATAAACTCCTTACATCTTAATTTTGTCTACAGCTCAGAGAAGGAAGGAAAAGGAAACATTCTTCTTTCTCCACTTCCCCTCTATAATCCTTGTTCCTAGGACCCTCAGCTTGGGTTGGTGCTATTAATATTATGGTTTACCCATTAAATAGGATTTTGTGGGTTGGTCTAGGAATTCCCATCCCCAATCTGACACACACACACACACACACACACACACTCTCTCTCTCTCTCTCTCTCTCTCACTTTTAGGGCATTGGAAGCGTATTCCCAAACTTCCAGTTTACAAATATGCCTGAAGAGTAGCCATCATCCTCCATACAACTATTTTTCCCCTAAAACAGATCTTATCATGTTGCTTTTCTCCCCTAAATGAAAAACGTTTCCTGACACCCCTCATGACTCCTAGAATGAATTACAACTTTAGGCTAATATTTTAGGCCCACCACAATCTGGCTCCAAGCTCTTTCCTTCTTTAGTTTATATTATTCTTCTTTGCAAATTTCCTGCTCCAGGAAAACTAACTATTCTGAAAGTTCCATCCACCAGTTTCTGTGTGTTTGATCATACAATCTCTTGGAATGCTTAGAATGGATTTACTCCTTATCTTCCAGAATTCTTATCTTCCCTTAGGCTGAACCCAAGTGCTAACTGTTTCATGAAGTTTTCCCCAAATATTAGGACATGAATGCCAACCAGTGTTAGGGTTCTATCCCTCCTCAAAATGCTTTGTTTTATATTTCTTTGTACATATTGCATTCCCTTCACAGGTTATTCATTTTGTTGTTCATTCTCAAGGAGCACCATAACATCAGGAAGGTGATGCCATGACTTGCCAAGGAATTGATTTAAGTGAGGAGGGCTGTACAAAGTCACCAGTCTCACTTTCTCCTCTCAAAATAAAAGGAAAGTCCTTGGGAGCACAAATAATTTCCTGTTTGTTTTTGCATATTAGTTCCTTGTTCTATAGTTTTCACATAGAAAATACTCCAATCAAATTAAACACAATCTTTTCATAAACTTGTGACTACCTATGAAAACTTTCACTGTAAACATGCCTGTGTAGAACACTTACAGTGTTTAGCTACAAACCTAAGATAATTTTAATCAAGTACTATATTGCCGTACATCATGTTATGGCTTATCAGTCATTTTAGAAATCTTGGGGAAAAATCCTTTTTTTGTTTCATGTATCCCCATGGCCAAAGAAGTCATCACTTAGTGCTTAAACAGGTGCTAAACAAACTTCTTTATACTTAGACTGGTCATTGAATGGCAAACAGTCTGTCTATGAGACTGTTCTCAAGGTCTTTCCAGCTTGATAAAACCTGCTATAATTTGTATTCCACTGGTCTGTCCTTTGAAATAGTTCCTGACAAATAGAAGGTTCTTAATAAATGCCTGTTGGGTGTGGCTATGTGGCGCAGTGAGTAGAGCGTCGGCCCTGGCGTCAGAAGGACCTGAGTTCGGATCCGGCCTCAGACACTTAACGCACACACAAAGAAAAACCTAGCCGTGTGACCTTGGGCAAGTTACTTAACCCCAATTGCCCTCCAAAAAGCAAAAATAAATAAATAAATAAATGCCTGTTGGCTACGGAAAGAACAGATTGATTGACTGCCTGAGAACCCAGGTTTCCTTTCATGTCATTGATGAGCCCACTAGGATGATAAAACTTACAAGTAGGGTAGTCAGAGGGGATGCTTGAAAAATGGAAGAATAGTGAACAAAGTCATGAGTTAAGGTCCTGCTTACTTTTATTACTAAAGTGAATCATTTGTTATGAAATTAAAATTTAATGCTTTAGTTTGGGGGGGAAACATAGAAAGGTGTTTGTTGAGCCTCCATCCTTATTGTAAAATGAAAAACTTATGGAAATTTATTTTAATTAAATTTTAAAGAAAATTAAATAAATTTCATTAAATCAAATGCCCATATAGTCTAAATTAGCAATAGACTTCATTAAAGCTAGATCTATTTCTGTACAAAGTGAAAAAAAACTTAAATTTTTTTTCTCTTTACAACAGATATATAAACACAATATAATAATTCATGATCTGATTAACTGTTTCTCCATAGTCCAGACATTAACCAGTATCCCTTGTTCTTTAGTAATATACATAGAAAATACAGAAATCAACATATTCAGATTTCTCCCTAAAGAGTATAAAAAATCTCTACGTGCCTGAGAGGCTTGAACAAATATCGGATGCCCTAAGTTATTCCCAGCTCCCTAACTAAGAGCAACATTAATGCTACTAGTCAAAGATCAAAGGAATATAAGTTAGAAGTTACATAGAATCTTAGAGGTCATCAAATTCAATTCCACTCTCCTCCCAATACACACCATCATTTTACAGAAGGAAACAAAAAATAGAGAAGTTAAGTGACTTGCTCATGGTCACACAGCAAGTAAATATCTGAGGACAGATTTGAACCTCACTTGAATTTCCTCACTTGAAATCCAGTGCCCTATCATAATAACCAGCTACCTTTCCAGTGGATTGGATGGTGATTCTGCAATATGTAAAATAATGAATTATTTTCAGAAACACATAATGTTAGAGCTAGAAGGGTCTTTGTGACAAGGCATGGTGTGGGTCCCCAGTCCTTATAACCATTCCAGAGGACCTCTAATTAAGACATTCCTTTATGCTTACCAGGAGTTGAGCCAGGGGAAGAACAGGGGTGAAGTTTATGCATGAACAATTCTTCAACATGATTGACAATGAAGATTTTATTATTAATTGTAGATTAGAGAACATCTACAAATTTGTAACACATCTGCATTTTAAAATAAAGCGGATCTGCATAAGATTTCATTTATATTGAACAAAATGAGAAGTTGTGTCAACTTTTCCCAGAAAACAAATAGTATTTGTCCTAATTTTGAGATATGCACATAATATGCCCATATATTTTCCTTAGAATGGTAGGTATAATCCTTTAGTTTTCAACACAGAATATAAAATAATGCAATTTTAATAACTTGTAATTGGTGAAAAATAGTTAAGTTCCTCATTGGAGATGATTTGTTGCACATTGAGACATGGTAGGAGGCAAGAAAAGAGAATCTGGGGATGTAGCATGAAGGATAGAGTATACTGATAGTGTAAGGGCACTCAGGGAGGATGTGTCATTGAGTGTGAGTGAAAGACATCATTTTACACAGTAAAACCATGAAAGCTAAAAGAGATGGGAGAAACATTTCCAAATTATAGAATGTTGTTGAGTAGAGTTACTTATAAGGAAAGTTTGAATGTAAGAGTGTAAGATGGGTCATAAGTATGATAATGTGGAGCAGCAATCCTGAGGGTCTTCCCCTTCTAGCTTAATTTTTTTCTTCTTTTTTTCTAATTAAAGGGGTCATGCCTTGACTCACTTCTTAAAGAGACCTATTCACTGAATGGGCGTTACCTCACTTTAAGTGAGCACCTGAAAAGGCCTTAGCCTAAAAGGACAAGGTCTCCCATTGCATCCTGGGCCATCTCTAGTTATCCTGATGAATATCTGGTCACTGGATCCATATGGCTCTGGAGGAAAAAGTGAGGTTGATGACCTTGCACAACCCTCCCTCACTAGAATCAAAGTCAACTGCAAGTCATGTCATCATTTCCTTGATGCCATGGTCTTCTTCGAAAACAAAGGAGAAACACAAGTATGATTATTAAAGTCTCTGATATGAGACTAGGGTAAAGAGGAAAAATGTGAGCAAGATCCTGAAATTATCAAGGTAGGAAAGTGTGGATCTCAATGAAGCCAGTAGAGAGGATTTGGAGAAGATATAAATGAGTGCCATTAATTTAGAATGTGGAAGCAATTCAGGGTAGTCTGTTAGAGATCTCAAAGGAGAATTTGGGGAGAGAGGAATAAATTATCTTCTCTTCTCATCCAAGGAGAAAAGGAAACTGATACAAGGTGAACACTGTGTGGGAGAGGATGGTTAAAGACATGGTGTGAAAAAGCCCAATGACTTTTATGATAAATAACTAGAGTAATGAGTTAAGGAAAAGGTTGAAGATCAAGGAGTTTTGCCTACATTTGAATAACAATTCTAAAAGACACAATGGAAAGCACTTAGTAGAGAGAAAGACTGGAAGAAAGGAAGAATGGAACTTATCTGGTTAGTAACAAAAACTATATAACATTGTATAGCAATATCATATATATACATATATACATATATAAATATACACACATGTGTATATACACACACATTTATGTCTAATGATAACCATTTCTAGGGCAGTGGGGGAAGAAATTTACATGATAACTTTATTATATTATTGTATGTAATAGGTTTGCAGTTTCATGTGCAATAATCATTTTTATTATACTATGTTATGGAAATTCTTGTTTTATCCATAAATTAAAAATAAAATAAAGAAATATGAAAAAAAAGGAATGAGCTCAGCTTTAGGATGTTCTGATCTATGAGAGAAATACAATATAAAATATCCACACATATGTATGCACCAATTTATTCCTGCCAAAAGCACTTATTTGAGCTTATGTAGTCACAGACTAAGAATTGCAATTTTTAAAATAAAAATGTTTTGCGTCATGTATGCCATTCTGTATGTGTGAGATACCAGATGGTTAAACGAACTTTTCTTTCAGCTTCCTATAACTGTACATAGTATGATCACTGAAATAGAATTAGAGGTGAAGCTTAGATCCCACAAAACCGAACAGACAATCATGCCCATCATAGGCCCTCAAGAAATATTCCTTGCTATAAAGTATAGCTGAGGGAGTTACTTTCTAAAGCTTTGTTTGACATTATCAATTTGTTCTTCTTGTCTGTTTATGATTGTGGAAGATTTGGAAATAAACAAATGATAGCTTAGGTCAGATTAACTGTTGGTTCATGATAACTGCCTTGTGAACAAGGATTGGAATGTCTTCATTTTCTGATGCATCTATGGAGCTTTGAAGCTGGATTGTGTCTATATGGTGTCCCAAGGGCAAGGAGATTTCCCCTTTGTAAATGACATGCCTTTTAAAGTGCATATTTCCAAATCCCATTAACATCAGTGTGAATTTTTCATGTAAAAATGTTAGTGAAATTCTTATGAAGTATAGGTTGCTTTAGTGTATTTAATGTCACAAATGTTAGTGCCAACTACATGAATGCCAGCCTCTATAATAAGGATATGGAAGTGAGAAAAAATGCACTGATTTAAATGGTAAAAATAAATAAATTTTTAACAATGACTAGAAACAATCCATTCTGCATATTTACCTCCATGGTCATAGTAACCACGCCATGCTTATCCTGGAAGTTCATTCCTCCCCTGGATTTCTCACACTCAAAGTACATTCTGACCTCTGATCCCTTCTTCTGACTGGTTAGTTCCTGTCAAAACCTCTATTCCAGGGAAAACACCTAAATAAAGGCCAGCAAATGTTTTCTTTCCAGGCTCTATGCTTGATTTTCTAAATTTTTTCTACTATGCTTGGGAGCAGCTTCTTTCCATGCTCCTGATTTTTATTATCATGTGTTGTCTTCCATTATTAAAATATAAACTATTTGAAGTCAAGGATCGTTTCCTTCTATCTGTATTTGTTACCACAATGCTTAGTATAGTGCTTGGCACATACAATAACATATAATAACACTTCATAAATGCTTGTTTTCTAAGGCCATACAGCTGAGAAATTAGTTGGTAGAATTTTCCCCTTAACTTGAAGTCTCTTTGGCTTCTTTGTGACTATCATTTTCTTTCATCCCTCATCTTTTTCCCCCCGGCTGCGTCATTTTTGATGGACTATTGAATATCTATGTGGAGAAAGCTTTTCTGTAGGGAAAAATAATCCTTTTAGAATGATAAAAAAATAGCAGCAATAAAACAATATATGTGAGGTTAACACGCCTCATCCCTGAAGTCCTCCATTTTTCCTTTATAAATGATTGGAATATGGCAAATGTGAGTCATTCCATATATTGTATCAAAATCCTAACTCCTGGTTAAATCATAACTGAGAGGACCATATAGAAAACTGTATTTAGAGTGTTTGTTTCCCACAGAACTATTTAGGGACTTGTAAACAATGTAATTATTGAATTTAACATTAACAATTCCTTGGTACCAGTATATTCCCATTTTGACTTCATCTCCTTTCGAGCCCTTATAGTAGTCCTTTAAGCCTATCAATCATTGATGTGACCAGTCATAACAGCTCTTAAAAGAAGTCCCCTGTGGTTGTCAAAATGAAAACTCTTACCCATTCCACATTCAAACTACAGTCCTTAAACATATTCAAGGAAGCACCTAATGAAATCTAATGTAAGCTAGAATTACCTATCTCAGGGAACTTTATTTAAATACTATTTCTTATGTTAATAAGGGAGGGGAAATTAAGTAAAACAAATGGTTGATCAATATGAACCAAAATAAAGTAATCCTAGAACTAAAATAACCATCTTCCATGAATTAAATTTTTTAGGGAAAGCATATATTTTGGATTATGGATTTATAGCTATAGATTTACTCAAATCATAATTCCTAGATGATTCTTATTCTGTTTTATAATTACACAGAAATTTCCACAGGTTGAAATGGTTGTATTCTTTTAGACACTTCTATTGATAACTTGGCTTCTCATTCAAGGTCTGCATTGTTCCCTTGTCTCATCTAATGACTCAGATGTGTCTATGTTCTCATGCCTGTGTTCAGATGTGCCTGTCTTCTTGGTTTTTAAGTTTCTTGAAGGCAGGAACTAGTTCTCTTTTCTCTTTGTATCTCTTCTAAGGATTTGTACAGGATGAAGATATAGTAGGTAAGCTTACTTTGAGAAGATATCTTTTTCTCTTTTATCAACACAAATAAGCTCAGATTTCTGTGCAAATGTTGTTCATGGTGTATATATATGTTTGTGTTGTTTTGGGATTATAACCTAGACTAGGACAAGGAAATAAGTGCTAAACTTCAGTAGTACATAAAAAGCAATCATAGTACAGCATGTAGAAGGATAACTTTGGCAGATTTGTCCTTGATGCCCAGAGGTAAAGGAAAATGCTGGCTGTCCTGATTTTCAGATTATAAATAATGAACATGAAACAAATCTCTTCTAAATTATAGACCTCCTCTTGCTCTCAACTTTTTATATGTAATATAAATATAAGATTCAAAATAGTACATGTACTTAAAGATAGTATGAGTCACTCATTTCCACCCTTTATTTGTACAACGACAAACCAATAGGAAACATTGGTTAAGGCAGCTATGGTTAGGACTCAATTAATATTTTCCCAGGACTGTAAAATTAATATCTTTTCATGACCCATTAGAAAATTGGATAGTAGACAGAATTAGGATGTTTGTCCAAATAATTAAACCATCCTTAAGAAATTAAGAATTAAATTATTGAATGCATAAATTAAAGAGAAATAAGTTGATATAATAAATTTTATGGGGTTAGCTTTATGTTTTCTTTTATATTCCCAATATCCTGCCTCCTTATGTAATCACAGACCAACATACTGAATTATTTCACATTCAGTGATGTATTAATTATCTAGGCATCATGGAAAGATAGCATGAGAATCCCTGCACGACTAAATATGCCAGGACTAAATGTGGCAGCATGCCTTATGTGTAGAATGGCATTTTTAGGCAGCATGTGTGCAATCTATTCAGCCTCTTTTCTTTCTTTTTTTGGCCTTTGATTCTCTTACCAGCTGCATCTAAATAATGTAGATGGCATAAGAATTTCATGGGTATATTTAAATGTAGATTTGATGAGACAGTAAGTAAAATAATTTCAAATAATATATTTATTGAAACATAAGTACTATTGAATAGTTATAATGCAGGCAACTCTGCTATAATCAAACTCTATTTTCAGTAAAGAAAAATAATTTCCTGTATGACATTGGTATATAGCAGTGTGTTAGTTGCACTCCTTTTCAAAGATCTTCATGCTTATCCTAACCTATAAAGAAAAAAATGTCTTCGTTAAAGTAATTTTGCATTGGGTTTATTCATATTGTTTTGAGGTTTGTACCTGTTACAACCTCAGAATATGGAATTCTCACTTCTGACTCCTCCAATGTAAATCTACAACTGTTTCTGCACTTTGAATTCTTAGAGGTTTGTTTAATTTCAACACTGAGAGGTTGAGTGATTTACTGAAGGTCACAAAGCCACATAGGCATCAAAGGCATAATTTGAACAAAGCACTTCTTTCTATTCACTATACCATGTTTCCTTTTATCCTAGAATTGCTTTTTTTTATTATAATGCTTATTATAAGAGTATACTCAATAAATCAATCAACAAGCAAGTATGTAATTTTTATTGTGTGTCAGACACTGTATTAGACAATGGGAACACAGTGGGAAAAATGGCGTAGGCTTTGCCCTCAAGTGGTTCACAGTTTATCGGGGAGACAAAATGTTTCTATATGAATAACATATGTGTATATACATACACACAAATATGTACATACTTACCTATATACAAATGCATACACATGCATAGACATATATACATGCATATAAACGCACATATACACAATGAATATAGTATAATTTTTTAAGGGAGGAGACCTGCAACTGGGTTTTATCTAGAAGTTGGTGCTTGAGCTGAATTTGGAAGGAAATGGGGATTTAAAAAGGAGGGAGTTCATTCTAGGCATCAGGGACAACCAATGCAAGTGTGTCATTTGTGAGCAAGAGCGACAAGGTCAATTCCCCTAGACAGTAGAATGCAGAGAGAGAAATGATGTATAATGAGGCTAGGAAGTTACATGGGGGCCAAGATGAGAGATCTTTAAAAAGCCAAAAAGAAGAGTTTATATTTGATCCTAAAGCCAAAAGGGAGGCATTTGAATTTATTGAGTGATCAAACTTAAGCTTTAGAAAAAATAATTTTGTCATTTGTTTGAAGGATGGTGTTGAGTGAGGAGATATGAGGTAAGAGACCACTTAAGAGGTTATTTCAATAATAAAATTGAGATGTGATGAGGGTCTGGACTAGAGTGGTACCCTGAAAATAGAAAAATATAGGCGATTTTATAGAATATTAATTCCACATCTGTATAAATAAAATAACATTTATTGACAGTTACATTTTTTAAACTTAGTCTTAATATTTAGAGCTAGAAAGGGTCTTATAGTTTATCCAGTCAATAGTGTCTCTGAAAAGTGAGAACACTGATGTCTAGAGAAGTAAAGTGAACTATACCAGTAATAGGTGGCAAGGCCAGGATTTGAATGAAGGAATTTGGCTCCAAATCTTGTGATCTTTCTTCTATACTTTCTGTTGCCTTATGATCTTTATTAATTCAACAAGCTTTTATTAAGCACTTGCTTAATAGTAAGTACTAAACACTTTTATAGATGCTAGGATACAAAGGAAAAAAAAATCCCTGCCCTCAAGGATCTTATATTTTGTTGCATTTATGAAAATGATTAAGATATTGCTGAAATAACAAAACTAATGATTTTCTATTACTCTTTAAATATTTACATCCCTCTTTAAGTTCATGTAAAATTCTATATACCTGAATTAAATAAGTATATATTAAATAAAAAAAAGATATTGCTGAAATATCTTGGGATAATGATGATGATGATGATAGAGCTATTAATCTATTGCCACAACTGGCATAATCATCCCCCTTCTCTCTGTATCTCTCCATCATTACCTTCACATACTCTTACCTTTTTCTAACCTCATTTTTACCCCAGTTACTTTTTCCTGAAAAATGATTCAAAGCCTTGGGCAGCTCCAAAATGAAAATAAAGCAGATCTTTTCTAATTGGCTCAATACAGCCATTTCTAAACCCATTATGGTGGAAGTATAGAATGGCATGTATTAAAATTTCCCCAGCTATTGCCTGACTAGCCAACAAATGGCTGCTAAATTTAACAGTGAAGAACTTAGAAAGCCTGACAGATGCAACAACTTATCTCCACTTTGGGTATAAAAATAAAACATTTTCTTTAAGTAGTGCGAAAATCAATGTTGGAACTTTGATTCTGTGTGATATTTTTCTTTAGAATTTTTTGTTTATGCCGTAGTTATAAAATGATACTGCTAGAAATTAAAATAGGTCATTACCAGCACTTTACATGAAAGTAAAACCAAAATGTGATATTAATTATATCATTTCAGTTGGAGAAATAAAACATTGGTATGGTTTATCCCTAGGACTGAATTAGCCTGGGCAACAAAAGGAATAGAATGATTTCCATGCTTCCTCAAAAGGAATAGAATGATATCTAATTCCATTTCAGACTCTGATTATATGAAACTACAGGAGATTTTAAAAATAGGGCCTACCACCAAGGCACCATTGTTTACAGCCATAAAAGCACAGAATCTCAATGTTAGAAAAGCCCTCAAAGTTCATTTATTTCTACCCATATTTGAGAACAAAAAACTCTTCTACAACACCCTCAACTGATGGACTTTTTTAGGATGATCCCATTTCTAAAGGCTACTTTACAGTAGTTCTGATTCATAAGAAATATCTCCTTATATAAAGTGTTCTTATATAAAGCTGACACATTATGACTTTTCACTCATTGCCCCTAGTTCTATATTATGGGACAAAGCAGAGCAAGTCCTTTTGCCATGTGACAGCCCACCTTTGTTCATTGTGTTCAGTCATTTTTCAGTCGTGTCCTATTCTTTGTGACCCCAATGGGGTTTACTTGGTAGAGATGCTATAGTGGTTTGCCATTTCGTTCTCCAGTTTATTTTACAGATGAGGAAACTGAGGCCAACTGGGTTAAGTGACTTGCTCACAGTCACACAGCTACTAAGTGTCTGAGGCTGATTTTAAAGTCGGGAAGATGAGCCTTCTTGACTTCTGACCCAGCACTCTATCCACTGTGCCACCTAGCTGCCCCCTTTGTTCAATAAATCAGTCAATTAACATGCATTTTAAATTTTTTTTTTAATTTTCAATTTCATAGGACAAAACAAGCATTTCCATACCACAATACAATAAAAAAGATTATTGCACAAGAAACTGCAAATCTACCATGTACAACTTACTATTCCCCCAAAATGTACAATAATGTCAACAAGTAAGTTTCTCTCTTTTTTCTTTTTTTTCCTCTCCCCATCCTGGCCTAGAGATGGTCACCATTACACACAAATATACATGTACATGTACATGTACATATACATATATATATTTATGCAAATTTTTCTATACATATTTCCATTTATCAGTTCTTTCTCTGGATTCAGTTTCTTTCTTCATATGTCCTTTATTTTTAATTTGTGTATTTATTACAGTCAAAATGATTTAGTCTCTCAAAGTCTTTCTTAAAACACCATTGCTGTTACTGTATACAATGTTCTCTGGTTCTGCTCACTTCGCTCTTCATCATTTCATGCAAGTCTTTCCATGCCTTTTTAAGATCCTTGAGCTTATCATTCCATATAGCACAGTAGTATTCCATCACAACTGTATACCACAACTTTTTCAGCCATTCCATAATTGATGGGGATTCCTGCAATTCCCAGTTATTTGTCACCACAAAGACAACTGCTAAAAATATTCCGTTCACATTCAAAGATATAATTACTATTTGTGAATTTTCTTCCATCTTATTTTTACGCACTGTTTTCCTTCTCAGTCCCTCCTTTTACCCCATTCCTGTTACCCCATCACCTCTCCCCACCTTCTCAAATCCCATTCTAGAATTTTCTAAAAGTCCCTCTCCCACTCTGGCCCCCAGCTTTCTCACCTCTCTACCTGTTCAGAAGACTTTTGCACCCTTCTAGATATACACATTGCTTCCTCTTCAACCCAGAGTAAGGCACTGTCCTAAGCACTTAACAGAGAAAGAAAGAGCAAAAATAGTCTCTGCTCTTAAGGATCTTACATTCTAGTAGAGGAGACAATACATGCATAAATAGGTATACAGACAATTAAAAATGAGACTAATGCCTACATTTCTATAGTTCTTTAAGGTTTACAAAGCACTATTACAAGTATAACATTTTAAGTATAATCATATATATTATATAATATTTTATAATAATGAATAGATAGAAAGTTGTCTTAGAGGGGGAGGCTCAGAAAGGCTAAGAAAGGCACAGAAAACACCTCCTCTTGAATTTAGGTTTTGATCCCAATCTTGAAGGAACTCAGGGATTCTAAGAGGTAGTACTTAGGAGGGAGAACATTCTGGACATATGAGACAGCCTTGAAAAGGCATAAAAAGAGTAGATGGAACACTCTGTGTAATAGTGTCTAGTCTGATCCCTGGGATCTTCCCCTGTATATTAAAGGGGAAAAAAGGTTATACAATACAGTGTCTTGAACAAGAATTTTATCTCACCCCATTTTTGATCAAACCTTCCTTTAAAGATGACAGATGAGGGGGGGTCCACTAGTTCTCAAGGCAGACCACTCCATTTTGGATAACTATAAGTATGAGGAAGGTTTTCCTGATAAGCTTAATCCTAAACTCATGCATTATGTATCCTGGTGATGTGTTTTCAGCTAGTCAATTAAGGTGAGTAAGTGGCATAGAATGAGTTGATTTTCTTTAAATATCAAAGGGAATGAGGGAACTTGGAGACAACTGAAATGAACCTTACTTGGTAAGCAGTATGATCTCTGAGGAACTTTGAAAAAGAACATAGCTTTCATGGCACATTGGGTAAAAGCTTTTGAGTTTACCAATTATTCTGAAATGGAAACATCAACTTTGAAGAATAACCATTTGAGTAATGGTCAGTATTGATTTTTTATTTTAACAATTAGTACACTAATAACCACATTTGGCATATATTTTATATACACGTTTGACTATTATGTATATAACATATGTACATATATGTCATTTTATGTCATTTTACCAATTATAACAACTCTGTAAGACAGGTGTTATAAGTATTATCAACCCCACCAAATAGACATGGAAACTGATAATCTGAGGATTGTTGTTGCCCATGTTCACACAGCTAATGTGTTACAGGTAGGATTTAACCCTGGGTCTTCAGATTGCAAGTCCAGTTATTCTGTGCTACCACGTGGCCTATAGAAGGTTTTGAATGTGCTCATAGGCATTTAGGAGGTGAGAGCATCCAGAGGAGTGACCAGAATGGTGAAGAATTTCAAGATTTTAGCACATAAGGTTCATTTGAAGGAACTGGGTTGCTTTGTCTGAAGAGTATAAGTCCTTGAACCATGATAACTGCTCTTAATTATTTACAAAGTTGTGACATGGAAGAAAGATTACACTTATTCTGCTTGACCTCATAGAGCAGAAGTATGACTAAAAAGTGGAAATCGAAAAGAAGCAAATTAAGATCTTATATAAAGAAAACCTGGGTGGCAGTTTCTATCAGTAGATAGAACACTGTGCTTAGAATTAGGAAGACTCATTTTCATGAGTTTAAATCTGACCTCAGACACTTATTGCTGTGTAACCCTGGTTAAGTCACCTAACCCTGTGTGCCTCAGGTTCTCATCTATAAAATAAACTGGAGAAGGAAATGACAAACTACTCCAGTATCTTTGCCAAGAAAACTCCAAAATGGGGTCAACAAAAAGTCAGATATGATTGAATTGCTCCAACATCACCAAAAACCTTCCTAACAAATAAAGCTTACAGAGTCCCTACCTCACCCCAGTTCATCAGCACCACCACAAGAAGGCCTACAAGGTGCCACTTGGGAGGCATGTTGTAGAAGGGAAATTGTTCAGGTATGAGTTGAATCAGAAGGGCTCTAAGTTCCTTTCCAACAACTGACATCTGTGATTCTCTAATTACATGATTGTTCTGAGAACAAGTCACTGATCTCACTCAATTCATCACTCCCCTCATTGCTGTTAAAAAATAAAGCTAACCCACATGCTTAGAAAATAAAGTCTTTAGGCTTCAAAAAAAGTTGTGACATTCATTTTATTTTAAAAGACCATTGTTTATTTCCCAGGTGTGATGGGAGAATATGAGCCGAAAATTGAGGTCCATTTTCCTTTCATGGTTACAGCTGCTAAGGGAATGACAGTCAAGATGGAGTGTTTTGCACTTGGCAAGTAAGTACATATTCTTTGATAATTAGATAAAATTGTTTATTAAAATGTGACATATGTAATTTTTTGTTCAGTTCTTTTTGCTCTGTTTCATTTTCCCAAGACGTCATAGGTATAGACTAGATTTTTTTAAGGCTGGCAAGTGGGAATTGACTAAGTAACCAATTACAAATTTCCTGTCTAGTGATTGCTAAAGACAGTAATGTATATGATTCTGGTGTGTGCTGTTTTCAATATAAGAAGTGAACTCCTCCCAATAAATGAAATGTCACATATATTTGCCTACTTTTCATATTATTATGTTCACTTATTTGCCAGTGTTTGGTACTAGTGAAAGTCATCAGGCTATCCTAGAGTTTCCTTTAACTTTTACGTAAATCTTCTAATTGGAAGTCAACTAAGATGATGGTATTGCTAACCAGTTTCTGGATAATGTGTATATTCTGATAAGAAATAATGAAACAATGTTTGAAAAATCATAAGGACCTAATTGTGATAATAGTTATACTGAGCCCATGATTACTTCCACATCTTCTGAGATAATGATAAAATGATAGTACCAGCTGTCTCCATATAAAACACCTAATCATTCCAAAAATCAGCAAGATGATTTATAGCAGACCCAACTGCCCTCCTACATTTCAGGTTTACATCTGTAATAGTTTGTTTTCTACAAAGGTACAGAAACTTATCAGTGATGTTTGTTTATAATACATGTACTGGAAGTTGGAGGAGGGGTTAGAATTTTGATTATCTTTGATTAGAACATGATTATTTATTTTCAACATCATGTCTCGGAGGGCAGTGAGACTTCAAGGTCCTTTCTAGACCATATAATTATAATTTGCTTGAATTGTATCCCTGTATATCACTCTTCCTAATCATTTTACTTCAGTAGTTGATGAACTACCAAAACATTTGTTTAGGGATTAAATGAGCTACATAAAAATGTGAGTGATTATTGAAGTTATTATAACACATGGTTGAAAAATAGCACAGCAAACATTTAAGGGTTAGAAAGATAAAAAGAAGGGTTGATGGAATGATCCCAATAAAACTTCCTCCTTAGGTGAAAGCTCCAATTGTAGTTCTGCTTTAACCAAATTTAACCACTTGGAGGGGAGGGGGACTAGGTCTTATATTTAATCTGAGTGGATAAATATTCCACAATTATTCTATGCACAGAATTTATTTAAATAATATTATGTAAAATAGCACAATGAAAAAATTCAGTACTCTTCAAAGTAACATTTTCTCCCTTGTTACAAATATGGATAGTCAAGCAAAACAAATTCCCACAATGACCATGTCCAAAAATATATGTCTCATGTATCGACACTGTCCCTTCCATCATTTCTTGGAATACAACAATATCATACTACTTTCATATATCATAATTTGTTGAGCTGCTCCCCAAATAATGGGCATTTCCTTAGTTTCCAGTGTTTTATCACTATAAAAAAGAACAGCTATAAATATTTTTGAACATGTAGATCAAAGGAACATTTAGGCAGATGTTTTAGGAAAATTTAAAAAAAATCATACATTAGTGAAGGAGTGGTTTCTTGTAGCAGCAAGCACCCCAATATCCCCAGGGTGACTGCCAACACAGGTTCTTAGATCTGCTTTTCAAAAGGAAAGCAACTCAAAATGGGTTAACAAGCTTACTTTAATCAAAACAAACATATATTACTTAGTTCGGAGGAAAAGGTCAGCACCCCGAACTTCAGAGTATACATACAGATCAAACAGACAGGCTTCCAAACTGTCCAACCATTATATCAGTACCAAATCACAGTTACCAGAGAGGGAAGCATCAACATCTGGGTTTTCAAAGCTGGGGGGCTCTCAACGGCTGCCCAGAGTCTCATCTGGTCAAATCACACAACACTTCTCAAAGTGAGCCCCAAAGCAAAACCTCAAATCAGGGATTATATAGTCTTCTCCTGGCTCAGAGAATGTAACCACCCTCTTGACCCACTGCCCAATCATACAGCATCAAGGTGTGGTCATTCCTGAAAACCAAGCCTCCTACCACAGGCTCCATGTGACCACATTCAGCCTATTAGGAGGCAGAGCATATTTTCAAATCGAGGAAGGTTTTCAGAGTCTCTTAAAGCCAATCAAAGTCTCTTAAGCCAATCAAAGGGCCTACGGGCAGGGAAGATCTTTAAATCTGCATTTCCATTACATTCAGCCCCAAGATCTTTCATGCCCATAGCATACACAACTTACATTTGAATTAGCACTAAAACATCTCTTAGGTCACATTTTCCAGGTACATAAGAAAATCACAATATAATCTCAAAGTACAAAAGTCCAAGTCTTCCACTCATGGGGTAAAATTCTGTTGACACCAGTTATTCCCAATATACTTTTGCCAAGTAAGGGACATGAAAGATCTTGGGGCTGAATGTAAGGGTTATGGGACTTAAAGATCTTCCATGCCCCATTGGACTTGCTGACATAGCAGGAAGGGGAGGGGCAAGAGGAATCAGAAGAAAAGCTAGAGTTCTGGTGGGGACTGGTGGTGGCGGAAGCAACAGAAGCAGCAGCTGTAGATAGAGGTGGAGACACAAACCCCTTTTTGAGCCAGCCAGAATTTCTGCTAAGGACTCTTGTTGGGGACTGCCAAGAACCAGAACTGCCGGGGGGCCGGAGCTGTTGTGAGCATGCTTCCTGGACTCTGAGCAGTTGCTGTGAGTGGGGAGAGAATGACCTTTGCCTGAGGTAGCCTGTTCTGTTTTGAAGGCTTAAGAATGTGGTTGTTTACTACATTAACTACTTGTGCCAATTTCATAACTACTCTGATGGCTTTGACTTTCTGGTTTGGGGACTCAGTTATTTGGTATTTTAATAAATGTTCTGGCTTTATCCCCCATATAGAGAGCCTGATACATTTTGTGATTAATAACTACATAAGCCTACTTATAATTGCCATAGGCATAGTAAATATTGCATTGTTAATACATTTCTATAAAGAGAAAATTAAATGATATAGAAAAATATATGTATCTTTTATGTTTAAAAATATCTGTTAATATTAGTACCATGTAACAGGCTTAACACTCAGGAGTACCTAAACCACAGCTTAAGCTATATATCCTGGCTTCTTTGGTGTGATACCAAAGGTTTTACTACAACCCCAAGTTAAATAATTCTTAAACAATAGCATTTATACTAAAGCTATATAAAGAGAGGTCAAATTGAGAACAAATTCGAGTGATTTAGATTAATACAGCAAAAATAATATGTGTTTCCCCAGGCAGGCTTACTCAATAAGTTGTACCCCTTATTTTGGAAAGTCATAAAATATATTTTTGTAAATTCATCCTTAAAGTTCTCTTTATCCCAAGTGCCAACAGCCAAACCATATATTTTCCTTTGTTAATATTTTATTTTTACTTCAACTCTTCTATTCCTCCTATGTTCAAAATGGAGAAAATTAAGAGACTTGGAAGGGATGGGATTAGCATCAAAGGGAAAACCTCAGTAAATCAATATTTCATTTTGATTCCCTGTCAGTGGAACACCATGAGTACTCTGTCTCTGTATGTGTGTGTGTGTGTGTGTGTGTGTGTGTGTGTGTGTGTGTGTGTGTGTGTGTGAGATTAGGAGCCTCCTTTCTGAAAAGTCTAGTAAACTGAGGGCTGGTGCTATTTTGTTTTTGTCTTTGTATTCCTAGTGCTTATCCCATAGTAAGTGCTAAATAATTATTTGTTGAATTAAAATGAACTATATTCTGCAGACATGTCTCCGTATTCACTAACATAATATTGTTCCACAAAATGCAGAACTTTAAGTAAAGCAATATGGCTAGGGCCAAATTTTCTCCATAGCAGTTATAGTGTTACTAGAAAAACTATAAGATTCATTAATAAAGCTAAATATATAAAATATATTTAAATACAAAATAGAGAAAGCTTGTGCTTTTGTCTGGTTAGGGTTTTTATGATATGCTAATATACCTTGGGCAAGTAATTTCATTTTCTCAGTGCCTCCAAGAAGCTGTTAAGAGACTTTAAGTAGAAAACCCATAAGTAAAGGGAGATTTGTCATCTGGAGTTCTATACACTGATCAATTCTATACTGATCTATCCAGATCAAAGGAAAATAGCATGTGAAGCCCTATTCTATAAGTTATGAAAACTATTACCAAATTTCTTGGCCAGCAAAGGACTACAGAGAATTTCACCTGGATGGTAGAATGGTAGAAGATGAAATAGAACTTAGGCTCAAAATAAAATACCATTGCTGTATAAGCAACAAGTTGCCTGCCATAGACTTTACTCAAGGACCTCCAATGAGAAGGAAGGTAGAACTTACTGAGGTGCCCCATTCTTTTTTGGGTTTTTTTCATAGTTCTAGTTATAAGAAAGTTTTTCTTTATATCAAGTCTAAAATTGCCTCTTTGCATCTTATATCCCATTTCTCTACCTCCTCCCTCAAGATTAGGGGTCAGCAACCTATAATATATGGGTCCATCATTCATTTCAGTAAACCCTTAATGCTAAGAGCACCTATAAACCCACGTTGCTGGTCAGTTTGCCAACCTCACTTCGTAGTTGTTCAACTGAAGCCAACTCTTCATGACCCCATGATGTATAGCAGAGCAGGCCCTTCTATCCTCTATCTCTTGATGTCTGTCATACTTTATGTTTGTTGCTTCCATGACATTATCTATTCATCTCATGCTCAACCATCCCCTTTTCCTTTTGCTTTCAATCTTTCCCAACATTGGGGTCTTTTCCAATGAGTCCCATCTTCTCTTTATGTGGCTAAAGTATTTAAGCTTGAGCTTCAGTATTTGAACTTCCAGAGAATAACCTGAACTAATTTCTTTAAGTATTGACTGATTTGATCTCCTTGCTGTCCAAAAGCTTCTCAAAAGTCTTCTCCAACACAACAATGCAAAAGCATTGATTTGGCAGGGCTCAACTTTTCTTATAGTCCAACTTTTATAACCATATGTTGCTGTTAGAAAAACCATAGCTTTGACTATACAGAGCTTTGTTGGCAAGATGATATCTCTGATTTTTAGTATGTTGCCCAGATTTTCCATAGCTTTCTTTCCAAGGAGGAAATTTAATTTAATTTCATGGCCACTATAGCAGTCTGCAGTGATCTTTGAGCCCAAGAATAAAAAAATCTGACACTACTTCCATGTCTTTTCCCTCTATTTTTCTGAAGTTGATGGGTCCACTTGTCAAGATCTTAGAGTTTTTTTTGTTGTTGTTGCTAAGATTCAAGCCAGCTTTTATACTCACCTCTTCACTCTCATCAAGAGTCTTCTTAATTTTACTTTTCACCATTCTTTTCACTTCTGCTGTAGAGGTGAAAAGAGCCCATTTCTACCTGACAGATTTTCAGAAATTTGAGGGCTACTACCTTAATCCTGAAACTTTTTCTTTCTAGTATAAATAGCCCAGTTCCTTCAACTAATTCTCATAAGACAGGGGCTTTAGATCCTTCACCATTTTGGTTTCCATTCTCTAGGACCTCTGTAGTTCAAGGTCCTTTGAAAAATGTAACACTCAAAACTGAATATGATCATCCATAAACTGACTAGGATGGTGAGTCAGTGAGATTATCATCTCCCTATCCCTCAAAATTATGCCATTCTTAATGCAGTTCACAATTACAATAGATTTTCTGACTGATATATCACTCTATTCATCTGCCTTGAGTCTTCTAGAAGCCCAAGATCTTTTTTCAGATGAAATGTTCTCTAGTCAAGCCACCCCCCCCATTTTGTTCATGACTTTACATTCATCCTTATTAAATGTCATCTTGTTGGGTTCAGTTTGTTTTTTTCCTAGCCTATCAAAATCCTATTTTGATCCATCATCCAGTATGTTATATATCACTCCTAGCTTTATGTCATTTTAAAATTTGATAATAGTGCTATCCTTTTAGCTATATCACTTATAAAATACATTTTAAAAGGACAAGGCCAAGAGGAGATTCTCAGGGCACTAAACTTGAATCTTCCATTTTGACATGGATCACTAACAGCCTTTGGAACCCGGTCATTTATCCTCTTCTGGATTCATACTTTTATCATATTGACCAATAATGACAAATCAGATAGAAACAGGGACAACTAACTCATGCATCAGTATATTTCAGTTGTATATTGACTGATGAAACGATACAGTAACATGATCTATGTTCTATGGAATTTTTATTTCTTTTGTTAAATATTTCCCAATTACATCTTAATTTGGGTTGTACTCTAGAGTGTTACTGGAAGCCCATAAGTCATATGTTTCATACCTCTAATATAGACCATATCTCTCTATTTTTTCCTACAGGAATAGAATGAGGTACTTTATCAAACACTTCTAAAATCTAGATAAGCTACACCTCTAGAATTTCCTTGACCTTGTATAACCTTGTCATAAAAAGGGAAGAAATAAAAATAGGCACACATAACCTGTTCTTGATAAAGCCATTCTGGTTCTTTATGGTCATTCTTTCCTTTTCTAGATTTTCTCTATTTCTTTAATAATACATTCAAGAATTTTAGGGGTGGGGGCAGCTAGGTGGCGCAGTGAGTAGAGTGTCAGCCTTGGAGTCAGAAGGACCTGAGTTTGGATCCAGCCTCAGACACTTAAGGCACACACAAACAAAAACCTAGCCATGTGACCTTGGGCAAGTTACTTAACCCCAATTGCCCTCCAAAAAAAAAAAAGGAATTTTAGGGGTAGCTAGGTGGCACTGTGAATAGAGGACTGTCACTAGAGTCAGGAGGACCTGAGTTCAAATCCAGCCTCAGACACACTAGCCATGTGACCCTTGGGCAAATCACTTAACTCCAATTGCCCTGCCTTACCCTCTCCAAAAAGCCAAAAAAAAAAAAAAAAGAATTTTAGCAAGAAGCAAAGTCAAACTCACTGGCTTAATATGGTTTGTAAATTCCATTCCATTTCCTTCTTTTGTTTCCAAAACTAGAATGTATCCTTTTCCAGACCTGTTAGATGGATGATCTAAGTTTAAGGGTAAAACTAGTTGAATAAATCAACCAAGTCACTCCATCCCACTATAAATAAGTAATATCTTAAAAGGTGGCAACTAGGAACAGACCCTGCAGGATACTAATGAGGGGTTAACTTTAAAAATTTGCATTTAAAATTTTAACAGGTTAGCCATGAATGAAGAGAGAATTAAGTAGAGAAATGGAGGTAGGAGTGCCAGTACTAACAGTCTGGTGTGTCTGTCTTCAAGTATTTTGTTATTGTCAGCATAGTAGTTTTAGGAACATGTGCTACATGGTTTGAAGGGATAGTGAGAGCTAATGAAGTTTTTGTAAGGAAGAGACAGACTTGGACCTGTTTCTATCCAGATAAAAACAGGCTGAAGATGAGAGATTAAATGAGGATAATGGAGGTAGCAGGCAGTCTTTTGATGAAAACAAGAGGGGAGAGGGACAAGGGTAGAGGTAGAATAGAAGACTTTAAAGATGGCTACCTACCACATTATCTGAGATTGAAGGAGAGGAAGATGACATCAAGGGGTTTGGAGATAAAAAGAAAGGAAGAGCTCAAAGCAAATGGTCTTTATTTTCTCAGTAGTGTATAAGACCAGGTCCTCAACTGAGAGAATAAAGGGAGCAGGGAGTGTTAAAGGGAGGTTTCAGAAAAGGAAGAAGGATTTTTACCAGAATCTTTGGGGAGTAGGATCATTTAATTAAGAAGGAGTAAAAGGATTGCTTTTGCTTCACGGAGGGCCCAGTTGAAACTGGATAACAGAAACTTATAGTGTTCTTAGCACAGTTGCTGGAATTCTCCCAGCTTTGTACATTATCTCATGTGTATGATCAGAAGAGACAGAGGGGGAATAATCCAAGGTTGAGGTTTGACAAGATATGAATGGTAAAAGGATTAGAAAGCAAAGGATTTATATAGGACAAGGCAGAATTAAACTGATTAACTATCTGGTTGAAATTAGGAAAATAAGAAAATGAAGTCAGTAGAGTTACTGAGAAAATACTTAAGGGTAAATAGTTTAGAGATCATTTTGAAGATGAAGAATATGTTATGAAGGTTTAATGAATCAGAGAAACTGAAATGAGGAATGACTATGATGCAATAGAGGAATACCAGAATTCTTGTCATGGAATTGGAACTCTTGTGGGAGATGGCAAAATCAAAGGCATGAGCATTCTTTTGTGTAACTGAGGTAGACTAGAGATGTAGGCCATGAGAAATTAAGAATTGGGAAGTTAGTGGTCTTCAGAAAACATCAGCATGGATGTTGAGGTCCTCCAGTCCAAGAGCAGGAATTGGGGAGGAGTCAGGTATAAAACTCCTTGAAAAAGAAGGTAGAATGACCTGAGGGCTAATAGCTAATAATTACCACATCAAGAGAATTAATCAGTAACTTTAAAAAATATATATAAGATACCTAGACTAATAAAATGAGGACTATAGGTATTAAATAACCCAACTTTATATATAAGGAAATCAAACCCAATTTTTTTTTCTACTTTCATAATACATTTCATATATCACCTTCACTCTATTCCCACAGTTGCCACCCTAGTACAAGCTCTCATCGATGCCCTCATGCCAGGACTACTGCAAAAGCCTTTTGATAGGTCTCCCTGCCCAAATTTCTTCCAATTTAAATCTATCATCCATGTCAAAGTGATTTTCCTAAAGTGCCCAATAGCACATACAAGTGAATTCAATCAAGCATTTAAAGGCCAATTAGTATACACTACAAAAATTATTCTAAAAAATGAAGGTGTAGCTTCCTCTATCATACTCGTTTTAGGAGAGCAATAAAGACTTGAAAGAGACAAAACAGACTGGACACACTAGTGGATACTGATACACAAATTTTAAGTAAAAACTCTACGAGGAGACTACAGCAATACACCCAGAAAACATTTTAATATTACTAAGCTGGATTTATGCCAAGAATATAAAGATGGTTAAACACTGCAAAATTCACTAGCATAATTTTACCATAAATATTAAAATAAGAAAAACATGATTATTTTAAAATATATGGGAAAAACCTTAACAAATTTTTTTAAACTTTTAGGTTTTATTTGCTTTGTTTACATCAAATAAAACTAATAAAACCTAAAAAGTATTTGTATAGAATAATACTTCTTTAATATAATATTTAGAAAAATATTTAACACTATTAAACCTTACATATAATAGAGAAACCCTAGAAGGTTTCTCAGCATAATCATGGGTAAAACAAGGTGCCTTTTCTTTCCACCATTACTTGACATAGTTCCAGAAATGCTAACTACAGCAATAAGGCAAGTTATAAACATTACAGAAAAGGAGGCAAAATTATCCCATTAAAAATGATATGATTGTTAACTTAGAAAATAGCAGAGGAGCAATGAAAGAACAAGTTGAGACAATTCATTGCTTTAGTTAAGTAATGGAATATAGAATAAATCTACAAAAAATATAAACATTTCTACATAGTACTAACAACTGGAAAAAGGAAAAAATGAAAAGACAAATTTACAAAGTAAAAAAAATTCTCTGAGTTAATCTATCAAGACTACATGACATATAAATACAACTATAAAACACTATAGTAACAAAGGAAAAATGAATAAATATTTACTGTCCAGAGTTAAGCTAAGCCAATATAGTAAAAATAGTGACACAACTTTAATTTATAAATTTAATTCTAAATCAATCAAATTATGGAAAGGGTAATTTATAAATTACAGAAAATAACAATGTTCACTCAGAATTATAAAATTCCTAAAAATATCAAGGGAAACAGAAAAAAAATATGGTTAATATATTTTTGATGATGACTTCTTTATAATAGCATTTGAGATGTGGTAATGCAATAGCCATATCTTGTTGTAGTAGTAGGGTCCAGTAGAAAAAAAAATTAGGGTAATTATATTTAAATTATCAAATTTAAAACTATGTAAAGCAGTAGTTATTAAAACTATATACTATTAGTTAAAAAGAATAGACTAGATAAGAAACAGAAGTAATCAAAAATCATACTTTAATATCTCATGAGCAGAATGCTATCATTTACTTGGGAAAGAATTCTTTTTTGGAGAAGACTTCTGGGCATAATGGAAAGTAATCTGGCAGAAATTAGGTTTAGATTACTACCTTATACCATCTGTGACTTGAAGTTCCAAGTTAGTACAAGATTTAATATAAAAGATAATATCACTTAAAGAAGAAAATAGAAGAAGAAAGGCATTAGTATTTTTCACTACTATGTCTGGGAGGAGAATTTTTAACCAAACAAGGAATAGAGGAGATCTTCAAAGACAAAAATAGGTTATTTTGATTATATAAAATTGAAAAAAATATTTTGCATTATTAGAATTTGTGGATATAGAATAAGAAGATAATGTATAGAGAGGAAAAGATTAGCATCGATTATTACCAATGAAAGTCTGATACACAAAATGTGTAGGAAATTGTCACAAATATATGCCACTTAGAGGCAGGGTGGTATGCAAGAGCACCATGTCTGGCTTCGTGGCACCTGTTTTCTAATACCACATCAAATAATCTTTTACTCAAATAATGTTTTCCAAAATGGCTCTTTTAATTATTAACTAGTGAACTTGTTCATATGATGAAAGCCAATTAGAAGTACCACAAGAATTTAATCTATTTAACTAGTCATGTAAGTGGTAGGACAAGTGTTTTTAGAATGTTCAGCAATCAGGTTCTTTGACTTTTATAGTTTTCCTGATATATTATTGGATACTGTATGCAGTCAACAATATAAAAAGAGTATAAATCTTGGCTGCTGATGCTTAAATGACTCCATGTGGAAGGGCAAATTTGGCATTATACTGAAACAATAAAAGAAAAGCCCTATATTATAAACCAACATGAAGCTATCTAATAAAACAATCCTGCCTGCTAATAATGTTCCAGGCTTTTTTTTTTTTTTTTTTACTCTACACCCTCCTTATCTTGCTTTTGCAGCCATTTACACACAATCAGATCAGTCTAGCTGAAGAGGCCTTGGACTAGTTACTATAATAATTATGTGAATGACCTTTCCAAACTCATCTGAAACCTGAAGGTAGAGCTGGGAGAGGAGAACACATTCAATTTCCTGCCCTTTTTAGTTCTAGCTTATCTCTATTTCAGATAGCATTTATAAATCCTCTTTTTGTTACTCTCCATCAAGTGCTTATTAGGGGACTAGGACATTAAGGGTTTTTTCCCCTCTTTTTAATGTGTTTATTCCAAATAAGAAAACACCAGTTATCAATTGATGAAGTCATTTTGCCACATTTTGTGTGGGTTTTTTTTTTCTCCCAGACTTTAGCTGAGCTGTCTCAAATGGATGCTCTTCTGGTCCATTGTAACAGTGAGAATGACAAATATTCCTCTGAGACTTTCTGTGGTATGCAATTGGCAAGTCTTCCTGAAAGAGCCTGCTCTTTAGTTACAGATTAATGATTTATTAATAGTGTTTATTTGGAACTGCCAGTCACTAAGGGCTGTAGGAATTAAAAATAAATTGGGGTTGTGCAGTATTTGTCTATCAAACTAAAATCAAATTACTTAATCACTAGATTGACAGAAGATCTGGGGAAGGGAGTCTGTCACTAGGCCAAGGGATCAATAGCTGTTTGTTCCTCAGGGGTAAGTGGTGCATGATGGAGCCAATAGGGAATTACCAGTCCCAATTATTGGAAGTCTTTGCACTGTGGCTATTGAGATGATATCCTCAGTACAGATGGAACTGATATGAAAGACTTCCATTTTATCATAGGAAGGATTTTCCTGGCAACATTTAAGTATATGAATAATTAAAATTAAGGGCATTAGTGCATAGGACCATGAGCTAAGTTCCATCTAGGAATCTGCCTTGAACACAGTAAAGTTTTCTACTGGAAAATTAACCCTTTTGCTCCAGCATTCCTCTATCGGTGATATGGTAGTTTTGGAAGACTCACATAGAACAATTCCATTTTGCTGTATCTCTTTGGTTGTGATTCTACAATTCTAAGATGTCACAGTACCCAAATATTAAATAATGCATGTCTCACTAATATATCATGATATAGATTATGAGAAATTATGTTGATCATTTTATATTGCTTCCACATGACTACGAAAAGTAGCAGAGATTGCCTCCTTGGTGAATGGCCATGTAAAAACATTTGTAATGTTTGACAGTTATAATTATTTGAATGACATTGCATTCAATATAATGGCATTTAGTGCATTGTACTGCAGAAATGTATATGAGGTACTATACTGGGTAAGATATAATCCTTTTGGAAAATACAGGAACATGTGTATATATATATATATATATATATATATATATATATATTTGCATGTATGACATACATGTATGTGTATATCTATCTATCCATGCTTAAATGTAGCCTTCTTGGGTGGGGAGAAAGGGGAAAAAGAACAAAGTAAAAAATGCGCAAGAGAAAACAAAAGAAAACATAAAGTAACAAAGAAAATATGGCAGCTCTGAACACAATGTGTAATATTTATTATATAGGCTTTCTTGAAATGGAAATTTATTCCTTTATATATTAAATCCTCTCTTATATTCTGCTGTGAACATGGCAATGCTTTTATTTAATATTTTATTTCATATTTAAGTTTTATTATTTAAGTTTATAATATTTTCATTTTTCTTTTCTTATTATGTGCTTAAGTTTAAAATAAATTAATTTTAAAAAGAAAATAAGGGAACAGACAGAAAGGAATTATTTGTGATGTAATGGAAAGGATTAAAGTCAGGGAGATCTGGAATTGAATCCTGCCCCTGACACTACTGGTTGTATGACCATAGAATCTCTGCTGTCAAATGGGATAATAAAAACTGAAACAAAAAAACTTAAATGAGTAATTTAATAGAGAACACCATAACCAAATCAACAGATCACAGAGGTAAGATGAAAATAGTGGGAATATTTTCATATGCTCACGTTTTCCTTACTGATAATTTGATTAGAAATTCTATTTTCAATGAATTTCATTTCATCTTTAGAAAAATAACTTTGAAGGGGTGGCTAGGTAATGCAGTGAATAGAGCACTGGCCCTGAAGTCAGGAGTACCTGAGTTCAAATCTGGCCTCAGACACTTAACACACAAAAAACTAGCCATTGTGACCTTGGGCAAGTCGCTTAGCCCCAATTGCCCTCCAAAAAGCAAAAAATAAAAATAAAAATAAATAACTTGATTCTTCAATTGATAAGATCTAATGTTTAGATATTTTTTTTCAAATGAAATATTAATGTTCAAATAGCATGTCTGTTATTGTTGTGTATGAGTAAAGCTTTTTTAATTTTTAGAATATAGGAAAACTATATTTATTTATTGATCCTTAATCTATTTAGCAAAGTGATAAAATGTGCTTTTTTGAAATTTTATAATTTGAATGTCCTTTGGCTCAGGTTCTTAGTCATAATAAAGTCAAAGCTCAAATCAAAATGAAACCCCTCTTTACTCTTCTTTCAAGTCTGGGTGTCAGCATATTCTTGAAGCTTTTCTGATACCTCTTGCTGAATGAAATGAGAGGGATCCTTTTCCTCAGATTTTCTTAATGAACTTAGAAGTTCTTTGCATGCAGGGACTATATCATTTTTCATTTTTGTATCCCCAATGCCTAGTGCATAATAAGTACTTAAAAATGTTTGTTGAGTTGAATTTTATTCCATTCCCTTCCAGGTGAACAAGAACTAGGAAAGGATTAGAAAGAGGAAATTCCCCAAGATTTGATCTTTGTATTAATTCTCTTATATTTCCCTATTTCTTGGAGTTTTCATCCACTTCCATAACTGTAACTACTGCTATAGGTGTTACTACCCATTCTTATCTCTATTCCTAATCTCTCCCCCAAGTCTAAAACTTCTAGCTATCTACTAGACATTTCATTGAGATATGGCACCATCACTTCTGACATATCTAAAACCAAACTCTCAATCATTCCAGTCAAATTGGTTTCTGGTTCTCACTTCATTATTTCAGTTGTTGTAACCGCTACTTTTATATATCCAAAGCTTACAAACTTGAATTCCCTTTGGCTCCTTCCTCTCCCACATGCCCTATATCCAGTTATCAAGTCCCTGTGATTTACTCTTTGATGTTTAACTATTAGTTAAATAATTTATTATTAATTTTTACATTTTTATGCATTTTCTCCCAAAACTGGATTTAACTCGAAGGGACACAGTATACACTTCTTGGGAGATGAATTCTGAAGAATGGGAAACGAATTTGGCAAAAAAAAAAATTAGAAGCAACTTAGAGACTGATTTAGACAGTGTCAACATACATTTCAACAAGCTGAGTCATGAATAGTCCATAAATTTTCTCCAAGTCTTCTTGTGAGTTAGGTTTAAATTCAAATCCTGCCTCAGATACTTAGTGGTTATGTGACCCTGGGAAAATTGCTTAACCACTCTGTGCCTCAATTTTCTCATTTTCAAAATGAGGGTATTGGACTTCATATCCTTTAAGGTTTCATTTAGCTTTTAATATATGATTCTATGATACTATGGTTATCTGGGTTTCTATGTACAGTCCTCTCAGAGTTCAACACCAATGTGGATATTTTTTTCTATTTAGTGGTGTTGGACTTTGTAATTATCATGCCTTCTTCTGAAATAAGTATATACATACCTGGCAATGGACTTTATGTCTCTTATATGAAGACTAGCCTAGCTACCTATGGAACAGCTCTTCATTCCAGAGTAGACCACCAGGTGATGACTTTTGGAAGGCCACAACAACTCATTAGACTCCCTAACACAGCATGGAATTATTAAGATCTTCATCACTGGGGGAGTAGCCTCACAGATAAAGTTAAACATGATTAAGGATTAAAGTAAATGCTGCTGATAGACTTTATCATCATTTTTGTACTCAGATGGTATTCATGGGCAGACATCCAAAATACTATATTTCTACACAAGTAGTCAACATAGTTATCTAATAATGACTTTAATTAATGCGAAATATACACATTAATGGACATTAGCCAATTGAATTTGTAGAGTGCCTATTTTGTAGAAGTCATTGTAGGGAATTACAAAGGAAATAGAAAAAAAATTAGTACTCAGCCTCAAACTGCTTACAATCTAATGGAGAGAGGACAAAGCTACATGAAAAAGAGCTAAGAATACGACAACCAACTGATGTAGTACAGCTCTGTATATAAGTGCCAAAAAGAGAGTAGAGGACTAGAACTAGTTATCAGGGCAGATGTACCCCACTCTTTAAAATTGATAAATTGACAAATTGGCCTACTATTTTATAAACTGGCTTAATATGATGTTATGACATAGGTTAGAATGAATAAGTTGCTCAGAACACAATCACTCTGAGTATTTATAGAGGGGTGTGTGTGTGTGTGTGTGTGTGTGTGTGTGTGCCCTGAAAGGAGTACAACATTCCATTAAAGAGCTTTTCATCTTATTATGAATTACTATGACTCATGATCATACTTTGTATTTTAAAACTCTGGGATAGGCTACATGGGAACCTCAGAAAACACCCAATAATATTCTCATAAATAAACATGAAGCTGTTATCTTATCTTCAAAGCTTATAGGCTTGAAGTCACTTTGACTCCTTCCCCTCCCTTGCTTCCTATATCTAGTCATACATATGTATATATGTATTGTATGTATACACACATGCATATATACACCCACTGAATACTTGGTGACCTTATCAAGGCAAAGCTACCCTTTAAAGCTCAGCCCAAATCAGCAATCCAGTTTCTACACTAACAACAGATTTCTACTTACAGGTTGCCTTGGGCTTGATGTTTTACAGTTCATTAGTTTACTTCATCATCTCCCAAAAGATATGCAACTGTTCCATGATGTTTTATGATAAGAATATTAATGGATGATTTCTGAGATTCTCATATTATAGCCTATTCCAGATTTTAAATATTCTAAGGTTGGTCATGAGTTATTCACATTAGCATGACAAAATCTTCAATTGCATGTTCTACTCCCTCAGGGGTTTATGTAAATTTAAACTTAGGGTGATTAGGTTCTGTATAATTAATTGTTGCTAACCCACGTCACACTGCATTGATTTGTAAAACAAAAAGATAATTTGGTGAATTTATAAATTAATAAAGTGGGGCATATTTGCCCTGATAATTAGATCTGGTAATCTCCTCAAGACTCCTCTTTACTGGTGGACAAAATCTACACATGAAACCCAATTATTACTTAGATAATTGATTGATGACCATAGGATTAGAGAGAGTATTCATTTTGTGTGTACCTCTTTTCCCCCCAAATTTCTGACTTTTAAAAATTTATATCTTTGATTTGTATGTCATTTTCATTTCTGATTATATCACTCTTCCCTTTGCAAAGAAGGAAAGGGGGTATATTGTCTTGCCTCTTCTATAAGAACAATCTTGATCATTAGAATTAGGCAGCATTTAATTTTATTTTTGTTATTTTTTCCATTTATAATGTTACAGTTTGCATACATTCTATGACTTATAAAAAGTTAGAGACATAATTTCTGGATAATTAACCATTTTTGTTAATTATGGCTAGAAACAATTAATGAAAGATGATCATTTGGCTTTCTCTCATAAACCAAAAATGAATCATGTTGGCCTCTCAATGCTTATATGCCCTTGGAAAAGTGGGTGTTAATTATAGGCGGCAATCAACTCTGATTGGTTAACAATTAATGAGAGAACGAGTATTATAATGAAAGGTGGACCTCTTCTAATGAGGGACTGGGTTCTGACTCTGATAATGTCACTCATGGATAAAGAGAGACTCATCTCAAGCCAGAATACTCCCACCTCTTGGCAATCTATACAAAAGGGACCTAGCCCCAACCAAAGCCTGAGTAGAGCACAATGGGCTGGAATTTACCTAGATTAGATTCCTTTAACTCTTTAATCAGAATTAAGCTTCCACAGTTGGATGCGGTCTTGAACAAGATTGAGGAGAACATTAAATTCAATCTCATCATTGGCTCTGTTCTTCAGAAGCTGACTGAATAATCTTATAAGGGGCTGATTTTTGAATGAGGAAATAGAAAAGGAAAAACCTTAATCTCAATTAATAATTGGTTATTAATATGAGAAAAATAATTTCTCTCAATTTTTATTTTAAATTTCCTTTTTTGTTACAACTCTATCTCCCGCAAATATAAACATTTCAATTATAAACAACAAGAAAAATAATTGTATAATTAACTTTGATCTATTCCATTAGAAATTTTGTTTTTACTCTAAATATACACACATTTATAGGAATATAAAAATTTTTCTACTTTCTTCAATAGTTCATATATTTTCATTTGCTTCTGTGAATTTTCATAGTCATTGTTTCATACAATGTAAAATGTTCCATTACATTAATTTACTACAATTTGTTTGATTATTCCCCAATCCATAGGCATGTACACACTTTCCAGTTCTTTGCCAGTACAAAAAGTGTTACAAATGTTTTAGTGCATATTAGACTTTTATGTCATTTACCTCTTTGGGGTATGTTTCTAGCCCCAAGATTGCTGAGGAAAAGGGAAGGAATGTGTTAGCTACTTTTTAGCATAATTACAAATATTTTCCAGAATCACTGGACCAATTCACAGATCCACCAAGAGTGTATACCAATTAGCTGTTAATTGGCAAATTTAAACTTCTCATTCTCAGTCTTCATTCTCCACCAAAGATCTAAGGAAGCACTCTTAATGAGTCCTTAGGGCTCTGAGGAGTGAATATAGCCTGGGATTGTGAGAGAGTGATCTGAGGTTACCCTTAAGGTACAAGGTAGATGGATAGGATAGGGAACCGAGGGAAATGGGACTTCTTTTGTTTGAGTAGGTGCAAGAGGGAAGTGGTGGACAGTTCCCCTACACTTAGACAAATAATTTTGTTCTAAAGACATGCTTTATTAATTTGTTTAAGGGCTAATTACATTAGTTAGGCAAGTTAGGTGGCACAGTGGAGAGAATCCTGGGCTTGGAATCAGGAGTTCATCTTCATGAGTTCAGATTCTGCCTTAAACATTTACTAGCTGGGTAACCCTAGGCAAGTCATTTAATTAACCCTGTTTGCCTCGGTTTCTCATCCATAAAAATGATCTGGATAAGGAAATGGTAAACCACTATAATATCTTTGCCAATAAAACCCCAGATGTAACCACACAAAGAGTTGGACACAACTGAACAATAACACAAACAGTTTGATTAGTTTGTCTGCCCTGCTTCAGGATGAAGAGATTTGGGGTCATTGAAAGGTTTCTATTTGTTCATTTGCCTGTTTTATAGAACTTCTCCATAAAGTCATTGAGGAATTAAGCCAATTCCAAGCCCAGATTGATTTAAATTAGGGAGTTTATGGGTGCCCAAGTTGAAGGAAAATGGCATTTCCTCATTATTTTTATTTTTATATTATTAGATTATTTTTATACAAATTTTAGTAACATTGCCTCACCCAAGAGAATGTAGCTCCTTGAGGGCCTGGACTATCTCATTTTAGGTTATTATTCTTTTTTTATCCTTAGGACCTAGAATATGGGAAACATTTTATAAATTTGTATTGATTTAAATCTAGCTTTCTCTCTCTGTAGCATTTGACACTATTTACCGAGTCACTCAAGAAATATTTTTTTCTCTTCATGCAGGAAACCAGTCATTATTGATTCTTCTCCTACTGGTCACCTTACTTCCCCTTCTCCCAAAACCTCTTCACCTTAAAAAGAGTTCTCTTCCTTTAAAAAATATTCTTAGGTTTCTTTATCTGGATTTCTCCTTTGTCCCCATCATATTCTATTCTGTTGTTTTTCAGTTGCATCTAACTCATCATAACTTCATATGGGGTTTTCTTGGCAAGAATACCATTTCCTTCTCCAATTGATTTGTCAGAAGAGGAAACTTAGGCAAACAGGGTTAAGTGACTTGTCCAGGGTCACACAATTAGTAGGCATCTGAGGCCAGATTTGACCTTAGGAAGATGAGTCTTCCTGACTCCAGGCACATCACTCTATCCACTGCACCACCTAGTTATCCATCACATTCTGCCTCCCATTATACTTATTTTGTATTTCTCATGTCTCCCCTACTAGATGATGCATTCCATTCCTTTAAAGCAGCAATGGTGTCTTCCCCTCCCAATCCCATTTTGTATTCCCAACACCTATAACAGTGACATGTATAGAGTAATCACTTTTTAAATTTTGTAATAATTGGGTTACTAAGCCTATTTATTTCTCTAATTTGTTGTGAAACCTTGCCAATTAGTACTTACAGCAACAACAAAAACAAAAACTACCTTTCTGGAGCTTGGGCATTAAGGTTGTAGAATGAGATAGAAAACAGAGAGAGACCTGATTATGTATTAAATTGATATTTAAATATTTAAAAAATATGGCAATCACTAAATAAATATTTGTTGAAATAAATTGCATTGGGTCCCTTCTGAAAAGAATTCTCTAGATTGTTTATCAACAATTTATTCATGCATTGATCAAATATCCATTAACCATCTATAAAATGCCAGTCCTTGCCCTCAAAGCATTTAAATTCTATTTGAGGGGAGCAAAAGGAACACAAATAAGTAAATACAAAATAAACATTAACTAAATTTAAAGGGCTGTTTCTATGACTGTTGCATGCAAAGAATGTTAGTCACTTTTTATATGAATCTATTTCATAAGCTTGAAATTAAAATTAGTTCTTATGATTGCACCAAGAATTCTGGTTGCAAGAAAACTTAGATCAAATTGGAGTACTGCAGTCAATACTCCTTAGTTATACTCAGCAAGTCCACTAGTGCTTCCATTAGATGAAAGTCAGTGAAATATGTCTGCATCTATAATATATAATTAAAGTTGTTTGGAAATGCTTACTGCTTCATATGGCCTCACCAGATGTCCCTTGCATTATCATTCACCCCTATAATTAGCATAATTTGGATCACATGTTGCATTAATAAAAATGATGTTATTTGAGCAAAATTGGTTACCCATTACCTCCATTGTCCCCTGCAACTACAGGACATGGGCATTTTCAAGACAACAATGGTATTTTCTATTGGGTTTGATTATGTTGACTTTCTGGGTCTATAAGCAGTTAAATCCTCATAAGCTAAATTATAAAGACAAGAAATCTTAAGGGTCAACAAAAACAACAAGCAACACCACCAACAACAACTAAATGCCTTCCATTTTCAATTCTTTGCAACGCAAAATATCAGAGCCTCCATTTTTTCTACTGGTCACTGTTGTTATTGGTAACTATATGGTATATAACTTATTTTCCTCTAAAATCATTATAAGTTTATATCCCAATCAGAAAAATAGTTTTCAGTTAATAGTTTAGGGATTAAAAATCATTGTGTAATTTCCTAAAAGTAATCCAGGCTGCTCTCCACCTACTATTCAATTCTGGGCCCTGCTCAATGTCCACCCTCAGTGCCTAATCATAATAATTAGTATGGAATTTTAGTGTTTGCAAAGCATTTTACCAATATTATCTCATTTGTGCTTCACAACAACCCAGGAGTGGCATATGCTATTATTATCTCCACTTTATAAATGAGGAAATTGAGGCTCAAAGGGTTAAGGGACATGTCCAAAGTTATATAGCTAGTATTATCTAAGACTGATTTTGAACTCAGGTCTTCCTGTCTCACAAGTGTGTTACTCTATCCATCATGCCACCTAGTTGCTGGAATATGGGCTGATAGATTGACTCTATAAATTTACCTTCCAAATATTCTGGGAGTTTTCTTTTTGGGATCTTTTTCAGGAGGTGATCGGTGGATTCTTTCAACCTCTATTTTGCCCTCTGGATCTAAAACATCAGGGCAGTTTTCCTTGAGAATTTCTTGAAGGGTGATTTCTAGGTTCTTTCCTTGATCATGGCTTTCAGGTAGTCCAATAATTTTTAAATTGTCTCTCCTGGATCTATTCTCCAGGTCAGTGGTTTTTCCCATGAGATATTTCACATTGCCTTCTAATCTTTCATTTGTTTGGATCTGCTTAACAGCATCTTGATTTCTCATAAAGTCACTAGCTTCCATTTGCTCCAGTCTAACCTGAAGGAATGAATCTCCTCAGTGAACTTTTGAGATTCTTTTTCCATCTGGCAAATTCGACTTTTTAAGGCATTCTTCTCCTCAATGCCCTTTTGGGCCTCCTTTGCCATTTGAGTTAGTCTATTTTTTAAGGTGTTGTTTTCCTCAGTCAGGCTGTTGACCCTCATTTCATACTTTTCCTGCATCCTTCTCATTTCTCTTTCTAATTTTCCTCCACTTCTCTTATTTGATTTTTAAAGTCCTTCTTAAGGTCCTCTATGGCCTGCAACCCACTCATGTTTTCCCCTGGGGCTTTTGGAGTAGGACTTCTGACCTCACAGTCCTTTTCCTGCTCTATGCCCCCAAAATAGGAGTCTAGGGTTGCATTTTCTGTTTCCTTTGCCTTGGCATGTTGCCACTTAATTGCTTGACTTTTGGGCTTGTTGCCACACTATGGCTTTAAGGCCAGCTAGAGGAATTTTCGTCCCGAATGTGTTGGGGGGCAACTTCCGTTTCTGGCAAGCTGTAAACCCACCCACAGCTTCCACCCTAGATCACAATCTAGATCCAGGGAGGTTAAAGCAAGAGCGATTACCCCCCAAGACTGATCGCTGGATCTCCCCACGATTTGTAGGCTGGGAGCCGGAAATGCCTCTGAAAACTACAAAATGGCGTGTCTCCTCAGCGGCTTCTAGCCCCCAGGGGAGGGAGCTGACGCATTCCCCAAATACAGGTCCCAAAGTCCATAGGACACTAACCTCTTACTTTGTCCTAGGCATGTCTATGTTGATAATTCTGGCGTCCCCACAGCTCCTGGTGTTCTGGGGTTCCTCCAGCTGGTTGCTGGCCCTGCCGCCCTGGGGCTAAAACCTCGGCTCAAGTGGACCTGGGCTCAGCTCGGCTCCTGCGCTCTGCTCGCTGCCGGCTCCCAGACCACTGCGCTGGTCCTTCCTGCAGGGTGCTGGGCTGTCCTCAGCGGGAGGTTAGCTTCTCTGTGTCGTTCTGTGGGTGCTGGGGCTCCAGAAGTTTTTCAGAGTCCTTTTTTACATAGTTTGTGGAGAATCTGGGGGCAGAGAGGCTTGGAGGAGCTGTTTCTACTCCGCCATCTTGGCTCCTCCCCCTTACCTTCCAAATATTCTGGACAATAACATTCTTCATTCACTAAATTTTTCCCATATGCTATTAGACTGAATTCATGAGTAATGAATCTCACTGAGGAAACTTTGCAATATTCAAAAAGTTATTAACATAATGTCATCTGTCTCAGAAACATCTTAAAGATGGTCTCATGTATAAAGAGTTCATCTATTATTTAAACTATGTGCTAGACATTTACTAACATTTACCCAACCATTACTAACACCACTGGCAATCAGACATTTCCCTATCTCATGCCTTGTTTGACACAAATAAGAAGATCACCAAAATTAGTCATACTTATTTATCTTATGCTTTATTAACTTCTGGTTTACATGATTCATTTCCACCAGATTTTGAGTTACAAATTTTCTCCCTGCTTTTCCCATACTCATGTCCCCAAAACAGCTATCCCACTGGATATCCCCTCCTCCAATCTGCTCTCTCCCATATCTTCACCCATACCCCCTTTGACTTTTCCAGTAGGTCATGGTGGATCTCTATGCCCCAGTGCCTGTATATATTATTTCCCAATTACATGTATTGGGAATATATATATATATATAATATATTATTATATAATATATAATATAATACATAATATATAATATTACATAATATATATAATATGTAAATAGTATTGATAATAGTGTGTGTGTATATATATATATATATATGTTTTTAGCATTTGGTTTTAAAACTTTGAATTCCAGATTCATTCCCTTCCTCCCTTGTCACCCACCCCCACTGCGAAGATAAGCAACTCAATATAGGTTGTATGTGTGTAGCTAATGCAAAATATTACCATAGTAGATATATTATAAAAGACTAATTATATTTTCCTCCTTCCTATCCCTCCTCCCACTTGTTCTATTCTCTACTTTGGTTATGTCCCTTTTCAATAGTGGGTGCTTCTAACTTCCAACTCCCCCAACCTGCCCTCCCTTCCATCATTCCCCCCTCTCATCTCCTTCCCCCCTACTCTCCTGTAGGGTGAGATACACTATTTAGTGTGTATGTCATTCCCTCCCTGAGTCAAATTCAGTACTAATAAGGTTGACCCATTCCCTTTTGCCTTCCCCTCCATTGCAACCATTTTCCCTTGCTTCTTTTACATGAGATAGTTTACCCCCATTTTGTCTCTCCCCATCTCCTCTCATTATATTCCTCTCTCACCTCTTAATTTCAACTTTTAAGTATCATCCCTTCCTATTAAAATGGTCCTGTGCCCTCTATGTATACCTGTCAACATATATATACACATTCACATATGTATTCATATACCTTGTATTCCCTTCAATCATTTTCATACTGAGAAAAGTTTCATCAGTTGCAATTATCATTTTTCCATGTAGGAATGCAAATAGTTCAACTTTGATAAGTTCCTTATGTTTTCTTTTCCCTGTTTACCTTCTCATGCTTCCCTTGCTTCTTGTATCTAAATGTCAAATTTTCTATTCAACTTTGTTTTTTCTTCAAGCATACTTTAGAGTCTTCCTTTCCACTTAATTAACAAATTACCCTGAAACATGATACTCAGTTTTGGTGGGTAGGTGATTCTTAGTTTTAATCCCAGCTCCTTTGACCTGCGGAATATCTTACTACAGGCCCTTTTATCCCTCAGTGTTGAAGCTGCCAGATCCTATGTTATCCTGATTGTGTTTCCACAATATTGAAATTGTTTCTTCCTGGCTGCTTGTAGTATTTTCTCCTTGATCTGGGGATTCTGGAACCTGGCTATAATATTCCTGGGAGTTTTCTTCTTGGGATCTTTTTCAGGAGGTGATCTGTGGATTCTTTCAACCTCTATTTTGCCCTCTGGATCTAAAACATCAGGGCAGTTTTCCTTGCGAATTTCTTGAAGGGTGATTTCTAGGTTCTTTCTTTGATCATGGCTTTCAGGTAGTCCAATAATTTTTAAATTTGTCTCTCCTGGATCTATTTTCCAGGTCAGTGGTTTTTCCCATGAGATATTTCACATTGCCTTCTAGTCTTTCATTTGTTTGGATCTGCTTAACAGCATCTTGATTTCTCATAAAGTCACTAGCTTCCATTTGCTCCAGTCTAACTCCTAAGTGTCTCAGTGGCTACTTACCCTGGGGGCAAAAGCAGACATTCTCCCAACTAGTGGGTCCCCAAGTCCATACTGCACTAACCGCTCACTTTGTCCTTGGCATCTATGTGTTGATAATTCTGGAAATGCCACAGCTGTTGGTGTTCTGGATTCCCTCCAGCCGGCTGCTGGTCAGGCCAGCCCTGGGGCTAAAACCTCTGACTCATGTGGGGCTGGGGTCAGCAGTTTGCATCAAGCTACATTGACAGAAATTCCTGACTAAGAAATTCCTACCCACTGGAAAAATCACAGATCAGGTTCAAGGCTAACAACAAAATTGTTGATACATCATCACAACTTTTTACTGACTGCCAAATTATTTCTAATGAGTAAAATTCACTTGCATTTTTCTAGTGATGTCATATGGGTATAAAATAATCCCTAAAGAATTAAAGTGATAGTTAATCCAAAGAGTCATGGAGAAGGTCATGAAGGACCTTTATACTGTAAACAACTATATATAAGAAGTTGTGTAAAACATACTATCTAAAAAGAATATACATCTGTAGCACAAACATAATATTCATAGCACCAGCAGTGACTATTAAAATGCCAGTATAGTTCTGAATTACAAAATATAACAGAGGCAAAACATTTATTCAGACACCAGAAAGCCACATGCCCAAACCAGAAAGCTAAATCCCACCACTAGAAAACCAAATCCATTATAGCAACAAAGAAGTTAATACACCATAATACAGCAGGGATCCACACCATACCTATCTGTCTACTTGCCTGTGTCCTTTCCTCCCTCCAGCTTTAACTGCCCTGACTCCCAGTTCCCTCTGGGTTCTGTTTCACTAGTTCAGCAAGCTCCTCCCACCACAGATTCCATTTGATTTCATTCCACCTATTAAGGGGCAGGGAAGATCTACAAATTCCCATTACCATTACAGCATCTAGTCAAATACCTCATTTTATAGGATAGAAAAATGAAGCCCAAAGACACTTAGTCCAGTTGAAAGTGCTAAAAGAAGGACACAGACTAGACTCCAGGTCAACTTAACCTTGGCCAGTCCACTTTCTATTACTCGCTTCCTCCTCAGATATATTTAGTCCCATTGTCTTAAGAAGGAGACCCAAAATGGAATGTCTTTTAGCAGTTGAAAAATATTGGAATACACACATGCTTATTGACAGGAAAATTATTATTGAATTTTGACGTAAGACAACATCAAAATAAGATTATTCCAAATGTTTACATTGGACTAGTCATACATCAGCAGCCTCAGCCAGGCTAACTATTTGAATGATGCTGTTTCAAACACATATTATAAAATTTATATACTAGTGAACATAATTCAAAATCCCTCAAACCTTGTTGCTCACCACTACTTTATGTAGCCAGGCCTCAATCTCTGTGTAGCCCCAAAATTCTATAATGCATTTTTAAAGAGGTGGTTAGGGACCATAGGGAAAAGAAGTGTTGGTTGCAAACTGGTTAAGAACCAGTATGATTTCACCTGAAACAGCTCATTTGCACAAAGCTAACCTTATTTCCTTTTATGTCAGGGTAAACTAGTAAATCAGTTTGGAATGCTGTAGATTTAGTTTATCTAGTTTGTAGCAAAGCATGTAAAAAGAATTTCTCATCCTACTCTTGTGGAAAAGGTGGAGTAATATGGGCAAGATTACAGACATATTATGAATTCAAAATTGACTGAATGAATAGACCCTCAAACTAGTTATTGATCATTCATTGTCAACTTGGAAGGTCTCCAGGTACCCTAAGCTATTGAATATTTTTATCACTGGCTTAAGAAAAGGCAAAGATGGCATGCTGATCAAGTTTACTAGTGACACATATAGCTGAAAGGGATGTTCCATGACAGTGTCAGAATTCAATAAAATTTAATTTTTTAGGAAATTCTGCTGAATCAAATAAGATGAAATTTGCTAAGTATAAATAACATCTAACACATTCAAAAATCCACTCTAAAAGTACAAGATAAGGGAAGTATGGCTAGAGAGTAATTCCTCCGAGAAAGATCTGATCTAATTATGGGATACAGGATCAATATGAACAAAAATATGATGAGGAACCAAGAAAGTTAAAGTTAGCTTAAACTGTATCAAGAAAAATATATAGGACTACAATAGGTAATATGATCTTATATCTCTGCACTATTCAGAAGACATCTATAGTACTGAATACAGTTCTGGACACCATTTTGGGGGAAGGGCATGGTGAGTATTCAGAGGAAAGTAAGATGGTGAATGGCCTTGCGTGCAGAATTATCTGAGGGTACCAGAAATGTTTAGACTGTGAACAGAATATCAGAAAGAATATCAGAGACACATGGAATGGCAAGAGGCAGGGGGATAGATTTATCCTATTGGTTGAGAGGGTGGTTACTAGGTGAAAATTATAGGTAGGAAATTTAATCTTGATATGGGGGAAAGCTTCCTTAAAATTAGAGATATCCAAAACTGAACTGAGCAGCTTTAGGGGGGTAAGTGGGTTCCCCCTCATTAGGTTCTTTAATGAAAAGCTAACTAACCACTTTTATAGTATGTTGTAGAAATGTTTCTAGTTCAGCTATGGGTTGGACTAGATTACTGAAGTTCCCTTTCAACCCCAAGATTTTGTGATGCTATGTCTTATCTAAATGGCATTATTGTGATGTTTTGGAGGGAAATGTTGGTTGTAGTAGATTCAGGTTGAATCTATGATTTTAAAAATTTCTCTATGAAATTCATTCAGTTTAGAGCCTTCAATTGGTGCCAAGAGAACTGAGGGGTTAATTGATTTGTCCAATTAGTATGTGTTGGAGGGAGTACTTGAACCTAGATTCTCTGACTCAGAGAGGAAATCTTATCTTCCATATAGCATTGCCTAAATGGTAGTGCATATTGGAGAGAGGCAAGTCTTTAGAAATTACCTTGGTTGAGGAAAATATTATGTGACTTGCAAAAGGACAAGCAGATAGTGTCAGAAGTATCAGAAGCAGGATTTGAATCCAGGTCCTCTAAATCCAGAATCAAAGCACTTTTCAATGCACCATATTGTTTCTTCTCTTCATGTTTTCCTTTTCAAACAATATAATCATAATAGCCTGTTCACTTATAATGTCCAAATTGACATTTTGTTCTTACTTTTAAATCTTTCAAAATATTATTTTAATGGTGAAATTGGGGGGCGGAGCCAAGATGGCAGAATAGAAACAGCACTTCCAAGGTGCACTGCCCCACACCACTTCCAAACACTGTAAAAGGTGGACTCTGAACAACTTCTGGAGCCCCAGCACCCACAGAACGACACAGAGAAGCTAACCTCCTGCTGAGGACAGCCCAGCAGCCCTCCAGGGAGTGGCTAGCACTGCACAGCGCATTGCTCTGGGAGCCAAGCCCAGGCCGACCTGAGCCTCAGTTTTAGCCCCAGGGCAACCCGGCCAGCATCCAGCTGGAGGGACCCCAGAACACCAGCAGCTGTGGTGATTCCAGAATTATCAGCACAGATATGCCTAGGACAAAGTGAAAGGTTAGTGTCCTATGGACTTTGGGACCAGTATTTGGGGAACGCATCAGCTTCCTCCCCTGGGGGCAAAAAGCAGCTGAGGAAACGTGGCACAGAGGCCATTTTGCAGCATCAGTGGCATCTCCAGGTCCTGGTCTGCAAACTGTAGGGAGATCCAGCAATCAGTCTGGGGGTTAATCGCTCTTGCTTTAACCTGCTTGGATCTGGATTGTGGTCTGGGGTGGGGGGAGGTCTGGCGTGGGTATCCTACTTACCAGAGCAGGTGAAGGCGTTACAGAGGCCATCGAACCTCCGAAAGTTTGAAGACCCCAACTTTCGGGACAGAAGCTCTCCTGTCTGATGGCAGAGTCCTACTGTGGCAACAAGCCCCAAAAATCAAGTAATTAAGTGGCAACATGCCTAGACAAAGGAAACAAAAAAAAAAAAAAGAAAAATGCAACATTAGACTCCTATTTTGGGGGCAAAGAGGATCAAAGCATGGAACAGGGGGAGGACTGTGAGTTCAGAACTCCTGCACCAAAAGCCCCAAATGAAAATACAAGCTGGCTACAGGCCATAGAGGACCTTAAGAAGCAGATAAGAGAAGTGGGGGGAAAATTGGTTAGAGAAATGAGAAAGATGCAAGGAAAGTATGAAATGACAGTCAAAAGCCTGACTGAGGAAAATACCTTAAAAAATAGACTAACTCGGGGGGCGGAGCCAAGATGGCAGAGTAGAAACAGCTCATCCAAGCCACTCTGCCCCCAGATTGCCCCCAAACTATGTAAAAGGGGACTCTGAACAACTTCTAGAGCCCCAGCACCCACAGAACAACACAGAGAAGCTAACCTCCTGCTGAGGACAGCCCAGCAGCCCTGCAGGAAGGACCAGCACAGTGGTCTGGGAGCTGGCAGCATGCAGCACGCAGGGGAGCTGAGCCGAGCACCGAGGTTTTAGCCCCAGGGGGGCAGGGCCAGCAGCCAGCTGGAGGAACCCCAGAACACCAGCAGCTGTGGCGACTCCAGAATTATGAACATAGGCATGCCTAGGACAAAGTGAGAGGTTAGTGTCCTGTGGACTTTGGGACCAGTATTTAGGGAATGCGTCGGCTCCCTCCCCTGGGGGCTAGAAGCCACTGAGGACAAACGCCATTTTGTAGTTTTCAGAGGCAGCTCCAGCTCCTGCCCTGCAAATTGTAGGGAGATGCAGAGATCAGTCTTGGGGGGTAATCGCTCTTGCTTTAACCTGCCTGGATCTGGATTGTGATCTAGGGTGGAAGTCGTGGGTGGGTTTACAGCTTGCCAGAAACGGAAGTTGCCCCACACACATTCGGGACGAAAATTCCTCTAGCTGGCCTTAAAGCCATAGTGTGGCAACAAGCCCAAAAGTCAAGTAATTAAGGGGCAACATGCCAAGGCAAAGGAAACAGAAAAATGGAACCCTAGACTCCTATTTTGGGGGCATAGAGCGGGAAAAGGACTGTGAGGTCAGAAGTCCTGCTCCAAATGCCCCCGGGGAAAACATGAGGGGGTTGCAGGCCATAGAGGACCTTAAGAAGGACTTTAAACATCAAATAACAGAAGTGGAGGAAAAATTAGAAAGAGAAATGAGAAGGATGCAGGAAAAGTATGAAATGAGGGTCAACAACCTGACTGAGGAAAACAACACCTTAAAAAATAGCCTAACTCAAATGGCAAAGGAGGCCCAATAGGGCAATGAGGAGAAGAATGCCTTAAAAAGTCTAATTTGCCAGATGGAAAAAGAATCTCAAAAGTTCACTGAGGAGATTCATTCCTTCAGAGTTAGACTGGAGCAAATGGAAGCTAGTGACTTTATGAGAAATCAAGATGCTTTTAAACAGATCCAAACAAATGAAAGAATAGAAGGCAATGTGAAATATCTCATGGGAAAAACCACTGACCTGGAAAATAGATCCAGGAGAGATAATTTAAAAATTATTGGACTACCTGAAAGCCATGATCAAAGAAAGAACCTAGAAATCACCCTTCAAGAAATTCTCAAGGAAAATTGCCTGATGTTTTAGACCCAGAGGGCAAAATAGAGGTTGAAAGAATCCACAGATCACCTCCTGAAAAAGATCCCAAAAGAAAACTCCCAGGAATATTATAGCCAGGTTCCAGAATCCCCAGATCAAGGAGAAAATACTACAAGCAGCCAGGAAGAAACAATTTCAATATTGTGGAAACACAATCAGAATAGCATAGGACCTGGCAGCTTCTACACTGAGGGATCGAAGGGCATGGAATATGATATTCCAGAAGGCAAAAGAGCTGGGATTGAAGCCAAGGGTCACCTACCCAGCAAAACTTAGTATCTTGTTTCAGGGGAAAATATGGTCATTCAGTGGAATAGAGGACTTTCAAGCATTCTTGAGGAAAAAACCAGAGTTGAATAGAAAATTTGGCATTCAGACACAAGAAGCAAGAGATGCTTGAGAAGGTAATCAGGGAAAAGAAATCAAAAGGAACTTATCAAAGTTGAAATATTTACATTCCTACATGGAAAAACAATAACTGTGTCTGATGAAACCTTTCTCATTATGAAAATAATTGAAGAAGGGTATATGGTCATATGAATACATATGTGAATGTGTGTATATATGTTTACAGTTATACATGGATAGAGGGCACAGGTTGAATTTGTTGGGAAGGGATGATACTTAAGGGGTGAAATTATGAGGTGAGAGAGGAAAGTGGCAAGAGGAGATGGGGAGAGACAGTGTAGGGTAAACTATCTCATGTAGAAGAAGCAAGGGGAAGTGGCTGCAGGGGAGGGGAAGAATAGGAAGGCAAAAAGACAAAACCACATTCTCATTGAATTTGGTTCAGGGAGAGAATGACATACATACTAAATGGGATATCTCAACCTGCAGCAGAATAGGGGGAAGGGGGATGAAAGGGGGGATGATGGATGGGAGGGCATTCTTGGGGGGAGGGGAGGTTGGAAGTACCCACTATAGAAGAGGGACAGGATCAAGTAGGGAATGGACCAGGTGGGGAGTGGGATGGGTGGGAGGGAATTATAAGCAGCCTTGTACAATATATCTACTATGGTAATGTTTTGCATAGCTAGACATGTACAACATACTGAATTACTTATCTTCCCAGAGGGAATGGGTGACAAGGGAGGAAGGGAATGGATCTGAAATTTGAGGTCTTAAAATGAAATGTTTCAAATATATATA